>CM051235.1:509717602-510917602 GCA_027917425.1 Gastrophryne carolinensis | reverse complement strand
GACCTCACAAAAGGGTACTGGCAGGTGCCCTTGACTGAGGCTGCCAAGGAGAAAACAGCCTTTATTACACCAGAGGGACTGTTCCAATACAAGGTGTTACCCTTTGGGTTACACGGCGCTCCCGCTACGTTCCAAAGGTTAATGGATATTGTCCTCAGGCCACACCGTCGGTATGCTTCGGCATATCTGGACGATATAATTATCCATAGCACGGATTGGGAAAGTCACCTACCCAAAGTCCAGGCCGTAGTTGATTCCCTCAGGAAGGCTGGGTTGACGGCAAACCCGAAAAAATGTGCTTTAGGCCTAGAAGAAACAAAATACCTGGGCTATGTGATTGGACGAGGAGTGGTCAAGCCCCAGGTGAACAAACTAGAAGCCATCCGTAACTGGCCCCGGCCTAACACCACCCGCCAGGTAAAGTCATTTCTGGGGTTGGTGGGATATTATATGCGGTTCATTCCCAATTTTGCCACCCTAGCGGCACCATTGACAGACCTGTTAAAGGGACGCAAGTCTGTCATGGTGAAGTGGAATGAACAGGCCGAAAAAGCGTTCTCCGCTTTGAAGTCTGCCCTGTGTGGGTCTCCGGTGTTGGTGACACCCGACTTTAAGAGGGAGTTCATAGTGCAGACCGATGCCTCCGAGGTAGGTCTCGGTGCTGTACTGTCTCAGGAAGTCAACGGGGAGGAGCACCCCGTTGTCTACATGAGTCGCAAATTGACACCCGCGGAGACCCGGTATAGTATAGTGGAGAGGGAGTGTTTGGCCATTAAATGGGCCCTGGAGTCTCTTCGCTACTACTTGCTGGGGAGAAGGTTCCATCTGATTACGGACCACTCTCCCCTCAAGTGGATGTGCCAGGCTAAGGACAGGAATGCCAGGGTCACCCGATGGTTCTTGTCATTACAAAACTTCAAGTTTACAGTAGAGCACAGAGCGGGACGATTGTTGGGTAACGCGGATGCCCTGTCCAGAACACATTGTTTGGCATGTGTCCACCCCCTCAGGGTTGAACAAAGGGGGGGGGTATGTGGTAAGGTGCAAGGGGCCGTTATTGACGGCAGGTATGTAGCACCAATGTACCTGGCATTGGTGCAGTAAAGCCGTATAGCTTGTTTGTCCAGCATCAGCTGCTGGTGGCAGTTTGCTGCTGATGATTTAGAATAGCCGAAAGGCTAACCTGGGACGGCTTTACTGGGATGGAGTAGAGCAGGGTGGGACTCCATCCCACTACCCAGGTCCGGGTTTTGCGGGCTGTTTAAATAGCCTGGGGAATCAGCTGTGCTGGTTCCTTTGTCTAGAGCTCACATGGGAGTGAGAATCTGTGAGCCTGGCTGAAATCTCCTGTGGAGGCTGTTTCATGCGGACCTGAGGCCTAGTTGGACTGTAAACAGGACGTTTGCTCAAGGACTAAAAGCTGTTTGCCTGATTGAATCATTTATGCTGCTGTTTCCTGAAAAGGTGATGTAACCTGTTTGGACATATGCTTTTGTGGATTTATGTGTGAAATAAACACAGACTTTACTTTGAACTGCTTGCCTCTGCCTCTATACTGCTGACACCCGGTCGCCTACCAGAGCTAATCTCCACAATATATATATATATATATATATATTGGGGTACAATTATATTACCCTTAAATGATTTGTATTGCTGTTATTAAATCAAAATGTATTTTCTTCTTTACCTCTTTGGTATAGGTCAATCCATCAGCGAAAATATAGCGTGTGCATTATAGGTGACTTAAATGAACAAAATGAACATCTGCACACAATAAAGCCTTGCCTTATACTGTATCATGGCTCTACAATATAATGCCATGGCCTATATTCAGTAATACAAATTGTCCTTCCTTAGCTTTTTTAATTGCTAGATATGCTACACACCACACAAGCCAGGGGTCTATGTGCAACTCTTGATTTCAATAGAGCCAAACTGGCAGGGATAGTCGCATAGCAAAGCACTAGTACAATTGAATTTGTGCATACAGGATGTTTGTGATCATGGACAGGTAGAGGTCATAGGCTGGTAGAATAGCTTTGTAGTCATTCAACATGAGCACAAGTGTAGAAGCAAAGATAACTAACTAGATAAGGGCTCGCTGCTAGTTATAGGTGAGTGCTCATGCACATTTTCTTGCTATGACCAGGCAACCCAAAGCACAGATGAAAGTGCATGGCAAGTCTGGGAGCCTTTTGGTCTATAACTCCTTCTGAGTTGGATGCAGTTGGGACTCCTAGTTTTTGGACACTAAGGTTCATGCAGTATAAGCACATATATATATATTGGCCAACAAATGTAACCACTTCATGGTGAATAACCCTGCTGTGGATTCCAGCACTTATGTATGAACTTTTGGAGGGTTTTCTGGCTGCTTTTGTGTCCTACATACAGCTCATGTCCTGCTATGTCCTGCATCCAGTCCTGTGTTCAGCCATGACACTTTGTCTTCAGCTATGACACTCTGCTTTCAGTCATAATACTTTGTATTCAGCCATCACTCCTTGTCTACCATGTTTCTGCTGCTGAATTCTGCCCTTGCTCTTTATGCCTAGGTCCAGTTCCTCTTGTGAGTCCAGACTTTGTACTATGTAAACATTGCCTGTCTGTCACTGTCACAACCTAGGGCCCGCAAATCATGGAATAACAGGGTCAGCAACCTGAGGACGTACTTTGCAGGTAAGGTTGCCACCTGGTCAGTATTTTCTCTTACTTTACTGGCCACTGGCCTGACAGGGCTGGTATTTGTTTTTTTCCTGGTAATTGAGGATGGCAGAAGTGTACCCACAATTAAAATTGCCAGTAAAAGAACAAATACCAGCACCACCAGGTAAAGTAAAAAAAAAAAAAACACTTTCAAAAATTCCATTCGAAAGTGGACTCTTTAAACAAGACTCAAAAATTGATCATTTGGTCGCAGAAGCACCAATGGGGATTGCCCACTCGGCAAACCTCACTGGTTGCTGTAGGTCACATGGGGCTTTGATACAGCATTGGATCCTTGGAGAGATAGGTAACAGCACAGGCAAACACGCTTCCCTGGCCAACATTCAGAGCGGGGATTCCAGCAACACATTATTTTTTGCAATCAGAATCATTTTATTAGGAAATTACATACAGTACATACATCAAATTAACTTTAATCAAAAACACTAGTAGTTAAGTAAGGAATGGATTAAAGGGTAATTCCACTTTCAATGGCCTTTTTAAAAGTTTCCATTATTGTGTGCCAAAATGATGTGCTGAATGTGCTCAACTTATCTGTGATTTTTTTTTCTTTTTTGTTTGTTTGCAACATTGTGTTATAAAATAAAAACTATTCTGTAGCAAAAATGTGTTTATTAGGGATGAGCGAACCGGTTCGGACGAACCGGTATTCGCTCCGAATTTCAGGGAAAATTCGATTCGGCACGAACCCGAATTTTTTTTGGTTCGTGCCAATCGAATTTTCCCTGAAATAAAAAAAAAATGCCGGCATGGTGGGAGCGGGCAGGCCGGCTGCGCTGTCAGCGGGCCGGCGGCGGCCCGCTGACAGCGTGGCCGGCCTGCCCGCTGACAGCGTGGCCGGCCTGCCCGCTCCAACCATGCCGGCATTTTTTTTTCAGATGAGCGATTCGTGAAAGTTCGATTCGGGCGAACCCGAATTTCTTGGGGAAATTCGGCGAATCGCCCGAATCGAACTTTCAAGAAGTTCGCTCATCTCTAGTGTTTATGTTAGCAATGTACACCAAAATGGTGTTTTTGAGTACATTTTAGGCATAGGCATAGGATACAAGTTACTTTAACCTGGGGGGATAGAATATTTTTAATTCAACAAAATATTTTTCTATGAGTAATATGCCATGGTAAGAAGAAAAAACATTGGTTAATCAATAACTTATTCACAAATGAAATGACCTGTGAACTGTGAAACTGTTTTTTGAAGGAAAAAATTGGCCCGGGTTCTCCATGAATTGTCTAGGAAGTTATAGCCTGGTCTGTATCAGTGAATGATAAGCAAGATGGAAAAATAAACTAGGTAGATAATTCATAATATAAAGCCACCTTAAAGCTTCCAGTGTAATTCGTTATCTTTCAGGATATTTCAATAAGTGACCAGAACTAACGCTATGTGATTTACAAATACTGTTTACATTTAGAGATGGGCAAATAATTGGTGCACGGCTGACATAATTGCAGAGAAAATGTTCTGGGATGCAGACACCTTAATTAGGAGAGGTTTGAAGTTCATAAGAGGACAACCAGAGCAGACAGCAGCTTAGATTATCTTAAACAGCTACACAGTCATTTTACAGAAACTGCTGTTCTATGATGATTAGCTATTAGTAGGGAGAAAGAGGAAAAGAAAGTCAGACTGCATGAACAAGTATTTAATTGTACCTTTAACTATAGATTCATATATATTTAAGGAGATCTTACTTCAAGTCTAAAATGAATAGTCACAATATGCCATTTTAGATATGTCCACCTTTTTTTCACTATATAGGAGTTACAGCTGGACCTATGGTATATTTCATTGGACTTTTCCATTAGCACATTGGGGTTGACTGAGCAATGGTTATTAATTAAATAATAATAATAATAATATATATATATTATAATATTCTACAATTTCCGGTTTGTGCGATTGAGAAATGTGTTGTATTTTATGGAGCAAATAGGAAAACACTGGTGGTTAGTGAGTCAAAGTTTTTTCCTTCAAATTAAAGTTCAGCTTATTTTACTATTTACCCTGCTTCTGATCTAGTAATGGAGGGGTAAGTGGAAGGTGGCTTGCCAATACACCCCCCAATCACCCACACCCCTTTTCTGTGCACCTGGGAGTGGAAGAGCTTGATGCCTCTCAGTGAGAAAGCCATAGATGCCAATGTTCCGGCACAGCTGAAAGGTGAAGTTTGGACATAGGACACCAGCCCCCATGCCTGATTTGCCAGGCCCAAGAAATCAGTATAATAGAAAGTCCACTGGCATACCTTTTATTCTTTACTTTTCAAGTTCTGCATTCCATTATTTTAGTGCAGCATTTCCAAACCACATGCACTCAGGTTTAAGCATTTGAGTAAGTGGTTCGGGCAGTCCTTAAATGTGGATGGAAAACAGAATGAAAAAACATTTTTGTGGTGTGCCAGTGGACAATAACATACTGATGTCTAAACATCACTCCCACTCTCAGGCACTTAATGTACAGTTTCACAATGTTAAAGGGATTTTTCATGTAAATGTTAAAAAACATAAACAGCTTCTTACCTTGTCAAGTGTTCCTCCAGCACTTAGCCTCCTTTCAGCTCGGCACCCTGAATGAAGAAATATACTTCCTCAGCTGTCCCTTCAGTGCCACCCTGCCAAAGTGGGCCACCATTACTAGCCTGAGGAGCTAGTCTAGACCATGCCCTGCTCTGTATTGATGGCTTGTATGGCACTCTTAAAGGTGCCACTCAAACCCAGCTAAACCCTCTTTCTCATTCCCACCCAGCCTCCTCCTAGCAAGCACTGTACTCCTAGCATCACCCCACCCATTATGCTGATTATTATGCAGTTATGCAGTTCCAAGGACCACACCCACTCGCTTCAGAGGTAAAACCTTGATATCTTGGCCATTTCATCTTTAATTTAAAACGAAAAACAGTTGAGGACAGTGCCAAAGTAGCAGGACACAATGGTCTAACCATTGCCTTTGCCTGAAATATCACTTTAAATCATAAGAGAATATAAAATAAATTCCACTTCTCAATTCCAACACAGCAGGCAGTTTTGTAGAGTATCCTGCTTAAACCTCCCTGCATTTGACCACAAGGGACGTTTTGGTGGTCACAACAAGCAATATGATTTTTTTGGATCAAAGGCACACCAATACACCAGGTTTACTTTGCAAATAAAAATTGTATTAAGGATAAATATATACAAAGGTACTAGTAAGTTGCTAGTGTACAACAAAATTGTCAAAAAAGGATACAATGAAATTGCTCCATGTGAGCGAAGGTCAGGCTGTCATCAGGAACGTTTGAACACCTCATGCAAAGAGAGCACAAGTATCATTAGCACTAACATGTACGGGGAGGCCGATTCATCAATAGCGCCAGGTAGCGACAGATGAGCGACTGAAGTATGGCGCTAAGAGCGCCGCTAGCGTCAGCCGCGGGCGGTAGCGATTCGCTATAGCAGGCCTCCTCAGTCGCTACCTGGCGTTGTTGCGAACAACGCCTACATTGCTGAATATGATGTTGGCCCTCAGCTTTGTAGGCGCTGTCAGTCAGTGTGACCACGCTATTCTACACAGCGCCTGTTAGCTTTGCTGTGTCCTGGCCATCCAGTACCTTCTGAATAAAACACATTGCCACATTTGTTAAAAATTTAAAGAGTTTTTATTTTGTGTTGAAAAGGAAATTAAATTCAACCAGATATTCGAATATAAATGCAAAATAAAACATAATTAAACACATAGGCACAATTTTTTTTTTTTTTTTATTTGTTAAATAAAAAGGAAATACAATTAAACCACCAATGAGAAAGAAAATGAAAATAAAAACAGAACAGAGAAAAATGGAAAATCGAAAAAGAAAAGAAAAACAGAAATGAGAAAGGAAAATAGAAAAAAGAAAAACAGAAATGAGAAAGGAAAATAGAAAAAGAAAAGAAAAACAGAAATGAGAATGGAAAATAGAAAAAAGAAAAATAGAAATGAGAAAGCAAAATAAAGCAAAAGAAAAACAGAAATGAGAAAGGAAAATAGAAAAAGAAAAGAAAAACAGAAATGAGAAAGGAAAATAGAAAAAAGAAAAACAGAAATGAGAAAGCAAAATAGTAAAAAGAAAAACAGAAATGAGAAAGGAAAATAGAAAAAGAAAAGAAAAACAGAAATGAGAATGGAAAATAGTAAAAAGAAAAACAGAAATGAGAAAGGAAAATAGAAAAAGAAAAGAAAAACAGAAATGAGAAAGGAAAATAGAAAAAAGAAAAACAGAAATGAGAAAGCAAAATAGTAAAAAGAAAAACAGAAATGAGAAAGGAAAATAGAAAAAGAAAAGAAAAACAGAAATGAGAAAGGAAAATAGAAAAAAGAAAAACAGAAATGAGAAAGCAAAATAGTAAAAAGAAAAACAGAAATGAGAAAGGAAAATAGAAAAAGAAAAGAAAAACAGAAATGAGAAAGCAAAATAGTAAAAAGAAAAACAGAAATGAGAAAGGAAAATAGAAAAAGAAAAGAAAAACAGAAATGAGAAATAAAAGGAAAATGGAAAAGGGAAATAAAAACATAAATCAGCCAGAAAAATATAATTACAATAGGAAGTAGAATGCCAAGGAAACGTTCACCAGAATTAAACACATAGCCACATGTATCTCTATATAGTAGATTTTTTATTCAAATCTACCTCAAATTAAAAATAAACACAAGAGAAATGGTAAAGTAAAATTAAAACAGAAAGGAAAAAGCAAAGTAAAGTAAAATAAAGTTGGGAAAGTCCGAAATATTGATCACGGTGCCCGTGTTTGTGCCTGAAAAAATAAGAAAAGTGCAGTTAGTATAGATCTTTAAAGTAGTATAGTTGTAGCAAATACAAAAATGCATTACTTGATAACCAACATTGGCGTCTTACACCCCCCCTTTGAGTGGTTTGGGTCATCTTACACCCCCCTTAGAGTGGTTTTGGTCATCTTACACCCCCCCTTACAATGGTTTGGGTCATCTTACACCCCCCTTAGAGTGGTTTTGGTCATCTTACACCCCCCCTTACAATGGTTTGGGTCATCTTACACCCCCCTTAGAGTGGTTTTGGTCATCTTACACCCCCCCTTACAATGGTTTGGGTCATCTTACACCCCCCTTAGAGTGGTTTTGGTCATCTTACACCCCCCCTTACAATGGTTTGGGTCATCTTACACCCCCCTTAGAGTGGTTTTGGTCATCTTACACCCCCCCTTACAATGGTTTGGGTCATCTTACACCCCCCTTAGAGTGGTTTTGGTCATCTTACACCCCCCCTTACAATGGTTTGGGTCATCTTACACCCCCCTTAGAGTGGTTTGGGTCATCTTACACCCCCCTTAGAGTGGTTTTGGTCATCTTACACCCCCCCTTACAATGGTTTGGGTCATCTTACACCCCCCTTAGAGTGGTTTTGGTCATCTTACACCCCCCTTAGAATGGTTTTGGTCATCTTACACCCCCCTTAGAATGGTTTGGGTCATCTTACACCCCCTTAGAATGGTTTGGGTCATCTTACACCCCCCTTAGAATGGTTTGGGTCATCTTACACCCCCCTTAGAATGGTTTGGGTCATCTTACACCTCCCTTAGAGTGGTTTTGGTCATCTTACACCCCCCCTTACAATGGTTTGGGTCATCTTACACCCCCCTTAGAGTGGTTTGGGGCATGTTACACCCCCCTTAGAGTGGTTTTGGTCATCTTACACCCCCCTTAGAGTGGTTTTGGTCATCTTACACCCCCCCTTACAATGGTTTGGGTCATCTTACACCCCCCTTAGAGTGGTTTTGGTCATCTTACACCCCCCTTAGTGTGTTTTTTTGCTCATTTTGATGGGAGGTCAAATACATTTAACCAGTAGTGCAGTACTTGCATTAGAGTGAAGGGTAGTTAGCTTACCGCAAAAAAAGAAGTGATCATCCTTTCCCTTAGCTCATCGCCAGTCTGGGTGTCCTCACTTCTTTCTGCGGGCAGGTTGGGGATTTCTGGCACCAGTGCTGTCTCCTCGGGGGCTTGGATTCGGTGACAAATGCAAATGTTGTGTAGCACACAGCAGGCAAGGATGATCTTGGAAACCTTCTGTGGGCTGTAGAGCATCTCTCCTCCTGGCCGTGCCAAACAGAGAAAACGTGCTTTCAGCAGGCCGATGGTTCTTTCCACAATGCTTCTGGTCTTGCGATGCGCTGCATTGTAGCGTTCATGGGCAGAGGTCCGTGGGTTCCTGACAGGAGTCATGACCCACGTTCTCTGCCCATATCCCTTGTCCGCTGTAGAAAAAACACAAGGAGAGAGACAGCAATTAGTACTAGTACATGTTTTTTGGTGGTAGTTTGGTTAAAATTGGCTTACTAGGCCACATATTAGCAAAATACATTGACATGGTTAATTTATTACCCAGTAGCCAGCCAGCTGGCATTTCGTTGTTATCAAACTTCCGGCACAGGACTGTCCGCTGCAAGACGTAAGAATCGTGGCATGAGCCGGGGAACCCCGATCTCACCGCCCGCAGCCTCATGTCTGGGTCACAGACCACCATCACATTAATTGAATGGAATTGTTTCCGGTTTCTGTAGGACAGCTCCTGTGCACGGGGAGGGCGGAAAGGGATATGTGTACCATCAACGCACCCTAGCACATTCGGGATCCCTCCCATCAGATAGAAAGCATGTTTTATTTTGGCAACCTCTTCCTCATCCTCAGGAAACCTGATGTAAATTGGGATTAAATCACAAATTGCCAGAACTACCTGGATTAGTATGCGGCTCATAGTAGCCTGGCTTATCCCGCTGAGGAGGGCTGAGGTTGCCTGGAAGGTCCCTCGTGCCAAAATATTAAGAGTGGCACACAGGCGTACTATGCCTGGAATGGAATGAGTGCGTTTGGTGGATGGCTCGATTTTGGTCTTAATCTGATCATATAGGGACTGTAGTGCAGCACGATTCAGACGGAAGCGGCTCCTGATCTGCTCGTCACTTAAGTCCCATACTGAAAGGCGGATTGCAAAGGAGCGGGGTGCCCTAAGCCTCACAACACCCCGCTCCCTTTCCTCCTGCTCTTTCAGCATACACATACATCCATCCACCCAGACACCATACATCACCCTCTTATCCATCACACACACTAAAGATATATACAAAAACAAAAATAAACAAAAAAAACCACTAACACACAACACACACACAAACAATCACACTCCACACACACCCGCTACAATGCAGCTCACCACAAAACCAGAACTATAGTGGTCCAAACCACCAGCCTGCTGAAAACCAGCTTTCTAAGTTAAGCACAACCAAGAGGGGAGTTGCTGCACAGCCCACAAAAGGCCCCAAAATCAAGCCTCACTTGCTGTATGCTACACAATATTTGCAGATGCCACCAAAACCAAGCTCCTAAAGAAACAGCACTGATGTCAGAAATCACCCAACAAGCCACAGAGAGTGAGGACAGAAACCAGACAGAGGCTCAAATGAGCTAAGGGAAGCGAGCACAGCACCACACCACAGCCTTTGCCACAGTGTAAGAATAGCAGAAGCTAGAACATTCCTTCCTTTTATACTTCATTTTCTAAAGTGACAGGTCCGCTTTGCCGCCTTTTGCGTCGCTCTGCTATTTCCGGGCGCCAATTAGCCGACCCAGGTGTGCGTAAAACAGAGTGCGCACGCGCACGCTAGTAGCGCTACTAGCGTACTTGAGCCGTAACTTGCGTGCATTAACGGACATGGCCCAAAAATCAGGGGTGGACCAATGAAAGGGAAGCTGATGTTTTTTTAAATAGCCGTTAGGCTAACCACATGTCACAAGGGTTTGAGATACATCAGTCCATTGTTGGATTTGGGTGTGTGTTGTTTGTTTAATGAGGTCTGTAATGAGTTAATTGGCTAACACACATGCTTCTGTCAGTGCAGTGGAGGTGTGCCTAGAAGGAACTGGGCTGTATGTGTGAATCAATTAAGTGGCCTGCTTTTGGATTGGCTGTTAGAGCACATAAAACCTGCCCAAGCCTAAGAGATTGCGATGCCATTCTGTAGTCTGCATGCGTGCTTGTTGGGTGTGTATTTGTGTGTGTGTGCAGCTACAGGATGGAGCCAAATTCAGGACATCTGCCGGCCACAGCAGGCCCGAGTAGGAGTTTGGTGGGTGCTGTGCGCAGACCTCCCTTACGGAAAAGGGCACAGCCTGAAGGTGGGGCAGCACCCCAGGCTAAGCGCCCAGGTGCCAAGAGGGAGCCTGAATTTAATTTGGCTGAGAATAATCATCTTGTGCGCCTTACACTTGCTAAATGGGAGCTGATATTTGGCTCCCAAAGCAAGTCCATAGGCAAACAAGAAAGAAGCAAACTGTGGGATGCCATTGGTGTGGAGCTTAGTAGCACAGCTCAACACCCACGTAGTGGCCCATCCTGCAGGAAACGCTTCTACACTTTGCGAGGGGCCCTTATGAAAAAGATGAATCACGATCTTGATGTGGACAGTGGGTTCATCCAGGCTCCAAAGAGTACCTACAGGCCGTATGAGGAGATGCTGAAGGCCAAAATCCCACTGGCTCGGCTGCAGGGTGTGGATCCTGGGGATGACACCACCGGTTGGACTGAAGGTACATATTTTCTGGCTTTTATAATAACCTAATGTTAATGTATGTGATTTGCATTTTTACATTCTGACCAACTAACAGTAGGACCTGTGAAGTATTACATTACAGCTCAAACATTTTTAACTTTTCTGTCTGTTGCTTTATGCATAGGTGCACATGCTGCTGTCCGGGATGTGCCTCAGGACACCCAAGCTCCTGCCCTTCCAGCAACCTCAAGGCTACCCCAGTCTGCCATTGAAGGTATTTACCCCTAATTTGGTTGCTGGTTGTTTTGTTAACAAATGGGTGTGGGAGCAGCTCAAACAATCAAGTTTTGCCCTGTTGAGTATTAATAATATGTGCCTGCGCCCTAATTGCACGCCCACTGTAACACTCACAGCAACTAACTAACAAGGCCCTAACATGTGTAGATATGTAGGACGCCAGAGATGTGTAGCCATATATCGGCATATCAATGTGGGAGCCACACTGGCCTGGATTAGTGAATATTAGTGAAAGAGCTGCTCACACACCTTAATGCATGTTGTATTTTGGCACGCACATTAACTATGGCTCAATGTTGGGTTTATTTTGGCCTAGCTCCCATGCCCTTGGCCCCAGCATCTCCTCCGGATCCCACCTACTCTTTGGATGTCGGTAAGTGCATGTGTTCACCTTGGTTGATCCACTTTTACTCAAGTGCATGTGTCTCATTCCTCTTTTTTCTTGGTAGGCCAAGTGACTGGTTCATCTTTGGACCCCACTTCCGATGTTGCCGGTCAACAGGACCCTGTTGGTGTGTAGAGCAATACATAATGTATCCTTTATGCTGTTTCTGTTACACTGGTTCATTTTGGTTAGTCTACTAAGCTACATGTTTGCTTGGTAAACTTGAAGATGCCTCTTGGGAGTGCTGGTTGCCTCCCCAGGGTCAGTCTATTAGTTATTTGAGTGATAGCAATGTATTTTTGCGGACATCTTTTTAGCCAAACATTCCCCGTAGTAGTTTGCTGATTATTTAGAGACATTCCTTTTTTTTTTTAGTTGACCCGAATATCGGAAGTGGCTGTCCAGAAAGGGCCCCTCAAGTTCCGGCTGCCAGAGATGAGGGTAAGTGGTTTTGCCTTGCTCTAGTCTGTATTTTGGCTCTACTTTTGTGGCACTTGCTTCTGGCAACTTGTGTGTCCACATGTATTTTCAAGGTCCAAGCTCGAGTGAGGACCCCACTCCAGACATCTGGGACATTGCGGGTATGTTTAATTAAAGCAATGTTTCTGATGTGATTAGCAGAAATTAGTGCGTCTTAGTCCTGTAACATACATGTTAACAATCTGAGTTTAACTGAGACCTTTGGTCTAGTGTGTATTTTTGAACTTTTTAGAGGTATGGCCTCGATAGCCTAACCAGGTTACATTAGAGTTTGGCCCACAGACCTACTAACCTGATTTTCCTGTTTAGCATATGCCAACTTGCCGGACATCTCGGATGTTGAATTGCCACTCTCTGGCAGCGAAACCTCGAGCCTACCTGTGCCGGAGGAGACGCAGGTAACAAGGCTGATGTAGACGACCTAGAACCACATTGGCATCTTCGTGGGTAGTGGAAGAAGCAACATGTCACATTTCCTTTCATTGTTGTTTTGGCAGGAGGCGGAACCAGAACCCCAAGCTGGGACCTCTTCCCAAGTCCCATGTGGCCAAGCTTCCGAGGCACAGACAAGGGTAAGTTGTATAGTGACTGTTTATGGGAATTATTTTGAGGGGCATAACTGCATTGGTTCTGTTTGACTAAAATGTGGTTTTCTATTTGTTTAGCCTCAAACCACAGCAAGAGGAGGTGTGGCACCAACCAGTGCCGATTTCTACGAGCTAGGGGTCCGGATGCTGGAGGACTACAGTCGCCAACAGCCACGTGATGGAACTAATGAGCGCATTGCGGCGTTGGAAAATCAGGTGCTGATGTGTCAGCAACAAAATGAGGCCCTGCAGCGCCAGATGGACCAGTTACGCCCAAACCAACTACAGAACCAGGAACTTGGTCGGCTGGCAAATCTAATGGAGCAATCTCTCCAGCGCCAGGAACAATCTCTCCAGCGCCAGGAAGAAGCAATACAGCGGCAGGACCAAACTTTGTTGTTGCTACAACAGCTCATACAACAGCAGTCTATATTTTTTACTGCACTGTTGTCCCCCAACACCGCCCCTAGCAATGACTCCCAACCTCCCCGGCCACCCAGCCAAGAATATGAATTTTGTATCTTTTTGGTTATGTAAATATATTTGCTTCACCCACCTCTAAATTGTGTGTTTCCTAAGACCTCGCTAATAACACAGTCAGGGATGAGTATCTGGATCTACATATGTCAATGTATTGGTCAATTTAGCCCACACATTGGAGCCCATAGCTTACTATGGTTAACACCTGAAATGGCTCCAAAGGTATGGCTACATTGACCCACAAATGGTTTGGGAGACAGTTAAACTATGCTTTGCAATGCAACACACTGTAATGATGTGAATCAAAATATTTTTATTCAAACCCATGGCCAACACGGCCAACCTTGGCCAACAACGGCCATCAAGAGCCCAGCCTTCCCCCCACCCTAACGACGCCGTCGGCGCCTCTTCCTGGCCAGCAGCATCAGCTTCAGGAGCCGGATCTCCCGCCACACTCTGCGATGCTGGTTTTCACAAGCTGTAGAAATGTAGAAACAACAATTTATTAATAATTTGGCAGTGACCTCAACAGACACAGATGTAGCAATGTAATGTCAGTGTGTCCAATTAGGTGACACTCACATTAACATTGTTGACCACTGTGTGTTTATTGGTTAACATTATATGAGTACTATTGACTGGCAGGAATGTGAACAACACATCCCAAGCATACATTTTAGCTTAAAGTGTACCAACACCCACGGGTGATCGGCCCGGGAATCTATCAGATTCCCTGCCCCATCACCTCCCTCCCCGCGGGACATCCAAGATCGGGATGTCCCTGGGTGTGAAACCCCCCCCCCAAACCCCAAAATACCTACCTCAGTTTCTGTGTGGCAGTGCCGCTGGGCCCTCCCTGGTGCCCCTCTAGACGTGTGCGTGCCTGAGCCGGCCGTCTGTGAATTGCCGGCGCAGGCACGCCCCCGTAAAAAGGGGCGCGGGGGAGGGGGAGGAGGAGGCAATTTGCAATGGCTTGTACGTTTGTTGGAGTCAAAGTGAGTTCAGGGGGTTGTCACACAGCGGTGCCGATCAGGGGTGCCCCACCGTAGTGGAACAACACCCAATAAAGTCAAAATCCTGGTTGTTGTTCCAGTTTAACTCTTGGGAAGCAAAGAAGGTGTAATTCCCTGTGTGTACATTTTTGTGTTTAGTAACAGCCAAACATCAGGGCCTAAGTCCGAACGAGTCGACGAGTTTACCCTATAATGTTACAGGTCCAGACCTAATCGGGCCCATTTGGTTGTGTCTAACGCAAAAATAGTCTCTATGGGGCCTAATGAAGGATGTGAGCCAACAATCAAGCATGCAAACAGGCATGTTGGATTATTGTGCAAACACATTGAGTAGAGATGTGTGTGAAATTAACACATAGGTAAATTTAAATTGGCTGCAGATGTGACTAGAAGACATAGGTTTCACAAGTCTTTAGGCATATGAAGTGGGATGTACTCACCATCGCAGCTGTGGCGGGGGCCCATGCTGCTGGCCGTCCCTGGAGCTGGGGTGGGGAGGAGGGTCTCTGGCTCCGTCTGCGTCGCAACATCTGTCAACATAAAGCAAAAGGCAAAAACACAATTAGTGGGCAAATGACACATGACTATTTGACATCCATCTGGTTATTGAGTCTGAAAATGCAAAGGCTTGCATGGTTACATACAGGTTGACCTAAATTAGCATATTTCCTGGACCATGAGTTAATGTCAATTTGTAAGGCTTCACACATGTATCCCTAAAGAGAATGTGCAAATAACATAGACCGTGCTATTTAAAGGAATCTTTTGCAGTTGTTTGGCTAATGTTAATAGTGGGCCACATGTTGGAGCGGGAACAACTTAACCCAAGAAAAGAAATGCAAACACCCATCATGGTGTTGGCAGAAACATAGGGGTGGTTGACAGTTGGCTAGCACTGTAGTGGGGTTTGTGAGGTTAGGGTACCTTATCAAACCAGCTGTGACAATGGACCAGGAAACATGTGTCTGTTACAAGTGGGCCTATACACAGGATTGCTGCTAATCTTGGTTTGGGTCCACTTTGGCCGAGCCACACAATTTGCATGAGCCAACTTACTCCGCGCCCGCTGCCTTCAACACATCACTCCTCGAGTGTGTGCGGACGCGCAGGCCATTTGGAAAAAGAGCGCAGGCGCACACACATCTACAGTGTCACACAGGAGGCTTGGACGGTGGCTTTGCCAACCCCCAAAGAGGTAAGGAGTTTTGTGGTTTTTTTTGGGTGTGGGGGGCCCTGGGTGAGGGATGTGATTGGTCCTGGAAGCTTCCAGAAACCGAGCACCATCAATGTTTTTGGGTGCACTTGAATGAATGTAATAACATTGGGAATGTGATGGGTAACCAATAACACTTACCATGACTATGCCCGTGGAGAATCCTACGCCAAAATGCCATGGAGGTGCCGCCTATATGATGCCCTGCAAATTAGAGAGGAATGGCAAGGGCTAAGGACACATTGCAAGATGAAACCTGTCACAGACTAACAAGTTAAAAATGTACACTCACCAGGGGATGAAGCGCCACTTGAAGCCCAGGGAGGGCTCTGAGGAGGAGGCGGGGAGCCTCGGCTCCTCACACTCTGGTCGGAAGATCCACCAGGCAAAGGGCCACCCTCCTCCCTCTCACTCCCTGCTTGAGAGTGGCCCCTTGCCTGGTGAGATTCCTCACACTCAGAGTGTGAGGAGCTGAGGCTTGATCCAGCCAGCCCCCCAGCAGCACACTCCTCTGGGGCGTCATCCCCTTCCTCCCCTGGGTCCTCTAAATAGGACCCGCGGGAGGGACCCTCCCCCTCCCCCGATGACTCCCCCGAGTCCGCCTGCCTGGTTCGGGGGAGGAATCCCTTCCCACGTTTCCCCAGGGGAGGACGCTTATCTGTGTGGAGGGGGTGAAAGAAAATAATTAATCTAAAGAGCACAAATGGACACAGCTTAGCAGATGATTCGGCACAAAGGCAAAACATAACATAAGCTTTAACTTACCTGATGCGTAGGCATCATATAGGCGGTACACGCCTTCAGGGTCCCGGCGCTTGAAATCGGACCACTTTTGTTGGATAGAGCGGATTGTGAGCTCGGTCTGGAAGCGCCGGGACACTGTGGCCTTCACCTCCATGGCTATGCGTTTCTTTCCTCCACGGGCATAGTCATATTCGGCGAGGCAGAAGTCCTATGAAAAAACAACAAACAAAATAACATAAATACATGACATCAGAAAACAGTCATAAACAGTTATACATAGACAACATCAAAGTGGACCCACACCCAGGATTATGACTATTCTGGGTTTGTGTGCACTTTGGTGGGCCACACCAATTGTGGGTGGTCCGCTGTCTGCAACCCCCTTGGAAGGCCACAAATACACCACTGAGGCCACTCCCACGTCACTCCCCCAGCAAAACACAGGGCTCTGCGCCGCTGTGGCATGCGCATACAAGGCCGTTGGGACGTGCATACCAGCTCAGCTGGGTATGCACGGCAAAGTTGGCATGTGGCGTTTGACTCTAACAGGGAGTGCGCCTGCACCCAAAATTACAATATGTCTGGCGCAGGGGTACACCCTGCTAGAGGTAAGCGCAATAGGCATCCGCAGCTAACGCATGCACAGATGGGACGGGACTGAGGTAATATTTAGGGCCCTCCAGGGGGGGCATCCCAGCAGGACATCCACAATGGGGATGCCCCA
Source organism: Gastrophryne carolinensis (assembly GCA_027917425.1). Taxonomy (NCBI): domain Eukaryota; kingdom Metazoa; phylum Chordata; class Amphibia; order Anura; family Microhylidae; genus Gastrophryne; species Gastrophryne carolinensis. The sequence goes on along the minus strand of CM051235.1, from coordinate 510,900,414 downwards.
CGGGGATTGCTCAAATGTGTTATTAAAAGCAAAATTTGTCATAACCAATCCCCCCTGTGTGTTCTGAAACTTTTCAGCTAAAAAGACAAACCAAAAAATACTCACTTTTACCACCTGGCCATTGACGCGACTATCCACCCGGGTGCGCTTGGCCTTAATAGGCCCAGGAGGGGAAGGGGTGGGAGGGGTGGTGCTTGAGGAAGGTGAGGTAGGTTGGGGAGGTGGGGGAGGGGTGGTGGGGTCGGAGTCTGAGGAGGAGCTGGGGAGGCGCATGACTCGCCTTCTGGGCATCATATTGGAAACGCTAAGGAGGAAACAGGAACCGGAAATGACCCAAGCGACATTGGGAAAAAGTTTTAAAAAAAAAAACGCTCCGCGCACCAGCAACAAGCTATTCGCAGCTATGTGCAAGCTAAGTGGCGGAAAAACTAAAATGACGCTTGAAAACAAGCTAGTGGCATAAGCGCTAGACAGTTTTACCTTAAGGTGGCGTTGAAACGCAAAGGAGGAGCCCGGAACCGGATATGACGCTAGCAACTGTGCTTCAAAATTCAAACACAAACATGCGCGCAACAGGGCCAAGCTAATATCAGCTATGTGCAAGCTAAGTGGCGGAAATACATTAAAATGACGCAGAAAAACAAGCTATTGGCATAAGCGCTAGACAGTTTTACCTTAAGGTGGCGTTGAAACGCAAAGGAGGATCCCGGAACCGGATATGACGCAAGCAACTGTGCTTCCAAATTCAAAAGCAAACATGCGCGCAACAGGGACAAGCTAATATCAGCTATGTACACGCTAAGTGGCGGAAATACATTAAAATGACGCTGCAAAACAAGCTAGGGCCAAAGGCGCCACGAATTCTTAGCTTGATTTAGCAGGGGATTCTACATACTGTAATGCATAGGTCCTTCTAAAGCATACACCGTGGGCCTTACATATACAAATCTGAATCAATCAAAAAGTCATCACACAATCAAAGTAGACAACTACCTGAAAATGTGGCACACATGAGAATGCATAACGGGTTGTTATGAGCTGGTACGACTGAATGTTAATCCTGCAATCTGTGGGCAGCCACGCTCACAACTACAGTGTATTCATTAACAACGACTGGGGTCGCGGGAAGTGAATTCCTTGCAAATGGCAGAAGGGCACATGTATGAACAGCACAGCGCCGCACAACGCAGCGCAGCGAGGCACAGCGACGCTCGCGCCGCCACATAGCGAATTAAAACAGCGACTGCACAAACACTGACCAACACAGATTCATCAAAGACAGGGCTGCCGAATAGCTTGGGCGCTGACAATTTCGAAGAGCGAACGTGACCGCCCAACCTGACAGGCTACAAAATAGCTTTACAAGCCCCGTTTGTGTTGAAAACCAGCGATTTTGATGCCAATGAGTTTGGGTGGAGGAGATGCAATACCCATGTCACTCACAACATTACATTGTGAAAAATAATAAAAACTTCAAATACATAAAAATAACCAGCCAGATTATTAAAACAGATCAATATAAACATGTGTTGAATTTGGGACCAAAGAAAAAACCACAAAAACCACTAAAAACAATCATTGCAGCGTCTGCCATTGAAATGTATGGGAGAGCGGCAGGTAGCGCCAGGTAATACGTGTCGCTGTGAAGGAATTTGCAGCGGCGCTGTTCGGTCCAGGCGGCTTCATGATGAATGCCGCGCTAGCCGTCGCTCTCGCCGGCGCTAGCCTCATTTTGCTTGATAAATGCGTCATTGTGACCGCCGCCGGGCGTACTTGAGTCGGTAGTCGCCGTTAGCTGCCGCTACCTGGCGCTCGTCAGACACTACCTGGCGCTATCGCTTGATGAATAAGGGCCTAAGTCTTCATTTCATTGTATCCTTTTTTGACAATTTTGTTGTACACTAGCAACTTACTAGTACCTTTGTATATATTTATCCTTAATACAATTTTTATTTGCAAAGTAAATCTGGTGTATTGGTGTGCCTTTGATCCAAAAAAATCATATTGCTGAGTCTATTTGGGGGCAGGTGTGGTGATGCCCCCTGGATCTTATGAGCACCCCTATTAACTATCTGCTTCTTTTACTCTGTATGGTGTGCCAACTACCAACCACTAACCCTGCTATGGTGGTCACAACAAGCAAAGACGTTAGCTTAGCTGCATTGCTGGAGGGAAGTAGATTGCTATGTTGCCTCCAAAGGTGTGGATAGGCAGACCTAAAATCTTATTAGTTTTTTTTTGTTTTTTTTTTCAACGATATTTTTATTGAAGATATGGATATGTTCAATCCGAAAACAGCTTACATTACATTTTGTAATTCAAGTAGAAAAAAACACATCCAGTTCAAGGCATACTTGTACAGAGCAGAACACAATTAAATTCTTATACAAAGCATTCACCACAATTGGAAATTAGCAGCGGCTAAAAAGGTTTTAAGCGGGGCAAGAAACGCGGATAAGAAGAATAACGAAGGATAGAAAGAAAAAGGGGAGAGGGGTGGGTGTCCATACTACGACCAACTTAAAAAGGACATCACATGGAGCTAGGTTACACCAAATAGGTGACGACCCAAATTTTTAGGCTGGAAATGGGTGATCCAACCTTCCCAGGTAGCGAGGAAGGGGGTGAGGTCACCTTGCATTGAGGCAGCCATCTTTTCAAAGAACATATCTTATTAGTTTTAAGTTCTGCTTTAAATTCTCTCAGCTCAGCAAATCCACCCTATTATGAGAGGCCCTCCTTAGTAATTTAACATTACAATTTGTGCTATTGAACAAAAAATCAGTTTTTAGATTTAAAGTGGCAGTCCAGCCTGATAACCTCCCACCTCCCCACCTATCCCTTCCCTGGTGCAAGACCTGATTTAGCTTAGGAAAAGAATAAAGAGGGCTCACCTGCCCAGTGCACCCACGAACACTCCCACACTCCAAGCTTCCGAACTGACGGCTTAGTCAGCCAATACAGTAAGCAGCTGATCTCCCATGGCAGCAGCCATCAAACACTTGGGCATTTGCCATTCAGCACCAGGTAGATGATGCCCCTTTTTTCATTAGCAAAATAAGGTCTAGCGCCGAGGCAGGGATGGGCGGGGGGGTGTCCTATCAGGCTCTGCCTCATTAAGTCTTGACAGTTCTCAAGCCTGTCTACACCCCATTTTTAGAGCATTTAAATGCAGCAGCGAGATTGTGGATGCACTGCAATATGAAGCAGAGCTATTATTATCTTGTGCAAATTTGAAATCCATTCTTTGAATAATTACCTGGAAACCAAAAGCCAATGTTTTCATATAGAGACAATCAGCGCTGTAAACCTAAAAAAAGAGCTGCGGTACTAATTAAGACTGATACAAAACAATAGAATCTGGAGGTTTTTTTTATTTATTTAAGAGATAATTACGTTAAAGCATATAGCGTGAAATTATACTTTTAGCTGCAAACACAGCAAATGATATTAAGATAGCTGGCAAGTATCAGATTATTGTAGAAGGAGAAAATATTCAATACTTATTTATAGTCAACTTCTTCAGGTTGTGTAGTTTCATCTATCAGCCTTTAGAAAATGGAATCTTAACAAATACAGATCAAAAGTGATTTTGCAACCTTTAAGTTCAACTTCCTTTTCCATAATCTTAACACATAAAACTTTCTGTCAAGGACTTGCAACACGAAATTCAATCAGGAACCTTGAATCCTTAAATACTCCAAGCACCAACTTCAGTTGACTAATTCATTTTAGCTATTGCAAAGAACATTTTTTTAATCCAATCGATATGTACAATATATCTCACTATCAAGGGCATGCTTCAATTATTTACATAACACTGGCTACATAAGGGAATCCATGCACCCAGCTTCATTGACTGGCACATTTTTCTTCCTGGCTAAAATGTGCACAGTTTAGTGATCCAATCTCTATATTGATGTGGCTGTTCCATATTCGGGATGTTTATCACTGGGGCATCCAGATGGATTCAAGATTGAAAGTAGCAGAAAACTTTATAAAGTTGACAGTTCTCCCGGGCTATTTTTTTCTAACTGAAATGTTTCATTTGAAGTATGAACAGGGTGAGATTTGCTTGAAGGTAAAATTGCTTCTGCAGACAAGATGCCTGGATTGGCAATCTGTCATCTGTGGCCTCCACCAGAAAATGCACTGATGTGATTGAGATCATTAGCAAGCTGATTGGGGCGCTCTAAAATATTTGTTAAAGGTGACTCCACAGATTGATAGTGTGGTAATAGACAATCCACTAGAAGAATTACGCTTCTGAGGCAACCAAGCTGAGCGTTATCAAGGCAAAAGGAAGAAGTGCTTAAGATTTTTCTTTGGTAGGATTTTGATAGATACAGACGTAGCAATTCTTAAATAATACGCTTAATTTAACTAGTTGACTGAAAGAACAAAGAAAATGACATCCATATGTCGCACAATGCCATAGACATTTTAGAGGAACTGTCTAAGAAAAAAAAACACCATCAGATACAGACTAGCTAAAGACAATTAATCCGTATCAGACATAAATCACAGACTTGCTCTTCCTTTGTTAAATTCCTTTGTTTCCATCAAGCTTCATCAATACCAAGTAAATGTAAGTGGGTCATATGGATAAAAACTTTAAAAAAATCTGAACCCTTTTAAAGTGCATTTCACAGGTATTTAGTATCATAGGCGGTCCCAGCTCTGATGACAATGCACTGTGGTTAATCTGTATTCACCCTGCAGCATGAATCACTGCAATGCTATGCTACTCCAAAACCAAGCCTCACATAATCAGAGCTAATTGCTGTCTATAGTTGGAGGTGGACTAGGCACAGGGAGAGCTTTGAAAGTTCCCGGTAGGTTGCAATGCCTTGGGGGTCAGCTGGGCTGGGTGTAGCCCCCAGCTTATAGCCCACCTCACCTGGAGCCATTGGCAGAATTCATTCTCTCCAGCTGCTACTTCACTCTCTGTCTATCTCCCCTTTTACTTGTAGCTGGCCTCCCCAGCAGGACACTCCAACCCATTTTCTCTTCCTGCAATTTCCATTATAGCTGTGCTTGGAAAAGCATACCCATCCCACCACATTAATTGCCCCTACAATAACATAGTAACATAGTAACATAGTATGTAAGGCTGAATAAAGACTTTAGTCCATCCAGTTCAGCCTGTTTAACTCCTTCCAGTGGTCTAGTAGCCATAGCCGGAAATGTTATTACATGCCAGGAAGGCATCAAGGCCACTTTTGAACATTTTTAATGTATCCCTCATTACTACCTCCTCTGGCAGCGAGTTCCATAGTCTCACTGCTCTTACAGAGAAGAATCCCCTCCTATGTCGGTGGAGAAAGCACCTTTCCTCTAACCTTAGTGGATGCCCCCGGGTTATGGTTACACTCCGGGGTATAAATAGATTGTGGGACAGATCCTTGTATTGACCCCGAATATATTTATACATAGTTATTAGATCACCCCTCAATCGTCTTTTTTCTAGACTAAATAAGCCTAACTTGGACAGTCTTTCCGGGTACTCTAGCCCCTGCACTCCTTTTATTAACTTTGTTGCCCTTCTTTGAACGCGCTCCAGTTCTGATATGTCCTTCTTAAGCACAGGTGCCCAGAACTGTACACAGTATTCCATATGAGGTCTGACCAGTGACTTGTACAGGGGCAAAATGATGCTCTGGTCATGAGCACCCATGCCCCTCCTGATGCACCCCATGATCCTGTTTGCCTTGGCAGCAGCTGCCTGGCATTGATTACTACAGTTGAGCTTATTGTCAACTAAAACCCCTAGATCCTTTTCCATTGTTGTTTTACCAAGTGTTTCTTTATTTAGTGTGTAATCATGACACATATTTCTCCTTCCCATGTGCATAACCTTACATTTATCTGTGTTAAACTTCATTTGCCATTTAACTGCCCATGCTTCCAATTTATCTAAATCTGTTTGTAGTTGCCTGTTGTCCTCCTTTGTTTTAATTACTTTACTCAGCTTAGTATCATCTGCAAAGATTGATACTTTACTGTTTAATCCATACCCAATGTCATTTATATATATATTGAAAAGAATTGGTCCCAGAACTGACCCTTGTGGTACTCCACTAGTAACAGTGACCCAATCTGAGTGTGTACCATTGATAACCACCCTCTGCTTCCGATCACTAAGCCAATTTCCCACCCATCTGCATACGTTTTCCCCCAGTCCAAGCATTCTCATCTTTTGTACCAGCCTTTTATGTGGCACAGTATCAAATGCTTTAGAAAAGTCAAGATATATGATATCCAATGACTCCCCCTGATCCAATCTTGAACTTACCTCCTCATAAAAGCCGATCAGGTTTGTCTGGCAGGAGCGATTCCTCATAAATCCATGCTGATATGGAGTAATAAGGTCATTTTCCCCAAGGTGCTCCAGGATAGTATCCCTTAAGAAACCTTCAAACAGCTTGCCCACCACAGATGTTAAGCTTACCGGTCTGTAGTTCCCAGGTTCCCCCCTAGATCCCTTTTTGAATATTGGCACCACATTTGCCAAGCGCCAATCCATCGGAACAAACCCTGTAGTTATGGAATCCACAAATATTAGAAATAACGGCTTGTCTATTACTGTACATAACTCCCTTAAAACACGAGGATGTATGTCATCTGGTCCCGGCGATTTATCGATTTTCATCTGCTTGAGACGGTGCCGGACTTCTTCCTTGGTTAGACCAGTGACATTTAATGGAGGGTTTCGGTTATTCCCCTGCATTTCACTGGGCATGTCAAATTCTTTTGTGAATATAGAAGCAAAGAAGTTGTTAAGCAAATTAGCTTTCTCCTCATTTCCCTCTATAGGGGTCCCATCCTTGCTTTTCAGGGGGCCCACACCCTCAGGTTTGTACCTTTTACGGTTTATGTAGCTAAAGAATAATTTGGGGTTAGTTTTACTCTCTTTCGCGACCAGTCTTTCTGTCTCCAGCTTAGCTGCCCTTATCTGTTGTTTACATTGTTTATTTTCTTCTTTATAGTTTTTTAACGCTTCCGCTGTCCCTTCCTGCTTTAAACGTTTAAATGCCTTTTTTTTGTTGTTTATTGCCCCCTTAACCTTTTTATTTAGCCACATCGGTTTACATGTGTGTCTAATAGTTTTATTCCTGTAAGGTATATATCTGTCACACTGAAAATTAAGTATTCCTTTAAAAGTATCCCATTTAGCGTCCATGCTTTTGTTCTTAAGGACATTTTCCCAGTCAATGCAGTGTAGGGCATCTCTAAGTTGGTCAAACTTTGCCTTTTTGAAGTCCCGCGTTTTTGTGACTCCTTGATAAGGCACCCTAGTGACTGCTAATTGGAAATTAATGATATTATGATCACTGCTTCCAAGGTGTCCCCCAACCTGTACCTTTATTACTTTGTCTGGTACATTGGTTAGTATTAGGTCCAATATGGCTTTCCCCCTTGTTGGAGCTTGTACTTGTTGGGAAAGGTAGCCATCTTTTGTTTTAGATAAAAAACTATTACTTTTCTGCGAAACACATGTTTCAGCATCCCAGTCTATATCTGGGTAGTTAAAGTCCCCCATAATCACTACCTCATTTATTTTAGCGGCTATATCTATTTGCCTTAGCATCATATTTTCTATGGATTCGGATATATCTGGAGGTTTATAGCAAACCCCCATCAGTATTTTATTTTTGTTTCTCCCTCCATGTATTTCTACCCATACCGACTCCACATGGTCATTCCCCTCACATATATCCTCCCGCAGAGCAGGCTGTAGAGAGGATTTTACAATTAAGCAGACTCCACCCCCTTTGCGTTTGTTACGGTCCCTCCTAAACACACAGTATCCCTGTAAATTTACTGCCCAGTCATAGCTTTCATCCAGCCAGGTCTCTGTTACCCCCACTATATCATATTGTTCTTCTGTTATTATCAGTTTTAGTTCATCCATTTTATTAGTCAAGCTTCTAGCATTTGTAAGTATGCATTTCAAATGCTTATGACAATTTTGATAATTCTGTATATTGCCCTTATTCCTGCTAGATGTGCTAACCCCTCCCCCCTCTCCACCCCCAGTTTCATGTCTACACCCACTGTCACTTTCTTTCCTACCTTCCCCTTTGTAATAGCTTTTACCCTCCCCCCCAATGCTCAGTTTAAACACTCCTCTAACCTTTTAGCCATCCTCTCCCCCAGAACAGATGCACCCTCCCCATTGAGGTGCAACCCATCCCTGCCAAAGAACCTGTAGCCCACTGTGAAGTCGGCCCAGTTCTCTAAGAACCCAAACCCCTCCTTTTTACTCCAATTTTTGAGCCACCTGTTTACCTCTCTAATCTCCCGCTGCCTCTCTGGTGTGGCTCTTGGTACTGGTAGTATTTCTGAGAATACTACAGTTGAGGTCCTTGCCTTAAGCTTACGGCCTAAGTCCCTGAAATCATTTTTTAGGACCTTCCACCTACTTCTTCCTATGTCATTAGTGCCAATATGCACCATGACCGCTGGGTTCACGCCAGCCCCTCCCAACAATCTGTCAGCCCGCTCCGCTACATGCCGTACTCTTGCCCCAGGAAGGCAACACACTGTTCGGCAATCCCGGTCTTTGTGACAGATTGCCCTGTCTGTTCCCCTAATAATAGAGTCACCCACTCTGCAGCACCTGTCTTGCCTGCCCCTGTTCTCCCATTTCCCCTCCCTTCCTTACTGGAGCCGACAGATGTGTCTTGCTGCAGCTCTGCCATTCCTGAGCTAACATCCTCCTCATCTGCCAACCGGGCAAACTTGTTTGGAGGTGCCTGTTCAGGGCTAGCCTCCCTGTAACTTTTACCCCTACCCCGCCTTCTAACTGTTATCCAGCTAGCTGCCTCATTTTCCTGCTTTTCCTCTCCCCCCATACTACCACCCTCCCCTGACCCTGAGCCATGTAGTGCCAGATCAGTGAGATCCAGACTCTTTTGCATGATAACAATTTCTCTCAGTGTTGCCAATCGCTTATTTAGATCGTGAATCACGGCTTCCAAATCAGAGATTCGCAGGCATCCGGGGCATATATATTCACCCTCGACCGATTGATCAAGAAGTGCATACATAGCACAAGATGTACACTGAACAGCATTGTTAGGCATGGAACCCATTGTATGAATTTGTGGGAACACCAAGTGTAGAATTTACAACACTTAAAATACCAATATGAAATCAAGGCAGATACTTACAGCTTCCGAACTTCTGCTTGTAACTTCTTCTTTTAACTCCTGCTTTAACTCACCACTTCCAAGCAGCCACTTACAGAGACAGCAACAAGAGCACGCTCCAAGAGCTGTGTGTGTGGCCTTATAACACACCTGCTTCAATTAGGCCTCAGCAGGAATCCAGGAAAGAGAAAAGAAAAAAAAAAAAAAACTTTTTTTTTTTCTTTGGTTTAAATTTGTGCCAGCATTAACACACTGCTTCACAAAAATAAAACAAACACAGTTTACTATATTTTACTTACCCAATGAGCTCAGTTTCCCAAAACTTACCACAGGAGATCCTGCTTTAACTCACCACTTCCAAGCAGCCACTTACAGAGACAGCAACAAGAGCACGCTAAAGAGAATGCTAAAGTTTTTGTACCATCATTTTAACAGTGGCCAGCTTCACCTTTGCCCCTGCAGTGCCATAACAGTTGCTTTGGAGCAAACGTATTAAACAGCTGAAAAGTACATTGAGGCAGAGCACATGGGAGACAGGCTGGCCTAAAGCCAGTAAAATCCAGTGCTGATTTTTTTCTCCAGGTCTACTCCAGCCAGGGGTTTGACTAGCTGGAATCTAATTATGTTAAAAACTTTTAGATTTTGTGAGTATTGAAGCTCTATTATTAAAATACCCATAGCTGAAAGTGTTTTTCACATGGGTGAAGATTCTTTTAAGCTGACTTTTTGAGATTTACCTACAGTAGTCATGGAACCTTGGTGCTGGGAAGAGAAATGAAGTGTTTATTTGTTTTTATTTTTGTCTGGACAGGCCATCTAAGCTAAGGTAAGAGTGGACACATTATTATGACACGTGTCTGTGGCTCAAAAATCCTTATATTGGAGGCCATATTGGATTTACTGTGCAAATCTCACCGTTTTGGTAAGTGCCCAAGCCTTGCTTTCTTCCTAGGCTTACTGTAGCTTACATGTTGTAACTTAATCCCCTTTTTGTCACATTCACCGGGGATCTACAACCAAATTGGCTTTACTGGATCACTTTTGTAGATGCTACAGTTAATTGCCAGTTAGGTGATGTGTAGTTTAAACGTTTTATGTAGGCGGTGTCATGCTTTGGCATGTGCATTTTGGTTTCATGTTCTTCATTGTTCTGGACATATCACTTGATCCATTACATAACAAATGTAGAGCCATACATTACTTTGTTATGAATGCCTTTGTTACCACAGCAAAACAAGTGTAGCAATATCATTAATGTGCTAAAACTGATTTCTCTATTTTCGTGATACTGGTCCTTTTTTGAAACATTAAATGTGGATCTAATTGATTTACCCACAATAGGAGAGCTAGCGTCCCTCCCTGCTGATCTTCTGATATAACACCACTTATTTTTTGACAATGATTCTTGGCTCACTCTCTAGTTTTGGATTGATTACTCTACCTCACCTGGCTCTCTGCAGTCATGTGGGACACCAAAAAGAGCTGGGGTTGCAGACTCACTGCCATCTGGAGCCCTGGTAAAGATGCCCTCTAGTAAGGTTTTCCATGTGTTTGGCAATGTATAAGGCTTTCATATGTACCTGTATACCTATATATGTCACTTTATAAAGATATGTAAAGGAAATAATTATATGCAAAGAAAAACATAACACTTCTTACAATTTACCTACTTTCATTATATCTTTCCTCATTTGTCATGAGCCAAGGTTCTACAGCGTCTAGATTTGAAATGCGATATGCCATGTTACTACTGGGAGCCAAAAATCAATTTAATTCAGCATACTAATTAAAAATACTGTTTTAGCTGTTTTAATACAGACAATGGCAAGGAATAAGGTCTAATATTAGCCGGTGTCGTATTTGAAATAACCACAAAGGCTCCGATAAATGCATTCATTTTCCTGTTAACTTAAGCAATGGGGTCACCATAGAATTGCTCTGAAATTGGTCTGATTTTGTAATCTCTGCTCATAATGACATTGTAATGGGCCCTACATACACTTGTATTAAAACCTTTTCCCACCATAATCTCACATTGTAATTGGAAGATCACAGGACCTCCAGAGACTTCTGAATAAATCATCAGAACGTTATACAGTATTTACTTTTCATTGCATTTTAAACATGACCAGAAGCAAAGAGTAAAGATACATAAACACAAACCCTATGTATTTTTATGATGTTTTTAACATACAAATTACATTTTATTTGTATATTGTATATATGACCATACAGCTTTTAAACAGACTTCTTTGTCCCATCCATTAACAGATTGTGGAACATTTTATTAGGCTTAGGGCATTATATATGAAGTTTGCGTTTAGCATCTTTCTGGTGGCTATAGCACTGTTTTGGTGCACCAGCATATTTGTCTTTTCTGGCACTGAGATTTTTACTACAATGGCGCTAGAAGTCGCAGCACCCCATGCTAACTAATTAAGCTTTGATTGTTGCTTTTGGTATTGGCCGGCATGTGTCAGCGCCTGTTGGACCAGACTGCTGATTATACCAGTGCCGGTGAGCGCCACTTTGTACCGCCATCCTTTTCAGCGTATTTCACCCTGAAAAGTAATACTGTATTTTTCTGTACAGTTGTTTAGTCTGTGTTTTAATTGTTTTCTGCAAATTACACATTGGTAAGCAAAAAAAGCCAAAATGATTTTAGCAGAAAAATATAAATACAATGACATTTGGCGACATCTAGGTTCCGCATTTACCTTATTGACAAATCACAATGCAAGTTCTGTACAAATGCTTGTGTGTCATATTATTATAAGCCAAAAACACTTCAGTACAGTTCTCCCCCTTGGGCTCTATAGGATCTTGACCTACAGCGCCACTATAAACCAATACAACTTCAACCACAGAAACGGGCGCTGCAACCTTTTGGGCGCTAGTGTTCATTTAGATGCAGCCTGACGGCCGCAACAGCGAGCACTGTTTTTGGTTTCTTAAATCGCACACTGAGTGCTGCTGAGACAAAAAAAAGTGGCACTGAGTGGTATTAGCAGGGGCTGATGTTTTTGTAACTGTATTTTTTAATTTTTTTAATTGAAGTTTATGTTAAATTAGGTTTAAGTAATTACTTAGTTAAGTATTAAGTGGTGTTTTAGAATTCCTATTACTAATTTTAGTGTGGGTTCTTCAAGTATTTATATATATGGTTTCATATTATTTTATTTATTTATACTGCATTGCATGGGCGAACTGGCCATAGGGAGAGCTGGGTGAATTCATGGCGGGCCCCACTTCTTTGCTGAGCTGGAGCTTCTAACACAATCTTACACTCCATGTTTCCCCAGTTCCCATCCTAGCCCCCCCCCCCATCAAATTCCAACCCATTTTTGCCCCTGCAATAGCCTCAGGATCCTGACTATGTGGGCCATACCCACCACTCTTAAACCAATGGTACTAAATGGCAAGCCATTTAGTACCATTGGTTTAAGAGTGCATATATCCACACCTGGCTATGACCTGCCTTAGCCATGCACTCGATGACCAGCTGGGAAGAACATAGGTGGGGCTAAGCAGAAATGTTTCTGTCTGGTCATGGGCTGGCTGAGGGCCAGTACAATCCAAAGCTCATTTATCCCCAGTTCACCACTGCTGGATTATGTCCCCAGTCAAAAACCACTGCTCGGATGGTTTAAAGTACCTCTATCACCACAACTGACTCACATCAGCCCGATAGATAAATTACACATTGCAACCAACTGTGAGTCAGCTGTAAGCTGTTTACATAGTAATAGCAGGATACTGTTCTTGTTATAATGTATAGCAGCCACAAGCCTGACTGTTTACAATGTAACACACATCAGGGAGCTGGCTGGCTTTTGATAATGTTAGCGTTTGACCTATTCTGCTTGTTACATTTCATAACGCCAGGTAGATAGTTTTAAAACACACAGTCTGAGTACTTCTGTCCCTGTATATACTGTAAACCTCCTGATGTGTAGTCACTTTGGATGATTTTGATTTGCTCAAATGTGGCCCTATCCACTATTAAATTTGCAAAAAAAGTCCTAACCTTTTTTGAAAAATGACAGGCTAGTCTACTTTTTCCAATATGGGCTAATTGAGGCCTTGAAACCTTCAACTACCATCCTGAGTGCTTCCTGACGACAGATTCCCTTTCAGGAGAAAGTGCACAGTGTTTTTAAAAATAAAATGTTTTCCTAGTTAAATATAAGGCACTGGCTGATAATATCTGCCCTTGACAATAAAAGTGGACTATTAAGGCCACTGCAGACCCTGAGGTCTAAAAGATTAAGTGCCCCTGGGGAATCCCAAATAGGGATTATGTCTGTTACAGGAAGCTGTCCCTAATTAACATTCAAATAGTGGTCCCACATCCTGCCATGCCTATAAGAACAATAGACACTTAATCACACCTAGCTGCCAGAAAGCTACCTCCAACTACTGGGCCAATTGGACACCTGAGCATTGGCTGTTGTTTCTGGGAAGTATTGTAACTCTTGTAATATGTCAGTTATGCCGATATTAATGAGAGATTCTCATTCCGAACTTAACTAAGAAATTTATAGGGATCATGAATTTCTTGGTTACAAGTTGATAACATGCTTATTGTGAGAGTTATACCCTTTATGAAATATACATCTAATTTCATGAGAGTCCTCATATGGGCCGAGCTTGGCAGACACTCCCACGAGGCGGGGAATGCTGGTCACTCCCTCTATTGTTCATACATTAGTAAGCTTTGTGCCAGGGGCCCGAGAGTCGATGGATGGAGGGGGCGATGAATGGATGAACACCTGGACCTGAATGCCCATGAAACATAAGTATCTCTGTGTAGCTCTATCTGTCTATATCACTCTATATCCATTATAACATATATTGTACCGTAACTTACTCTAACTTTATCATTCATTAATATAAGGACTGCCTGTAATATAAGGTTATCTGGGGGATTAAACCCGTTTTATAAATACATCTTACTGTGTGTGTAGTGGATAATTTCTCACACAATAGTTGTAGGTGCAAAGTATTTAAGGTATTAATATATTTCTTTCTTAGGACAGGTCACTGGTTGTGTTGGGAGAGCCTTAGCGGCCATTGTTGTGAATCAGATTAGTGGCCGCTGGGCTGATATGATTGTTAGTATTTGCAACATTTATAGCATTGATCTCTAATAGAGATATTGGCCCCTGCAGGCTCACAATCACATGGAATCCCTGTCACTGAGGCATGCTCCTATTTCAATAGGCTGTGCGTGGGAGCACAACGAGGACTGCAGGGAAACAGGGGATGCAGCCGTTCCAGATCCATATGCTGGTGCTCATTCCTGAACAATTTCAAATGTGCCATAGGAACAGCGGAAAAGTAAATTGTGTGGGCGATCTGGGGGTTTCACACAGCTGGGCATGTCAAATTGGGATGGTCCAGAGACAAAGACCTATCACTATGATAGTGAAAATTCTAGCACATTACTGTGCAGCTGCCGGCTGTGTGGCCTGATAGGCTGCTCCATGACCACTGTGAAAGGATCCTGGAAGAGGTGAGTATCGGTGCCAATGGACAGCACGGGAGCCCGACATGATAGAGCACTGCCATGTCACCTAATATGAATGTGTATTGGCAGCTTTATGTATATTGACTAAAGAAACGCCCAGAAACATCTGAACCTGGGGAATCTGATTGGATCTGATCCGCTTATTACCAGATTGTTTGGTCTTAACATAATACACATAAAAAGCTCTTTTTGTCAAACAGTTTATATTTCACAAGTTTCTATATCACTGTCGTCCTAATTATGACTTTCTAATCACTGAAATGAAAATATGTCTACTCAGAGCCACTAAAAGAAGTCATAATGGGGGAACTGCATGAATAATAAGAGAGAAAATGGCAGCCAGCCCGGTATGTCAGAGCAGAAGTGTTGGTGCCAGAACTCGATAATTTATGCTGAAAGAGTTACGTTGGTCAAGAAGGGACTAGCAATTCATCGTTTTTATACACTGCATATCAGGACTTTTTACATTTATGAAGAAACATAACCCTTTTAAGAAAATGTGCTCAGATGGTTTGTACAATTTCCATTTACGAGCACAATTATCAGAGGTTAAAATGTGAAGTGGTGGGTGAGATGTGTAAGTCTATGTCAAGACAAATAAAATGCTCATTAATGAATTTATTATTTAACTAGGAATGATCGCATACGCTTTACTATGCAATACCTACAGTCTTTTTCCTCTGACCTTAAACAGAGTAATACATGTTAGGAGACTCTGCTGCAGATAAATACCTCACTCCTATAATTAGTCATCAATCATGTAAGTCTTTGACATGAATCTGTAAATGCTTTGTTTTGCCAAGAACATAAGGGATGCCCAAGAGATCAGACTTATGAACTGATCTTTAATAGGGACCCTCGGTATAGATCAGTGGTGGACTAGTATCAAAAATCAACCCAGGATTTTAAAGGGCTGGCCACATGTCTGCCCCACTCCAATATGCTCCCTGCCCCCCCCCCCCATATAGTCCCAGGCAGTAAGTGTTCTCCAAAGCTGAGGCTATAGCATTGCAGGGCCAGTTCATGGGCAGGGGCGTATAAGGACAATTCATGAAGTCCTCGACAAACATTGACAAAACATTTTAGCGATCAAGAAAAAATCTAATGGAAGCATTGAAGGTAAGCAGATGGCAAAATACAATGTGCCATCCAAGTCTGAGAAGTAAGCATTAAAGAAATTCAAAACCATCCTCTTCTTAATATTTCTTGAGGAGCCTATGCCACCTACCTCCAAATAGTTAAGTTGTAATCTAGGATCCAGGGATTTCTCATGGTTGACCTAATTTAATATAAAACTCGACTAAATGATTTGCCTTATAGTATATCTGGGCCACTGCAAAATTCACACCAAACTCAAAGGTCCAGTTTTATCTATACAAATGGCGTGATTGGGGCCTGAGAGTAGAATTTACCATATTTTTTGCCCTAAAAGACGCACTAATTTCCCCCAGAAGTGGGGGGAAATGTCATCTTATTGGGCAAATGTAAAAAAATCAAAGAAGAAAAATACATACATACATGAGCCTCACGCTGCGGCCACCAGGACGCTAACCAATGAAGGAGTGGTAGGCAGGTAGAGGGCAGGGTAATTGAACCCCGCCCACTGTCCCCGCTCTGGTCGCTGCAGGCACCGCTGCTACTTCTCGGGCCAGTGCAAGCACACACCCGTTCCATGCAGCTGGTGGGTGTGTCCTGTGTCCACGGCCAGGCTGCATGGACCGGGTGTGTTCGCACGTTCGCCTGCACGAAAATTAGCGGTGGTACAGGCAGTGGCAGCAGGTAAGGTAACTGAACTCCGCCCACTGTCCCCGCTCTGGCCATTGCCGGGCCAGCGCATGCATACACCCGGTCCATGCAGCTGGTGGGCGTGGCCTGTATCCCGACTGCATGAACCAGGTGTGTGCGCATGCCAACCCGAGAATTAGCAGTGGTACTGGCAGCGGCCAGAGCAGGGACAGTGGGCGGGGCTGCAGCGAGGCTGTAAGTATATCTCTTTTTTTTTTTCTTTATCTCCAGTGTCGGGGTAGGAGGGGGGCATGGGGGGATTCATCCACACTGCCTATAGGAATGGAATGGGGGGATGCCACACTGCATATGGAATAGGAGTATGCCACGCTGTCTTTGGGAATGGGATGAGGGAATGACACACTGCCTATAGGGAATGAGAGGCAGGTATGCCACACTGCATATGGGGAATGAGATGGGGGAATGCCACACTGCCTATGGGGAATGGGAGGGGGGAATGCCACACTGCATATGGGGAATGGGAGGGCGAATGCCACACTGCATATGGGGAATGGGAGGGGGGAATGCCACACTGCATATGGGGAATGAGATGGGGGAATGCCACACTGCCTATGGGGAATGGGAGGGGGGAATGCCACACTGCATATGGGGAATGAGATGGGGGAAAGCCACACTGCCTATGGGGAATGGGAGGGGGGAATGCCACACTGCATATGGGGAATGGGATGGAGGGGATGCCACACTGCATATGGGGAATGAGATGGGGGAATGCCACACTGCCTATGGGGAATGGGAGGGGGGAATGCCACACTGCATATGGGGAATGAGATGGGGGAATGCCACACTGCCTATGGGGAATGGGAGGGGGGAATACCACACTGCATATGGGGAATGGGAGGGCGATTGCCACACTGCATATGGGGAATGGGAGGGGGGAATGCCACACTGTATATGGGGAATGAGATGGGGGAATGCCACACTGCCTATGGGGAATGGGAGGGGGGAATGCCACACTGCATATGGGGAATGAGATGGGGGAAAGCCACACTGCCTATGGGGAATGGGAGGGGGGAATGCCACACTGCATATGGGGAATGGGAGGGGGGAGTGCCACACTGCATATGGGGAATGAGATGGGGGAATGCCACACTGCCTATGGGGAATGGGAGGGGGGAGAATGCCACACTGCATATGGGGAATGGGAGGGGGGAATGCCACACTGCATATGGGGAATGGGAGGGGGGAATGCCACACTGCATATGGGGAATGACATGGGGGAATGCCACACTGCCTATGGGGAATGGGAGGGGGGAATGCCACACTGCATATGGGGAATGAGATGGGGGAAAGCCACACTGCCTATGGGGAATGGGAGGGGGGAATGCCACACTGCCTATGGGGAATGAGATGGGGGAATGCCACACTGCCTATGGGGAATGGGAGGGGGGAATGCCACACTGCATATGGGGAATGGGAGGGGGGAATGCCACACTGCATATGGGGAATGGGAGGGGGGAATGCCACACTGCATATGGGGAATGGGAGGGGGGAATGACACACTGCATATGGGGAATGGGATGGGGGGTGCCACACTGCCCATGGAAATGGGATGGTGGGAATGCCACACTGCATATGGAATAGGAGTATGCCACACTGCCTTTGGGAATGGGATGAGGGAATGACACACTGCCTATAGGGAATGAGAGGCAGGTATGCCACACTGCATATGGGGAATGGGAGGGGGGAAAATGCCACACCGTCTATTGGGCATGGGAGAGGGGAATGCCACGCTGCATATGGGGAACGGGATGGGGATATGCCACGCTGTCTATGGGAATGGGAGGGGGAATGCCACACTGCATATGGGAATGGGAGGGGGGAATGCCACACTGCATATGGGGAACGGGATGGGGATATGCCACACTGTCTATGGGAATGGGAGGGGGGAATGCCACACTGCATATGGAATAGGGGTATGCCACACTGCCTTTGGGAATGGGAGGCAAGTATGCCACACTGCATATGGGAATGGGAGGGGGAATGCCACACTGCATATGGGAATGGGATGGGGGAATGCCACACTGCATATGGGAATGGGATGGGGGAATGCCACACTGCCTAAGAGAATGGGATGGGGGAATGACACACTGCCTATGGGATTGGGATGAGGCAATGCCACACTGCCTATGAGAATGGGATGGGGGGGATGCTCCAAATCCTAGGTACGTATTATGGGCAGATGCATCTTATAGGGCAAAAAATACAGTAAATAGCCAGCAAAAGAAATTCCCAGCTGGGGGATCATGAGCAGCCCAGCCATTGGCAGCCATGCATACATTGCAAGGATGCATCTCATAGCAGTTCCACACATAGATATTTCATCTAGAAAGCCCCACCCCCACCATTGGACTTTCTGATCCATCAAAAGCCAGATTTCATCTTATCGTTTCGAACGTGGCTGGTTTCCACTTTCTCAGAAGCAGCTTGCCGTGTCTCATGGCAATATGAACTGATTTTGGTGTTTGACTTCTTATCGCAAAACAACTACGGCTTGTAAAACTGAAAAATTAGACTGAATAAACAAACTCTTTTCACACTTTCCTCTTGGTGGCCCAGCAGTCTATAACTGGGTTTTGTTTTTTTGGGGAGTTTTGAGACAGGGTGAATTACTATTTAATTAATGAAAAGTGTACCAACATTTAGCAGCATTCACACTTTTCTTTATATTGCTGCATATTAACTTTTTTTATATTAACCCCCTTTCCTCCGTTTTCTTTCTCTCTTTGCCCTATTTCATTTTTGCTCTTTCTTCTCTTTTGTACCAACTCATGACACTGGGGAGTCATATCCACCACAATGTCATTCACCTAGCAAACATTTTAGTAAATCTATTGTTATCTAATAAACTATTTATCCATGTTAATTCTACTCTTATTTGTCAAGAGGGGGTCCACCTTAGTCCCTATTGGCTATAGGACTTATAGGATCCACCGGCCCCCACCATGACAGCTAACATACAACACCCGGCAGCCAATAGGGACTAAGGTGGACCCCTGAAACCCCCCCTCTTGACAAATATAAGTAGTGCCCTTCGAGGCCATACCTCTACACCGCTGTAATACAAGCACAAGATTAAGGCCCTTATTTATGAAGGAAAAGCGACAGGTAGCGACTGGTGAGTGGCCGGTAATGACGGGCCCCGCCACGAGAACGCCGGCTCCCCACCACAATCACACATTTATCAAGCCAATCCTGCGACTCTAGTAGAGTCTAGCGACTGAGATAGCGCCATATAGCGACTCATTCATCATTATTCCAGCCTCAGCTCACAGCGCCAGCGTCCGACCTTGAACAGCAACAGGTATGACCTCTCGCTACCTGGCGCGCTCCAATGCATTTCAATGGAACAATCTTTAAATATTAATAATTAATTGTTATTAATTTTTTTTTTTTTTTTTTTATGTGAAAAATTCTGTGACCACTTCTGCCATTTTAGATAATTTTTTAAGGGAAAAAAAATAAAAAATAAAAATTGTACAGAATTGATATTACAGGTCTGATATTAATGTATTCATATTACTAAATTATTTTAAAACATTTTTTTTTGGTTTCCAAAAATATGGTGGTTTGGGGGTTAAAATACTACTTTTAACCCATCGCCGCCAGCGCTCTGGGGTATAAACATGCATTTTACAGCGCGGGAATTTTTTGAGCGTGATTTTTTAATGAATATGGTGGGAGCCGGTCACTCTGACCAGTCGCTATCATGCGCACCCATACAGCGCGGAACCTGTCAAATAGCGACTCCTCACCCAACATTCAACATTACGGCAAACCGACTGAGTCGCTATCAACTACCGAACAATGGCCAAGCACAGCGACTACTAGCGGGCGCTCTGAAAATGCCGCTACAGTCGCTCAACTGTTGCTACCTGCCGCTATTAATGAATCGCCCTCCCCGATAACATTATAAGAAAATTCTCCAAGAGCTGCCTCCCCCCCCAATTCTACTCTTGTCTGCAATAATGTTGTGCCTACTGTGAGCTGGGTATCAGTTACATTTGCACAATTATACTGTTTGTAATGACATTTTCATTCCCAAAAAATCGGAAATGTAAAAAAGTAAGGTTTATCTAAAAGATCAGGTGGATTTAGTAGATGTTGCCCAGTAGTGACATTTTACAGATAGACCTATCACCCAACAAAGGAATTATTTGCATAAAGGAAAATGTTTCTTGTTAAACTAATGCCATGAATGTAGATCTTCAAAGGAGGTTCATGTATTTTGCAAGAACACTTGGTAAAGATTAAACAGTTTCAAAGACAAGGAACCTTATTATTAATTTGCCTAAAAAGAGTAACATGGATGTGATGTCTGTGTGCCCTTTGAGCAGCCATGAAACAGAGATGGAGGTTATATTTTACCTGTATTATCTAAACATGACATTTCACTAATTTCACTAAAGGAGCCGCATTCATTAAAGTTGTTTGAACTGTACAAAATACATACAAAGGCAGGTATATAAAATAAATAAGGTGATTATTTTACATGTTAAAGTGAACCTAAAGATTTACCACCACATTGCAAGGGTATCCCGCTTTGAGATGCCTGTCCAAGCAAAACTCCAAATAAACCCTGATAACTGGGCTGGCTGTTTAACGGTCCATGCTCCCATCTGTTGCATCTTCTGTTACAGACCAACAGACTTGCACAGCTGAAAAAATAAATTCCCCAAAACTCACTTGCCCTATCTGCATGCATAATACAGAATCATTGTCAGCACTTAAATTTGCTCCTGCATCTACTCCAAGCTAAACCACAGATTTTCTCCTGGTAGCAGCTATTTCCCACAATGCACAGATGCAGGAGACTTCCTCTTTGCAGGCAGCCTTTAGCTCCATGAGATGCCATTTTGTTTTACAAATTCACCACAGTAGCTACAAAAATCGACATTCATTTTTATGTGCAGCAATCTTAATCTCCCTGGGAAGGGATGCATATGTGCACTGTTTCTCGTAAGGATGTTGGTCCAGTTTAAAGCGGACCTTCAGCATGATTAAATGAAAAGACCAAACCCTTAAACTATTTCCCAGCATCTAAAAACAATATATTTTAAGTTTTTAGTCACTTACTTATTATTCTTTCCCCCACTGAGCTGCAACTCTAGGATACGGGTGCCACCATATTGACTCAGAAGCATCACATATTGAGGAGAGGAGAGTGGGATAAAGTGCAGGGGCGGGTTATAGCTGTGCTTTGCTCAGACAGAGCAGAGCTGGGGTCAGGAAAAGGTCAGCAATCCCAGAATGCAGAGCGGCACAGTCAGAAGACACTTCCTGTTTGCAGGCTGCCTGATGTTCCATGAGCCGCCATCTTGGATGATTAAAGGTTCATAACATGCAGTAGATGCAGGTAGGATGATTTTTAATGTGAGCAATCTGTATGTACAGGGTGTGGGAAACATATAATATATGCTCTTATTCAGAGTGAAGGACCGCTTTAAAGTGGACCAACACCCAGGATTTTGACTATCCTGGGTATTGGTCCACTTCCCCGGGGCACCCCGATCGGGGGTGCCCCGCTGTGTGAAACCCCCCAGAAAGCCCCCAAAACTCACCTCTCCCCGCTCCCACGTGGCCGCGCCGTCCAATCGGCGCAGACGGACAAGCTGATTGACAGCAACGTACAAGCAGCTTGCCCGTCGGCGCCTCCCGCGCGTCACTCTTGACGTGTGCGCGCCCGCGCCGGCCATTCAGAGACGGCCGGCGCGGGCACGCGCACGCCTAGAGGGGCGCGAGGGAGGCGGCGGCGGCGACCAGGTAGGTGGATTTGGGGTGTTCAGGGGGGGTTCACCCCGCGGGACATCCCGATCTCGGATGTCCCGCGGTGTGTGAGGTGATCGGCCCGGGAATCTTATAGATTCCCGGGCCGATCACCTCAGGGTGTTGGTCCACTTTAAGTTCACTGCTCTGCAAGCGGATATCATGGCACCACACTCACCTGGCAAACTCTATTAGCTGCTGGAAATCCCATGGGATGTACATACAGTGCTGGAGCACTGACTGCCTGACTTTCGAGTTTCCTAGGGGGTATTGAATCAGCATCCCAGATTGGATGTGCAAGCTCATAATTCTCTTATTTTCCTCTTGCCTCTATTTGAGCCTGTATGTACTGTAACCTGCTCAGTAAAGAATTCAGAGTTGTAAATGTATAGGGTACAAGTATGACATAGATACACAAAACAGTAACAATGGTATCAGATGTCATTCACTCATCTTTCAAAACACACGTGCACACAGCTATTCACTTAGGAATTATTTTTCTGCTAAGATGACTATACCGGTAACAAGGTTGGATTTAGAGAAGTTAGAATATTTCTGCTCAAGTGAAAATGGAATGGGAAGCACCTTAATAGTATTTATTTGTGCTTGTTTACAGCTACCCCTACTACCTTCCAGTAGATATTGGCACTCATAAGGGATATTACTTAGAAGATATTAGCTAGCTTACATGGTTCAAGTGAGTTAGGCCAATGTTCCCAAACCCTCCTCCTTAAAGTGGACCAACACCCAGGGGGGATCGGGCCGGGAATCTATGAGATTCCCGGGCCGATCAGATCCCTCCCCGCGGGGCATCCGAAATCGGGATGTCCCGCGGGGTGAAACCCCCCAGGAAGCCCAGAAACCTTACCTTAACCCCGTTCCAACGGCGCATGCGCGGGCCGCGGCCGCGTCTTGCCCTTCCTTCTAGCAGGGCGCGCTCGCTGTTAGAGGGCCTCCAGCGCTCAGAGCTGCTGTGGTTAGACGCCGCTTGTACGTGCATACCACAGCTGCTCTGAGCGCTCTGATTGGACGAGCGCCCGCGTAGGAGCGTGGTGAGGTGAGTGTTTCCGGGCGTTCTGGGGGGTTTCACACAGCGGGGCACCACCGAAGTGGACCAAAACCCAGGATAGTCAAAATCCTGGGTGTTAGTCCACTTTAAGACCCACCAACAGGTTATGCTTTGTGGATCTCCACATAACGGCTCTATAGCTCTGCTGGTGCATTAATTACTTTAATACTTGAATTAATAATTGTTTAACTGTGTGGAGATCTACAATACATGACTTGTTTGCAGGCCTTAAGGAGAGGTTTAGGGACCCCCGAGTCTGTGCCTTCAAGCTCATGTGTCTGTTTCTATCTGCCTTTTATATTTCCCTTAAGAAGACGGTTGGAGAGCCCTGAGTTAGGCAAAACCTCCTAAAAGTTAGGAAACATCATCTGAGAATTATGACATTTTCGCAGCAACATGCTAAAGAGGAAAAAATTGCATGTTTGGGAAAAAAATATGAAAAATCGTACATTAATAAATAAAAATGGGTGTGTTTGTATAGATTTGTAGTTGTAGTGAGTGTGAGGATCACCAATATTCTGCCTATGTCATTGTAGTCTCTCTTGTCTGTTGCAGCTGGAGCAGGGTGTTTTCAAGATTGGCATTATCTCTGCAGCAGGTTGAGTTCTGTGTATGGCCACCGTCCTTCCAAACCTTGTTTACCAGATGAGTTCTATTTTTGAGCATTTGGCCTTCCAAATCTAGCTTGGCGGTGAATTCTGTGTGTGAGCCCCAAGGCTTGTTTTCTTAATTGTTCTGTGATTGTGCCTTCAAGCTCCTGTATCTGTTTCTATATGCTTTTTATATTTCCCTCTCCAAGGCCTGTGACCACTAGAGAAATAGCTGAGGTATGTGCAATTCCAGCCATTTGGGGCTCGGCCAAAGAAGGGAGTGTGTCAGGCCAATGTTGTATCTCTTGTGCCTCAGGTTGTCAACTGCTGGTGTCTCAGGTGGCACAGGCTGGTACACCTTGTTACCTTTTTCTCAGTCTATCCTTCAGTTAACTGTGTCTGACTGGACCCCTTTTGCCAATTTCCCCAGGCTTGTGACCACTTTAGGTCCTGCAAAGTTGTTTACATTCCCAGTCATTTTGGGCTCAGCTAAGAAGTGTGGGGTTGTTGAAGCCACTGTAGGCTGTTGGGATTTTTATTGACACTGTCCCAACACTAAGTGATTTCCTACACTTCCTGACAGTGAATTATGGCCCAAAAGCCCATTCATCTTAACCCGTCCACTTTGCTTATAATTTTATTTGAAAACTACTTATTTCTAAGTGACCCCATTCCTCAAAATGTGTGCTGCGCTAGCAGACCGCATGACCCGCCAAGCTAACTCTTTATATTTATATTTATATTTCTACAGTGCACTAACATGATCACAATCTGATAAAATGCTTTAGATAGATTTATGCTAATGCCGGCTGCACTTCTAAAGATACATATCACCCTGGAAAATCTAGATAGGTAAACAGCCTAATAATTCCACTAACCACACTCATAGATTACAGGGATGGATATGACGAGGAATATTCATTACTGCCTCTGACTATAAAGAGTCTTCTGAACGTACATTTCACTAACTCAATCAATGATCTCTGCAAAGATATATTTAAAAAAGGGTATTTAGGGATTAGGAACAGGTTTTCGAAAATGAAATGGGAGCTATCCTGACAAATCTATCAGGAATAAGATCAACAACTTAAGTTTAAACCAATCATCCTGAGTATATATTTGAACTTGGATATGTAGATGCAGATTCACAAGTCCCCACGGTTCCGCAATACACTCGGAGGATCAGCAGCCCTATAGACAACTAAATTACTCAGAAAGCCAGGGAATTTATCAAACATGAATTTCAAAGTAGAGTCTAGCCTGCAGGAAAATGGAAGTGCCCATTAATGTACATACAAAATAAATGTTGTTTGCAACTTATTTTTTCTCTCCCTCTATCTGTCTTTTTTTACTAATACTTTTCATTAGCATAAAGAGAAACAAAATATTTTAACGCCTTTGATGGCAAGCTTTGAGAGGAGTAAAACGTTCGAGACCTAAAAAGATGATACCTGGTTCATTTGGGAGATAGCATGGGCTCTTCAGCATCTTTCAAACAACAATTTGTTTATTCACGTCAGTAATTTGAAGGCGACTGTCACTCTGCGTTTGGCAAACTGAGAATTAAAGAAAAAAAGAAAATAACAAAAGAGGCAATCAACTTAATTAACAAACAATCTGCAGCTATATTTTTACTTTAAAAAACTTTAATTAAGTCTAATGGAAAGGCGGGATGATGTTTACTACTTGTAGTCGTTAACTTATTTTTATAACCAGTAATCAGCTCTGTTTACAATGAAAGACCGTTATTAGGAATTTCAAGGTATCATAATTTGTTTTTTAATCTTATTTGAATACGAATACTTTATTGACCGCCAAGTAAGTACAGGATACATACAAGGAATGCTTTTTGGAAGGGAGGTACCCCTTTAGAGCTATAAACATTGAATATAAAAATTAAACATTTTACATATTATACATATAATACATATTATACATTTTAACATATATACATATGATGTTGTTGGTAACTAGTGACATGGTAGGTAGAGACAGGAAGTTTGTGGCAGGTTAATCAGTGGTGGTTATTTAGCGCCTTAACGGCTATAGGATAAAAGCTATTTTTGTACCTAAAGGTTCTGGTCGAGAGAGCCAGGTACCTCCGGCCAGAGGGCAAGAGTTTGAAAAAAGAATGACCTGGGTGTGTTGGGTCCTCAGCTATTCTTTTTGCCTTTGAGTAGATCCTTTCCGTGAATTGTTCCTCCAGGGATGGTAAGGGGCATCCAATGATCCGCTCAGCAGTCCTGGTGATCCTCTTCAGCCTGTTCTTGTCCTTGGCTGTGATCCCGCAATACCAGACAGTGATGGAAGAGGTCAGAAGTGAGCCTATGGCACCATTGTAAAAGGTCTTTAGTATCCTTTTAGACATACCGTATCTTGCTAGGTGTCTCGAGAAGTATAGTCTCTGTTGGGCCTTCTACAAGATGACGGTAGCTTGCCTGCTCCACTTCAAGTCTTACGTGATCACAGTGCCGAGAAATTTTGTGCTGGTAGCGATATTGACCTCTCCGTTACCGATGGAAATGGGATGATGCATTAGGTGGGAACGTCTGAAGTCAACTACGAGTTCAACCGTTTTCTGGATGTTCAGGATAAGGTTGTTCTCTTTGCACCAGGATTCCAGGTTCTTGTGTTCGGTAGGGAGACTCATCATTGTCGTTGATGAGGCCTACCAAGGTGGTATCATCTGCATACTTGATGATCTTGATAGATGGGTCTGAGGATTTGAAGTCATTTGTGTATATGGAAAAGAGAAGGGGAGACAGAACACATCACTGTGGTGCACCTATATTTGTTGATCTGGATGAGGAAATAAAGGGGCCCAGTTTGACTCTTTGAGTCCTGTTCGTTAGAAAGTTAATAATCCAGCCAGATAAACCTGGTGAAATGCCCAGTGAAAGCATTTTCCCATGGAGAATTTGTGGGACAATGGTGTTGAAGGCGGATGAGAAATCCACAAATAAGAGTCTGGTGTATGAACTGGGTCGATCAACATGGTCTAATGTTAGCTTGATTGCCAGATTGACCGCGTCTTCTGCAGGTCTGTTTGCTTTGTAAACAAACTGCAGTGGATCCCACTGTGAGCCAATAGCCTCCTTGAGGAATGGTATTACCAGTCGTTCAAAGGCTTTCATGACCACTGGGGTCAGAGCAATGGGTCTATAGTCGTTCAAGGCTGAAGCTGATGACGACTTTGGGATTGGAATGATGACTGAGTTCTTCAGACAGTCAGGGACTATTCCAACCTCAAGTGAACTCCTGAAGATGTCAGTAAGGACTGGGGCAATCTGTTCCGCACATACTTTAAGGCAAGTTGTGGAAATCCCATCAGAGCCAGATGCTTTCCTGGTGTTGAGCGTCAGTAGAATCTTCTTGGCATCTGACTCTTCAAGGTTCAGTGTGGTTAAAGTGGACCAACAACCAGGGGGGATCGGCCCGGGAATCTATAAGATTCCCGGGCCGATCAGATCCCTCCCTGCAGGGCATCCGAAATCGGTATGTCCCGCGGGGTGAAACCCCCCAGGAAGCCCAGAAACCTTACCCTAACCCCGTTCCAAAGGCGCATGCGCGGGACGCGGCCGCGTCTCGCGCTTTCCTCTAGCAGGGCACGCTCCCTGTTAGAGGGAAGCGCGAGACGCGGCCTCCAGCGCTCCAGGCTCTCTCTCTATCTGTCTTTTTTTACTAATACTTTTCATTAGCATAAAGAGAAACAAAATATTTTAACACCTTTGATGGCAAGCTTTGAGAGGAGTAAAACGCTCGAGACCTAAAAAGATGATACCTGGTTCATTTGGGAGATAGCATGGGCTCTTCAGCATCTTTCAAACAACAATTTGTTTATTCACGTCAGTAATTTGAAGGCGACTGTCACTCTGCGTTTGGCAAACAGAGAATTCAAGAAAAAAAGAAAATAACAAAAGAGGCAATCAACTTAATTAACAAACAATCTGCAGCTATATTTTTACTTTAAAAAACTTTAATTAAGTCTAATGGAAAGGCGAGATGATGTTTACTACTTGTAGTCGTTAACTTATTTTTATAACCAGTAATCAGCCCTGTTTACAATGAAAGACCGCTATTAGGAATTTCAAGGTATCATAATTTGTTTTTTAATCTTATTTGAATACGAATACTTTATTGACCGCCAAGTAAGTACAGGATACATACAAGGAATGCTTTTTCGAAGGGAGGTACCCCTTTAGAGCTATAAACATTAAATATAAAAATTAAACATTTTACATATTATACATATAATACATATTATACATTTTAACATATATACATATGATGTTGTTGGTAACTAGTGACATGGTAGGTAGAGACAGGAAGTTTGTGGCAGGTTAATCAGTGGTGGTTATTTAGCGCCTTAACGGCTATAGGATAAAAGCTATTTTTTTACCTAAAGGTTCTGGTTGAGAGAGCCAGGTACCTCCGGCCAGAGGGCAAGAGTTTGAATAAAGAATGACCTGGGTGTGTTGGGTCCTCAGCTATTCTTTTTGCCTTTGAGTAGATCCTTTCCGTGAATTGTTCCTCCAGGGATGGTAAGGGGCATCCAATGATCCGCTCAGCAGTCCTGGTGATCCTCTTCAGCCTGTTCTTGTCCTTGGCTGTGATCCCGCAATACCAGACAGTGATGGAGGAGGTCAGAAGTGAGCCTATGGCACCATTGTAAAAGGTCTTTAGGATCCTTTTAGACATACCGTATCTTGCTAGTTGTCTCAAGAAGTATAGTCTCTGTTGGGCCTTCTTCAAGATGACGGTAGTTTGCCTGCTCCACTTCAAGTCTTGCGTGATCACATTGCCGAGAAATTTTCTGCTGGTAGCGATATTGACCTCCCTGTTACCGATGGAAATGGGATGATGCATTAGGTGGGAACGTCTGAAGTCAACTACGAGTCAACTACTTCTAGTTTTCTGGATGTTCAGGATAAGGTTGTTCTCTTTGCACCAGGATTCCAGGTTTTTTACTTGTGTTCGGTAGGGAGACTCGTCATTGTCGTTGATGAGGCCTACCAAGGTGGTATCATCTGCATACTTGATGATCTTGATAGATGGGTCTGAGGATTTGAAGTCATTTGTGTATATGGAAAAGAGAAGGGGAGACAGAACACATCACTGTGGTGCACCTATATTTGTTGATCTGGATGAGGAAATAAAGGGGCCCAGTTTGAATCTTTGAGTCCTGTTCGTTAGAAAGTTAATAATCCAGCCAGATAAACCTGGTGAAATGCCCAGTGAAAGCATTTTCTCATGGAGAATTTGTGGGACAATGGTGTTGAAGGCAGATGAGAAATCCACAAATAAGAGTCTGGTGTATGAACTGGGTCGATCAACATGGTCTAATGTTAGCTTGATTGCCAGATTGACCGCGTCTTCTGCAGATCTGTTTGCTTTGTAAACAAACTGCAGTGGATCCCACTGTGAGCCAATAGCCTCCTTGAGGAATGGTATTACCAGTCGTTCAAAGAC
The DNA here is from genome assembly GCA_027917425.1 of Gastrophryne carolinensis. Taxonomy (NCBI): domain Eukaryota; kingdom Metazoa; phylum Chordata; class Amphibia; order Anura; family Microhylidae; genus Gastrophryne; species Gastrophryne carolinensis. The sequence goes on along the minus strand of CM051235.1, from coordinate 510,871,032 downwards.
TTTCATGTAGAATCTTCTTGACATCTGACACTTCAAGGTTCAGTGTGGAAGAAGTCAATGGGTAGGATGTCCCGCTTGCCATTGGAGGGGGGGCTTACATATTTGTTCAAAAGGAAATGGCATTTTTAAAAGTGTATATTTTGGGGAGCAAAAGGATGCCATCAAGGCATTGAATCTTATCTAGTATTGTTTTTTTTTTCCTTATTCTAGCAAATGTGTATTTCATGGAAGCACAATCTGCAATCCGTTGCTACTGGCAACTTTACAGCAAATCTTTACACCAGAATCTACAAGAACAGAAATGTGAGCAATGTACACAGAACTGTTTTTACAAAATGATCAGCACATTTGGCCTGATGCAGAGCCTCCCCGTTTAGCTATCCCGTACGTTTTCCCGTTGGTTTTGGGCTGTGATCGGGTCCAGAAAGGGTGCTACGTTGCTTTTGTGTGCGTTTATGCGCTCGGGTGTGTCAGCATGCGCCTTTCCGATTGACGGCTCGCAATCGGCTGAACTCCGTGAAAATGGACTGGCCGTTGATTGGTCCGTTGTTTTAATTGATTCAGAGCCTTGATTTCCGATTGAAACCAGCCCCATTTAATGAGGGCCTCGACGCTTCACTTACGGCCACTATTAGCACCCATATTTGAGCTCCGTATCATGATTTCCTCTGTGCGCGAGCATCAAAGGCGTCAGCTAAGCGGTCTTGTACTTTTGTGCATGGCAGAAAACCAGGCTGCACCGAACACGTTTGGACATCGATGGCATGCATGACGTTGAGCTATTCGAGCTGACCCGCCTTAACCGTGTTTCTCTCCAGGACTTGTATAGCCAGCTGCGGCCATGGTTAGCCCCCACCACAAGAAAGGGGCATGCAATTGCAGGTATGACCAAATTGGTTGGCTGCCTGCAGTTTTTGGCGAACGGCTCGTTCCAGAGACTGGGTGCCTTCTCCGTGTGGATGTCCCAGTCTACGCTGAGCCGCAGCCTAACCAAGTTTTGGATGGCATGGCTACCCTGGCACCCAAATTTATATTTTTCCCAGACACAGGGGAAGCCTGGAATGCGGTAAAGCTGGGCTTTTATAACACAGCCGTCATGGGTGCCATTGATTGTACCCATGTATCGATCATTCCGCCTGCTGACCAGGAATATCTGTTCAGGTATGTGGTTTAGGTCTGCTTGTTTTTTTTTGGGGGGGGGGGTGTTTTCAAGCAGACCTACACCCTGTGTATCACTAGCATCCATTGTTTAGTAATGTTGTTGATGTTTTTTGAATATTTGTGTGCATCTTGACACTTATGGTCACACTAATTACAGCTCTGTTGGGTTTGTGCAGGAACAGGAAGATGGGCCATTCGATTAATGTCCAGGCAGTGTCCGGCCCTGATCTGCAATTTTTTTGTATCTTTGCAGCCTTCCCTGGTTCCACGCATGATGCCCACATTTTGAGGAACTCCTGTCTCTTTGAATGTTTTCAATCTGGAGATCTGTCTGGCGGATGGCTACTGGGTATGTGTCTCAAACGTGTTGTTGTTGTGTTTTTTTTTTTAAACATTTTGGTGCCTGTCCCCCATTAATCTGTGATAGATAGCAATGAAACAGTACAAGTTGGCAATCACTTACTTACCACTATTTGATCATCTTAATTCTTGTATGCCTTCTCCACTATTGCGTCCTGTCCTGACCCTCTTAGCTATGTTGCATACCACAGTCATTGTATAGGAGTGTACTGGTTGGGTGTGCATGTTGGCTCATCTGAACTGTGCTTTGCTCTGACACTGCACAGCGCACCTATTTGTCCCTGTTCAATAATGCTTTAATGCACACCTAAACATTATTGAGGTTATTCCCCTTAGGGCTCTGTCTGATGTTCCATGTGGTTAGGATTTGAAAGTTACCTAACATGCCATTTTTGTTTAATGCATGTAAGGTACTTGTGGATATTGTTTAGTTATTAGATTTAGAGTTATTTGATATTTTTGGGTGGCCGTATAGTTATGTGTTGACTAGTTATGGTGCCAGACACTACATATGTTTCCAATAGGCACATTTGTCATGTGTGTTGGTATTATTGTTAGTGCTTATTTTTGTTTGTTTTTTTGGCAGGTGATTCTGGCTATCCTTTGCTACCATGGCTACTCACACCCATACTGCACCCATCTTCCCAGGCCCAGGAGCGGTATAACACTGCCCATAGGAGGACTCGCTCAGTGGTGGAACGTGCCTTTGGCTTGCTCAAGATGCGCTTCCGATGTCTGGATCAGACTGGGGGTGCACTACAATATCAGCCTGACAAGGTCATCAAAATCATTCTTGCTTGTGGTGTCCTGCACAACCTTGCCATTCGTGGCCGGATATCCAGATACACTGACCTGCCTGAGGACACTTTAGAGATTTCTGAAGATCACACCCCTCCATACTCCGGATCACCAAGTGGCACAGCACAGGCAATACGTGCTCAACTAGTGGACAATGTTTTTGCATAAAACACACGCCTTTGAAATGCATTTCTATTAAATTTATTAGTGAATCAACCAAAAATTCTTTTCAATCCTTTTTTCTGATTTTTTGTTAAACTGAAACGTGGGGTCATATACATTAACACAAACATTTAGTGGTAGGTAGAGTATGATGTTGCAGCTGATGGTTGGGGTGGGTGAATCTGTGCAGCAATATGTGCCAGGCTTTGGTTAATGTGCTGCCATTGTTGGACCATTTCACCCATATGCCTGTTTAGGCTTCATGTTTCTGCCAGTAGGCCAGACACATTGGAGTTTAAAACCTCTAATTGGTTAGTCATCGATGTTATTTGGGTGCACACAGTGTCATTAAATTGTTGTGTGGTTTGGAAGAATGCTATATTCTCCTGGTGCCACGCTTCCTCCATAATCTGAAGCTGTCTCCTCTGGCTTATATGTCGTCTTGGCTGTGTTCTTGCACTGGCACGGGTGGGTGGTTCGGCACCAGATTGAGTTGGTGCTGGTGGTTGGGTTGGCACCGAGTGTGTGGTGTGGGCATCTGATTTGTGTCCTCCTCCAAATCTCGAATGTCTTCAATAATTGGGGGACTGTGTCTGTTCTGTAAAGAAATGTAGCATTTATTGAGTTCACTATTTTCCCACAAATGGATGCAAGTGCAATTTCCAAAGTCTACACAGTGGACCATTGACTTACCTCATCCAAACACTCAATTTGGTTTGCGTGGGAAGAAACCTGGTGTTGCATGGGCCTCTGGGACAAGCCAGGGGTTGCTTGGCCTTGTGACGTGTGTTGAGTTTGTTCTGGGAAGAGAGAATGAAATGTAATTTTTAGCAACAAACACAGTGTGTATTAACGGTTACCAAAGTTTTTGGTTCAACATTGAAAAGTCTCTCTGTAAAAACAAACTCACCTTTCGACCTGACATTCCTGTCTGTGTCTAGGCCCTCTGGCAGGCCCTGAAGGGTTGCAGGGTGAATATATGTGTAGACATGTTCTTCGGCTGAGGTTAGTGTGATTTTAGTCAGGAGACCACCCCCTGTCTGCTGACTGGGGTAGATTAAAACACACCTATTAACTGTTACATCCTGTTACCAAGCAGGCTAGACATGCATTTACACTCTAAAGGGACTTTACCTCTGCTGGCGGCGCATGTCCATTTTTTTTTCCCATAATATTTGAGATCCCCAAATTTGCGCTTAATTTGCTCAAGATCTCTCCTGACAGAGCCAACACTATTAACTTGGCTGCAAATATTAGCCCAGATCTCCTGCTTTGCCTGCTTTGTGGAGCTTTTTGAATAACGGCCAAATAGGGCATCATAGTGCTCACAGACACCAGTGGCTACAGCCATGCTTTGGGCATCACAAAAACGGGCTGTGAGCCACGGCATAGCTGACGGCCACATGGGTGTGTGGTGTCCCCTGCATCAGATGAAATAGATGGCTGGCTGGCTGGGGAGTCGTGTTGGGTTCTTGGGCTTATGGGTGAGTGTGATGGAGTGTGGGTGCTGCTCTGTGTTAATGGCTGGGTGCCTGTGGAGCTTTCACCTGTTGAGCTCTCTAGTGAATCTGTGGTAGTGGTACTTTGTGACACAGAGTGTTGCGGAGGAGGGGTGGGTGGCCTGGGTGGGGTGGAGGTTTTGGACCTACGCTTCCCCTTGCTGGTGTGTCTTGTTTTTTGGGCATGCTTTGTGTGTGGAGGAGGTGCAGGCAGCAGGCTTTTCACATATTTGGGTCCCCTGTGAGGCCTGGCAGATTTAGCAGGTTCTGGCGAATGTGGCAAGGGCTCCTTGCTCCTGCGTTTTGGGTGAGCTACCTGTGTGTGTGTCTTAGCCACCTTTTTAGTAGGTGCATGTCCATCCTGGCTCTTGTGGCTGCTCTTGTGTTGTTTTTTGTGTGCTGGATCTGAGCGGCTAGTATGTGCCTCTGGGCTTTTGTGGGTCTTACGGCTCCCTTTTGGTCTGGCCATAGTGATATGGTATCCAACACAGAGCTGAGTGCATTGACCTTTAAATATTTTTACCGTGTGGGCGTGTTCACCAGCGTGTGTGCCTGCGAGCGCGCACGCACGCACGTCACCGCGGGGGAACGTCATAGCCATACCCGGAACCCCTAAAAAAATTTCGCCAGCAATTTACACTGCGGAGCAGGACGACCTTATCATGGATGTGAGTAGGCGAGCATGCGTTTATGTGCGCGCACAAGCCGCTTTAAAAAAATAGCTATGGCAGGGCAAGATTAATGAGGATCAACTGACTTGTTAAAGTAAACTACTAGACCACCTTACTTTTAAACATGTGCGCAACATCAAACTAACCTACATGCAGATTGTAGAACTAGGCCCATGTAAGTAGGAATGAGGGGCAGAAAGTGACTTTAGGTAAGGCATGAGACTTGGACATGTTTTAGTGTGACTAATGGGGTACCATTGTATTTTTTCTTATCAGATGATGCTGAGGAACCGCTACGATTACCTGTCATGCGATTTCGAGAAGAGGACGTTGGCGCTGGCGGTGGTGAACGCGATTGCCCGCATTTCGGGTACCACCTATACCTTCACCCAGATCGCCCAACACTGGTCTGACTTAAAGAGGAGGCATATGCCCCGGGTGAGGCGGTACTTTGCAAAACATTTTCCAGGTAAGTGTGGCAACTTGACATGCAAGAATCACACTGGCCTTGGCTGGGCCTGTTTTTATGATTGTGTTTATATTGCAGCTAATGAATGGACTATGCGTTGCCGCCCCACCCGGAAAAGAGCCCGCAGCCCAGTGTTGGACGAATCTAGGGAAGGTATAGGTGGTCCACCGCCAGTGCCAACGCCAGTGAGTATGAGGGCCCCTTAGACCTCAGTATGCAGGGGGGGGAGAATCGCACGGCAGGGAGTCTAGCCTCACTGAGCAGCAACCTGACTCCGGTAAGATTATCAAAATAACAGATGTCCTGATACATGCAAGAAAGACATAGACTAATGTGCACTATTATGCTAGATTCTGACGTCGCAGGCCCATCCCAAGGGATAGTCGAGGGAGGTGCCGAACCAGAAGAGGTGGCTGGGGAAGGTGAGTGATTTGATGCCTCGAAGCATAACCTAATCTCACATTCAGGAGGCACAAAGAGTAAATAATATACTTGTGTTTTGGATCCAAACAGATTCAGAGGCGGACGTATTGCTGGACCCAGGGAGGAGGCTGCGCCCCAGACGCACTGTTGCCCAAAAGCAATGTAAGTTTTAGTTATTTATTTGAAAAATAGTTTAAACTCATGTCCACCAAAAAAAAAAAAAAAAAAAAACTATAACAATGATGATGTTTTTCTTTCACAGATCAAAGAAAACTGTAAATACTTTGAAGGAGCCACCCATTTAGCTCCCAAATTTTATATTGTGGTTTTTATCATTTTGACACAATTTTAAACAGTTTTTTTTAAAAAAAGGTTGACAGTAAAAAAACTAAACAAAAACAAAAGTGTGGTGTGTTTTATTTCCTGCCAATGTACGTTATCACAACATAATCATACTGTTACATGTCCCAAAAGGTAAGTATATGGGACAAGGAATAGAAAGAAGAAGGAGAAGAAGACAAAGAATAAGAAAAGAGATTAAGGTCAGCATTAAAGCCAAGGAAGAAGAAGAAACAGAGATTCAGGTAAGCATGAAAGACAAGGAAGAAGAAGAAACAGAGATTCAGGTAAGCATGAAAGACAAGGAAGAAGAAGAAACAGAGATTCAGGTAAGCATGAAAGACAAGGAAGAAGAAGAAAAAGAGATTCAGGTAAGCATGAAAGACAAGGAAGAAGAAGAAACAGAGATTCAGGTAAGCATGAAAGACAAGGAAGAAGAAGAAAAAGAGATTCAGGTAAGCATGAAAGACAAGGAAGAAGAAGAAACAGAGATTCAGGTAAGCATGAAAGACAAGGAAGAAGAAGAAGCAGAGATTAAGGTCAGCATTAAAGCCAGCCAAGGAAGAAGAAGAAGAAACAGAGATTCAGGTAAGCATGAAAGACAAGGAAGAAGAAGAAACAGAGATTCAGGTAAGCATGAAAGACAAGGAAGAAGAAGAAAAAGAGATTCAGGTAAGCATGAAAGACAAGGAAGAAGAAGAAGCAGAGATTAAGGTCAGCATTAAAGCCAGCCAAGGAAGAAGAAGAAGAAACAGAGATTCAGGTAAGCATGAAAGACAAGGAAGAAGAAGAAACAGAGATTCAGGTAAGCATGAAAGACAAGGAAGAAGAAGAAAAAGAGATTCAGGTAAGCATGAAAGACAAGGAAGAAGAAGAAACAGAGATTCAGGTAAGCATGAAAGACAAGGAAGAAATAGAAACAGAGATTCAGGTAAGCATGAAAGACAAGGAAGAAGAAGAAACAAAGATTCAGGTAAGCATGAAAGACAAGGAAGAAGAAGAAAAAGAGATTCAGGTAAGCATGAAAGACAAGAAAGAAGAAGAAACAGAGATTAAGGTCAGCATTAAAGCCAAGGAAGAAGAAGAAACAGAGATTCAGGTAAGCATGAAAGACAAGGAAGAAGAAGAAACAGAGATTCAGGTAAGCATGAAAGACAAGGAAGAAGAAGAAACAGAGATTCAGGTAAGCATGAAAGACAAGGAAGAAGAAGAAAAAGAGATTCAGGTAAGCATGAAAGACAAGGAAGAAGAAGAAGAAGAGATTCAGGTAAGCATGAAAGACAAGGAAGAAGAAGAAAAAGAGATTCAGGTAAGCATGAAAGACAAGGAAGAAGAAGAAAAAGAGATTCAGATAAGCATGAAAGACAAGGAAGAAGAAGAAAAGGAGATTCAGGTAAGCATGAAAGACAAGGAAGAAGAAGAAAAAGAGATTCAGGTAAGCATGTAAAACAAGGAAGATGAAGAAAAAGAGATTCAGGTAAGCATGAAAAACAAGGAAGATGAAGAAAAATGTAAGTATACTTGTCCAAAACATCAAAATACGGGTGAAAACGGAAACGGATGGCAAGAAGGTACGTTGGGAAACCCATTAAAAAGGAGGGAAAAACGGATTGTCCATGTGAACGGGAACGGAAGCCACGACTAAATAGCATGCCCCCGAGAGAGGAAAAAAAACCCTTCCCGATTGAAGACACAGAAAACAGAGCATTAACGGAGTTCCCCCGACGGCGGCTCTGCATCACATTTTAACCCCCGGGACAAATGTAAGCAAAACGGGCCAGAGGTAAAACGGAACAAAATAAGCTCAGATTGGGGGAGGCTCTGCATCAGGCCAATTGAGTACATCATTTTGGCATAAAAAATATACACTATCAAAAATGTTTTTGAAAGTGGACTTTCCTTTTAAGCTTTTTTTCGGATAGGATGTTACAGTATTGCGAGGTGGCGTTATGGATGCAGTAGAACTGCTGGGATCTATAATCTGGGCACACACCCGACATCCCAGGTCCCAGAACCTAGCCATTCACTAGTGGGCCTTGATGGTGATGTTGCTTTTAGGTTGTAAGTAACCTCGGGTCATCCATCTGGAAAAACAGTTAGACACATGTACAAAGCCAATTGGGAGCAGGCAAAATAGGTGGTCACTAAGAGGCCAGATAAAGGCTAAAGCAGAGAATCAGTAATGGTGCTTAGGCCAAAGATGGGAGTGTGGAGGATGGCAATTGGTGAAGCCTGCCAAAGCTCTACCTACATTCAAGTCTAATCACTAGGGGTATTTTGGATGATCACTGCATCTTTATTTAAACCATTAACTCATATATGTAAGAAATGAAATGTGTTTTTTTCTTGAGATATCTTAATAAGAAAGCTGCCATTAGGGATTCAATATATTAGAAACCAATGCCAACTTGTGTTCTGCCCCTGCCATCGGTCTCTCAAGCTTACACGCAATAAAACGGCCACCTCCCAAACTCTGACCTGGGGCATCTACAGTTGGACAAATACATGATTATAGGCCACCTACATAAGACCGTCAGGTGCTACACAATCATTCTAAGTAGCACCTATCTTTGCTGACACCCCAACAAGCCCCCCCAAAATGGAGCCTATATGCTACAAACTAATGACACCTTAAAGCAGAACAAAACCAGGATTTTGACAACCCCCAGTTTTGTTCCCTGCTCTGGGGACATCTATGTTGTGATGCTCTGCTATGTGAAACCTCCTAGACCAACTCACCTCTTCCCGGTCCTATGGTCTATGCGCAAGCTCTCATCCAATCAGAGTCATTGGCTGGGATCTTCGGGAGGAAGGCCAGTGTGCATGCCTTGCAGGATTTTTTCCACTTTAATCTTGCTATACACAAGGGGCTATAACTATTTGTTGCTACAATCAAGAGGCCCAAGATACCCACCAGACCTCTTAAAACACAAAAGCCAAAAGTAACCTAGGTTGGCTGATACCTTTATATCTTAACCCCTCTAACAATTTGGGTCCTCCAGCATACCCAAATCCTAAAAAAGGCCATAGCAGGGTGATGTAAAGGAATGGTGAGGACTGTGTACTATATATACAAATACAAACTGGTTTATTGATTATTATCAATATCATTGTTTATTGATCAATGCTATTTATAACATGTGAAGTTAACATGTATAAATGAATAAATAGAAAACTGAAACGTGTATGAACCCCAAATACATTAAAGCATTCAAATGTACACAAACTACTAAGTTCTGGATTCAGGCCATTCGTTTCTAAACTGGGATGCCCTGCTGTGTGAAGCCCCCCAGGGCCCCCAATAATTTTATCTTCCTTCAGAGCCCAGGGGGGAGGTCCAGCCAGCAGCTGGCATCACTTGTCTCCTTCTCGGCTGTGTACGGCCCTGCCCAATGCATTTGAGTGGCTGTGCTTGGCCACGCTCAGCCAAAGGGAGCCAAGACATGCCACACACCGATCGTAAGTGTGGCTAGGATTTCATAACATTTCATAACATTACTAGGGAAGTACAGCAGTACTGGACCCTGTTCTTTTTAATATATATAATAATGACATTGGCAATGGATTTAATCTTTGCAGATGATACTAAGCTGTGTAAAGTAATTATCACAAACAAGGACAGAATGCAGCTACAAACAGATGGGGAGGCCGATTCATCAATAGCGCCAGGTAGCGACAGATGAGCGACTGAAGTATGGCGCTATGAGCGCCGCTAGCGTCAGCCGCGGGCGTTAGCGATTCGCTATAGCAGGCCTCCTCAGTCGCTACCTGGCGTTGTTGCGAACAACGCCTACATTGCTGAATATGATGTTGGCCCTCAGCTTTGTAGGCGCTGTCAGTCAGTGTGACCACGCTATTCTACACAGCGCCTGTTAGCTTTGCTGTGTCCTGGCCATCCAGTACCTTCTGAATAAAACACATTGCCACATTTGTTTAAAAATTTAAAGATTTTTTATTTTGTGTTGAAAAGGAAATTAAATTCTACCAGATCTTCGAATATAAATGCAAAATAAAACATAATTAAACACATAGCCACAATTTTTTTTTTTTTTTATTTGTTACATAAAAAGGAAATACAATTAAACCACCAATGAGAAAGAAAAGGAAAATAAAAACAGAACAGAGAAAGAAAAGGAAAATAAAAACAGAACAGAGAAAGAAAAGGAAAATAAAAACAGAACAGAGAAAGAAAAGGAAAATAAAAACAGAACATAGAAAGAAAAGGAAAATAAAAACAGAACAGAGAAAGAAAAGGAAAATAAAAACAGAACAGAGAAAGAAAAGGAAAATAGAAAAGGAAAATAAAAACAGAACAGAGAAAGAAAAGGAAAATAAAAACAGAACAGAGAAAGAAAAGGAAAATAGAAAAGGAAAATAAAAACAGAACAGAGAAAAAAAAGGAAAATGAAAATAGGAATTAGAATGAAAAGGAAACTTACAACAGAATTAAACACATAGCCACATGTATATATATAATTCTTTTTTTATTTTTACTCTAACCAAAAATTAATAATAAAACAGAAATGAAATAGAAAATGAAAAGTCCAACAGAAATTCAAAAGCAAAGTAAAGTCCAGGAAAGGGTTGGAAAAGGAATTTAGGGATCATGGTGCATCTCTTTGTGCCTGAAAAAATAAGAAAAGTGCAGTTAGTATATATCTTTATAGTTGTTTTGTGTTTTCTTAAAAAAAAATGCATAACTTGATAACCAACATTGGCGTCTTACACCCCCCTTAGAGTGGTTTGGGTCATCTTACACCCCCCTTAGAGTGGTTTTGGTCATCTTACACCCCCCCTTAGAGTGGTTTGGGTCATCTTAAACCCCCCTTAGAGTGGTTTGGGTCATCTTACACCCCCCCTTAGAGTGGTTTGGGTCATCTTACACCCCCCCTTAGAGTGGTTTGGGTCATCTTACACCCCCCCTTAGAGTGGTTTGGGTCATCTTAAACCCCCCTTAGAGTGGTTTGGGTCATCTTAAACCCCCCTTAGAGTGGTTTGGGTCATCTTACACCCCCCCTTAGAGTGGTTTGGGTCATCTTACACCCCCCTTAGAGTGGTTTGGGTCATCTTAAACCCCCCTTAGAGTGGTTTGGGTCATCTTACACCCCCCCTTAGAGTGGTTTGGGTCATCTTACACCCCCCCTTAGAGTGGTTTGGGTCATCTTAAACCCCCCTTAGAGTGGTTTGGGTCATCTTACACCCCCCCTTAGAGTGGTTTGGGTCATCTTAAACCCCCCTTAGAGTGGTTTGGGTCATCTTACACCCCCCCTTAGAGTGGTTTTGGTCATCTTACACCCCCCCTTAGAGTGGTTTGGGTCATCTTACACCCCCCCTTAGAGTGGTTTGGGTCATCTTACACCCCCCCTTAGAGTGGTTTGGGTCATCTTACACCCCCCCTTAGAGTGGTTTTGGTCATCTTAAACCCCCCTTAGAGTGGTTTTGGTCATCTTACACCCCCCCTTAGAGTGGTTTGGGTCATCTTACACCCCCCCTTAGAGTGGTTTGGGTCATCTTACACCCCCCCTTAGAGTGGTTTTGGTCATCTTAAACCCCCCTTAGAGTGGTTTGGGTCATCTTACACCCCCCCTTAGAGTGGTTTGGGTCATCTTACACCCCCCTTAGAGTGGTTTGGGTCATCTTAAACCCCCCTTAGAGTGGTTTGGGTCATCTTACACCCCCCCTTAGAGTGGTTTGGGTCATCTTAAACCCCCCCTTAGAGTGGTTTGGGTCATCTTACACCCCCCCTTAGAGTGGTTTGGGTCATCTTACACCCCCCTTAGTGCGTTTGTTTGCTCTTTTGGATGGGAGGTCAAATACATTTAAACAGTAGTGCAGTACTTGCATTAGAGTGAAGGGTAGTTAGCTTACCGCAAAAAAAGAAGTGATCAGCCTTTCCCTTAGCTCATCGCCAGTCTGGGTGTCCTCACTTCTATCTGCGGGCAGGTTGGGGATTTCTGGCACCAGTGCTGTCTCCTCGGGGGCTTGGATTCGGTGGCATATACAGATATTGTGTAACACACAGCAGGCAAGGATGATTTTGGAAACCTTCTGTGGGCTGTAGAGCATCTCTCCTCCTGGCCGTGCCAAACAGAGAAAGCGTGCTTTCAGCAGGCCGATGGTTCTTTCCACAATGCTTCTGGTCTTGCGATGTGCTGCATTGTAGCGTTCATGGGCAGAGGTCCGTGGGTTCCTGACCGGAGTCATGACCCACGTTCTCTGCCCATATCCCTTGTCCGCTGTAGAAAAAACACAAGGAGAGAGACAGCAATTAGTACTAGTACATGTTTTTTGGTGGTAGTTTGGTTAAAATTGCCTTACTAGGCCACATATTAGCAAAATACATAGACATGGTTAATTTATTACCCAGTAGCCAGCCAGCTGGCATTTCGTTGTTATCAAACTTCCGGCACAGGACTGTCCGCTGCAAGACGTAAGAATCGTGGCATGAGCCGGGGAACCCCGATCTCACCGCCCGCAGCCTCATGTCTGGGTCACAGACCACCATGATATTAAATGAATGGAACTGCTTCCTGTTTCTGTAGGACAGCTCCTGTGCACGGGGAGGGCGGAAAGGGATATGTGTACCATCAACGCACCCTAGCACATTCGGGATCCCTCCCATCAGATAGAAAGCATGTTTTATTTTGGCAACCTCTTCCTCATCCTCAGGAAACTTGATGTAAATTGGGATTAAATCACAAATTGCCAGAACTACCTGGATTAGGATGCGGCTCATAGTAGCCTGGCTTATCCCGCTGAGGAGGGCTGAGGTTGCCTGGAAGGTCCCTCGTGCCAAAACATTAAGAGTGGCACACAGGCGTACTATGCCTGGAATGGAATGAGTGCGTTTGGTGGATGGCTCGATTTTGGTCTTAATCTGATCATATAGGGACTGTAGTGCAGCACGATTCAGACGGAAGCGGCTCCTGATCTGCTCGTCACTTAAGTCCCATACTGAAAGGCGGATTGCAAAGGAGCGGGGTGCCCTAAGCCTCACAACACCCCGCTCCCTTTCCTCCTGCTCTTTCAGCATACACATACATCCATCCACCCAGACACCATACATCACCCTCTTATCCATCACACACACTAAAGATATATACAAAAACAAAAATAAACAAAAAAAACCACTAACACACAACACACACACAAACAATCACACTACACACACACCCGCTACAATGCAGCTCACCACAAAACCAGAACTATAGTGGTCCAAACCACCAGCCTGCTGAAAACCAGCTTTCTAAGTTAAGCACAACCAAGAGGGGAGTTGCTGCACAGCCCACAAAAGGCCCCAAAATCAAGCCTCACTTGCTGTATGCTACACAATATTTGCAGATGCCACCCAAACCAAGCTCCTAAAGAAACAGCACTGATGTCAGAAATCACCCAACAAGCCACAGAGAGTGAGGACAGAAACCAGACAGAGGCTCAAATGAGCTAAGGGAAGCGAGCACAGCACCACACCACAGCCTTTGCCACAGTGTAAGAATAGCAGAAGCTAGAACATTCCTTCCTTTTATACTTCATTTTCTAAAGTGACAGGTCCGCTTTGCCGCCTTTTGCGTCGCTCTGCTATTTCCGGGCGCCAATTAGCCGACCCAGGTGTGCGTAAAACAGAGTGCGCACGCGCACGCTAGTAGCGCTACTAGCGTACTTGAGCCGTAACTTGCGTGCATTAACGGACATGGGCCAAAAATCAGGTGGGGACCAATGAAAGTGAAGCTGTTGTTTTTTTAAATAGCCGTTAGGCTAAGCACATGTCACAAGGGTTGCAGATACATCAGTCCATTGTTGGATTTGGGTGTGTGTTGTTTGTTTAATGAGGTCTGTAATGAGTTAATTGGCTAACACACATGCTTCTGTCAGTGCAGTGGAGGTGTGCCTAGAAGGAACTGGGCTGTATGTGTGAATCAATTAAGTGGGCTGCTTTTGGATTGGCTGTTAGAGCACATAAAACCTGCCCAAGCCTAAGAGATTGCGATGCCATTCTGTAGTGTGCATGCGTGCTTGTGGGGTGTTGATTTGTGTGTGTGTGCAGCTACAGGATGGAGCCAAATACAGGACATCTGCCGGCCACAGCAGGCACGAGTAGGAGTTTGGTGGGTGCTGTGCGCAGACCTCCCTTACGGAAAAGGGCACAGCCTGAAGGTGGGGCAGCACCCCAGGCTAAGCGCCCAGGTGCCAAGAGGGAGCCTGAATTTAATTTGGCTGAGAATAATCATCTTGTGCGCCTGACACTTGCGAAATGGGAGCTGATATTTGGCTCCCAAAGCAAGTCCATAGGCAAACAAGAAAGAAGCAAACTGTGGGATGCCATTGGTGTGGAGCTTAGTAGCACAGCTCAACACCCACGTAGTGGCCCATCCTGCAGGAAACGCTTCTACACTTTGCGAGGGGCCCTTATGAAAAAGATGAATCACGATCTTGATGTGGACAGTGGGTTCATCCAGGCTCCAAAGAGTACCTACAGGCCGTATGAGGAGATGCTGAAGGCCAAAATCCCACTGGCTCGGCTGCAGGGTGTGGATCCTGGGGATGACACCACCGGTTGGGCTGAAGGTACATATTTTCTGGCTTTTACAATAACCTAATGTTAATGTCTGTGATTAGCATTTTTACATTCTGACCAACTAACTGTAGGACCTGTGAAGTATTACATTATAGCTCAAACATTTGTAACTTTTCTGTCTGTTGCTTTATGCATAGGTGCACATGCTGCTGTCCGGGATGTGGCTCCGGACACCCAAGCTCCTGCCCTTCCAGCAACCTCAAGGCTACCCCAGTCTGCCATTGAAGGTATTTACCCATAATTTGTTTGCTGGTTTTTTTCAAAACAAATGGGTGTGGGAGCAGCTCAAACAATAAAGGTTTGCCCTGTTGACTATTAATAATATGTGCGTGCGCCCTAATTGCACGCCCACTGTAACACTCACAGCAAGTAACTAACAAGGCCCTAACATGTGTAGATATGTAGGATGCCAGAGATGTGTAGCCATATATCGGCATATCAATGTGTGAGCCACACTTGGCTTGATTAGTCAATATTAGTGAAAGAGCTGCTCACACACCTTAATGCATGTTGTATTTTGCTACGCACATTAGCTATGGCTCAATGTTGGTTTTATTTTGGCCTAGCTCCCATGCCCTTGGCCCCAGCATCTCCTCCGGATCCCACCTACTCTTTGGATGTCGGTAAGTGCATGTGTTCACCTTGCTTGATCCACTTTGACTCAAGTGCATGTGTCTCATTTGTCTTTTTTATTGGTAGGCCAAGTGACTGGTTCATCTTTGGACCCCACTTCCGATGTTGCCGGTCAACAGGACCCTGTTGGTGTGTAGAGCAATACATAATGTATCCTTTCTGCTGTTTAGGTTACACTGGTTCAATTTGGTTAGTCTACTAAGCTACATGTTTGCTTGGTAAACTTGAAGATGCCTCTTGGGAGTGCTGGTTGCCTCCCCAGGGTCAGTCTATTAGTTATTTGAGTTATAGCAATGTATATTTGCAGACATATTTTTAGCCAAACATTCCCTGTAGTAGTTTGCTGATTATTTAGAGCCTTTTTTTTTATTTTTTAGTTGACCCGAATATCGGAAGTGGCTGTCCAGAAAGGGCCCCTCAAGTTCCAGCTGCCAGAGATGAGGGTAAGTGGTTTGGCCTTGCTCTAGTCTGTATTTGGGCTCTAATGTTGTGCCACTTGCTTCTGGCAACTTGTGTGTCCACATGTATTTTCAAGGTCCAAGCTCGAGTGAGGACCCCACTCCAGACATCTGGGATATTGCGGGTATGTTTAATTTAAGCAATGTTTATGATGAGATTTGCAGAAATTAGTGCGTCTTAGTCCTGTAACATACATGTTAACAATCTGAGTTTAACAGAGACCTTTGGTCTAGTGTGTATTTTTTGACTTTTTAGAGGTATGGCCTCGATAGCCTAACCAGGTTACATTAGAGTTTGGCCCACAGACCTACTAACCTGATTTTCCTGTTTAGCATATGCCAACTTGCCCGACATCTCGGATGTTGAATTGCGACTCTCTGGCAGCGATACCTCGAGCCTACCTGTGCCGGAGGACACGCAGGTAACATGGCTGATGTAGACGACCTCGAAACCCATTGGCATATTCGTGGGTAGTGGAAGAAGCAACATGTAACATTTCCTTTCATTGTTGTTTTGGCAGGAGGCGGAACCAGAACCCCCAGCTGGGACCTCTTCCCAAGTCCCATGTGGCCAAGCTTCAGAGGCTCAGACAAGGGTAAGTTGTATAGTGAGTGTTTATGGTAACTTTTTGGAGGGGCATAACTGCATTGGTTCTGTTTGACTAAAATGTGGTTTACTATTTGTTTAGCCTCCAACCACAGCAAGAGGAGGTGTGGCACCAACCAGTGCCGATTTCTACCAACTAGGGGTCCGGATGCTGGAGGACTACAGTCGCCAACAGCCGCGTGATGGAACTAATGAGCGCATTGCGGCGTTGGAAAATCAGGTGCTGATGTGTCAGCAACAAAATGAGGGCCTGCAGCGCCAGGTGGACCAGTTACGGCAAAACCTACAACAGAACCAGGACCTTGGTCGCCTTGCAAATGTTATCGAGCAATCTGTACAGCGCCAGGAAGAAGCAATACAGCGCCAGGCAGAAGCAATACAGCGGCAGGACCAAACTTTGTTGTTGCTACAACAGCTCATACAACAGCAGTCTATATTTTTTACTGCACTGTTGTCCCCCAACACCGCCCCTAGCAATGACTCCCAACCTCCCCGGCCACCCAGCCAAGAATATTAATTTGTAAACCTTTTTCTTATGATTTATGTAAATATATTTTTGAAAACCACCTCTAATTTGTGTTTATCCATACATGTGAAAGCTAAATACACAGTCATGGATGATTTGCTCAATCATCTCTAATATTATGCCACCATTTATGTGCCACATTAGTTAACATTGCTTACTATGGTGTAAACATGTACTGGCTCAAAATGGCTGCCTAATTTTAGACATAATGGTTTTTTGAAATCTAAACCTATGCTGGTCAAGGAACAACACAGTTATTGGTAAATATAATTGTCTTTAAACAAATTGGGCCAACACGGCCAACATAGGCCAACAAAGCCAATAACATTGGACATGGCAGCCATCCCCCCCACCCTAACGTCTCCGACGCCTCTTCATGGCCAGCAGCATCCCTTTCATCTGTCGGAAGGCCCGCCACAGTCTGCGATGCTGGCGTATACAAGCTGTAGAGATGTGATTAAAAATAATATATTAGAATTTGATTGGGAACTCAACATACACAGATGTAGCAATGTAATGTCAGTGTTTCTAACTTGCTAACACTCACATTAACATTGGTGAACAATGTGCCCCTAACATTTTAAATTAAAGTTTTAATATTGGCTTGAAAACATGTTAGGACCACATACCTTTACTCTTAAAGTGGACCAACACCCACAATATAGTTGATCATGGGTTTTGGGCCACTTTGTTGTTGCTCACAGATCTGTTTTTCCCCTGATGTGTGTATACACACAGTAATCCATAGCCACTCACCTCTCCATGCTCCAACGTGCTTGGCACAAAAAACGCATGCTAACGTCTATGCAGGGAACAGGAATGTACACTCCTCTTCCGCCGCCTCTTCACGCATGTCACTCTCTGGCTGCTCATGGGGACCCGGCGGCCATTCACAGAGGCCCAGGGGGGAAAAATGCACGTCTGGAGTGGTGCGCTGGAGCCAGCGGAAGATAAGTTCCCATAATTAGGGGTTTGCTTGGTGGGTTGGACCCGCGGTACCTGCACTTATCGTATGTTCCGCGGGGTGTTAGTTGTTAGTTGTTGGCAAATTAAATGTTTAATGCACATTAAACACCCTTGGTGTTGGGCCAGGTTAACTCTTGCAAATGTAATAATGTTTATGGCCAAGTAAGGACATTTATGTCTTTAGTCCCAGCCAAACATCAGTGCCTAAGGATGATGGAAGTTTGCCCTAAAATGTTATGGGTAAACACCTAATCAGCCCCATTTGGTTGTCTATACGCCACAAATAGTCCGTATGTGTCCGTAACAAGAATGTGAGGCAACTATCAAGGATGGTGACTGGCATGTTGGATTATTGTCCAAACACATTTAACCTAGATGTGTGTGAAATTCACACATTGGTAAATTACAAATTTCTACAAATGTAACTAGAAGAGAAATGTTTCCAAAGTATTTACCCATATGAATTTGGATGTACTCACCATCGCAGCTGTGGCGGTGGCCCATGCTGCTGGCCGTCCCTGGAGCTGGTGTGGGGAGGAGGAATTCTGCCTCCGTCTGCGTAGCGACATCTGTCCATAAAAAATCAAAATACAAAACAACATTTAGTGGAGCTATGACACCCGAAGTTTTGACATCAATCTGGTTATTGAGTCTTACCTCCAAAAACAAAAACTTATTTACATACATGTTAAACGATATTTGCTATATTCCTGGTCCATTAGTTAATGTGAAGTGTTTATGGTTGCCACATGTATCCATTATGAAAATCTGGCACTAACCTTTACATTGCAATGTAAATGACTCATTACCAATTTAATGGCTAATGTTACCAGTGTGCTACATGTGTTTGCCCTAACTACTTCACGTAAATTAACTATTGCTAGCACACATCATGGTGTGGCCAGAAACATAGGGGTGGTTTCCAGTTGGCTAGCACTGTAGTGTGGTTTGTGATGTTAATGTACATTAGCAAACCAGCTGAGACAATGGACCAGGAAACGTGTCTGTTAAAAGTGGTCCAAGACCCAGGATTGTGAATATTCAGTGTTTTAGTCTACTTTGGCAGAGCAACACAATTTTAGTCCGCCACCGCCCCTGCCTTCCGCACATCACTCCGCCAGTGTGTGCGCACGCGCATGCCAGTATGAAACAGAGCGCAGGCGCACACACATCTCGAGTGCCACACAGGAGGCAGGGACAATGGCTTCTGCCACCCCCAAAGAGGGAAGTAGTTTGTGGTGTTTGGTTGGGGGGTGGCCCTGGTGAGGGATGTGATTGGGCAGGGAAGGCGCCATAATCCAAGCAATATCATCAATGTTTGTGGGTCCACTTTAAGGAATGACATAAATTCCAAAATGAACTAGCTTACAACATACACTTACCACGACTATGCCCGAGGAGGATTTGACGCCAAAAATCCATGGAGGTGCCGCCTATATGATGCCCTGCAAATTACAGAGGAATTGCAAGGGCTAAGCACAAATGGTCAGATGAAACCTGTCACAGACTAACAATTAAAACATGTAAACTCACCAGGGGATGAAGCGCCACTTGAAGCCCAGGGAGGGCTCTGAGGAGGAGGCGGGGAGCCTCGGCTCCTCACACTCTGCTCAGAAGATCCACCAGGCAAAGGGCCACCCTCCTCCCTCTCACTCCCTGCTTGAGAGTGGCCCCTTGCCTGGTGAGAGTCCTCAGACTCAGAGTGTGAGGAGCTGAGGCTTGATCCAGCCTGCCCCCCAGCAGCACACTCCTCTGGGGCGTCATCCCCTTCCTCCCCTGGGTCCTCTAAATAGGACCCGCGGGAGGGACCCTCCCCCGATGACTCCCCCGAGTCCGCCTGCCTGGTTCGGGGGAGGAATCCCTTCCCACGTTTCCCCAGGGGAGGACGCTTATCTGTGTGGAGGGGGTGAAAGCAAATAATTAATATAAAGAGCAAAAAAGGACACAGCTTAGCAGATGATTCTGCACAAAGGCAAAAAAGAACATAAGCTTTAACTTACCTGATGCGTAGGCATCATATAGGCGGTACACGCCTTCTGGGTCCCGGCGCTTAAAATCAGACCATTTTTGTTGGATGGCCCGGATGGTCAGGTCGGTCTGGAAGCGCCGGGACACAGTGGCCTTCACCTCCATGGCAAGGCGTTTTTTCGCTCCTCGGGCATAGTCGTATTCGGCCAGGCAGAAGTCCTAGGAAAAAAAAAACAAATAAGAAAAAAACAAATAAATACATGACCTCAGAACAATGTCATAAACAGTTATACAGAGACAAGATCAAAGTGGACCCACACCCAGGATTTACATTATTCTGGGTTTGGGTGCACTTTTGTGGGCCACAACTATTGTGGGTGGGCCACTGTCTGAAACCCCCTTTGAAGGCCCCAAATACACCGCTGAGGACACTCCCACGTCACTCCGCAAGCCAAACACAGCGCTCCACGCCGGTGTGGTATGCGCATCCAAGGCCCTTGGGAGGTGCATACCAGCTCAGCTGTGTCTGCACGGCAAAGTACGCATGTGGCGTTTGACTCTAACAGGGAGTGCGCCTGCACACAAAATGAAAATATGTATGGCGCAGGGGTACACCCTGCTAGAGGTAAGCGCAATAGGCATCCGCAACTCACGCATGCACAGATGGGACGGGGCAGAGGTAATTTTTAGGGCCCTCCAGGGGGGGGGGGGGGCCATCCAAGCAGGACATCCACAATGGGGATGCCCCATGTGGAGTGTTACATTTTGGCCTAAAAACAATAAAAATTCTGCCCCTATCCCCCCTGTGTGTTTATCAATTTTTAAGCTAAAAATACATAACTAAAATACTCACTTTCACAACCTGGCCATTTACACGGCTATCCACCCGGGTGCGCCTTTGTTTCCTGGGCCCAGGAGGGGAATGGGTGGGAGGGGTGGTATTTGGGGAAGGTGAGGTAGGTGGGGGATGTGGGGGAGGGGTGGTGGGTCCGGAATCTGAGGAGGAGCTGGGGAGGCGCATTACTCGCCGTTTGGGAGCCATATTGGAAACGCTAAGGAGGAAACAGGAACCGGAAATGACGCTAGCGACATTAGACAAATAAAAAACAAAACATAACAAAAATACGCACCGCGCCCCAGCAACAAGCTATTCTCAGCTATGTGCAAGCTAAGTGGCGGAAAAACTAAAATGACGCTTGAAAACAAGCTAGTGGCATAAGCGCAAGACAGTTTTACCTTAAGGTGGCGTTGAAACGCAAAGGAGGATCCAGGAACCGGATATGACGCAAGCAACTGTGCTGCAAAAATCAAAAAAAAAACATGCGTGCAGCAGGGACAAGCTAATATCAGCTATGTGCAAGCTAAGTGGCGGAAAAACATTAAAATGACGCTGCAAAACAAGCTATTGGCATAAGCGCAAGACAGTTTTACCTTAAGGTGGCGTTGAAACGCAAAGGAGGATCCCGGAACCGGATATGACGCAAGCAACTGTGCTTCAAAATTCAAAAAAAAACATGCGCGCAGCAGGGACAAGCTAATATCAGCTATGTGCAAGCTAAGTGGCGGAAAAACATTAAAATGACGCTGAAAAACAAGCTAGGGGCAAAGGCGCAACGAATTATTAGCTTGATTTAGCTGGGGATTCTACATACTGTAATGCATAGGTCCTTCTAAAGCATACACCGTTGTGCTTAAATATACAGATCTTATTGCTTCACAAAGTCATCACACAATCTAACTAGACAACTACCTGAAAATGTGGCACACATGAGAATGCATAACGGGTTGTTATGAGCTGGTACGACTGAATGTTAATCCTGCAATATGGGGCCAGGCACGCTCACAACTACAGTGTATTCATTAACAACGACTGGGGTCGCGGGAAGTGAATTCCTTGCAAATGGCAGAAGGGCACATGTATGAACAGCACAGCGCCGCACAACGCAGCGCACCGAGGCACAGCGACGCTCGCGCCGCCACATAGCGAATTCAAACAGCGACTGCACAAACACTGACCAACACAGATTCATCAAGGACACGGCTGCCGAATAGCTTGGGCGCTGACAATTTCTAAGAGCGAACGTGACCGCCCAACCTGACAGGCTACAAAATAGCTTGACAAGCCCCGTTTGTGTGGAAAACCAGCGATTTTGAGGCCAATGAGTTTGGGTGGAGGAGATGCAATTCCCATGTCACTCACAACATTACATTGTGAAAAATAAATAAAAAAAAAAAAACAGATAAATAACCAGCTAGATTCATAAAACATATCAATATAAACATGTGTTGAATTTTGTACCAAAGCAAAAAACCCCAAAACCACTAAAAACAATCATTGCAGCGTCTGCCATTGAAATGTATGGGAGAGCGGCAGGTAGCGCCAGGTAATACGTGTCGCTGTGAAGGAATTTGCAGCGGCGCTGTTCGGGCCAGCCGGCTTCATGATGAATGCCGCGCTAGCCGTCGCTCTCGCCGGCGCTAGCCTCATTTTGCTTGATAAATGCGTCATTGTGACCGCCGCCGGGCGTACTTGAGTCGGTAGTCGCCGTTAGCTGCCGCTACCTGGCGCTCGTCAGACACTACCTGGCGCTATCGCTTGATGAATAAGGGCCTTAGATACTTTGGAAAAATGAGTAGAAAAATGGCAAATTAAGTTAAATGCAAAATAATAGTATAGCTATTCACTGTGTTCCTAAAGCTTCCCTATTTGTATCTGCAAGAACAAACAATGTTCTTGCTGGCACAATCCCATGAAACTGATAGAGCCTTATTTATGATGTGTGCAAATTAGCATCTTTTTTGTGGCAATAGTGCCAGTTCCGAAGTCCCAGCAATTTGGTCTTATCTGGCGATGTGCTGTGAACTACATTGGTGCTAGCAGTTACTGCACAGAATGCTAGCTAATAAGCTTTGTTTGTTGCATTAGGTATTGCCCGGTCTATGTCAGCACCTGTTGAACCCAGCTGCCGATTATACCAGCGCCACTGAGCACCACTTTGGACCACAGTCTTTACAGCGCTCAACAGCATATTTATGTTTTTTTACCTTGAAATCTTTGGGGCAGTATTTTACAGGTGCTGGTCGGCGTTTCATCACTACAGTTACAAGAAATCACTGCTGGGGACAAAGGGGGAAAACTTTATAGTGTGTTTAGGCTGTGTTTTAGTTGTTTTTGCAAAAATTACATTATTAAGCAAAAGAAACCATTAAAATCAATTTTAATAACCCCCCCCCAAAAAAAAAAAAATAATAAATTTTGTGAGAATCCGGACCTGCATTTGGGGGGTCGGATGGCTCCAGGAGAGCCCCTGGAATAGGCCGCCCCCCGCTTCTGCTAAGCTGCTAACTGTAAAAAAATTAAATAAATAAAAATGACATTCACTTACCTGTGTGTGCGCTGGCTCCCGCTGTCCCTCCTCTTCACCTGGGGGGCCTCCGATCCCCCCCCAGGGCCTACCGATCTTCAGGAGAGAGCCCGGGAGGCTCTCTCCTCTCTCCTCCTCGATGGCGGCCGCCATCTTGCCGCTAAGCCAAGGGGGCGGGGCTATGACGTCATCCCGTTCCGTCTCCCTGTCAAGCCACACCCCTTTTTGGGGCGGGGCTATGACGTCATCCCGGTCCCGATCACCGGCTTCAGCTGTTTCAGCTGTCAGATGCCGGTGATCGGTGCCCGGGGAAGGAGCTGGCAGGAGATCCTCTGATCTCCTGCCTCCCCCTTCTCTGGATGCCGATCACCGGCATCTGTCATCAGAGCGGCGTGGGACAAAGGAGCTTACAATCGGAGGTAAGTAGAGTAAAAAAAATTTTTTTTTTAATAAAATACTTTTGTGTGGTGTTTTATTTCAGTTAACCCTTTGTGAACTGGTAAGGGGTCCATGAGACCCCTTATACCAGTTCACAAGGCTCTGGGTATGGCAGGTCACCTGCGGCAAGCAGGTGACTTGCCATAACCCCCAGCCCCCCATTACCTGCCTCCCCAACGGCCAGGGGGGGGCAGAAGGGCCCGGGCTACGTGGCTATGTGGGCTAGTAGCCTGCAGGGCCAGGGGCCACCAACGCTGCGCCCTGTTCTACAAGTCCCCATAGCTGGCCCGGGTCGGTAATGCTGGGTAGGGGGGACCCTACGTAATTTTTTTTTGGATTTTTAAGGGTTTTTAACCCCTAAAATTCCCCCCAAAAATGCCCCCCCCCTATGTCATTTTTTTTTTAATTAAACCTTTTGTGTTCTGTCATCCAGCAGCTATAAAAGGCTTCTAGCAAGTGAGCAGAAGCCAGTGATCGCCGAGGGACAGAGTGCTCCACTATGGATGGGAGGTAAGTATTAAAAAAAATATATATATATTTTTTCTCTTTGTGTGTCTGTGTTTTTTTTTTACATTTAACCCCTTGTGAACTGGTAAGGGGGTCCATGACCCCTATACCAGTTCACAAGGCTGGGGGAGGTGGCAAGTCACCTGCGCTAGCCGGTGACTTGCCATTAACCCCTGGCACCCCCATTACCTGCCTCCCCAAAGCCCAGGGGGGGGCAGAAGAGCCCGGGCCCACGGGCTATGCGGGCTTGTAGCCTGCAGGGCCAGGGGCCACAAAAGCTGGCCCCTGCGCCCTGTTCCTCCAAGCCCTGCATAGCTGGTCCCGGGCTGGTTACTTTGGGTAAGGGGGGGGCCCATGTCATTTTTTTTTTATTTTTTAAGGGTTTTTAACCCTTAAAATCCCCCCAAAAAATGGGCCCCCCCTCCTGGGAGGGGGGACCCTATGTCATTTTTTTTCTCGGTTTAACCCTTTGTAGTGTGGATGGTAGTTGTTTCAGTTAGGGGGGTCTCCTGGGCAGGAACAGGGGGCTACCGATAAATATGTGGTACCGTTCAAATGCATTTTTATTTAAAATAAAGGAGGCAATTTTCTTTTTTTTTTTTTTTTTTTACTTAATAATAAATAAAATTAATAATAAATAAAATTTACAAACAAGACATTTCATGTTAAAGCCTAAACTCTGCTGCAAAAAATATATATATAATTTTCCTGAAAATTCCAGCAAAAATTACGCAAAACATGGCGCCAAACATGGCGCAAAATGGGGAAAAATGACCTGTCAACAGAGGGTGACAAAATCTCAAGTAGGCTGGCAATTAAAAGAGTTAATAGTACCTCTGCATGTTGGGTATTGTTCTGTTCGGGGGACCTTGCGCTTTCAGACTTAGCTTGTTTTTTCTTGTTTGCATATTTATATTTTAGGAAAAGGTGTTTTTTATTCTGCTTTTTTATACATTTTTTAGGGAAACTCTGCGCAACCAAAGAGTTCTTTGAGGGATTAATTCCAGAAAGATGAGCCCACTACAACAAGCTGGGTACGCTTAGAAAGCTTAACATGTGTACTTTCAGGGAATGTATGGTTTATGGGGGATATTCCAAATGTAAAGGGTTGTTTTGGTTGAAAAATCGCAAGGTGCGCACTTTGTCTGCAGAGCTGAAATTTTCAAGAAAAATTACCGTTATGCTCATGCTTTACTTTGGGGTGTTTGGCAACTCTTTCCTTGACAGAACCTATGGATGTTTGGTATCGTTCTGTTCGGGGGATGTTGCTTTTTCAGATTATACTTGTTTTTTCTTGTTTGTATATAGTTTTTTTAGGAAAATGTGGCTTTGATTCTGCTTTTTTATCCTTTTTTTAGGGAAACTCTTTGCAACCAAAGAATACATTGAGGGATTACTTCTAGAAAACTGTGGCCACATCAACAAGCCTGGTACAAATAGAAAGCCTGAGGTGTGTACTTCCAGAAAATATATAGTTTGTGGGGGGTATTTCAAATGTAAAGGGTTGTTTTTCTGGAAAAACTGCAAGGTGCGCATAGCGCATATCACAGTTGTATTTTTTCTGAAAATCCCCTAAAGCTCTTTTTCAGTTTGGGGGAGTCTCCTGGGCAGGAAAGGGTGTCTATCAATACATATGTGGTACCGCTGTAACCGGGAGAAATTGGGGTTTCGCACACAATAAGATTTTATTGACAAACTTACATTTTTTATTACAAAAAAACACTACAAATTGTAAAAAATTTTTTTTTTTTTTTCACATATTTCGCCAAAAAATATTGAGAATACACCTAAAAAATGACAAACAAGACATTTCATGTTAAAGCTCAGACTCTGCTGAAAAAAAAACAATATATCATTTTCCTGGGAAATCCCTGGAAATCCCTTCAAAAATCACATTTGAACATGGGGAGTGCAAAATAGTGCAAAATGGTCTGGCAACAGAGTGTGACAAAAACTCCAGGTAGGCTGCCACTTAAAGGGTTAATCCAGTTATGCCCATTGTGCTTTATGGGATCTTGACCTACAGCGCCAGGTCTCATCTGGCACTGCTTCAACCAGATCTCCCGACCCTGCAACCTTTTCGGTGCTAGTGTTAAATACAACGCTCGTTTCTTTTCCATCATTATATACTATACTTATACTTTTGTCCCTTTGCGTTATGAATCATTATTTGCCATCCCATATTTCCACTCCCCCAGCTTGAACCTATTCCTTTTTTTTAGCTCCCATACTTTTCGTTCAAGAAAATGCACATTCCCCCCCAAAAGTGGGGAACAGAAGTCTGTCTCATGGAGCAGGTGTAAAAAAAGAAAAAAGAAAAATTACATAACCAGCTCTCACTCGAGTCACTGATCAGGCTCTTTATAGCCACCAGACAATGAAGGAGTGGTAGGCAGGCAGGGTAACTGATCTGCCTTTGCTGTTCCCTCTCTTTGGGAGTGGCTGCATGAACACACAGGCACACACACACACACACACACACACACACACACACACACACACACACACACTTTTGGGTCTGGTGGGTGGGTGGGAGTGGCCTAGAGCCAGAGCTAATTGTTCTCATAAAATTCAGGCTGCAGGCCATGCCCACCAAATGCCTGAATGGAGTGCATATAATGGGGGGATATTTTTCCACACTGTCTATGATGGAGGGGATTTGGAGGGATATTCTGCAACACTGCCTATAATGGGGGGATAGGGGTATTCTTCCACACTACCTATAATGAGGGGGTGTAGGGAGGTATTCTACCACACTACCTATAATGGAGGGGATCTGGGGGGAAAATTCTGCCACACTGCCTATAATGGGGGGGATATTCTGCAAGCTGCATGTTATGGGGTGATTGGGGGGCATTCTACACACTGCCTGTTATGGGTGATTGGGGGGTGATTTTCACCCTGCCTGGTTCAGAATATTTTTTTCTTATTTTCCTCCACTAAACCCTAAATGCGTCTTTTGGTCAGGTGTGTCTTAAAGAGCGAGAAATACAGTACTTCACTGTTTTAGTGTCTACTCTCCCTTGTTTACTTTACAGTTGGTCAGCAGCCACTGAGACAGGCCATGGGGGTCACTGGCATTAAGCAATCCAATCTAGGAGTGGCCACTGGGCTCCATGACTTGCACTGCTGGCACCAAACCCTCTTTCATTCCCAGTCTAATCTTTTATGTATTTGTTCTTGCTGTGGCTGAGAATATGTTTTATTAATATTTATCCATGGCTGTGAAATATTGTAACACCCACCTTACTATGGTATGTTATTACTATAGTGTCCTGTGACACTGGTCAGGACACTGGGAAGCTCCAATAACCTTTGTGATGCTCTGCAGTACCATTAGCATCTCAAAACATAATGCAATTCTGGGACTGCACAGAAAATATGTAAAAAACATGATTCAGCAGCTTACCTTGTCAAATGTGCCCTCTCCCTTCCTGTACTTTGCAGCAGCACCTAGAATCAGGAACTTTGCAGTGACTTCTGGCGCTCACATTATTTTCCTAGCATTAGACTACCAATCTTAGGGCTCGACTGGTGGCCTATAACTGTAACCTCTCATCCCAAGTTGTGTATTGAAGCCTCGTGATTAAATTAAGCTTAAGATAAACACTTCCTGCTGTTGTACTAGAATGTGGCCAAGTCAACTGGGTGGAAATATTTCTTTTTTCCGTTTTAGGGAGTTGGTTTTGAAAAAGAAGGAAGGGGGGACATTAGGAGCATTAAGGCTGTGTGATTATATGGTCTAAGTAGTTGCCCGGACAATCCCTTTAATGTTCTGAATCTCTCGTGCTCCAATGAGTATTAACACCTTTCATCATGAAGGCTGTCAGCCTTTTTAAATACAAAAACCTTCATGTTAGACTGGGAATGTATCTTTAACAAATTCTCCTTAATTATTGTTTGCTATGCAAACTGTGCTTCATGAATTGGCAAATATAACTAAATGTGTCTCTCCAACCTCCTATTTCACAACATTCACAACAGTGACATTTTTCTGTTATTTGGGAAATTATAGCACTAAGCATCCCTTAATAAGCTAATTAATATGATTAAGCTGAATTCTATTCATGAGCTCATTGCCATTTGCAGCATAAAAATTCATTTGCCTTAGAGTATAAGCAGCTAAGAGCAGCAGATTTGCCTCCATGATTCATCAATCTTGTGTCAGGAAAGCACCACAAAGTTTCACTTGAAACAACCAACTAGAATGAAGAAGTAGTTTAGACAAGTCATATGCAAGTCATGCCATACTGAGGATGTACAGATCTAAAAACCAGATCTACTTGGCAGGATATAGTGGGATCTGACCTGAAGTCATTACCATTGGATTCTGGCAGTTTTGTAGAGGAAAGGAGCAAGGAGTAAGGAGTGGGTGGTCGCTAGTGAGAGGGAGGACTGGAGCGGGCTGTGCCACAGCTTTAATCATTTATGAGAGGGAGCAATCTTACCCAAATCTTATTTCTTGTACCAACTATTGTGAAATGGCAAGAAGGAACCAGGTAGGAAGGTTGCTTCTGCAGATTATGGTGTAGAAAAAAAAGAGTGGATACACTGTCCTAGCTGGCACTTACTAAATAAGCTATGCCAGGATTTCCCTGTACAAACCTCACTGAGATTGCTTTATAAAAGCTATGTTGCCACCAGAATGTCCTATAGAACATGTCTCAGAAAGGTCCCTAGGGGGGTTAATGCATGAGGACAGATGCCTTCCACTGAGAGCATTTTATTAGAGGCCATTTGAGCTTTGAGTCCCATGAGAGGAAAGCAGCTGAAGCTGGAGATGATCCGGACAGCTGCCCAAAGCAAGAGATTGTGCCAGTAGGACAGTACTTGTGTACTGGCAGGTGCTGTGACCCTGTGAAACTTGATTTAGCTGAACAATAAAGTGAACTTTCAGTTAAAGACTGTTGAGTTGCCTGTGGTTAAACCAGTAATTTCCTTGACTCATCCCAAATTGATGGAGGATGTGGGCATGTTTCTGAGGAAAATACTGGTGTAACCCCAAGCAACTCAACATTCTTAATTAAAGTTACCAAATATGCAAAATAAACAGTAAAATAGCATTAAAGTGTTATATTGTTGTAACTGTTACAATATCCTATCCATCACTCTATGACAGGTGTGGCTTAATTGATAAAATGGCTCTCTTTGCAACCCTGAAAGGTTGGAAGGTTGTAATGATCCCTGTACAGTATCTTTACGTTGTCTGTAATTGTACCTTGTACAGCTCTACGGAAAAAGATGGTGCTATATAAATAAACATTATTATTATTATTATTAATATTAATAAAAGATATGAAATATTCTTAGTTATTGGGACCACATGTCTGTCTCACAGCATCCAATGTCTCCATTTGCGGTGAACAGTGCACTTTTCTGTTTTCTGTACTTTAACTAAAAGTTATGATGTATGATGTAATAAGGTTCTTTTGTGTGTCTCTGCAGAAACATTAAAAAAAATCCAAATTTTTCATAGTTTATTATGTTCTTATACATATACACTGATATCATCAGAAATGCTGAAAATAAAAGTCCAACAATGGTGAGGTTAAGGCATTAGTTAGGTGTCATTGTTCAAACACTGAGGGGCTATTTTATAATTGGAACAATTTCAGCTCTTGGTTATTTCCTAATTAAATATTTGTCACCGGGATTGTTATTGGTTCAGCAGAAATGAGGGTTGTAAAATAAATAAAGTGATGTCTTCTCACATTCTGGCAGTAGCTTGGAATAATGAACTTGCCGACTTCTGAAGTCAGGGTGTCCATCTTCAAGTGTTAATTCAGACTGCCAATACATTCTCACCAGCTCCTGGTGTCACGAATCGCTGAACTTCAAATGCCAAAGGGTTAATAACGCAACATATTGCCAAGATTTGTGTGAAATATTCCATTTTTTTATTACAATTCTTTGCAAATGGAAAGTTTCACAGATCATGTCCAGGTACAGCTTTATAATGGGTACCTTTTGGAAGCTTGATATAGAAAGTGACAAAGTAGGATGAAGTAGGATGAAAAACAGTAATATTCAAAATAAAGTTCAGGAATACATTGAAAGGATTTGTTGCTTTTGCCAGGTTACATGAGTTAGGTGGCATGCCCATTGTAGGTGATGATATAGCATATCAATCCTTAGAAGCTACTATAACCCTCTAAAATACAGCTTTTGGAAAATGTGTGCACCTTATAAAATAAAGATAATGATAACAATACTTACTGGGGTATTCACATGGAGTTGGGGATGTTATATACTAAGAAATGATATAAGGGCTGGTGAAGTACATTTTATAACTAGAGAAGGCCTTGGCTTACAGCTGACAATGCTGAGCCTACTGTAGCTTACACTATAACTACTTTCTTATGGAGCTCTGATAGGGAACTAAAAAACTACACACTGATTCCGGGAAATCAGTGAAGGGGGCTTGGGAGGCAGGAGATTACAGCCCCCTGCCCCTCCAACAAAAGGTGGGGCTAGTGGCAACAGAAGCGGGGGAGAGGGGGAAGAGGAGACCCGGCAAGAGGGATCGCTGACGCAGGTGAGTAAATGTCTTTTTCTTTTTCTGGATGTCAGTGGCGGTGGAAGCAAAGGGGTGGGGAAAAAAAAAAAAAGCCAGGGTCGTAACTCATATGTTTGGCGATTAACAGCAGGAGAGGCAACTACGTGAGTGTTATGAGCTTGGAGTTTAATGGGCTAATTAAACCGACTTGGTCTGTATCAATTATGGTGGTGGAGTAAACGCTGTAGTCTGTTGGCAATCATTTTGCCGTAGAATTTTACGTCAATATGGATCAATGAAATAGGCCTAAAGTTGGAACGTAAAGTATTATATAATAAGTGTGATGTGGCCCGGGCTGTCATTTATTTATGATATGCTCATCTAAATTGGTAGGTTTTGAGGGCACCCTTAAAGGCTTGGGGAGTGGCTAATTGTATGGGAGAGGTCGTTCCAGAGTAATGGGTTGGAAGTCCTGGATGCGGGAGTGGGAGGAGGTGATTAGGGTTGAGGACAGAAAGAGGTCCAGTACTTATGGGTTCCCCGTTAAGGACATATCAGAACCTCCCACTGTATGGGGGGGATCATGTGGTCTCGCTCAAGGTCAGTTCAGAAATGTTGGATTGCTGTTGCGATGGCCCCTGAGCACACCAAATCATTGACTAAGTTATCATTAAGTTTCCAGTTCCAGTGACCCTTCACTGGACCCTGTAGCGAATGTATAAAGGGGCATGGCCAGACCATACCCTAATGCCGATGTGGGAGCTTGGTGCCCTCCACAAGGCACATTGGCTTATGAAGAAGTAGTCTATTCTGCTGCAGGAGGAGTGCACATCTGAAAACAATGTGTAGTCTCTGTCCCTGGGGTGACACGTCCTCCACCAATCACCTACCTGCCAGCATTTGTTTGAAAGATATTAATCTAGCATATGGCTGATCTACCTCATGATCTGTCTAGAGAGGGTTCAACAGCCATGTTAAAGTCCCCCCACCCCCCGTTATAGTGATCCGTTCTGAAAAGTAATCTAATTCTTTGAACATCTCTTTATATTTTACCTTGTCTGTTTTAGGGAGATGTGCATTAGCCAATGAATATAGCTTGTTCCAGAATTGAAAATGGACCTTCTTCCAGAGTCTGTCTTTGAGGCAAGGGACCGTACAAGGGACTGATTTGTGGATAGTGATGGCAACACCCTTAGAGCTACTATCAGAATTTGATGCATGAAACAACTGTGTGAAGTATCTGTGCAGTTAGGGATATGCCCCAAATTGATGTGTGTCTCCTGCATAAACAGAACACCTAAACCCATTTGTATTAAAAGAGCATAATGTCAACAGAGGCGTCTTTTTAGGTGGGGTCATCATTCACACTTTCTTACTCACTAGGGTGGTCGAGGGGGAAGGAAGGGTTAAAGGAAGGAAACATAAAACAGAAAGGCAAAAATAGGTTAAAAATAACTTAATCTTCCATAGTGTGTAATTGGTAAAATGTATAGCCTAGATTTCTAATCCCTATCCCAAGATAGGGTGAACAAATTCTAATATTTTATTGATTAATCTAACATCTCTCTCCGAGGACTGTTGGCAAAGAGGGGGTAGATGCCTACTGTGGGGGGACTGCAACACAGTACAGCTCAGCTATGGCCCCAGAGACCAACATGTGTGTTAGTTGAGTCATTTTAAATTAGGAGGCAGACAGGAAATAAAAAAAAGGGGGGGGGGGACCCAGCCTCCCAGAGTCCAGGTAACTTTTTCCTTAAAGAAGACCAAAACCCACTGAAGTTGTGAAATACATTTGGCCAATGCCCCTGCCAAAACTCTCTTCTTAGGGTATAGGACTAGAAATGGATATTTTAACTTTTTGAATCGCCCTGGAACACTGTTTTTTTTGGCTGACAATGGCAGTCAGTCATTACATCATTGCCACACACAAAAGTGGCAATGAATAGAGGAAGTGGAGCTTTACAGCTAAAACAGATGCCATTATCTGGGATTAGACTGAAGCAGTGAAAATTGGCAAAAGGTTCTCTTTAAGGGGAGGGCAATTCAGGGGATGCTAGTTAAAAATATGGGTTTTGGTCCGCTTTAAGTCCGGATGTCGCTCACTGGAGGGTACAGAGAAGCCTTGGGGTGGGAAGGGAATTTAAAGGGGGACAAAATAAACAAAAAAATAAAAAGGGGGCCCGACCCTGTCTTTCAAAGTCCAGGCAACTTGTTCCTTAAGTCTAGATGAGGTGGGGTGATAATTTAATGGGGCGGAGAGAAAGAGGAAGAGAAGGGGGGGAATTTCCTCCCATGTATGTCCTGCTTAACAAGGTCCATGTCTAGAAGGAAAGACAGGCTGTTTCTGTTTCTCACTGGTCACCCTCTCTCTGCTGGCTGCTAATCATGTCGTCGTTCTCTGGGCTGCCTCTGCTCCAGAGGTCAGGGAGGGTCTGCCTGCATAAAATGAGGGTTCTCTATAACCTCTGTTCCCAGTAGCCTAAATAAGCCCAAAAGGTCCCCTTTTGAGTGAACCGTATTGGTGGAGTTATTCTTCTTGACAATCAGGTGGATCGAGTGGTCCCATTTTTAGGTAGTTTCTGCTGTTTTCATTTTCTCCAATATGGGGCACATGCCTCATGTGTAAAGTTTTTTTTGAAAAGTCAGGGGGAATTTGCATATGTGTTTCCTGACACTCTATCTATCCTCGCTCCCAAGCTTTATTGATCATTTCAATGAGTTGTGCAGGTGAAGAAACATTCCTGCTTAACTGTTTTTGCAAATTACTGAGTGTAGTTCAGGTAAAGCTGCAGGTAAGCCGATGGGTAGGCTGGCACAGTTCTCTGCCTTTTTAAAAATAGAGAAACTGCTTTCGAAGGGGAAAATATTTTATGGACTAAGGGTATTTGTGCAGTCATCAATATCTACAAGCCAAATGTGGCTCAGGACCATCTCTCGGTGGTTAATGGCTCTCGGGGTTAGAAAGGTTGGGGACCCCTGGTCTACAGAAAATAAAAAAAAAATCAGTAATATACTTTATAAAAAAAAATTTTTGCATTTCTGTGCATCTGAAGTTTGAAGAAAAGCACAGCCAACAGAAAGTTACATAGCTGAGCAGTTGGGCATTGTGTGTCTATTTGCAAAGCTTTCAAGTACAGTGCTAAGCAATGTCCCATAATACATTCCATTTCTGCACTTCTCACTTCCTCACACATGGCTGTGACAGATGTTTAGGACAAACAACCGAAACTTATGGGGCAGGGATATCATTTCCACAGCACTATGTATTGAAAAAATTAAGTATTTGAAAAACAAATGTAAACACACACACACACACACACACACACACACACACACACACTGCTTAGTTCTCTCACTTTCTGGTGACATTTTTCAAACTTTGGGTGGGATTTAAAAAACAAGTATGTGATGATTTTCTATAGCCTATCATTTAGTAATGTTTAATTTTCACATGTGTTTAATGATAGTCGTCCTTTAAGGGATTGCAGCCAATCAGATTATGCCCCAGTTATTTTTTAATTAAGTGTTAATATAAATAGCTGCATAACAGCCAACATCTTGGAACTCAAATAGGCTTCATTTTAAAATGAAAGTATAAAAACTTCACATACCAACCACAATTTTCAGATCAAAACATAATATCTAAAAAAGAAGGCCACTCTTTAACATGTGTACAACAAACCCCATGCCCCAAGTCATCTACACTTTTTTCATACTAAACTCAAATCATTACATTTTTGGCAGGACTTGATAGCCTGCAATAAACACACATCAAAAATCCATAATTTAACAAGTCTCTCCTGACCAGTCAAAGACATGAAAGCACCTTGGGTGGTCTTTGGACCACCATTAAAGAGTTCTTACTCGATGTGTTATCGAGATTTTATAAGTTGTATTTTTGCAAGTCAAAATTCATGTTAATTCAAGTGAATGTGTTTACCGAAGAGAGAAAAAAAAGTATTCCGCAAAAGCCATTATGTTGCTCATTTAGTTGCTGTTATTAACAGGGTAACTATCTAAGGGTCGTTAACTCTCCCAAATAGATGATTTGCAGCTCCCGACACATTCTAGACAGCAACGGTAAGAGCAAATACCCTGGGATGTAGAAAGATTGGGAAAATATGCAGTATAGAGCAGCAAAAACACATGTTGCCAATGAGGTACATTTTTGGACCTGAACTGTAAGGAGGAATTTAGGGTCCACTGTGGGCACAAGAAAAGAAAAAGAAAAGAAAATACCAATTTCTAATAGCTCTGTAGCATATTTCACTGGCTTATCTGTAGGAATAAATTAAGGCAACTGGACTTGTATTATTTTTATTTATTCTCTTGAAGACATCTGGCAATTCAGTTTAGAATATCACCATGATCCTTTGCCGATCATTACTGAAGCCAGGGCAGTGGTGTGGCTGCAGCTATGGTTGGCGGATTCAGGGGTCACTGCAGGTTTCCCAACGGCTGTAGAACAGGGCTCAGCTCCTGCGGGGAATGGTGGAGGATGAGGACAACAATTTTTGGACAATATATGTAAAATGGAATTGCTCATGGGTAGAAACCAGGCAAACTAGTGCTCAGTGCAGGAAAGAAAGAAATATGCTGTGGTCCCATACCACCATGGGCCATGCTGTGCCTCATAACTGATTCCAATATCGAGGAATGAGGGGCCTGGCATATGGCCGGCAGCACTAACAATGGCCCTGACTAATCAGATAACAATGTTATGGACTTTGGCACAATGCTATGGACTTGGCACCCAAGGCGACTGCCCTGTTCTCCATCCCCGAAAAAAGCAGCCCTGGTAGGAACAAGGGTGGCGGAGTTGCCTAGTTGCTGGGGGTTGGCTTTATATGCAACAGTGTTTTGTTGTAGAACAGAGATATCTAGCATAACCTGCTGCCCCTATCATGGGCTGCATAATCATTATTATCACATGCAGTGCCTTCTGTCCACATAATGAACAGTCTGCATCAAGTGGGTGCTGGGGCTGTACAGAGCCAAAACTATAAAAAAGGCTGACCATTTTGTTTCTAGGTGCTCTGTTAAATACCGGGACTGCTAGCAACAAGAAAAAAAGGGGAAATCT
This sequence comes from Gastrophryne carolinensis, assembly GCA_027917425.1. Lineage (NCBI taxonomy): Eukaryota > Metazoa > Chordata > Amphibia > Anura > Microhylidae > Gastrophryne > Gastrophryne carolinensis. The sequence continues at coordinate 510,835,528 of CM051235.1, read as the reverse complement.
TTGCAGAGGGACATCTGGTGGGCCAGTTGGAGCCTGGGTAGAACATTCATACTGGGGCCCTGGCAGATTGCTGCCATTGCACACCCGACATTTTGCTGGTATCAACCTTTCTCTCTGTCCTGATGCAGTAGCATCAAAGTACTTCAAAATAAGAGCAGTGAAGTATTTACTACTCCCCTCAAAAATGACTGAATATCCTCTTAAATTTGCAGCACAGGGGCATCCCGAATCGATCTACCAAGGACCCTAGTCTTTGTGGCTCTACTATGTAATGTTGTAGAAGAAATATATTTGCGTGAGAATTTTGCTTAAAAACAAAGATAAAAAATGCTGCACTGCGCTATGCTGAGGATTAATTATTGTTTAAGACACACAAGTGAGTCATTTTGCGGTGGAGTTGAGACAGTAAAAAGGGTTTTGTGAAATGAAGAGCGGAGGCTTTCATTTGCATTAAACCGATTATAAACTGACTTATTCAAAGAAAGGGCAGAGGTGGGAAAAACAATACGCACATCATAACTGTGTTTATCAATTCTGCCGTATTAATGGAGTGCCCGCACCAACACCACAAACATGATAAAAATGCTGATCGGTGCATGGGTTCATTATGTGATCAGAAGTAATTGCCATCAATCCCGATTTGCTTCAGGTTTATTTTCTTTCATATTAGCTTGACACTCATATTTAGTTATTTGTCCATATGTAAATGGCAGGCTTTATTACAGTCTTTTGCTACTTTCATTTTGTCATTATTACACCTTCAGATGGCCTTAATTGCATTACTTGAGTCTGTGATCTGACAGATAACTCACTTCACTGCTATGGTAATCTAAATGCCTCGAAAGAAGAACATAGTTAGGAGCATTTAAAAAAATGTTATTAAGGAAAACTGAACAAAAAAGAAAATCTGAAATTTGAAAATTTCCCATACAACTCTCCCTCCCTCAATATTAAAATATTTTATGGTTCCTATATTACTGTTGTTTTGACTTTTGCTTCCTCTAATAGCCCCTTTTGTGTTAACTCTGTCACAGGATGATACCCTCTTGAAAATGACCCTCTTTACAGATCTTGAATCTATGCTTCATTTAAATATATTATAAATAGCTACATAACAGCCAACATCTTGGAACTCAGGTAGGTTTCATTTTAAAATGAAAGTAGCCAGTAGCAGTGACCGCTGCTTTTATTTACATTGTTTTATTCAAACATGTTTGTAATATTCAAATCTTTTTAGACAAGCTGGTGCCATGTAGATCTCTACTATCTGCGCTTCCTTCCCCTGAAGACCTGAGGAACTTTGAAACCCCCTAGCGCCATCGCTATCTTCCGTGGCGTATTGTTTATCTCATTACTTATACTATTACCTGTCAAACGCTCCAGCGATGCGCAGCCTCCGGCGACGTCGCTTCCGCTACTGGCTGGCAGGTGTTACACCTGCCAGCCAGATACCGGATGTGACGCCAGTCGGGACCCCAGAACCGGAAGTGACTTTCCGGACAGCGCTCTACGAGCACGCCCGGAAATGCCACACTGGCCGGCCAGGGGGGAACAGAATAAGAGGCACCAGTGAGGTATTCTCGGGTATCGCAGGTCTTAACAAAGGGGCAGAGGGCCCCGAAAAGTTGGCATGTGTGCTGCGATCACTGACTTACTTGCTACCAATTGGTAATATTATCCATACATTGCTATTATGATCACTCTATTGACGTTGTGATTATACATGCATACTCTGTTGTATATGTTTATTGGATGACTTCTGGTATGATGCAGGGCTGATGTTTATGGCTGAACTGACCAGAATTGTTTTTAACAATACATTATCTGCTGTATATATTATGAATGGTTTTCTCCTTGACCAAATGTTGCAGCCTGCATCCCCTGCTCCCTCATCAGGATCGTGACAGGTTCACCCCATAGCCTCATATGGTAATGCATGGTTACCCTATATAGAGCAGTAGTATTATTTACATGTTAGTGTTAACTCTTTAACTCTTTTTACATTGAGGTGAACAAACGCTCCAGATGACACCCAGAACCCCACAGAATCATTCATTGTATTTTTCTGATACATGTGATCAAGAGAACTGCTAGTACCACTGTATATATATGATACCCTAATACAATTTTAATTGCATATCAAGCTTTTGTGTTTGTATTGTGCTTTTGATCCAACCAACCTATTTAATAAAATTAAAGTATGAAAAATTCTCATACATATATTTCATAAAAAACTAAGCCCAATCTGTACAATAAACCCCATGCCCCAAGTTATCTACCCTTTTTTCATACTAAACTCAAGTCATTACATTTTGGCAGGACTTGATAGTCTGCAATAAACACATATCAAAAATCCATAATTTAACAAGTCTCTCCTAGTCAGCAGCATAAAAATGTATTTTTAAGAAAAACGGAACAAAAATGAAAATCTGAAATTTGAAAATTTCCCATGCAACTCTCCCTCCCTCAATATTAATAGCCCCCTTTGTGTAAACTCTCTCACAGTCACAGTAAAATGGATGAGACCCACCTGAAAATAGTTTTTTTGACAGATGTTGAATCTATGCCTCATTTAAATAAAGATGGCACATAACCAGGGTTCCTGAAATGCTTGACCCAGATACATTTAGCTGGGAAAGGGCGGATTATAATCTATGTGAGCAATGTCAGGAACAGAGAGGAAAAGAACTAAAAGAAAACAAATATTAAGATGGATTTTACAGCAGCACCCCATAGTAAGACTGACAAGTAGGAGTGCTGTATTCCAACATTTGCTCTGATTTAGGAACAGAAAGGGAGACTGCAAGGACACTGACACAGCACTCTTTGTGCTCAGTGCTCACATGCAGACAGGTTAGTAGAGAGCAACATGAAAACATTCACAGCCCAAAAAAATGGCAATATGAGTTTCATTTTCAGAGACAGGATGGCTGCTATGCACATATAAATGCTTGAGACAGTAGAAGAATTCAGCAGGCTGTTGGGTAAGGTTTAAAGGAATGACCACACAACTAAAAGAAAACAAAAAGGTACTCACATGTTGTCCTCCACAGCTGATTGGTCCTACTCCAGCACTCAGCAACTCACCCGTTGACTGAGTTACATCCCATGTTGGCAGAAACCGACACTTCTGTGTCTGGATTGTGCCCTTCTGCCATCAGGGACGCGGCCACGAGCGTGCATGTCGGGCCTCAATACCTCCTGCCCTTTGCAGTGAATGAAGCACCCCTATGACTGACAGTGGCGAAGGGGAGCAGTCTTGTTATGGAAATGCCAGTGAATGGAGTTCTGTGGCATGCAATCAAGCCGTTCCTGGAGTAGGACTGGGTGAGTACCTCTTCTTTTTAGGTGGGTGGTCAACCCCTTTAATGTCACTGGGTCCATAGCTGTGTGTCTAGTCTAAAACTTTGATTTATTTCTGTCTGATCTTATTGATCTAATCTGACAGGAAAATATGTGAGGATACAATGCTGCTACTAATTAGCATCTTCCTTGTGAGCGACCTGAATGAGCTCCACAAATAAAAACTAACAGTAACCTTTCACATTGAACATACTAGAGACCCCCACAACCTAAAGTGGGTTAAAATGAAAGCTATAATTTAAGTAATTTAAGTCCTACTGTAGAACTTCTAACATTTTCCCATAAATCAAACATATAGCTAATGTCAATCTTGAAATATTTCATTTCTTACATATTTTTAATTGCATGACTCTTCCCATATGAATCTTTAGGGGGATGAACCTAAGCCACAATAAAGCAGAGAGTAGTTAGGCTTAAAGACACCAGGGGGAGCACTACCCACGCTACCCAAGCTAAAAGAATGAAATGAAATGTTCTTACTAGCATAGAATGGGGAATTTGAAGAGCTAAAGATTTCTAATGTTTGCCTACAATATCAAGGCAAATCCAGAAAGCAGTGATCTGGAACAAATAAATGGCAGCTATGCTACTGTTCTGTAGACCCACTCCTATTTTATTCCCAACACCCAGGTCCAATACGCAACAGACATGCGCTATATGTTTATACAATCAAATGCTGTGGCTCAATGCATTCCCATGACTCTACCCCAAACTGCTTCTACCTTCAGAAGATCAGAAGAACCTACTTTATTGCCATAGAAGACAACTATACTACTACTACTACCAGATCTGGGGCTGCACTGCACCAGAAACTGACCTGCAAAATACCCTGACATACTGTTCCTGACGACCTTGTTCCGAAACCAGATGCTATGTCTATCATAGCGCCAACTTAATTCCATATTTATTATGCTAAAAAACAAACATACCACCACATAGGGTCCAATTTATCACTCAATTCATTTTTGAGTGGCAGCGTTGTGAGACCTCCAGCGCCACTTCACATCAGGTGCTCACTGTCGTTCTCCCACAGACTTCAATGGTCCTTTCTAGCCATTATGTTTTTTTAAATTTTGGGTTGTTTTTTTCAACCAATATTGTGCTAATTTAGCTGACACTTTAGTGTTTTTTTGGCCTTTGTTTCGTTTACTCTGTGTGCATCTGCGTTTGTTTCTCCACATGTGTGTTTCCCATGTGTCCACCTTTCCTCCTTCTTTTTTTTGGTTCTGATGTATGTAGTGTTTTTTATGGAATTAGATATTTTGTGTGTTTGCATAGTGTTCGCCTATGTTTGAGTTATTAATTTGCGTTTTTTGCTTGCGTCTTTACACTTTTGCATTTTCTGAATCTGATCTTTTAACAGCCTCCTTTGTTGCATACTTTGTTTAGTTCCATTTGCGTTCTTACATTTGCGTTTTGCAGTTGTTCCTTTACCCAATTTTGCACATATGCAAGTTTCTTTTTGGGTCAACTTGCATATCAATTTTTATTAGCTCTTTATTCCTTTTCTTGGGGACTTGGGTTAGTTTTTTCACTTGTACCCTCTTGTCTTTTACTGGGGTTTTCCATTTTTTTCCTGCTCTGTAACGACTGTGGGTATGAGTGATGGTGTTGCCATTACCTTGGTTCTGGTGTTGTATTACTGTGCCAGTGGACTTGTGGGTTCTGAGTCTTCTGGTGTTTAATTGCAAATCAATGTATGTGTTGTGGCATTTTTTTTACTTTGTTTCAGTTTGTTTGGTTGTGTCATTGTAGTCACTGTCAATGTGTGCTGGCTGTAGAAGTTTGGCCTAATTGTGTTAGTTACCACCATCTGTATTATTTTTTTCTTCTCATATAGGTGGGAGTATGATTATGAGCAGTTCTGGAAGGGGGTGATTGTTAGTGAGGTCCAGGAGATGGTCAAACTGCGCTTCAGGGTCAAGCTGAAGCCCAAATCCATCAGGAAGCGCTGATTGGACATGAAGCACCAGGATCCCTGCCAGCTTTCTGCCAGATTTCTGCCAGCTTCATGATGCCTACTGCTCCAGTAAGTTAATTAGCCTTGTACAGCTAGTGAAATCCAACCACCTTAAAATGACTCCTCAATTGTGTTTGGGTAATGTTTTTGTATTCACAGATAATTGCCCCCTCCCTCTGGAAATAGGCAAAGAAGTCCTCACCAGCCCACCAAGCAGTGACACTGACAGCTTGCCAGGGGAGAGCCACTCTGGCCATGCAGACATGGAGGACCCCATAGTCAGAAATGCACAAGGTGGTGGATGACCCAGAGGAGTCGGCCACTATGTAAGTGGTGCAGGAGTCTAATTATGAGGTTGGCCAGTGTCAGGGGGGGAGTTTGGAGGAGGAGGCGGTAGACTCTGGCACTCCATTTTGTGTGTGGCGATGGCTTGGAAGAGGCTGGTCCCTCAGAGTTGGATTTCTCCCCACCAAGTCGGACGGAAGCTTCACTGCCTCCCCTCTCCTCCTAGCCCTCCCTTGATGATGGCCAGCACTTAGCCCACTGGTAATTTGCTTGATGTCTTCACAGTTGGCTGTCCAGGGTCTACCTGCAAAATGTGTTTCTTGTGTTTTTTTTTTGTTTTCTGTCTTTCATACTGTTTCAGGGAATCACGGGTCGGAGACATCCTCCACCCTTTTTCAAAAGCAAACACAAGGTGAATGTTGTCCCGCAAACATACATCCTCAACTATCTACTGTGTTGCCTCTGAGCTGCCTGTTTGCTTGTTTGCCACATCTAAGAAAGCTTTCTTTCTTTTGCCACAGATCAAGTCACTCCTCCTCTGCCACCTTGCTCCCACCAGCATCACATGGGGTCCAACAACTTGGGCAATCCCCATAGCTATGATGGTGAGTAACTTTGTTACAGGTTGACATCTGAAGCTATATTTAAAATGTTTGGGCTAATGGGTCAGCTCCTAGATGTCAACCAACTCTATATTGACATCAGCCCTGTTGGTTTGGGGGGCCACATTGTTGTGGAGGTGCCCCACTGTCTTTGGATGTTTATTTACAACAAAGCCCTTGGCCATTGATATACTTGTCTGTCTACCGATTGTAGGTGGTCCCACACAGGGCTTCATTGGCCACATGTCCCTGCGTGCACTACCCCACAGTGTGTGTGTTTTTGCAACAACTCCACTGGTGCCTGGCAGATTGGGCTCCTCCTCAGCAGGTGTGTGGGGCTAGGTCTGACTGCCCACCACACTGGTTTGCCAATTAGCCAATGTGGGCAAGGCAATCACAGAATCAGCAGCAGCAAACATAGCCCTGGTAGAACCCCGGTGACTAGACCGCCATAGGCCTTGTAACATACCCCAAGCATGAGTGATGCTGCTGGCAGGCCCACAAGGGGAGCCTCAGCATTGGACCTTCCCGTGGCAGGCCTTAGTCATCTAACCCTAGCATCCTGACAGGCTTCCTTCTTAACACAAGAAACCAACCGGGTGAAACCTCTCTGTGTGAAAAATCTTGCCCTATACTTTCTCAACATTTATGGAGAACAACCAATGAGACGCAGGGCATCACTGCATAAGCTGCCAATAGAACTGCTAATGTGCACAGCAGCATGCTTTAACGGCTTTTCAAAAGCTAATTAGTGTTTATTGTTTGCAGCTAGTGGGGAAGCTAGCACAGAAGCTAGAAACGCCTACTAGCGTGCAGCAGTATGCTTTAACAGCTTTTTAAAAAGAAAATTTGCATTTCCTATTTGCACCTAGTGGGGAGGAGGAAGATGGCAAACATGTGGCACTGGTGAAGAAAAGTATGAAATGTATTTATGCCCTTTTGCATTTGCCTAGGTGTTGTGTGTGTATGTGTGTTTGACTTTGGAATAGAAGTATATTGTATAAGCCCATGCTAAAGTAGCCATCTGTGTGCAACAAGCAAAGGCAGACTGTCTGTAGGGTGCATTGTCTGCTAGCAAACTAGCATCTGACATAAACTCTGTGGGTGTGTGTGTGTGTTTGGTATTGTGGTTGTGTTTGTTGGTTTGTGAAGTGGCAATGCAGTGCTATGCAAGATTTTGCATTGATGTTTGGGGTGTGGTTAAGTTGTGTTGCAGAGGAAAAAAAGGAGGAGGAAGCCACAGTGGTGCAAATCAAGGCTGTCCAAGTGTTTACCACCAAGCTGTCTGTGGAGGATTTAAGGGACAAACAAATCCGCAGTCAACCCGCCTCAATAGAGCCGCACTAATGTCCCTCAACTAGCAAATTCACCACAGAATTTACCCTGCCACCGGATGCAGCAAGGCCGCACAATAGTGCAACTTTGTGCCTCATTAGGCATCCTTGCAAGGGGTGCATTTCAGGCCACTGTTAGACAGCATAAGTCAGCCCACCTTGTGCTGCATCTTTTATGAGGTCACCCTGGCCATATGTGACCAGATACCCACCTACATCAAATTTTCAGCCTATGAGGAAGAGGCGCATCGCCTCAAACTTGCATTTTACAGGATGGCAGGGATCACCAATGTGCTAGGGTGCATTGACAGGACCCATATCCCATTCCGCCCCCCTGGAGCCCGGGAACTGCAATTCTGCAACCAGAAAATCCATGTACAGGAAATTTGAGAATCAAGAAATGCCAGTGGGTTGGCTACTAGGTAAGTACGCTTTAAGGAAGAACAATACTTAACCAGCTTTACAGGGGCGAACAGACCCACATTGCAAAGACCAGGGTTGTGTGAGCATATCATGTGTAAACAAAATTAAAACTGCATGCAATCCGCAAAGGACACCTGATGTGTGCTACAACACAGCTCACTGAAAGACCAGATGCCTTGTGGAATGAACCATCGGCCTGCTGAAAGCATGCATCTTATGTTTGGCCCGTCCTGGAGGGGAGATGCTATACAGCCCAGAGAAGGTGTCAAAGATCATGTGTGCTACACAATCTCTGCATACTACATCGGATGGAGAAGCCAGAGGGAGCGTAATTGGTGCCCGAAGTTCAAGACATGGCTGCAGACACACAGACTGGCTTTTCCCGGCAGGCACAGATGATTACTTTATATTTTGGGGTAAGTGCCAAAAACTGCGCTTTCAATCATGCCCTTGGAACAGCAGGGAGACATTGGGACACAGTTAAAGTATAATTACAAAGTGCTGCAAACTTAAAGAAATGTGTTGGCAACCAAGAAACAACAGCATCCCAACATAGATTGATCAGAGCCATAGACAGTAAAAGTTATTGCTAAATAAACACTTAGACAAACTAACATATTTGTATTTTATCCTTTGTGGGCAATGTAAAGAAGTCACAGCCCAAAGACATTCGGGCAGTATTTCATTATTTTAATGAAAAGAGTAGTAAATTAAGCTGAAGAGATTTGTATGTGATAGATTCTCATTTGTTTGGTTAAAGAACGCTGGTGTGGCATGAATAAAATAGAGAAAGATTGATTAAAAACTACAACACAGTGGAAATCAGGAATCTGGGTACATGAGCACCAATAGCTCATGACATTTATCAATCAAACAACAAAAGATACAGTGCCACTTTGGCCACAACCCCGAACGCTGTCAGCAACATTTGCCACTTTGTGGCACTGCTGCTCTGATGCGGTCTGCTATGCTTGGCAGCCGCAAAAATGGCGCAGAGTAGTGCTGATAATAAATTAGGCTCTATGACCAAGTTTAAGACAATTAAAAATGTTTTCTTATCAAGATAGGATATAGTTATGTTAATATGTCAATTGAAGGAAGTATTCATCCCAGGGCCACCAAATGACCCAATTTCCAGAATAACCCAACTGGATTAACCCAATACTTAATAGACAAAATGTGCATGTTTGGTGTACAAAAAACATGATTTGCTTCCTGAAATATGACAGTAGAAAAACAATATGCAGAATAGAATGTGACTATTCCCCCAGCATAATAAATGGTAAAACAGCCCAGCTACACTCCTCCCAGGCTAACTTAAAGAAAAAACTCCCTTTATGGTTTTTCTCTTCTGGGATGTAAGATAAACATGTGTTAGGATTGTGCCCCCATACCTGTGCTTTTCTTATCATTGTGTCTTATCTTATGTGTGTCATCGCTAAAAAGCTCACCGAGATGCATGGTGCAGTCCACACCGCAGGGCACATTGCAAGTGACACTGGCTCCACCATAGTATTTAGCATGACCTCAATTGTTGGCGTTATTCCAGTCCGCCATTCTCCTTGCCTTTGTTTAGCACCTCATCCTGTTAATAGTCTGCAAATCAGGGAGCTCTGTTTAGACTGTATGTTCAGCAGCTCGTACCACCATCTGCAGTGACTAGGAAGGCCTTCTCATTGTTGCTGGAGATCAGACCTGTCACAACAAATTTGATAATCGTTGTCGAGTCTCAGGTGACCACATCTCCACATCAGCACACAACCTTGGGGGGCCTCCTTTGCTGAAGGTGAGGGGATATTTTTTCCCCATGTTAGAAAATGTGTGTTGGAAGGAATTTTCACTACCTCCAATTTGGAAGCAATTTTCACTACCTCCAATTTGTTGCTTTAGGCAATGTACACCAGGTCACACTGCTGCTATGGTGACTGCTGAGGTGAGGGAGCTCACGCAACCTTACACATGCCCAGAAGCAGTGTTCTGTGCAACTATCTGCAAGTCTGTACCTTGTGTACGTTGCCAGTAGCAGATAAAAACTGCTTCCATAAAACACACATTTGTTAACATTAGAAACAATTAAAAATTACTAGTTCAGCACCTTTAAACCGGACCTTCTCCATGATTTATTGAAAAGCCCAAACCCTTATAAAATGATTCCCCAGCATATAAAATTAATATATTTAACATTTTTAGTCATTTACTTATTATTCTTTCCCCCACTGTGCTGCAACTCTGTTCAGGACTTGAGGATACGGGCACCGCCATCTTGACTCAGAAGCATCACATTTACTGAGGAGAGGAGAGCGGGATAAAGTACAGGGGGCGGGTTATAGCTGTGCTTTCCTCAGACAAAGCAGAGCTGGGGTCAGGAAAAGGTCAGCAATCCCAGTGTTAGGGCAAGCGCTGCGTGCCCATCTCGCAGCACTTCACTAACCTCCATGGCTGCATTCAGCCGTCATCCATCTCACAGCACTTCCCTCACCTCCATGGCTGCTCCCAGCCGTCTCCCTTCCCCCCATGCTTCCTCCTCGCATGGTCAGGTGCGCGCATGTCCCTGTCCACTAGAGGGAGCGCGCACCGGATTCCTGAGATTTAAAGGGCCTGTACAGCACTGATTGGTGTCTGGTCATCCAATCCTGCATCCACTTCCCCTATTTAAAGGGGCATTTCCTTTCCATCAGTGCCGGATCTTGGTCTTTCCATGCCAGTTGTAAATTAGTTGCTTTTGGATTGCTCACCCGTGTACCGACCTCTGCCTGTCCCCGACTCTGAACCTTTGCTGCCTGCCCCGACCTTGGCTACTCACCTTTACCACGAACCTGTGCTGCCTGCCCTGACCTCTGCCTGTACTCACTACGTCTTTTGCCTGCCCCTGTGCACCACACTGAACCTCGGCTAACTGTGGAACTGGGCCGCTGTTGGGGGGTAGCGACCTGGGGGTCACTCGCCGCTACAAGACCAACCTGCCTTGCGGTGGGCTCTGGGGAATACCTGTGGCCTCTTAGACTCCGCTCCCCTGACACGGCACTCGCCATCAGTTCCACAGTCAGAGCGGATCCACATCCAAGCCCGCTCCACCCGGTCCGTGACACCCAGAATGCAGAGCAGCACAGTTAGAAGGCACTTTCTGTTTGCAGGCTGCCTGATGTCCAATGAGCCGCCATCTTGAATGTTTAAAGGCTCATAACATTTTAATGTGAGCAATCTGTATGTACAGGGTGTGGGAAACTCTTCACCCTGAATAAGAGATAGACTCTAATTCAGGGTGAAGGTCCACTTTAAGACATCATTTTACCGCACAAAAATATACACTTTCAAAAATTCAATCAAAATTGGACTTTTTAACCACTCTTCCTATTTGTGCTCTAGTGTGTTGGGATATGATAATAATAGGGCTAATAATATTTTTACCAGGTCTTTTAAAGCATTTTATCACTACAGCAGTGAGAACTAAGGGGGGTGGTGTCATTATCACAGGATGGTTGTGGTTTTCAGATACAGGCACAATGATCTAAAACTTTTATTAGTAAACTTCCATATTTTAGCTGGAAGAAGCATTTTAAACATTTAGCCAATTGCAGATGCCGATTGTCTCTCATTTACAATACACACAGCACATACCTAATGTGGACAAAAAACATTGCAGTTTGCAGAGGGGAGTCAAGGGACCAATGATTTAACAACATGATTTTATATTCTCCAACCACGCCTGATATATAATTTATTTCCTTTTGAATATCATTATTTGAATCCCTTTTGCTTTCGCTACAAGCTTTCTGACTGCATAACAAAGATCTACAGCAGCTGCAGCCTGCATGGGTTAGGAGCGCAGATGAGTGCCTGGAATATACTTGTTACAATCCATTTAGATATGGTCAGAGAGGTCAACCTGGAAGACCAGTTTTACGATCTTAACAATACAAGTCCCTACAAAAAGTAACCATGGTTTAAGGTTAAGGATTACCAGAAATGGCTGTGATTAACTCAGGCTTTTAAAGTAACAAGTTTTTTTTTCATCACAGTTTTATTAGATTACCCATAGATTGGTTAGAGGTTGTTCTATTATGATTTCTTAATAAGTGATAATTGCAAAATTTAAATTCTGACCTTAGAAAATGCTGTCTAACTTCCACAGGAAAAAAACGCCAATTGCTAAGACAAAAAGCAAAAGCCACTTTCTATTGCAAGTGGGCCAAGCTGTTGTTATGCCTTTTGGCTTAGGTCCAGTGCTCTCCAAGGGGCACCCCCATAAAAACACCCATGCTAAATGAGATGGCGCTTCTCCGCCTTTGCCCTAGTGCTCAGGAGGGGACACCAGTAATTTGGCTTATCGGCTCGCCTACCCTTTGAACTGCTGTAGTCTTCGGAGGTCTCACTAGGCCACTTATTACACATACACAAAGCTTTAAAAAAATCTAAATTAACTTTACTCTCAGTCTTTCTTTCCACATCCAGAGCTGAGCAACGCCCTAGCTTCTAGTCTGGCAGGTGAAACAGTAAGTCCGGGGGTTCCTCTTGGAGGTGGTAGGATGATTCCTCTGGTTGTACAATAGAAGAGAAGAAGTGGGCTATGTCCCGCTGAAGCTTACATGCGAGTACTTGCCACCAATGCCACAAGAAAAGGACCATGCCACCACTTCCAAGAGAGCCTCAGATCTCCCACTTCATGCACTGGACAAGCAAGGAGGACAGCACTTAGTGCAGAACTTGGAAGATGCGGACATGGGCACAGAGGGTGCAGAAGAGGCCAATAAAATGGGCGTGGACCTATGCTGAAGCGCTGGGTTACAAGCCTATTTGCCTTTGGGCATTTAAAAAAAAAGTAAAAAAAAGAATAATCAACTCCTGCTTGGCCTTTTCAAATTAAAAAGGTGTAAAGTAAAGTGTTTAAGTAAAGTATAAAGACAGGTGTTTAACTACAGCAAGGTACATGCAATGCATTACATGGTTCAATTTTTTTAAATGCCTTTTTTTTAATTTCAAGCCTTTTTGTACTCACATGATTTTTGCTCTGCAAATTCACCATTCACAAGTACACTTTACATACCAAAAATAGATATTATTTAGGTAATGGACAGTGCAGAATCAGCCCTGAAATCTGCAAATTTCTAATCAAATATACACCTAACCTCAAAACCAAACAGCAACTCCATTCTTTACCATTTATGTCTATCTTTAGCGCTGTAGAATTATGTGGATATGTTTGTGGTCTTTGTTTGTTGTGACTGGTATAAACACAAAATGGATTTGTGTTTGGGGAATGTCATGATCTCCTACACTAACAAAGTAAAAGCAAGAGTGCAATGCGGCTATAAGGAAAGGAAGCTGAGTATTCCTGCTTCTGACTACCGTCCGTGACCAATGAGCAGGAAGAGCTTCCTCAATTAGCTCAAGGTTGTAGAAAATACTGAATATTTGTCCCAGATATTGTTACAGCTTGCTGTCATTGATTTATGGACACAGCATAAAGAGGACTCTTGGAAGCAGTGTGGTGGGAAAAAAATCAAGCATATAAAAATGAATAGAAAAAAATCAGCCTTACGGCTTATCACAACAGCAATTTATTAGACTCGCGACACAAATATAAGCTTACAGATGTAAAAGAGAGAATGTAATGTAATTTAATGTGCTCGAGTATAATATCTAATTGTAAAACAAGTGAGGTGTTTCAATTATTTTTACATCTTAATGTATTTGTTTATTTTATTTTGTGTTCTTATTTTGTTTCCATTTTATTTCTTACTCTGTATTCCAATTCTTGTCGGTTTTAGTCACCATCAAGGAAGTCTAGTTTACACATCCTTCAGAGGTTTAGCTAATGGTTTTAGAATGGGGCTCAAGGTGAGGAGAAAGGGGGGGGGGGGCAGAAAAGTGAAGTCATGCATGGTGCAGAGAAGGCAGAGGTTAAAATTGGTGTCTGATTTGCTCAGTTATGTTGATTTTTTTTTTACAGTAAAGTAGCATGTGATGCAGCATAGACTGTTCTCAGGGAAGCAGCAGGGAATTTGCACAGTGATGTGCTATATATTGTTTATAGTGAAGGAGCACGGGGCATAAAAAGTAATGCAAACAAGTATTTGCAATGAAGCAGCATGGAATATACAGAGAAGGCAATCTTTACAGAGCCGTTCCCATCCCACAATGGGCATCTCAGCAGGCAGCTTTTTAGAATGACTCATCTTGTTTGTTATAGCCCCAGCAGAAGGGTTATAGCCCATCCCAAGGTTTTACCTCCCATCTCAATATATGGATCCCTGAGCTTTGTCACCTCTGTGAAATGTGATGCAACATAGATTATTTACAGTGAAGCAGCATGGAATATTTTCAGTTATGCGGCATAGATTGTTAACAGTGTAGTAGTATGTAATGTGCACAGTAAAATGGAATAGACTGTTCACAGTAAAGCAGGGAATTTGCACAGTAATGTAGTATAATTAGTTTACAGTGTAGCAACATGTAATGTGTGCAATGATGCAACATAGATCATTTACAGTGAAGTAGCATGGGATTTCTGCATGTGGGAAGTTTGCATTGATTCATGGCAGCATGCACAGTCTCCGACTAATGCGCAAACTTGGGCATTACACATGAGATTCAGCTCTTTTTATGCAGAAAAGACCTAGCTCCATGTGCATTTTGCTTCTAAGTCATTCACTGGTCCCCATGTTTCTCCCCCTTTTTTTACTGTTTAGCAGAGGTGAATTTGTCTCTCCAGCTTCTGTGTTTGATGCGACCTTTCTATTCTCCAATCTGTAGTGGATTCCCTGTGGTGGCTGTTTTCTCCTTGTCTTTATGTATAGTGTTTAATTTGGTGATATTTTGGTTTCAGTTGACCTACAGTGTTGTGTTTCCCAATGGTCGGACCCAGATGTTCTATATATCGCTCCCTCACTGCCTTGTTTGTTTAGTGGCTTAGTGCTTAATAATTAAGCTAATAACGTATTTTTTAAAAAATTCATATAAAAATTTTGTGGCCAAATATTCACCTTTTTTGTTTTATTAGCATAAAACAATATTAATTAAGTAGAATGGGGGGTGGCCCGATCACCCCCTAGACCAATAATAAACACACTACTACTCTACAGATCCAAGTAATTTTATTAAGGCAAAAATATTCACTAGACACATGGACAATACTAAAAGGGCCATTAAAAACCATAAACACAAAACGAGAGGGACAACCCCAGGACTACATACATGGCTATTCAGATAACAACTACCAATTATTGTACATCATAAGTAACTCCCATCCCCATGCATCCACAATGTCCATATTCTGTATACTCAATAGCCCCATAAAGTGCATCAATCTGATATTAATTTATATCTAAATTCAAACCCCAGTGTGCAAGTGCCATAAATTATTAAATACATATAGAACAATGCTCTAGCTACTATCATATAAGGTGCGTCATCATAAACACCAGAAACAATAACAATATACTAACCTAAAATCCAATATCTATAGTGCAAATAAATTGAGGATGGGGGGAAGGAAAAGGAGTTAATCAATCTAACAGATAAAAGATACTCATAATTACATCAGCAGTAAAGACAAAGTCCATATCGGGTGCCCCCTCCTAATCCACACATTCCGTGACGGTCCGCACTCCATCACTTTCTCGGGGCAATTTATGGCACTTGCGGGTTTGAATTTAGGTAGACATTATTATCAGATTGATGTACTTTATGTGGATTGAGCATATTGAATCAAGAGGACATTGTGAGTGAGGGGGGATGGGAATTACGTGCAGTATTTGGTGCATTATTTGGTAGTTTACACAAAGGATTTGCCCAAAAACCCTACAACAACAAGTATGTACGCCAGAGACTGAATTGCACTACCCCAACAAATCAAGAAATATTATTGTATTAAAAAAGTCTTTATTAGCCAAAAAAACAAACAGGACATATTAGAAACATTGAAAAAATACATATAACAAAATTAAAACAATCTGCCAGAGGGGGCGCCTAAAACACTCTCTAGCCTGGACGCCTATTTTAGCATAATCAGTATTTCATTCTCCATATCCCCACACAAAATAACCCTAATTCTAATGTGTCCAAATAAATTCATATAATTCATATAAAGTGCTTGTGCTATAATAAAGTGCATCAATTTTCAATATTCCATGTAAAGTGCAATAACTAACATTTCCCAACATAGTGCTCCAATTAATGAAAAAGGGGATACAATTACACACATGAGGTATCAATCTTACATGAACATTAGGCTCCAGCAGTGCCAAAGTAACCCCCCCGGACCGATGCACTTTTTTAGACTAGAAAGTGTTTTGGGCGACCAACCCCCCCCCCCCCCCCCCCGGCAGATTTTTGGCTAATAAAGACTTTTTTAATGCAATATTTCTTGATTTGTTGGGGTAGTGCAATATCAGTCTCTGGCTTACATACAACTTGTTGTTGTAGGGTTTTTGGGCAAATCCTTTGTGTAAATTGCGCTTTTGGCTGCCAGAGCTCTGCACACCTGAAGTAGCAAATTAGTTGGTGCCGCCTCTATCTTACTCAATATTTGGTAGTTGTTATCTGAATAGCCATGTATTAGTCCTGAGGTTGTCTCTGTTTTTGTGTTTATGTTTTTAAATTGCCCTTTTAGTATTGTCCATGTGTCTAGTGTATGTTTTTGCCATAATATAGTTACTTGGATCTGTAGAGTAGTGGTGCATTTATTACTGGTCTAGTGGGTGATCGGGCCACCTCCATTCTACTGTATTGGCTTGGAGTATTGACCAGCAAACAGCCGGCTAGTTAGATAAGTTCCCTTTGGTGCTGGTGCGGTGGGCGTTCCATTTCTGTTTTATTATAACAATATTATATTATATTAGTCAATTTCTCAAACTAGTTACCAAATTGGTTTAAAAAAAATGAGCACCTACTGAGAGGCCAGAATAGCCCAGATCACCATTGCAGCCTGGTTTGTTGATGGGAGTTGTTAAGGTCAGGCTCAGCCATCCAAAGCACATCCAGTGGTGGGGTTCTCTTCATCCTCCAGGGGCCTCCAATTTTCTGTCCAGGATCTTTAGCGAGGAAAGTGAACAATGATTCTCTGCCCTGCGCATAGCTTCTGACAGGTATAAAGGGCCCCTTCCTGAAGCAGGAGTGTGCGATGGAACCCCGATACTGGGCCCATGCTAAATGAGATGGCGCTTCTCCGCCTCTGCCCTAGTGCTCAGGAGGGGACACCAGTAATTTGGCTTATCGGCCCGCCTACCCTTTGAACTGCAGTAGTCTTCGGAGGTCTCACTTGGCCACTTATCACACATACACAAAGCTTTAATAAAATCTAAATTAACTTTACTCTCAATGTTTCTTTCCACATCCAGAGCTGGGCAACGCCCTAGCTTCTAGTCTGGCAGGTGAAGCAGTAAGTCCGGGGGTTCCTCTTGGAGGTGGTAGGATGATTCCTCTGGTTGTACAATAGAGGAGAAGAAGTGGGCTATGTCTCACTGAAGCTTACATGCGAGTGCTTGCCACCAATGCCACAAGAAGAGGACCAAAATGATATTTTATGTGGCACTGACACAATATTTATCAGGAAGCTGCTGTCACTTTTAAGTCAATATGTATTTTAAATGGTTTTAAATGTATATCTGTGATGTGTTTAATGAATGTATTATTCATTGCGTTAGTTTTTTTGAAATTGGTATATATATATATATATATATTATTTGGGCTATAGAGGTGTTTGTTAGTTTGCTAGACAGCAGTGATCGGACACCGTGGCACAGCAACCGGCAATGGAGGGAGGTAAGTAGGAGAGGGAAAAAAAAATTAAGTGCCAATCCCATCTGTCCGTTAAGTGCCAGTCCTGTAGATGCTACGTGGCAGGCATTTTCACAAATTTACATCAAAAAAAGAAGCTTACTTCCATCCAGGCTCCAGCAGCAAGGGTCTGCTCTTCCCCCAGTGGGCCTCCGATCTCCATACTGGGTTCTTCAGCAGAAAAGAGAACTGGTGTTCTCTGCCTTGCATGCGGCTTCTGACAGCTCACTCTCTGGTGCAGGGAGGGTACATTTATACCGGTGAGTGTGCTGATGGCAGTACTGCTTTTTTTTAGCTGATGGGCTATTTTCTGAATTAAATATTGCACTATTGGGCCAGAGGGTGAACATTCAGTAAAAGTTTTCTTTAAAGTGGGCCTACACCTTCCCAGGGTATTGTTGAATGGGAAGTGGTATTTCATTGTTAGCGAGTTTAGCAATCCTCATCCAGATATACAGATTTTCTGATGGGGTTTAGAGAGGGTGTTTTAGGCTTAGAGACGGTATAGCTCCTACACTGTTGCTTAAAGTGGCTGCCTCTACTACTTCTAAACATCTGAGCCAGATAATTTTAAGAGAAAAATGTGGTGATAAATCATTAAAAGTTTTCCGCCAGCAGACCAAGTATTATGCACTGAAAATTTAAATAGTAGCAGGAGAGGATCCATCTGCTGTCACACTGCCTTATTAATTTCATGTACTGCCCCGCTTTTGATCCATTTAACGACACCTCTACCTTAAACAGGTAAGGACACCTCTAGAGGGAAGGCACTTCCTGACATTCCCCGGCTGCTGGGACTGCCAGCATTATCCATGTATATGTTGTGCTACTAATCTGCATTCAGTCAGTTTGTGATATGTAAGCTGTTTAGGTTCAATGGCGCTTCACTAGCCGGGCTTACTGGGGACTGAGAATTTCTCAAGGGTAAAATGCAAGCTCTACATCAAAGCCTGATTGAGCAGGAAAATATGTGCTAATGTTCACAGCGGTGCTCTATAATAATATAAGCATGCTTGTAAATATTCACTACATGTTATCATCCTATTTGAACCAAGAATATTGCAAGGTCAAGGGTCACCCCTAATGCTCTCTCCAGAGGCAGCGGTTTTGAATATAACCAAATGGGATAATAGTGAGGGAGGCCCAGAGGGAGCTGCAACGCATTGTGCTGAGAGTTTTAAAGGATTTTTTTCCTTCCTCTTCTTTTTAAAACAACAGAGATGGCAAGTAGATGACTCGGGAGCCATCATTATTAATAGAATGATACGCCTAATGTTAAGGATGGTGCTTGCCTCAATAAATCTTACCGCTGGGCCATTACAAGGCCCCATGAAGCTAGATTAGAACTCAAAAACATGGCAGGTGGATTGCTCCTAGTCTCCAATGCACATTATGAAGTTGTCATTTGCCTTTATGTACAAAACACCAACATGTTTTACAAAGCAGAACAGACGGAAAAGTCAATTTAACGTCTGTCCCTGACCTAGAGCCGCTTAGATCCACCAGGACCACATAATTATCTAGAATCAAATATTTTATGAATTTATATTTTCAGAAAGTGCTGGTGTTTAGCATCAAATTTAGATCCAAGGCAGCCGTTGACACTTGTCAAATTTGCAAGGAATCGCGGCCAAGGGGAGTAAGTACATAAACGTCCACTATTCTGCTAATCACCAGGACTTCATGACAACATGAAGGTACACCTTACATTTGGTTCCCCTAGAGAGTTCCACCCTACTCTGTTAGAATAAAACTTACTGGGTCGAGGCCAAGGCTGAGTCCTGCTGCATGAAGACACGTCCCTTTCCTTATCAGTAACCTCTGGGATGAAGGACCTCTCCCACATCAGTCAGTAACCTGAGCATGCCCATTAGAATGGTGTGCTGTGTCTGATTCCCTGTAACCGACGTGAGTGGTGGCAATCTTGGGAACCTGTCTAGTTTTTTCAGTAGCAGTCGGACAGGTGATGCTTCTTTTTTAGGAGGTTCCCTGTACAGTCCATCCAAGGGTATTATTAGAACTAAAAAAAAACATTTTGCCCACAACTTGGTGAGGCACCCTAAATTTTTTTAAATATTGAAACAGACTTTCACTGTTGTAATTTGCAGAGACCCTCAGGAGTGCTCTTTTACTGTAAACCCCCAGCTGTAGGCCCATGTTAAATGAATAGCAAGAAGGTGATTCCAGAGCCATCATTATATTCCATGAATATGAGAATAAAGAGGCGGGAGAAAGAACTGCAAAAAGAGGAAAGTCATGGCTCATAGAATCAAATGCTAGCAACCTTGGTCAACAATGATTTGGTTCAGAAAGACCTGGTATATTGAGTAGAGGGATGATGGATCAATATGGAAGAGGTTGGGAATTTCCTCCCCCTAAAGCTCTTGTGCACCCAACACCAATCCTCAGCATTAACATGATCGCCAGCATCTTATCCGGTTCACCCTGCAGGCTTGGTCATTTGTGTGTGCCCACACTTCGGGGGTATAAGAAATGGAACTCCTGGTCCACTACTCTTAACCATATTTGTAGATATTTATATTTGTAAATGCACTGCTCAGATCATTGTCAGAATCCTGGCTTGGCTGAACAGGGTTTCCTAGCTGATGAATATAAGCCTGGCTGTAGAATGAATTCAATACAACCACTAATGGTATGATCCGGAGGGTTACCAAATTTTTCACTCAATAATATGCACCTGCTCATAAGGGGTACCTACGGTTTGGAGGAGGAAAAAAGGAAAAAAAATATTCTAAACCAAATGTTGTGCTAAAACACCCCAAAAACCAAATGGTATGCTAAAACACCCCCTACAAGCCTGACTGTTAAGTGGTAAGTGTGAGTTAAAGCAGGAACTCCTGTGGTAAGCTGTGAGAAATTGGGCTCACTGGGTAAATATAATAGTACAATCTATAGCAGGTTTATTTCTGTGAATCAGTGTGTGCTAATGCTGGCACAAATTTAAAGCAAGCAAAAAAAAATCTTATTTTTCCTTTCTCTCCTGGATCCCTGCCGAGCAGGCTGTATTTGAAGCAGTTGGTTTATAAGGAAGACCAAAGCTCTTGAAGCCTGGCTCTGTAAGGCTGACTTTGTTAAATACTGCTTGGTAAGTTACAGCAGGAGCAAAAAACAGAAGTTACAAGCAGAAGTGCTGAAGCCGTAAGTATCTACCCTTGAATCCAGAGTGTTATTTGAGTGTTTGTTAATAAAGGGATTTGTGTCCCCACAAACTGATATAATGTGCTCCATGCCTAACAATGCTGTCCAGTGTACATCTTGTGCTATGTATGAACTGCTTGAAGAATCGGTCGGGGGTGCATACTCCTGTTCTGGATGTGTGCGCATTGGTCATTTGGAAGCCGACAATGACGATCTAAAAGAGCAATTGGCAACACTGAGAACCATTGGTATCATGGAATAAAGTCTGGTGCTCACTGAGCAGGCATTCTCTGGGGGTTAGAGGACTGGGAGGGTAGTAGTATGGGGAGGCATGAAAAGCAGGATAATGAGGCAGCTAGCTGGATAACAGTTAGAAGGTGGGGTAGGGGTGAAAGTTACAGGGAGGCTAGCCCTGAGCATACACCCCCCAACAGATGGCAGATGAGGAGGTTTATATAGTTTGGAAAAGAGACGCCTGAGGGGTGATCTAATAACTATGTATAAATACATTTGGGTTAATACAAAGATCACAAGCTATTTATATCCCGAGGGCATCCACTAAGGTTAGAGGAAAGATGCTTTCTCCACTGACATAGGAGGGGATTCTTTTCTGTAAAAGCAGTGAGACTATTGAACTCACTGCCAGAGTATACAGTAAAAGCATTCAAGAATGGCCTGGATTCCTGCCTTGCTTGTAATTTCCAGCCATGGCTACTGGACCACCGGAAGGAGATAAACAGGCTGAGCTGGATAGACTAAAGTCTTTATTCTGCCTTACATACTATGTTACTTTGTATTACAGGTGTGTGTCATTCCCAATCCCATTCCCATATGCAGTGTGGCATCCCCCCATCTCATTCCCAAAAGCAGTGTGGCATTCCCCCATCCCATTCCCCTTA
Source organism: Gastrophryne carolinensis (assembly GCA_027917425.1). Lineage (NCBI taxonomy): Eukaryota > Metazoa > Chordata > Amphibia > Anura > Microhylidae > Gastrophryne > Gastrophryne carolinensis. The sequence continues at coordinate 510,813,726 of CM051235.1, read as the reverse complement.
AGCAGTGTGGCATTTCCCCCATTCTATTCCTATATGCATTGTGGCAGAATCCCCCCCCCCCCCGGACGCTGGAAAAAAGAAAAAGGTCTACTTAGATGAGCTGCCATGCCACAGCCACTGGGAGGCCAGCCGATGTAGGAGTGGTGGGTGGGCAGGCAGGGAGAGGGCAGGTTAAATGAACCCTACTCGCTGTCCCTGCTTTGGCTGCCACCGCCACCGTCGCTACTTGTCAAGCCAGCGCGAGTACGCACTCAGGTGCAGCGGGTTGAGGAAAATGGACGCGGACACAGGCCACACCCACTCACTGCACAGACCCAAATGTTTGTGTCTCCATGGGCACCAGCTCAAGAATAAGCAGCGGCGGTGGCTATGGTTCCAGAACCAGAGTTTTTTACCATGTACTGATGGGAGAGGTTGTTTTTGCAGCCCCTTATGATCACTAGCAGCCATTGAAAAACCCACACTGGACACTGCTGGTCACGTAAGTTTGCAATCCAGTGGCCACCAAGAGGGTTTTGGGGAAAAGGTAATGGGTTTCAAGTTTTCCCTGTTGGTCCCCACTGCAGGTCTCACAGGAACAATCATTTTTTTGCTGTTCCTCTTTAAACCCTAAACCTAAAAGCCTTAAGAGCCCAGGGGGGATCTGAGGCCCCCTGGGGGAAAAGAAGACCCAGTCTGAGTGATCGCAGGTAGAGGTGAGTTAATATCTTTCCTTTTTCTTTCCGAAAGTGTCAGCTACGCAACACCTCACATAGCTGATACTTAATGGCTGGAGAGGCAACGCCCAGCTGTATTTGAATGTTACAAGTTTCCCCTGCAGTAGAAGTATCATATTTATCAGCTGAAAGGCAGAGAAGTGTCATTGGTGAAAACACATGCAACCTATCGCCAAAGCACTTGGCAAACGATGCTTGTTTTTTAATTTTTTTTTTTGTCACACAAAAATATACAATTTCAAAAACTGAGTTGAAAGTGGACTTACTTTTTTGGCTTGACTGCAAAGCAAGATGCATATAATGCCTCTGTGCTTTGCGGCTAATAGTATATAGCACATATATTGACAAGATTTTTTCAAGCAGACCACATAATGGCTACTAAAGGCTACTAAACACTTTAGAAAAAAAATAGCAAAGACTGGATCAACAGTAAACACCTCCACCCTAATAAGATTAAATGACAGTAGAGGGTGGAACACTTTGCCTCCATCACAGCAATAGCATTAGATTTTGATGCACACAGGACAACATAGGAATTCATTAAATATTGTTGTGATATAATTGGTAACTCATAGACTGTAGATTGGACATTCTAATAAAGGTTATGTGTGTACATATGCCTCATCAATCTTAAAAATAATGTAGGGGAGACAGGCAATTAATGCTGCATTGTTTACTTGGCAAAGGCCATGTCTAATTAGTTGAAAGAACATAATAATATCTTATGTTATAAAATTCATGATGAAGGTTTTATTTCCTCCCCTTCACTCTTGTTAGCCGGAATCTTGTGAAACGTGCAGTGGGCTGAGATATGGAAGAAACCTAAAGGAGGGCTCTGGAACAGATAGAAAAAGGAGGATAGGTGCATATTTTGTGATGGGGTTTTACTGTGCGGAGAAATATCAAAAAAGATTTTACATTAACAGTGGGGTTGCCGGAAGTATGTGCGTGATCCCACTGGATCAGCGACCGACAAGAGAACACACAGATACCGTTTAAAGCATCTTAAAGAGGCTCTATAGCAAAATCACTGCATCAAATAGTATTAAAAATGCATATAAACATAGAAGATACTTAGAGGAGAAGTTACACCACAACTAAAAATAATTCCTGCCAATCTTGTGGTTTTATTCTCCATATATGAACAATCACCATAGATGACAAGTTTTTGAGTGTTACGTTCTACTTTTATAGGGGTGATCTGCTCCATTCAGTTCAGTTCAGCAATTCTCCCCTATTAAAGCAGAATGGTCCAATAGACCTTCCCCCTCAAAAAACATCTTCTCACCCAGGACAACTTCTCTGGTAACAAAACACACACATAAGGGTCATTTCACCACCGTGCACTGTATTTTCAGCTGAGAAATATTAAAAAAGTACTCAGACAATTCAGCAGACCTTTTTTTTTTGCGTATTTTACCTTTATAGAATTTCGCACAAGTGAAAAAAATACGTAAGTAGCAGGAAACGTTTTCCTGAAAAACTCTCATTAAAACAAAGCCAATGTTAAAGGCATGCAGTAATGTTTTACTCTTGCATAGAATAATGTTTTTTCTGAATAACAAAGAAAATAATTTCCCACTCCCTAAGCCAACCAGCGCGGTCACCAAACATAGGGGCTGGTAGCCCAGGGCTCAGAGGCCAACCAGCAGACCCCTTGCCCTACCATTTTAGGAGGCTCTATGCCCTCCAGGACAAGTCTGGTGCCCATACCAGCAACAGGCTTTTCCGCCCCCTCCACCAGTTCAAATAAAACACAATACAAAATCAGTCTTTATTAGTCTAAATTTTACTATACTTACCCTATCCACGACATTTGTCCCAAGCCGTATCTTTTCTTGATGCTGGTTGCAATCTAGAGAAGTATGTCCCACTGTCATCTGAAGTTAAGGGAGACAGGTCCCCTTTCTGCTGCCTTCTCACTATGAGTAATGGTGAACAGGAGCTGGGGGAGGTTCCATATAGCAGAGGCAAAGCCTCTGTGCAATCTCTCCTGTGTGACTTAACACTGGAGGGGAAGGGCATGGAGGACAATAACATAGTTAGTCAAATGAGGGGTAAAACCCTCCCTTCTCTGACTCTCGGCATTACTCTTGGCTGGGAGTCAGGATGGAAGGAGGGGAGGAACTGTCTTACTGTTCAACAGATGCCGGTAAGGGTGTCTGATTTAGATGTCTGCATTAGAAGACATAAGCTGCTGAACCATGTGGGAGCCTCCTTGTTGCGCTAGTGTGTATGCTTAGTTTGTATGGTTAGTTAGTATGCTTGTTTTGAGTGATTTGGTCATAAAGCACTTTCAAAAAATGTAATATTTTTAACTTTTTTAACATTGCCTGACCAGCTATATGTTACCTTTTTGTTCTTAATATTATTCATTGCATCATGGTCAGACACAGAATGATCTAGGTGGTGAATAACCATTAGGGGTTAACCCAAGGTCTATAATTTACCTTACTTTTCTCAAGTACTTTCATATGGTGCTGAATGGACGATAATGCTTGCCCTCCAATGGACTGCTTATCTGGCTGCCTTAATGGACTGCCAATCTGGCTGAGCTTGAACTGAGCAGGCTGTGCCCTCTGTCTCCACCTGGACCAAATGACATTGGCCTATTAAAAAAAAAAATAAGAAAAAAGTCTGGTGGCTCTTAACTTTAATGTCTAACTATAGCCATGAAAAACAAAAATTAATTTTAGGATAGGATTAAAATCTTTTTGGTGTACCTTTTTCCATCTGTGGTCCCATTGAAGAGACCTAACTTAATAATTTGTGTGCTGTGACCAAACTAGAAATTCATCTAACAGAAAGCCATGGGTGTCACAGGGACCAGAGAGGTGTACTGACACAGGAACCTCACGTTTGATGTTGGTCAGCACCTTTTGGTCCTCATCAGGGTTGAACTGGAACACCTTGGGCCTACCAGAAGAAAAACATTTTTAGGGTCGACCAGAAGAAATCATTTTTGTGGCCCACTAGAGGAAATTATTCTCAGGGCCCACCCTTCAGCTACAAAACAGTTAGATCCCTTGTATTAATCTGATGGTGGAGCTAGGTCTGTGGCCAGACCCTAAGGGAGGATCTTCTGGAGCTCTGGTAAGCCAGGCTAACACTGGTCCCATTAACCCTTTAGGTAAATCAACCAACTAAAGAGGAAAATCGGAGGCCCCGGAGTCTATCAGCCAATCAACCCGCTCAGTTTCGGCCGAGCCTGCGCCATGGGAAAACAGGAAGGTGAGTGAACAGGGCAACCTAACGGCATACACACAGCAGGGCATCCCTAATCAGGATTCTGCCACAGAGAGAAACAACACCCCGAAAAGTGAAATTTCAGTGTGTTGTTTCTCTTTAAGATATGAGGCTATATTTTCCCAAAGAAGTAATCATAAAGCACTTAATAAACCTGTATTATGTATAGAAACTGAAATACAAGGTATCGATATACATGTTCTCAAATGTTTGATGTTATTATTATTATTGTTATAGCCCAGGACAATGCCCCAAGACAACGCTTTATCACGTGTTTAAATAATAGTGAACAATGTAAATAATGAAGCATATGAATCTGGAGGTACATGCAAAAGAATCTGGGCTACCTAAAGCTAGCAGCATTTTTCCAGAGCACCCGGATATTTCATCCGTGACACGGAGCCTAATATGATTGATCTGTGATCTTGTCTGTAATAAGATACTGTAGCTACATTGAATCTTATCTTTTTACAGTCTGGTGTGCCCTTGGAGAACCATATAAGAATCCATAGTTTGTTGGTAAGCTTAACCAATAAATATTCTTTGTTTAATAATAACTTCAGTATACTGCTGTGCACAAGAGACCTTTATGAATCTATGCAACAATAACAATAACAACCAGCACAACCATCCGAAATAAAGCCTTACAATGCACACAAAATACAATGCGCTTCTTTGGTGTGCTTGCTTTTATAGGTAAAATGTGATATGCACAATAAAAAAAAGAAAAACATTAAAATAAGACATTGGAAATACAATAGCAAGTGGATAATAAGTTCCAAAATGTATACATTCTCTAGCCTGGGATACAAGGTATAAATGGGGCACACACCATTTCTGCCTACCTAAGGAGGTCTAGAAATTACCCACTGTAGGCCTGATTCATAGCCTCTCGCGTATGCATTCCCGCCTTCAAACTTGCTATTTTTTCTCTGATTTGCATGCTTTGGTAACTCGGGCTATTCATTAGAGCATTTTTTTGTGTACTTATTTTTTTTTCCGGGAATTAGTGTTTTGCATATGCTCAAGCAAGTTTTCCACATATTAATATGGTATATTATTATGGTATATTAATATGGCATGCACCAGCGTAGGATTCCGAGCCCTGATTTGCCCGGTGCAACCGAATTAAAACTGGTATTTCCCCGTTAAGCCCTCTTTTTGCTAACGGAATTTGGTCGGACGTGTGTGGAGATGCATGCAGCTGACCAATATTTGACTGAGTACGAGCAGCTGCAGTACTGCAGTCTGCTTATCATCTATTTGCCTGAGGTAGCATACACCCGCCACCGGCTGGATGTAGATTGCATGTCTGACCAGAATCTTTTCTAATTGACCCGATTGAACCGAATTTCCTTCTTACTCGGAGCTGCGGCCATGGTTAGCCCCCCCCCCCACAAGCAAGATGGCATGACCAAATTAGTTGGCTGCCTATCAACTGGCTCCTTCCAGAGGCTAGAGGCACTGCCAGTTAGCATGTAAATGTCTTGATGGCATGTGGCCTGCAGAAGAAATACATCTTATTTCTGACAGCGTGGCATTGTCATCGGTGCGATAGACATATATATATATATATATATATAGGGATGTGTGGTGATTATTGGCCCCCCTGCTCTTTGTATTTTTTTGCCCTAATGTAGTTAATAGTTGTGACTCACTTGGCACACTGTTCCCTCTTCCCAATTTCCCAATATAATAATACTGTGTTTGTCTGCTACAGTACTGTTGCTATGATTGTATTAGCCTGTGTTTTTTGTGTTTGTTGTTTCAGGAAACAGAAGATGGGGCACTCTCTCGTCATCCAATGTGTGGTGGGGCCCAACCTCCAGTTCCTGTGTGTTGGTGGGTATCCCAGGGTCCACCCATCATGCATTTATTCTCCGCAGCTCCAGTCTCTATGATCGAGACTGATTTGAGACTGAAGATATGAGTGGCACTTGGCTCCTTGGTAAGTGTCTCCATTTGTTGTTGATTTCCGCTTTTATAATGTTGATTTGTAATTATGTGTGTAAGAACCTTGGTATGTGCAGCCCCCAAGTGCTACAATAGATGTGCCTTGGGCTGTGGTGCCTTGTTCGGGTGCAGTCCTCTCTTCTGCCATGGCGGGTTTCCAGGTTACGGGGGTTGTGGTGTCTCCTCTTTCCAGGCATCCTTACTTGCTCAAAGTTTGCTTAAACTGAAGAAAGCACTAACAGCCAAAAACAGGTGCAGCCTGTGACGTTTTATACACAAGATGGTGGGTAATTTGGGCACATCACGCTGCACAAATTAGGTAGAAAAGACCCTTGGCAAGACCCACACGAACAGGAATACATCATGCTTGTAAATCATCCTATGCTCTGCCCAGGAGGACTCGTTGGACTTGGCAGACAGAGTTTGGCTCTGCTTACTAGTGCACATTTGTGCCGACCACAACCCTGTCTGCCAGGGGAAGACATGGGCAGAAAATTGTACTTTGCCATTAGTGTGCACCTACACCTGTGCTTTAGTTCAAATTACTGCAGCCATGAAAGGAAAGGGCACGGCCATTGACTGTTTTGGGGGTCTGGTGTGGGTCACATATGTTAGGGTGCCGAAGGTATGGGAACCAGTAAAAGGTGGCAACTGGAGCAAGACACAAGAGTTGTGAAAATTGTCTTGAATAAATCTGCACAAAGGTGTGTTTAGCGAGGTGTTGATACCTATATAAATGATGTTGCACCATGACGCCCTGTGTAGGCAAAGAAGGGCCAAAGTCAATTGGAGAACAAACCACAGATACAGAGTTAGCCTGTTGGGGAGGCAGTTGCACCTTCATTAGTTTGCCCTAGACCATAATGAGGGAGAGGTATAATTTCAAGCCCAACACCCACAAAAATGGATGAGGCAGATTTTTGCATGAACTGCCTAGGTCAGTGGCTGATACATTGAACACTTGCTCCCTAATGTCGAGCTGTGTGATATAATCGTGCTTCCAGAATCGGAGTTCACGCAGAGAATCAACCCCCCCGCAGATGAAGGGTCCGACCACTGTGGAGACCCAGACAGGGTGTTCGTGGAAGATGATGCCGATTCCATCTGACAGCTTCCCATCCCCCTCTGTGCAAGATGCCAGGGAGCAAGCAGAAGCCCAGGAGCCAGCACAAGAGGAGGAGCCATACATAATGGTCTTGAAGTCCCAACCTCTTGCCAAGAACACAGGTTTTTGCCACCCGAGGGCACTTGGGACTCAAGTCTGGACCTAGTGAGTTATTTGCCCCAAATTCTGGGTAACTGATAACTAGAGGACTTGCAATGTATCATCCTTGCCATTTACACCCTCTCTAGTTTCAGCTATGCCTAAACACCTAGAAGATTAGTTTATCGATCCTATAGGTTACTTCAGATATACACCCCTAGACAGACCCTGTTAGGACAGCTATGTCCATGTATGCCAGGACAATGTCACCCTCATAGCATACTTAGGCTTCCAGAGGGGTTACCAGGTCTTGTACTTGTGCAGAACCTAGCCTTGTTTTGTCGTCAAATTATAGCCATTAGAAGCTCTACTCTGATAAGACTGGTTTGCTACAGCAGCACATGGTAATGTCTCTTCCTTCCCTGTGGGCTTGCTAAATTATGCCAGAAGAGCCTTTCTCTTCATAATTCCAGCAGGGCTTCTTAATGTATACAAATGTAGGTGGTTTCCTTTCCTAAATGAAACCCTATGTTTGGTTTTGAATTAAAGGCTATACACTCTAGATCCTCAGGGATAACCAAATAAGCAGTGGGTGTCACAGACAAAGCCCGATTTGTAATCCACCCACTTAGACAGCCAAGTCTCACCCCAGCATCAGTTATCTAAAGGAATTCAATCCCCACTAAAGGCAGGGTAACCTTCCAATTGATTATAATCTTAGAGACCCTGTGTCACGCTCGGGGTGACTCCAGCCCTCTTAATAAGCTCACAACCCCCAATCTCCAGAGCCAGCTTCACCTGTAGGAGCCCCCGCTTGCCGGGACGCAAGATACGCCTACCCGGGATCGGTTGCCCCCAGGACTTAATGGCTCAAAGGATGTAAGCTTATATGTGGGAGGACTGGAGAACTAATAGCAAGAGCGTGAGTGACGGAAGTCCAGAGACAGGCAATAGGTCGATAACGGGAAGGCAGAGATCGTAGCGGCACCAGGGGTCAGGCAAGACGTAGTCGGGGTTCAGGCAGAGGTCAGCAACTGGGGATCAGGATCTAAAAGCGTCAGTTCAGGCAAAGGTCGGCAACAAGGATTCAGGATCGAGAGGCATCAATACAGGCAGAGGTCGGCAACAAGGATTCAGGATCGAGAGTGGTCGTACAATCAAATCGGCAACAGGCTAGACTTCACAGGAGTAGGTAACACAGGGTTCTGAGCGCTATCACAGGCAATTCACAACTGAGAGGGAATTGCCTTTATAGGGACAGGTCTGAGGGAAGCAGTGTACTGATTGGAGCACATAGGATTCCAAGGGTAATTGGCTGGCAACAAGGGAGGAGGTAAGGCCAAGATATCAATGGGGCTGATTGGCCTGCAGAGCAGAAGAGGGTGAAGCCCTCAATCCCCTAGGACTCATTAACCCTTTAATTGATCCTCCGGCGGGTGCGCGCAGCACAGCGCCGCCGGAGGGCATAACAGACACGTGCTCGCGGCCGCGCGCGAGCACGTCTACTGGAGGAGGAAGCGGGGGGCGTGGCTGAGCTGGGCGCCGCTCGAGCCGACGCTGCTCGAGCCGACGCCGCCCGGCGCGGCCGCCGCACAGTGACAGCTGCAGCTGGCCGCCTGGAGACGTCGCTGGAACGGGGATCAGGTAAGCGGTTTCTGACACCCTGTATGTTTGTGGGAGCATATACATACAGGTGCCCTTTGCCACCTAAGGCCACATCACCCTGAATACACCTGATCTCATCTGATCTAAGAAGCTAAGCAGGGTCGGGCCCAGTCAGTACTTGGATGGAAGAACACTTGGGGCCACTACCTTTTGCAATATCCTCTGCTCCCCTAAATCTTTAAGAAAATTCTGATCAGGGCAATGGGCTGTCTGAGGTCAAGGGGATTTTCGATCATGCCTTTCATATATGATCTCTATTAGCCAGTGCAGAGGCGATCTTGCACTCAGGAAACTTGGTTCCATCCAGAGAGTGCAGACTTTGGTGATACCTAAGGTAAAGGGGCCTCTTCCACATCATGGCTCAAACAGTAACCTTTTTCCTGTCATTTACGTGAATCACGTGAATGAGATCACAAATATATGAAATAAGGCAGAGAAACAATTAATGGTCATATTAAGTTTTGGTTATTCATTTTAATAGTTCTTAAACCCAGAATAATAGCACCCAGCTTTTTGTTCAAATTGTGATGCCCCTTAGGTAAGGATTTAACACAGACTAGAGCATTTTAAACCCTATTCTGGGTTTGGGTGCACTAAACCATTTTTCTTAGATTGGACTTCCGAAAAAATATCCCATCAAAAGGTCAATCAGTCAATTAATCAATCACCTAATCCACAGCCACCAACCAGGACCTCTTAAGTCCCATACAATTTGCTGCTGCATACTGTTTAATTCAGTTATATTGTATATGCCTGGCCAGCATTGGCACTTGAGGGTAAACTGTTAAGTAAGTATTCATGAACATAATAGATTGTGCCTTTTTATTAAATAACACTAGGGTCATGCTTCTATTCTATTGGAGTAGACCGTAAATGACTGGGATCCGCTGATACCTTTTCATTGCCTTTTGTGTCCCTGTTGGAGAGATTTCTATTAATGTTTTATCTTGGTGCCATCAGGGGATTAAAGGCCAATGTGGCAATGTTAAATGTGACCAGCTGGTCCTATGAGCCCTACATATCTACACATCACATAATGAATTACACCTCTGAATATACATCAACCAACCCTAAGACATACATATTATATGCAAAGACTAATTGCCTCATTAATATAAAGATATCACTGTCCAGCCAACCTTCCTGCTGTTAACAATTCCCGAGTGGGCCCCTGAACTAAAGCATTTTGGGGCACCCACCCCCAAAGGGCCTTCAGTTCTGGGCACCTTGGTTCACATTCTATTACACAGTGTTTTTTTGGTATTGATGTTATGTAAAGCCCCAATGCTGAAGTGGTACTACAATACTACAAAAATGGTAAAAAATGTAATGGTGGCATGATTGACTGAAATACTCACCTATTCCCCCCCCCCCCACACACACACACACATACACACTCTTAAGCTGCGACAGTTTATAGTGGAGCTCTAGGTTAAAGACGAACTATAGGCAAGTCACCACTTCCTCATTTATGGATCTATGGCACAAAATGACGGTTAATCACATGACTGCTGGTGACTAACCTGAATTTCCCTGTGGGCTTGCACATCCAACCAGGAGGGTTTTCATTGGTCAAGAGATTAACTGCCATTTTGTGCCATATGCCATGAAAAAGGAAGTGTTAACTTGCCAATAGTTCTTCTTCAAGATTCCATAGACCACAACGGGCAGAACTGTATTGAGGTGTTTTTATCGTATACATAATATTTCACACATTTATTTGTACAGAAATTGCATTTTGAATTGTCAATAATGGAAACACAAGAATTCGATGTCGCTAAATGTCATTTTATTAAATTTTTTCTGTAAAATATATTATCTCTACTTTTTTGCCTTGCCAATGTGTAATTTGCAGCTCAACAACTAAAATGCAGCCTAAACGTACTGTAAAGTTTGTCCCCGGCAATGGTATCCTGTGACTGTAATGATGAAAATAAGGACCTATATCTCTTGTCTTCCCGCTAGAATCAACACTATTTAAGATCAGTGCCATTGAGGAGAAATTGCAGGGGCAGGAACTAATAAGAATGTCAACACCTGTTAAAGATTAAGGAAACAGGTAGGGTTATGGTTTGGCCACCCCAAGGAAGGCATCATGTATTTCTTTCTATCCTAGAGAGATGGAGAAGGAGGTGGAGACCATGGAGGTGAAAGAGACGGAGGATGAAGACAGTGCCCACCACTCACTTCCATCATGGCCATGCCTAGCACCTTTACCCATTTCTCCAGCTTTCAGGGAGCTTGGGTAAACCATTAGACAGGCAGCAGTCTTTTTTAAAGCAGTATTTTATATTAACTCTCAGTGTTAATATAAATGTTTTTGCTAACATAGAATAGTTAAAGCAGACCAACACCCTCCATGACGAGGGTGTTGGTGGCTGCCACAACAGCCACTACAGGACAGGCTGGGGAGGCATCCAGAATGCTAGAGCCCCCCCTGCGTATCCTAGCTCTCTCGCCAAAAATCCTGCTTCACGATGTGTAGCTCGACGCATGCCTGGACGGTGACAGCACCACGATTGGCTGCATTCGAAGGTCGTAACATCATTCTTTACATGACTGCCGGGCAGCCAATCCTGGCACAGGATTCCTGGCGAGGGAGCGAAGATAAGGTTAAGATTACGGCCGTCCTGGGGGTTATGTGTGGGGGGGGCTCCAGCATTCTGGATGCCCACCCCAGTCTGTCCTGTAGTGGCGGTGTTGACGGCCACCTCAGAGGGTGTTGGTACAATAGCACACCCAATATTTATGGTGCATTGTAACATTAGTTTAACCCAAAAGAACTGCCTATTTTTAATAACACTTAGTCAGGTGAGTATTGCACCTGAAGGGGAGAAAATAAATGCTTTTAGACAAAGGCGGTATAGCAGATCATCTGTAAAGTAAGTAAAAGCTTCACTGGGCCAGGCAACATACCCTACACTGCTGCCTCACCCTCCTGTCTGTTGACAATAAATGTACTCAGTATTGTCAGTCAGGGCACACATTATTTTTCCAAACCGTTAGGGAGCCAAGGGAAGAAGTGCGTGCCTGGCCAGCTGGGGGATTATGAATTAGGAGCTCATGGCAATGAGGAGAATATAAGTTTCAGGCTAGAGATGGGCTTAAATAATCACCTGCAGGGGTAGACTGACCACAGGAGGACCTAGGAGAATCATTGACGAGCCATTCAGCTTTAGGAATACTTTGGGGTTGCTACTTCTAACACTGCCATCCAATCCATGACTCTCGAGTACACCCCCAGCCCCAGTTTATCTAGCACCACTGTGCCACCCAGCAGAGTCCCCAGACTATTTTCTGCCTCAGCCTTGAAACATGCTCCTTCAGCAGCCAGAAAGCACATTGTCGGAGGTTCAGTAAGGCTGGTCAAGGAAAAGCAAGATGCCCATAAAATCCTGGGCTGATTTTTGGCCCCAGTCTGCCACTGATAACTTTATGTCCATCTAATCCATCGGAAGCATGGAGAAAGCGCTGTAACTGACAATGGAATGGAAATGCCATATTTTGTGATAGTCACCACCTTCAGTTCAAATGACTGCTTAAATCATTCATTTTGGATGAAGATTTAAATTGTTATTGAATATTTTATCATACAGAAAAAAATGCTGTCTTGAGTGAAATATTTGCAACATCAAACATGTCTGCATAAGTCAGTCACTTGTGCTTCCTTTACGATTGAGAAGCTCACGCAGCCCGGTCTAATTGAACAGAAAATATTGCAATGTTATGATGGCGCTCGGCTGCAGCGCCACTAAAAGAATATATATAAAGCCACCAGTGTAAAGCCTGTAAAATCCTAATCATATTGAGGACATTTTAGAGAAAGGTGTAGATATCGCAACATAATGTTTGTTTCATACTTCATCAGTTTTATTACTTTGTACATGGTTTTAAAGACTTTTATATTTCACAGCCTTTTAAATCCCCTCATATGATCAGCAAAGACGAGACATCACAGTGATGGGGTTAGAATGGTTCTTTGTAAAGGTCAACCTGTGATTCCGAGTACAAAATGTAAACATTATTCCAGGAGCATAACACTGTGCTGCTTAGAGTAATAATTCCTTGGATCCACTGCCAGAGAAAAAAGAATACATCCTAGTTTTTATTAAAAAGTCTTCAGGTCAGGGCCTGAGAGCAATTGGCAATGTTCTTGACCAAGTGTGGAGCCCAGCTGTAAGCAGGAATGGATGCAGTCATTATGATGGTTTGATTATTTCAAGCGGACCAACTATGAGGAAACTTGAAAGTAAGTGAACCACCACGCTGCAGCTCTCATGCCCTCAAATGTAATTTAACCTGTGTCCTCTGTCTATGCTTCCTTAAAACTAAAACCCTAAGTGTCGCATCTTTGTCCACCCAGGCGCACGGGAGTTGGGTTATTTCCCATTTTTTTCGAGTGCACTTCATTATCTTGTTAATATGCTCTTCAAGCTTAGGTACTGTACCCAGCAGGGGAGATGAGCCCACATACAATGCCAAAAGTATACCAAACATGACCAGAACCTGGTGCAGAGACTAAATAGAGACCCCACTGTTTCATAGACCCCAGAATGACAATTTTACCTAAAGTGGATACAACTATGCTACCTAACACTGAAACCGCATATACAAATAGAGCTTTCTTTTTGCACATGATGCTATGTCAGCACAAATCAGATGAATAAGGTGACCAACAATAGTGGGGGGTGACCTTATTGGCCCAGATGTGTTTTGCTACCAGAAGAAGAAGTGCAGACCCTGTAGTTATGCCCCTGTACATCAGACGTTTCACTTTTAAGGAAAGCAGATATTGGATAGCATCTACATCCACACATTCACCATTCACACTTCACTTCAACCAACACAGTGCTCTTCAGCAATTCTCTTAGGCTGCCTGCCAGTGGTCAACGGTGGAATAGTTCTGCCCAATTTTTGGCCATCCTAGGCGGATTAACGCTGAGGGACATCCAAAATGCGGGGGGGTAAGGATGCTGTGGCCCGGGGACCAGTGCAGGAAATAGTGTTTTGAGAATATAGGGAGCCACTGCTGGTGTAAAATGTCAGCAATTGATGAGCCAAATCCTACTCTATGCTGCTTCAGTTCATTTGCAATATTTTGGTTCTGCATCAACCTACCGGTAATTCGAATTCCATTACCTATTTAAATGTATTTATTTATTTATGCATATGCACCATTGTATGCTTGCGCATATAATTGCGCAGAGCATTGGCGTGCAAAAACCACAGCGCAAGGCACCTAAACCTCCAGCATCTGGAAGAGCACTTCAGTCACATCTGGAATTGAACGTGCAATCCTCTGTTCACAAGATTGGTTCCTCCTTGAAGTCTAAATTAAAAAACACACGCCCCCAGTGCTTTATTTCAGACAAGTCAGGGTTGCCATCAGAATTTTTGGGCCCCATACAACCACAATTCCCCCCCAAGGTTAAATTAGATCCCCAGCCACAAATAACTTTGTGGACCCTATCAAGTAGAATTCCAGTTAGAAAACAACCCTCTGCCCTGCCACACTTTCCTGACACTGAGGCAGGACGGAGGGGGGGTTACAAAGAAAAAACCCTTCTCTCAGCCTTGGTCCAGTGCCACTCTTCCAGTTCAGAGAACTGCACCAGCTCTGTGCGCGTGCCCATCCCCATTCAAGTGAATGGCCAACAGGCGCCTGCACGAAGCTGGGGAATTCTGCTTTGTGTATTTCTGTGCAGTATTAAGGGAATGGGAGGAGGACATGCCCGGCGAGCTGGGGAATTCCACTTTGTGTCTTTCTGTGTGGCTGCTGTGTGTGACCCAGAGGGCGGCGCAGGACCATGGCTGAGGTAAGGGTTTTTTCTCTTTGTATCCTCCACCACCTATCCTACCTCAGCACCAGGAAAGGGCGACAGGGTGGAGGAGGTTAGTTTGACTGGACTTGCACTTTTAAAAAAATCACCCCCGGGGGGATTTTGATTAGGAATTTATCTCTGTTTAAAGTTTCTTAGGAAGATCTGTATGATGCAGTATAGGAAGCCGTTGCACACTACAAAGCAGCAGATAGGGGGCATAATCCCAGGTTTTTGTCGGTGGCTCTAGGGCAACAACGCCTACAGCTTTTATATACACAAGGCGTACTGTACATTTCAAAAAAAGAGAAGCAATCAGATCCTTCAAACCCACCCCCACTATTATTATTGTGCTTTATAAATCATTGGAGGCTCAATGTTTATTGGCTCTTCTGTCCACTGCCTTAGACAGTACCTGACCACAGAGCTCCTGAGAGAGAAATAAGTAACCTTAGAGTTTCTTATCAAGGAAGTGGGTGGCGCTTGAGCTGCCTCATCTTTCTGTCCGCAGTGCACAAGGAAGAGAAAGAGAGGCATACCCTCATCTTTAGGGGTTCTTCAGGCCACCAAAAGAGGCCACCTTGACGACTGGAACCCACCACATAGGTGCTAATTAGTTATAGAATATATTCAGAAAAGGTAAAACCAGATCAAGCCAGGGCATCAAACACAAATCAAAATAAAGAGATACACAAATAGCTTTCTGTTTAAAATTCTCAGCTCTAACTCCCTACAAGCACATGGCTACATGCATATTCTGACACAGATGTGAATACACACAATTAATCAATTGTACTCACATCTAATCATATATGATGGCCTGTCATGGACACAAGAGCCACAACAATGGTGGGGGTCCAGTCCTAGGCACTTTTACAAGACCATGTATTTAAGCATGGAGAAAGATCTGATACCCAAAAAAGGAGATCTCACATAACATATGTTATATTAATATAATAGAAAAATATTACCCAAACTGCTTTCTTTTCCTGTGCTTTCTGGTCAAGAATTTATTATCAAGCCAACACTGAGGGAGTGTGAAGTGGTTTTAAATATGCCTATTAAAGTCATTGAAAAGTCATTATGAAAAACAAACTAAAAAGAGGATGTCATAAAAATGCCAGTGGCGAAACAATCTGCAAATGAAATGAATCTTTCAGGAGCTAATGACTTAGGGGGACCGCTACAATTGAATAAAGTACTGACAGACTAACACTATTTGTCATTAATACACTTTTTGAAAGGTTGGCTAATATAATGTGACACAAAATTAGTCAAACACAATTCCCACAATATTGTTTAATTTTACTCCTCATTTAACTTAGACTTAAGCAAAATCATTATGTCATCTTGCCCATATTTACTTGAATCAGGGATATTTTATAATGGCCTTTTGCATTTAGGAATGAGTTATTAGGAGAAACATGCTGAATACATTCTTAACTCGAAACAGTATAATGCTAATGGTTTAATCATATTTTGACAGCAACTACACACTTTATGCATTATTTACAAGACCGAGAGATGAAATGAAGTCACTAAATACCTCAACTCTGCTTCACAGTCATAGTTTGCTGGGTAGCAATGTAACACATTTATCATCGCCTGGATTGTATATTTGCATGGTAATATTAGGACAGCTTGTTGAGAGAAAAAGTTAATGACTAAAAAGGATCTTACTCACCCCTTTATAACATTGAAAAACCGCAAATACATTGAATAGAAAGAAGATTTCATGTTTTGTTACAGGCAGGAATTGACTATTGCATGTCAAATCTACAGAGGGAAAAGGACATGTATGGAGAGACTCATGTGGGCTAAAGGTACTACGTGTATAGCTGTTTCTTCTTTTTTCTACATGGCACAGACAGACGGGAATAAGAGGCCTTCCAATGATTCCTAGCAGTAGGCATGCAACTGATTTACAATTTATCACAGCTAATTACAATTGAAACATTTATGATACGTCAGCTACAGTCTAGCTATATCAAGGTAACACAATAGGGTCCATTCATGGCTTTGCGTCAAAAGCCCGTAACCAAGTAAATTTGCATGCACATGGCACAGTGCGCATAAATGGCGTATGCACATAACACAAAATGGCATGTGCAAAGTGCAAGTTTCTGATTCCTGCGCAAACTTGTGCAATATGCATGAAATTCATCTCGTTTTATGCTGGCCAGAGTCACTGGTCCCCATGGCTCTTCAACTTCTGTGTTTAAGGTGAGTCTCTATTGTCCAGTCTGTAGTGGATTCCCTTAAGCAGCTGTGTTCTCCTTGTTTTTATGTGTAGTGTTTTATTTGGTGATATCCTGTTGACCTACAGTGTTGTGTTTCCCAATGTTTGGTCCCAGATGTCCTCTATATCCCTCCATTACTGTCATGTTTGTTTAGTGGCTTAGTGATTAAAAATTAATAATTGAGCTACTAGCATATTGTTTCTTTTTTTAAATGTATTATTTTTTTATTTTTATTATATATTTTTATATTATTATATTTTAATATTATTTTATAATTTGTGGCCAAATAGCCACGTTTTGTTTTTTCATCTTAAAACAATATTATACTTGCCAAATACTTCACAGCCTTGCTAACGAGGGCTGCTAGCCCAAAACATGTGTCTACAAGTAGGAAGTGATGTCTGTGCAAATATAAGAAGATATGTTTGTGAAGGTAATAACACCATTGAAATCATATAAAAAATACATGAATCCCTTGATACCAGTCTGGAGATCATCTTTATTCTCTTCTGTCCCATTTGGCTTGCCAGCCTCGTTGCCAGAGGAGGTAGTAATGATGGATACAGTAAAAACTTTCAAAAGTGGCCTGGATGCCTTCCTTGCATATAATAACATTTTCAGCTATGGCTACTAGACCACTGGAAGGAGATAAATAGGCTGAACTGGATGGACTAAAGTCTTTATTGAGCCTTACATACTATGTTACTATGCCTGTGATCAGAGGAGTAGCTAGGCTTTCTGGTACCCGGGGAAAAGATTCAAAATGGCGCCCCCACCTGTTCTCAGGCCCCCCTTTGGCGCCCCCTGACCTGCTGCACCCGGGACAAGTGCCCACCTACTCCCCCCTAGTTACCCCCCTGTCTGTGATTATTGACAGTCTGAACTGGGTTGGAAGAGAAAGGCTAGGGTCAGGAAGACCTGTTCTCAGACTGCTGACAGTAGCTTCTAAGGGAGGTAGAATCTTGGATAGCCGCACTGTCAGGAAGGCAAATCTGAGTTGCCAATTTGATCAGGCCACTTTTGCGTATATCTGTCTTTGTAGAAAAGAATAACTGTTCAGCGGGTCATATGGTCAACAGAAGACTAGATAAGTGATGAATGTTATCCTGTCCTTCTAACCTTCACGATTCTGCACAATCATTTTGTATGTACTATTCTTTTTTCTAAAAGAAATCCCATGACATGTTTAAGTCTAGAGCAAATTAACTAGTGCATGTGTTTTGTCTAAAATCCCCCTCAAGAGGATCATGGATTTACCCCATTTGATTTGGGCAACAGAAAGAGAGAGAAGAGACATGTGGCACTGTGCAAAGGCTTGGACAACAGTAATGCTACATATTCAACTTGCCTTTGCACAAATTAATCAGCTTGTGGGCCTAAGTAGGCTTACCACTAGAGCAAACAATCCTACATTTATTGGGACCTATACATCAAAATAGTCACCCAACCCTTTTAACCCGACCCTTATAACAGAGTGTCATTTCCTACCCCAACTCCCTCAACTGCATCACATTGCTGCTTTTTCAAATGCTATTCATTACTTTCGCTACTATCTCAGGGCCTGACTGTACCCCCATAGGGCCCTCTTTTACAATCCTGTGTACCAAACAACTCTTTATATCTACTTATAACTCATTCCCACTTCCCAATAGCATCCTGAACCAGGCCAACATCCATTTTACACCTATTAGCTGCACTTTTGTTGTTAGGGTAAGGTATTTATGGCTACTTGGTGCCCATTTGGAATACATCAATATTGCACCAATATTGCACCAATATTGCACCAGCACTTTCTATATATCATATACTTTTGACAATTTAGTTTCTTATCTAATGCATTCTTTATATTATTAAGTGTTATTTGTAAAAGCCCGATATAATACGCTCTGCAGCCTTCAATTATAATATTTTGTTTTAATATAATATTCATTAAATAGTCCGGCACTGTTTATTCAATACATCATTTTTATTATTAGCAACGATTAGGCGCTGTGAGTGTTCGCTCCTGTTTTTAGCTTGTCCTTTGTCATTTATGTTTTTATTGTCAACCCAAGTAAACCTGTCAGACCCCGTGGGTCACCCTCCTTCAGGTGAGCAACCCCCAATCTCTGCTACTGCTTCTGCCTATAGACAAGCCCCTGTTTGCCAGGACACTGGATATGTCTTCACCGGACACGGTTGCTACCTAGGTCTTAGATAGCACAAAGGATGTGGACAGGGTGAAGGCAGATGAACCAGGGATGAGGCTGGGCAGAAGCCGGGCTGGCTGAGGTCATAAATGGGAATGGCAGTCCATCCAACAGGGTTCCCAGAGGATACAAGGACAATGGTCAAGGGTCAAGCTGGGTTGTCAGAGGGTTTACGGTACAGATGAGTAGATAAGCTCATCAGGCAGGCGTTGGTCTAGGCAGCAATCAGAGGAGGGTCAGACAAAACAAAAGTTGGCAACAGGTAATCAGAATCCAGCTAACAGTGGTATATAACACACAGCAAAAGCTATAATGGGCAATGCATGCTGGGAGAGGCACTGTTTTATGTGGCCATCGGCCAATCAGGAAAGCAGTCCAGAGTGAGCCCACCACCTTAACTCCAGGATTACCTGTGGGGAAGCTGACATGCAAAACAAGCAAAACATGGCCATAAAAGGAAATAGCACACCTTAAGGTATGCTGGAAATGCGCAGCCATACTGACAGCCAGAGCGCACAGAAAGGTGATTCACCATCATGTGGGGAAGCTGAAAACATGACATAACCTTTCTATGTACAATGTTTCATTTGTGGTGCTCCCAATCATTGGGGTAGTACACAATTTGTTCTGCTCCCTAATTTGTTTCCAGAGATAGATAGAGGTAAGCAAGTGGAATGGTGGGTAGAGGTAAACATAGGTGTGCAAAGGTTAGACAGGAAGAGAAGGTGAGGTCAGCAGAGGACAGGCAGGACAAGTGGGGATAGGTGAGACAGAAGGAGGTGACTAGAGGTAGGCAGACATAAACAGGAGTGAAGTAAGTGCAGGTCTACAGAGTCTACATAAACATCGATAGACACCCCCAACACAAACAACACACCAGTAGTACACGTGTCACCCATCTTTTCAGAAAAGTTAATTGCTGTCTCACTTCCTCCTTTGGGAATTAGTGATGCACTGCCCCCTAATGGTAAGCCATGTGCACTGCAGGCAAGCCAGGCTCTACACTTCCCTGGGGGGGGGGGGGGGGGGAGCAACAATTGTTGGCAGTGTGGCCCTGTTGGTTGTGCATCCCTAATCAAGACTGACTATCCCCTGTGGCACATACAGTACCAACACAAGACATAGTTATTGGCAACCTTAACTCATTCTTAGACTCTATGGATGTCAGGAGCAAAAAGTGCCAATGCAGTAGACTTGTATAATATTGAAATCAGTAGGAAAAAAAACTCTTTAGGGTGTTGTTAAACCCTCTTTGGGGCATTGTTAAATACATTTGAACACACTGTTGAATATTTGTAGGTCTTGATAGATGCTTCCCTTGTCTGTTTTTTTTGGGCCTGGGGGAGGCTGCTGTACCCTCCGTCTTATAGTGGGGGGGCTGCACACACTACCTTATCATTAGTGGACCCAGGTAGACTCATTGTGCATCCTGGGATCAGCTGAAACTTTTATTTGCATATAATTAACCCTTTAAACGCCAGCCACGTAAATTTTACGTGGCTGCCTCTCCAACAGTTAAACGCCAGCCACGTAAAATTTACGTGCCTGACTTTCCCCAGAAATAAAAAAAAAGTAAAAATAAAAGACACTTACCTGACCCCTCGTTCGATCCGGTCGGGTCTCCTCTTCAGCCAGAGGGGCTCCGATCGCCCATCGGGGCTTCTCCGGCTGCAGGGGAGGGCCCAGAACAGGGTGCCCCCCCCCGTTTCAGCAGCCGCCCGGTTTCCTATAAAAGAAAAACAAAAAAAAAAAAAAAACAGTCACCTACCTTTGTCCCCGCCGGCTCCCGCAGGCTCTCCTCTTCACGGGGGGGGGGGCTCCGATCCCCCCCCCCGCTCTTCTGTCTTCTGGAGGGGGCATAACAGCCCTCCTCCCTTGCTGTCTTCCGATGGCGGCCGCCATCTTGGTGACGTCACGGGGCGGGGCCAGATGACGTCACCGCCGGGTGTCATCGGGGCACCCGGCAGTTCATCTCTCAGATGCCGGTGACGGCTGGGAGGGGAAGGAGGGAGGTAGGCGATCCTCCGATCGCCTGCCTCCCCCCTTCTCTGCCCAGCCGTCACTGACAGCAGATCGCCGCGGGACACAGAAGATGAAGATCGGAGGTGAGTAAAGTAAAAGTTTTTTGTTTTTTTTTTAATAAACTTTTTTAAAAAAACGTGTGTGTCTTTTTTTTACCTTTTAACCCTTTGTGAACTGGTAAGGGGTCCATGTGACCCCTATACCAGTTCACAGGGCTCGGGGGTCTGGCAAGTCACCTGCGCTAGCGGGTGGCTTGCCATTAACCCCTGGCACCCCCATTACCTGCCTCCCCAAAGGCCAGGGGGGGGCAGAAGAGCCCGGGCCCACATAGGCTATGTGGGCTCGTAGGCTGCAGGGTGGGGGGGCCACAAAAGCTGGCCCCCCCACTCTGTGCCTACAAGCCCCCATAGCTGGTCCCGGGCTGGTTACTGTGGGTAAGGGGGACCCCACGTCAATTTTTTTTTTTTATTTTTAAGGGTTTTTAACCCTTAAAAATAAAAAAAAAAATGGGGTCCGCCCCCCCTGGGAGGGGGGACCCTATGTCATTTTTTTTTTATTAACTCTTTGTGTTCTGTCATCCAGCAGCTATAAAAGGCTTCTAGCAAGTGAGCAGAAGCCAGTGATCGCCGAGGGACAGAGTGCTCCAGGATGGATGGGAGGTGAGTACAGTGTAAAAAAAAAAATAAAAATTAATAAAATATTTTTTCTCTTTTGTGTGTCTGTGTGATTATTTACTTTTAACCCCTTGTGAACTGGTAAGGGGTCCATGACCACTATACCAGTTCACAAGGCTGGGGGGATGGCAAGCCACCTGCGCTAGCGGGTGGCTTGCCATTAACCCCCGGCACCCCCATTACCTGCCTCCCCAAAGGCCAGGGGGGGGCAGAAGAGCCCGGGCCCACATGGGCTATGTGGGCTCGTAGGCTGCAGGGTGGGGGGACCACAAAAGCTGGCCCCCCCACTCTGTGCCTACAAGCCCCCATAGCTGGTCCCGGGCTGGTTACTTCGGGTAAGGGGGACCCCACGTCAATTTTTTTTTTATTTTTAAGGGTTTTTAACCCTTAAAAATCAAAAAAAAAAAATGGGGTCTCCCTCCCCTGGGAGGGGGGACCCTATGTCATTTTTTTTCTCGATTTAACCCTTTGTAGTGTGGATGGTTTTTGTGTTTTTTTTGTGAATGTTATAAAATACTTGTTTCAGTTAGGGGGGGTCTCCTGGGCAGGAACGGGGGGCTACCGTTAAATATGTGGTACCGTTCTAATCGGTAGAAATGGGGCTTTCACATGCAATATGATTTTCCTTAATAAAATACATTTTTTATTTAAAATAAAGGAGTCAATTTTCTAAAAAAAAAATTTTATTTATTTATTTTTTTTTTCACTTAATAATATTGTAAAAAAAAAAAAAAAAAATTACAAACAAGACATTTCATGTTAAAGTCTAAACTCTGCTGCAAAAAAAAATATATATAATTTTTCTGAAAGTTCCAGCAAAAATGGCGCAAAACATGTCGCAAAACATGACGCAAAATGGGGAAAAATGGCCTGTCAACAGAGGGTGACAAAATCTCAAGTAGGCTGGCAATTAAAAGGGTTAATAGTACCTATGCATGTTGGGTATTGTTCTGTTCGGGGGACCTTGCGCTTTCAGACTTAGCTTGTTTTTTCTGGTTTGCATATTTATATTTTAGGAAAAGGTGTTTTTTATTCAGCTTTTTTATAAATTTTTTAGGGAAACCCTGCGCAACCAAAGAATTCTTTGAGGAATTAATTCCAGAAAGATGAGCCCACTACAACAAGCTGGGTACCCTTAGAAAGCTTAACATGTGTACTTTCAGGGAATATATGGTTTATGGGGGATATTCCAAATGTAAAGGGTTGTTTTGGTTGAAAAATCGCAAGGTGCGCACTTTGTCTGCAGAGCTGAAATTTTCAAGTAAAATTACCGTTATGCGCATGCTTTACTTTGGGGTGTTTGGCAACTCTTCCCTTGACAGTAGCTATGCATGTTGGGTATCGTTCTGTTCGGGAGATGTTGCTTTTTCAGATTAAACTTGATTTTTCTTGTTTGTATACAGATTTTTAAGGAAAATGTGGCTTTGATTCTGCTTTTTTATCCTTTTTTTAGGGAAACTCTTTGCAACCAAAGATTACGTTGAGGGATTACTTCCAGAAAACTATGGCCACATCCACAAGCCTGGTACGCCTAGAAAGCCTGAGGTGTGTACTTCCAGAGAATATATAGTTTGTTGGGGGTATTTTAAATGTAAAGGGTTGTTTTTCTGGAAAAACCGCAAGGTGCGCATATTGCATAGCATAGTTGTATTTTATCTGAAAATCTTCTAAAGCGCTGTTTCAGTTTGGGGGAGTCTCCTGGGCAGGAAAGGGTGTCTACCTATACATATGTGGTACCGCTGTAACCGGGAGAAATTGGGATTTCACACGCAATAAGATTTTATTGACAAACTTACATTTTTTATTCCAAAAAAAACTACAATATGTAAATTTTTTTTTTTTTTTTTTGCACATATTTCACCCAAAAATATTAAGAATACACCTAACAAATGACAAACAAGACATTTCATGTTAAAGCCCAGACTCTGCTGAAAAAAACAATATATCATTTTCCTGGGAAATCCCTGGAAATCCCCTCAAAAATCACAGTTGAACAAGGGGAGCGCAAAATAGTGCAAAATGGTCTGGCAACAAAGGGTGACAAAATCTCAAGGTAGGCTGGCGGTTAAAGGGTTAATAAATTAAAAATTACTGTGGAAACAATGTTTAACAGTATTTGAGGTGTGTGTGGAATAGTTCTTAATTGTATGTTTAGAAGGAAAAATGGTAGAATGGTGGGAATTGGTGAGTCCAAAGATTGTGGTTATTGGGGCAATGTGGCTGCTACTGTGCATGTGGCATGGGACCAGGGAAATGTGAGTTTCTTGGGCAAACTGAGGGGGGTTCACACAGTGGGGAATCCCAAACCAGAACGCCCTCCTGGGCAAGAACAACATGTGACCATCGTTGTGTTACTGAACTACATGGAAGTGGTTATCTTTATACACATTTGACAGTTCTGCTTGCATATTAGCAGGAGGGGGAGCTGTGCCAGCAGCAGCCCACACTAAACAGAGAGATATATGCCACAGAAACATGTAGCATTATGCTGCCATGCTGCACACAACCACTGAGTAAACAGCCACTATATGAATTCTGTGTGAGGAGGTAGTTGTTACTTTGATCTATATGTTATCTTAATCGTGCAGCAGCCACAGAGCAAACATTAGGGTTGATTCATGGTTAGTGCGCCGGTGAGTTTGTGCACACTATTTGATGCGTCATGTCACAATCCGGCTTCTCTCTGATTCATGGTTGTCAAAATTGGTTGCACTTTCGTTTTAACTTCAATCTGCACTAGCAATCGCCATTGTGCCAATTTGAACCTGAAATTTTCCACACCAAACTGTCCGCACCAAACCGAAGCCTGACTTATGGTATGTTTAGAGGGCAGAAAAGCATTTGCAAATGTGGCAATTTGAAGAGCGAATTTCCTCCAGCAAATAGGTGAAGGAAACTGCCTATCCCAATGAGTAAAAGGCTTATTTCATTCCAAAAACACGTTAATTAACAATGAAAGTGTCAGCCGCAAGTCCTTTTTAGGGATTTGGGCCCTTTTTTTGGTTTGGGTTCCTACAAAAGGAATGATACAAAGTTTTACAATTTGTTTTACAAAGATTAAGGTCCAAATAACAAATATGTGGATATTGTGCCCTAAAGTTTAGCAAAAACAAAAAAAAATATATATATAGTTAAATTATTAAGCAATAATAGGCAAACCAAACAGGGGAGGGAGGTTTAACCCTATAACTGCCAGCCTACCTTGAGATTTTGTCACCCTTTGTTGCCAGATTATTTTGCACTATTTTGCGCTCCCCATGTTCAACTGTGATTTTTGAAGGGGTTTCCAGGGATTTCCCAGGAAAGTGATATATTGTTTTTTTTGGCAGAGCCTGGGCTTTAACATGAAATGTTTTGTTTGTCATTTTATAAGTGTATTCTCAATATTTTTGGGTGAAAATTGTGCAAAAAAATAAAAAAAAAAACAATTTTTTTGTAATAAAAAATGTAAGTTTGTCAATAAAATCTTATTGCATGTGAAACCCCAATTTCTCCCGGTTACAGCGGTACCACATATGTATAGGTAGACACCCTTTCCTGCCCAGGAGACTCCCCCAAACTGAAACAACGCTTTAGGAGATTTTCAGATAAAATACAACTATGCTATGCGCTATGCACACCTTGCAGTTTTTCAAGAAAAACAACCCTTTACATTTGAAATACCCCCCACAAACTATATATTTCCTAGAAGTATACACCTCAGGCTTTCTAGGCGTACCAGGCTTGTTGACAGTTTTCTGGAAGTAATCCCTCAATGTATTCTTTGGTTGCACAGGGTTTCCCTAAAAATGAATAAAAAAGCAGAATCAAAACCACATTTTCCTAAAAAAAACTATATGCAAACCAGAAAAAAACTGAAAATCTGAAAAAGCAACATCCCCCCAAACAGAACAATACCCAACATGCATAGGTTCTGTCAAGGAAAGAGTTGCCAAACACACCAAAGTAAAGCATGCGCTTTACATATGGAATATTCCCCATAAACCATATATTCTCTGAAGGTACACATGTTAAGCTTTCTAAGCGTACCCAACTTGTTGTAGTGGGCTCATCTTTCTGGAAGTAATATCTTGAAGAATTCTTAGGTTGCACAGGGTTTCACAAAAAAATTTATAAAAAAGCAGAATAAAAAACACCTTTTCCTAAAATATCAATATGCAAATAAGAAAAAACAAGGTAAATCTGAAAGCTCAAGGTCCCCCGAGCAGAACAATACCCAACATACCCTTTTGACTGCCAGTCTACTTGAGATTTTGTCACCCTCTGCTGACAGGATATTTTTCACCATTTTGCGTGATGTTTAAGTGTGATTTTTGCAGGAATTTCCAAGAAAATGGCATAATTTCTTTTTGTGGCAGAGTTTAGACTTTAACATTAAATGACTTTTTTTAATATTTTTAAATAAATAAGTAAAAAAAACATTTATTTTATTAAAGAAAACCATATTGCATGTGAAAGCCCCATTTCTCCCGATTACAATGATACCACATATGTATCGGTAGCCCCCCGTTCCTGTCCAGGTGATCCCCTAAACTGAAAAGAGCACTTTATAACATTTACAAATAAAATACAACTATTATCCACATAATAAAGGGTTAAATAAAAAAAATTGGTGTAGGGTCCCCCTTCAAAGGGGGGGGGGACACCATTTCTTGGGGGAATTTTAAGGGTTTTTTTTTAAGGCAGGTAACGGGGGGTCTCGGGGTTAATGGCAAGTCACCCACTAGCCGCAGGTGACTTGCCAGACCCAGAGCCTTGTGAACTGGTATAAGGGTCTCATAGATCCCTTACCAGTTCACAAAGGGTTAAAAGTAAAAAAAAACACACACAGAGACACACTTTAAAAATAACTTTATTAAAAAAAACATTTTTTTTATTATTTTTTTTTTTAATACTTACCTCCCATCCATCCATGTGTCCCACGCTGATCACTTAGGCTTCTGCTCTCCTGCTGCTGCTGCTGGAAGCCTTTTATACCTACTGGGTTACAGGTAACATAGGGTTAATTAAAAGAAAATGACATAGGGCCCCCCCTCCCAGGGGTTAAAACCCTTAAAAATCCCCAAAAAAATGGCGTGAGGTCCCCCCTACCCAGCGTAACCAGCCTGTGACCAGCTATGGGGGCTTGTAGAACAGGGCGCAGGGTCCAGCTTTAGTGTCCCCTGGCCCTGCCGGCTACATGCCGTCATAGCCTAGGGCCACGGCTCTTCTGCCCCCCCCGGGTTTTGGGGAGGCAGTTAATTTGGGGGGCCAGGGGTTAATGGCAAGTCACCTGCTAGCTGCAGGTGACTTGCCAGACCCCCGAGCCTTGTGAACCGGTATAAGGGGTCTCATGGACCCTTCACCAGTTCACAATGGGTTAACAGTAAAAAAAAACAAACACACACAGTTTGCAAACTTTATAAAAAAAAAAAAAAAAAATGTTTTTACTTTACTCACCTCCGATCTTCATATGCATTGTCCCATGGCGATCTGATTGATGCAGGTGACAGCTGGGCAGAGAAGGGGGGAGGCAGGCGATCGGCGTCTGACAGCTGAACTGCCGGGTGCCCCGATGACACCCGGCAGTGATGTCATCGGCCCCGCCCCCCGAGGGAGGAGGGCTGTTAGGCCCCCTCCAGAAGATGGAAGAGCGGGGGGGTGATCGGAGCCCCCCCCCCCCCCCGTGAAGAGGAGAGCCAGCGGAAGCTAACAGGCACACAGGTGAGTAACTGTCATTTTTTTTTTACAGATAATTCCGGCGGCTGCTGAAACGGGGGGGCACCCTATTTTGGGCACTCCCCTGCAGCCGGAGGAGCCCCAATTGGTGATGGGAGCCCCTCTGGCTGAAGAAGAGACCCGGCCGGATCGAACGAGGGGTCAGATAAGTGACTTTTTTAAAAACTTTTTCTACTAGCAGGGGGAAAAGTCAGGAACGTAAAATTTACGTGGCTGGCGGTAAATTTTAAAACATTGGGCAAAAACGCATTAAGGATTACTGGATCAGAATATCCCCCCCCCCCCCCCCTTCCCAGAAAATGGAGAATACACTCCTAAATGGCAAATAGAGCTTCGTAGAAAACACAAAAGCTGGAGAGATCAAACCGCTATGGAGAAACAGTAGAAAAGGGGAGAAACGCAGGGACTATCGGGAGCAGTTAAGCGTCTAGCCAGTCCAAATGCGCATGTGGCAGGGTCATTTGCACATCAAAACAATTTCGGAGATTCACATTCAGATTTAGATTTGGTGACAGGGTTTGTATAATGATCTCTGCAGCATTTTGGAGGTATAAAAATATATTGTATTCACTGTTATTTATCATCTCCTTCGACTTCCCTATAGTGTAGGTATATTTTGCCAATACACTATTTTGCAAATACACTTGACAACACCTACAGTTTTGGTCAAAAAGGGAGGTGGTAACAGGCCCTCTGTCAGGTACCTGGCCTCCTGTGCCCCAGGTAAACATGTGCTTGCCTCTCGTGGCATAGATTTCAATTTTTGTTCATTTGTGTGTATATGTTCCCAATCCATGATTCTGTTTTGTGACCCAGCACCCTTGACAATCTTTCACAGTTTACCTGTTATTGACCATAGCAATGACATCAGTCCATACAGATAAATTAAACTCTGTTTTTCAAGTCCCAATTCTGAAACCAGGAGATTTCCTGAGTACCCAGTGATATTATATGCCCACGCTTGACATCAACCAGTCGCTCATCTCTGCTTGTTCCACAGGTTTTTTTCTGCTGCAATCTATTATACAACTCAAGCTGAAAGAAAGCTCCCCTGTATATTTCTGTATTTCATGTCATAACCTAAACCAAACAAATATTGGGTTTGCAGTAGAACTCCTGTAGTGTGATCCACCAGAACCCTGAACTTGCATCATGCATCATACAACCCAGAACCTAAACTAAAATAAAGTGAATCCATTTATATCTATGAAAGCCCAAACTGTTGCAGGACCATGATGTGTTCTACGCTTCCAACTAAAAGGATTAAATAGGGTAGGTGACTAATTAGCACAGCATAATGGTGCTCACCTCCAAGTTCAGGTTTGCAAAGCTTTCCTTTTTAAACATCTTAGTGAAGAAAATAAAAGTCTACAACCTTGGAAAACACACAGGCATAGTAGCAGCCACAGCGAAGGTGTACAGAACAGGATAGAACTCTCAGAGGGATAAATTACAAGTGATGAGGGCTAACAGAATAAAGCTCCTATTTCAGGAAGTCTTCCAGGCAAAAGCAGAGATTTGGCAGTTTTAGCGTTCCTTTCAAGACAATGCACGTACACCAAAAAACATTACTCTTCATAGAGCACCCAGGAGGCTTCTGCAATCATCTGTATGCTTGTGTTCATTCTGCTCCCTCAAATGCAACACAGATCTCCTTTATTAATTTTAATTTGTCATCAATAACCTGACAGTCTCTCTTTCAGCCGGATCTACGGAAAATCACTGTGTCAGCTATTAAAAAAAATGTGATAATGATTAGCGGTAATGAGGTCAAATAAAATAATGGGCAAAGAGCTAGTTGCTACAAGCTAAAATGTATAAAACAGGAGGATTTACTAAGCTCACTTGCTGAAATGTAATTTTAAAACAGGATATTGCCACCTGTAAGGCCGGCTCGGTGGGTTATCCAAATCGTTTAAACATGTCACCCTAATATATTTATTTGGCCCTGTCATATATTATGCCATTTATTCTCATGAATATCCTATGGCTGTGGCTAATTGTTTCTAGCAAGTAATACAGTCTACGGGTAATAAATAAGACCAGGAAATTAGAAAAAGGGCCATACAGCCAAAGAACCACTAAAAACTATTCAGGCACAGTAATATAAACACATTTATCCTTCCTAATGGAAAATTATCCTTTTGTTTTGAGTCATACAATGGAACCAGAAGAGTATAGATGCTATAGTAAGCAGTAGAGGCCAAATACCACCCCTGCCATGATTACTGCAAGCCTAGCAGGATAAGTGTACTTTTCAAAATGCAGAACGAAGCTCAGGTTCCAAAATAGCCAGTGGATATCCCAGATATAGGAGCAGAACATGACTTTATTATGGCTTCAATCAGTGTTTCCAGAGGTACTGCACACTAAAATGGGCTCATTAACCCAGACACCACCCCATACAGTGTATAACCCAGGGTGAGGGGGGCATGGCTTCCACATTCCCCAGCTGCTGAAGTAGTGAACATGAAGATGTGAGCACATTTATTTTTATGTGTAAGAGCAACGAAT
This sequence comes from Gastrophryne carolinensis, assembly GCA_027917425.1. Lineage (NCBI taxonomy): Eukaryota > Metazoa > Chordata > Amphibia > Anura > Microhylidae > Gastrophryne > Gastrophryne carolinensis. Next base: position 510,783,766 of record CM051235.1, on the reverse strand, counting down.
AGCAAATATTGTTACATGTTTCACGGTGGGGATGGTGTGTTCAGGATGAGGTGCAGTTTGCATTCAGCTTTCCTTTACACATAGCGTTTGGAATTTAGGTTTCAGCTGAACTTTTGGGCTTATCTGAACAGAGCTTCCACTAGTTTGCTGTGTCAAACTGTAAACGGGACTTCTTATGGCTTGCTTTCTCCTTGCCATTCTTCCTGATTGTGGAGTACATTTGTGAGTAGATTCTTTCACCTGAACTGTGGATCTCTGCATCTCCTCCAGAATGACCCTGGGCCTCTTGCTTGGACAGAGTGCCCTCCTTGCCTGTTCCTTGCCTGTTGTAAAGCCAAGCAATGTGAAACATGTTCTCAAATTAGTAACAACTGGATGAAAAAGATTCTTTTCTCACTTTATTTGTATTACAATAAGTTTTGTAAAGTTTTGTAAATGTGGCAACTTCTATATGTTTTAATTAAAAGTATTTTTTTTCAACATTTAGAGTAATATATCAAGTGTGAGGTCACAGTAGGTTGGGGATTAGGGGAAAGCCAGTACCCTGTTTCCCCGGAAATAAATCAGGTCCTATATTAATTGTTGCTCCTAAATTATGCATTTCTTGGCATTACAACTGCTCTCTTCCAAGTTCCACTGCCTTGCAAGTGTAGTTAGGACTTATTTTGGGTGTAGGTTTTATTTTCAGTGAAACAGGTTATACCCCTATTTTTCTCTTGTTAATAATAATTCAGGTTACCTCTGAAGGCAGTTTGTTACAATGGGTTTTATTTAGGGGTATCAGGGTACAGGGGGCTGAAAAGATAAGCACAACACATGTTTCATTTTTTTATTTAAATTTGCCCGGGCATGTATTGTTTTCTTACCTTGTGTTGCTCCATCACATAAAATCTCAATAAAAACAATTACATTTGTGGCAGTAATGTTTAAACTATTGGCAAAGTTGAAGGGGAATCATCCGAGAGCTTATGGTATAACCTACTCCAATAAAATTCTGGAGATTCACTGAACCAAGACAACATTGATAGCTGGTTGTTCCCTACTGATTGATGTACATATGTATTACACATTACAAAAGCGCTGGATGTCACTATTGGTTAGTCTACAGCAGGGATTCCCAACAGATTGTACTAGAACCACTAGTGGTACTTGAGATCCTATCAGGTGGTACCTAAAAATCCTACAGACTGACTAAACTTGATATACTTCCATCTATACTTTAACTATAGCAGTACAGAACTGATCCAAAAGGTGATAAAAAAGTCTGTATTTTATTTTTTGTTTTCCATGCACTTTAAATGGCTGTTTTGTGTGTTTTTACTATGGTTTTTAATTGAGTGACACCTCATACGTACCATCCAGGTGGTACTTGAGATAATTAGAAAATAGAAAGTGGTACTTGATGCAAAATGTTTGAGATACAAAGAGAGATATAAATGCCTCAGAAACAAAATAGTAATCTGTGTGAGGGGATCTGTTACAATGTACCTCTATGACAGCGTCCACAAAAGAACTCAGTCAGGGATACAATGTATTTTATTCAATGATGAGTCAATACAGCTGAAGGCTTTTTTCTGGAGCAGGTCTCTTATGTGTCTGGCAAAGTGGCCACTTCCATGCATGTTTAAGAGTGCAGAATCTTCCTGCTATTCCAAACATCTGCATGGTGTTCATCCCTGCTTTAGGGGCTTTAGGTGAGCAATTTACTAAGCTTGGACCAGAGGTCCACTTTAAGATTTTGATATTGTCTGTTTATGCATTGCATTTATTTATATCTAATAAAAGCATTCCTATATTTTGTATATAATAATTTGTGGTGTTGATTGGGTGTTTTGGTAGAGAATATACACCCGCTTACCATATCTGTGGAATTAAAGCGGATCAAAACCCTTTGCAGCCCGCCCTGGAATCTAAAAGTCTCCAAGCCTGGCCACTGGCCTACCTCTGGCACATTCTACAGCTGTGTTAGATTCGGGAGTTGCTGGGAAACTCACTTTACCGTTGGCTCCAGCAGCAACAGGATCAGACAGGAAGCTTCGGATAAGGTGAGACGGCTGCACAACGTCATATGGCAATTTTGAGATCAGCCAATCAATTATCTCAACGACCAGGATGTGGCTTCGGTGGTGGAAAACCCTGTTTTCTTTTTTCAAAATCGGGCCTCTGCAGAGCCAGCAGCCTCACTCAAGGTACTCGGGCGGTTTTGCACAGCTTTAATCTGGTTATTAATTGCACCATCACAAATCTAAGTAAAAATCAGTTTGTTTAAATATTTGGCATTGAAGGGGTATTAATATTTTTTATAAGCATCCCTAATGCAATCAGTGGCCATACTACACCCAGGAGTGACCCAAAAAGCAGACACAGCAGTACTATGCTTCACTAGATCAGGGGAAGGGTCCAGACTCTGCTGATCACAGAGTGTAAAGGGCTGCATGCCAGAGGCAATTTACTCACTCATACCACAATGCAAACTCTAGATTAAAGCAGGCCTCCAGTCTAAACTTTCCCAGTGTCTTTTAGGGCTGGCCGCACCACCATTCCTCCCAAGATGCAAAGCCCACCAGTTGGAGGTACAGTAGAAAGAACAGAAATTGGACAGGATTACTTACCCAGGCATTGCTTCAAAAAGTATTAAGAATCCCTTGCCTTTGGATAATGGGGTTCAACTAGCTACCACAGAGGAAATTCAGAATTTTGCCTGATGAGAATCTACATAGCTGCCTCTCCAACTGTAGCTGCCGCAGCTGACATTTTGCACTAATTGAAAAAAAAAAAACATCCAGGATCCAGCAGCTAGGTTGCCCCCCCCCAGGTCCTCAGTCAGGCAGAGAAAGCACCACTAAAGGCTTTTATAGGAGGAGTGAGAGGAAGCCATCTTATTCCTCTAGTGATCAGTGGAGTGCAGGTGCAAGGGCAGGAGACTTCAATTTCCTACCTCTGCACCCAGCTTCTACTGACCACTACTGCTGTTCAGGGATCAGTGCAACATGGGGCAGTAGAGCCCATGGCCCCTCAGGACTATGAGGGCTGGTTGCCTTCAGGGCCAGCCCCACCAGCCTCTGCACCCTGGCCTAAAGGCCCCTATAGCTGGTACCTGGGCTGGTTATTCTTGGATAGGGTGGACTCCACACAGTTATGATTTTTCAAGGGTTTAATCCTAAAAAATAAAAAAATAAAAAATAAAAAACTAGAGATGGGAAACCCCACACCAAATGTCATAAAGCACTGTTCAGTTTGGGGGGTCTCATGGGCAGGTACGTGGGTCTACAAATACACATGTGATCCCGTAATTGAGAGGAATGGGGCTTTTAAGCGGCATATGATTTTCTTGAAAAACATACATTTTTTACTTAAAAAAAAGCTGCAAATTGTGAAAAATAGCATTTTTTCCAGATATTTCACCCAAATATATTGAGACAGTACTGAGAAAATTACAAACAATACATTCCATGTTAAAGCACAAACTCTTCTGAAAAAAATATATAATTTTCCTAGGGAATCCCTGGACATTCCTTTAAAAATCAGATCTTAAAAACCCAAACATTCAACCCTATTACACCATTTGATATTGAGCAGTCTAAAAAAAAAGACGATATCCCCAGACTTTTGGACCACTCAGTGGGATCTTCACAGGCTTTCGTTTTTTGCCGCTAACTCTGCACCTAGGGGACAAGTAATGATTTTAGTAAAAACTTTAGGACATTTGAACATACAAGTCCATCCACAGTTGAACTAGTTAAGCCCCACAATGGTTGGTAAATGAAGTATTCCCTCTGCCCCTGTCTTTAGTGGTGCCACTTAACCAATCCTCCCACACACCAAGCAATGGGTTGAAGCTGTTGTGTTTTTGTCAGTGTGTTTCACAGGGGTGGGAAACACATCACAAGTCCCTTTGATTCAAATATGAAGGTAACAAAAATGGGTAAGAGAGTAGAAGGCCCAATACCTTTTTTTTCTAGTAAAACATTTGCATTAGAAGCAAGTTATTAAGATCAGATGCCATCCAACTTTACAGGTTCATCAGGTTAAAAATATAGCAAGTGGAACTAATGATGCCTTCGTACCTGAGGCCAGGGGCAAACTAAGGTAAAAAATTAGCTTGGGCTATGGGTCAGCTGGCAACATCCCCACTGATTCTTGTCCCTAATGTGGTTCTGATCAGCCTGTGTGTGTCATAGTCCCCCCTCCCCTCCATCCCTGAATGAGAAACACTTTCAAAGATTCCCTGGTGACATTCTGGGATAAAGCCCCGATGGTGTCAGAATGATTTTTATGATAAAAAAAAGGACTTACCCTATTTACTTCTGACAGGGAATGAGATTATGTCACAGTACAGAGCATCCCCTCTCACTGAGATAAATATTTAAAGGAGAAGCATAAAATAAGCAATTGTTGTAAAGTAATGAATTATGATTAATTGTTCAAAGGGATTATAAGGATTCCAACGAAAGGCCAAAATTATACTGGAAGTAAAAGTTCTCATGGGCACCCGCTTTATTACAAACCTAGTGAATAAAAAGAAGCGATCATACAGCATACATGATTCCCCAAATATAAAAATATATTCGATTTTCCTTTTTGCTGACTGAACTTCTTAATATTCAACGATTGGTAAACAGAATTCCGCTGTGAGGCTAACAAAGGCTACATTGCATTCCCCTGGATTCCTATTTGTCTAATAGAACAAAGAGATTGACTCTACATTGCAGCTAAATTTGAATTGATGATGGAAACAATGTTAGTAATTCCAGATCAAGCTACCCTCGTGTCTGGCATTTATTTGTGCTGTTTGGTTGTCAGGCTGTCCCAAAGTCCCCCTCTCATCTGACATATCAGCCTCACCCTCATATAGAAAAGAAATAGTGAATTCACTTTTACAGTTAGAGGAGCTGAGCGCTATTACCCGTGTATTTGTCACCAGCCTGCGCGGCTCTGCCTATAATCTGCCATCTGGATGGATGCTACAAAGTTAAGAGCCAGAGACATACATTTCTCAGTAACTACCTGCTGTCAACTATTATTTTAAGGATCCTGTGATTTTCTTTTATTCTGACTAGAAAAACAAGCCAGCTTTACTAAAGGAATAGGCACATCAGCTAGTCACTCCCTGACAGATTTGTCATTGGCCTCAATATTGGGAACAAGAGAAAAGAAATGGGAGATGACTGTGAGCATGGGCTTTTGTAAATTGCTTAAATAAAAATAAAAAAAGGATAGTCCTTGTATAAAAAATCTAAAATACATTTGGGTATCACAGTAATGTGAAAGTCAACACACTTCATGAAAAAAAAACAAAATGGATTTTTTTAACATATTTTCGCATGAAGATACTTGATCATTATTTGATGATGCTGATAAAAGTGACATAATATTGAACTACAGGTATTCACCATTTACAGTTTGTAATCCATGTTCACTGTAAACGACATTTTAGCTAAAAGTAGAATCGTAATGGTGCACAAATGGATTTCTGATAAGATTGTCACCCATTTAAAATATATTTATTATTATTTTCATATATATTTATTTGCGTGCATAATTGAGCCTAGTTTTAGTGACTGTACATACACTGTACATACACTTTCAAGTGGATGGACTTCTTGGTTAATGATGCCCTCAGGATGGGGGACGCAGCAGGTATGAGGCCACTGCAGTGGGATAGGTCTGCATGAGAGGTTTAATAGCAGAAGAGGGTACTGTTCTTAACTACTGAGACAGCATTCTGCATGTACATTTATGCCATTATGAGCAGAAATCTTGCAAATAAGGCAGATGGGCCAACATTGGTGGGTCCCTGACCCATGGACCTAGATCTGGTTGCTACTTCTGCCCCTTATATAGTTAAGTGCCTGATTTTGTATAGAGTGACTGGCAGTTTTGGGGATCACACAATGATTGCTACCTTGAGATAACAAAGTAATTGCAGATTGGAGAGTACACAATAACTGAAAAACGGAGAGCAAACACTGTACATGTAGCATGGACAAAACACAAATAATTTCATTGCTACCTCTCTTTCACTTTGAAAGGGAAGGCTAGATTGTAATCCCCTGTGGTCAGTACAATAAGTGAGATCATAGGATCAGATTGTCTAGGACTAAACTAAGAACTGCCCTCAAACTAACTTGAAGCCCTCAAGTTCCCATTGAACTTGCTCAACCAGAGTTATCTGGGCTCGAAAAATCCTCATTGAATTGCTCAAAGTCAACAGGACCAGCTAGTGAAGCTGTCCAAAAACTTGGGACTCTCAAATAGTCAGGCAATCGGCATTGTCAGGTCACAGAAAGGTTTCAGCAAGACTTTTTCAGCATTTTAAAAGATTGTAGGTATATTGTGTATCTATCTTCATCGAATACGTCAATATAAACAATATTTGAACTAAACAAAAAGCAGGTCACTGGAAATTAAAAAACACCAAATTATTCCTTACACAATTACAAACACGAACGTACTATTTTGATTGCTTTTTTAATGCCTTCAATGTTAATTATAATTGCCAGCAGATGATCTTAAGGGATTAATTAGTCTCATCTTTTAATTGCATTTCGAAATGAGGGCTACAATTTTTAAAATCATCTTCCAACTATAGCGATTTAATTTATAGGCTGAAAAGTCTTCAAATTAAAATAAATATTATAAAATAATAAAACACAGTTTGAGAAATAAATGATGGTTCTGGATATAATTACTCGCAGTTAACCCATGTATATTAATTGCCAAATATTTCCTTTGTCAGTCACCAGCTTTCCATTGTAATATATTACAAGACACATTGGAAGAATACAGGAAACAAGACTTGATGATGAAATGTATCCCATTTATCACAAAGCACTCATTACTGTATTGCACAATAGGTTGTTATGGTATGTGTGTATGTGAAACAAAGTCCTTTTCCTAATTTCTAAGAAGAATTATTCTTTTTTAATAATAAATATATAATTATTGAAGTGATTCCTAATTCAAAGCACTGTTTATACAACTGGTTAGTGCATTGGGAATTTACGAGAACTATTTTCCTCAACTAAGGAGCACCCGGATTTTATAGCTAAAATGAAGTCAATAAATTGGAATCGTAGTAGTACATTTCGAATTAATGTCAACAATTATCCAAATTTAAATCCACCTAATCTTAAACTGGACCTGTTTATTCTTTAAGAACAAGCTCCTCAAATGCTGGAGCCCCCCAGAACATAACCCCCCCAGAACACCCAATATCCTTACCTTCACTTGGGGAAAGGAGTCCCGCGATTGGCTGCTGGGGCATGTGGGTGGGGCATTTCGGTGGCCAGCGCCAAGGAACGTGACCATGGCCCACATGACCGCCCAGGAGCCAATCTCGCAACTCCTTTCCCGGCGCTGGTGAAGGTATGGATATCGGGAGTTCTGAGGGTGATATGTGATATGTTCCAGCAATCTGGATGCCCTCCCCGAGCTTGTTCTTATTTGCTGTCTGCGGGACCAACACCCGTTAAAGAAAACAGGTGTTGGTCCAGTTTAAGGAGAGTAAATTCTGTCTGGAATAAAAGATTTCCAGATTTTCCAGATTTTTGTGCGTCAAATGAGTAATCTAGCTGTTATAATCTAGTTGTATGCACTTTGGAAGGTGACAGCATGATTTTTTTTTTTTGCTTACTGACTAGATTAGATAGAAAATGGGCAACCTAACCCAAGTGATAGCAGAGGAGGAAGTAAACATAGCAGTTACCGCATGGAAAGCCATAGTAGGGGGTTTTATAGCAGTGTTACTCAGCTAGTGTATTTTTCACTCCATATGACATACCTGACCAGTCGCACCCAGGGTTTAGAGGAGAAAAATAAGAATAAAATAGTCGGAACCAAATGTTGTACTAAAATACCCCCTCCCAATCATCCCATTACAGCCAGTAAGCACAATCCCTTATTACAGCCAGTGAGCGGCTTCCCTCATTACAGCCTGTGAGCGGCATCCCTCATTAGAGCCAGTGAGCAGCATCCCTCATTACAGCCAGTGAGCGGAATCCATCATTACAGCCTGTGAGCGGCATACCTCATTACAGCCTGTGAGCGGCATACCTCATTAGAGCCAGTGAGTGGCATCCCTCATTACAGCCAGTGAGCGGCATCCATCATTTCAGCCAGTGAACAGCATCCCTCATTACAGCCAGTGAGCAGCATCCCATATTACAGCCAATGAGTGGCATCCCTCATTACAACCAGTGTCCAGCATCCCTACCCCAATCACGTTTGTGATGGTCTATTTATGGGTCACACCTGTGAATGGACGCTGGCAGTTTAGAGGCCACACCCACCCACACGTAAGCCATGCCCCACACATGCCACACCCACCTGCTGGAGCGAAGGAAGAAAACCCTGGCTGCTGCAGAAGCCAGGTAAGTACCTGTAATGTAAGTTTCTTGGTGTTATTTTTACATTCGCTTCATAAGACGCATAGGCTTTTTGAGAAGGACAGCAGGTCAAGGCCATTTTTACACTACTATGTAAACTGCTAGTTTTCAGAAAATCATTATAACCATATAGCGAGATTATGATCTTATAATTATTCAAATATATATTAAGAATGATCAGCTAAATGTATTAATACTGAACATTAAATTGGTATGTTTAAATACACATACACGTAATATCACATACAAGTACACAAATACTAAAAAAAACTAGACCACACCATGCATTATACTGATGAGTATATAACATTTTCAATGATTCTGCCTACAGATATAATAGCAAAAGTAATAGCGGGGTTTCAAAGTTTGCCCTCCTTAAATTCTATTTCTTCAGTACTTCACAAAAAAAACAGCCACTCTGTTCCTTGGTGCTCTCAGCGTGAATGTGCACAGCAAGCCACAGTGGTCCCGCAGCTAGTCCTGATCACAGCAGAGCATGATCATGACTCGTAAAACTGTGCCATGCCCCTACAAGCCCATTACATGCCCTTTAAAGCCTAGCTATGAGACAGAAACCGAAGCGGATAAAAGCGGCTTTGCATGGAATACATAAGGTATTTACAAATATGAGATTTTGAAGTGGCTTACTTTACACTGTTCACACAGGAGATAATGTGGGAGGAAGTCATCGTGTGCCTGGACAGGGACTTTAACTTTAGAAGCACATTGGCAGCTCAATCCACGTTGAAAGATTGGTGCAACTAATGACAAGTACTCTATCAAGAGCTGACAAGTTGCTTTTCTGTGAAATGGGTCAGTACAAATTTGATATGTGCAAGTCTAATTTAGAATTATTATTTCTAATTACATTCCCTAAATAAAACTACTTATTAAATCAGTAGTAACAGAGGCTCACAATGATAAAATGAACATGAATCTTGCACATTAATAATTATCTAAGTGACCTGTCATCAAAATCAATTTTCTGGATTATTTTTTAATTCACATGGAGCAAAGAGATGCCTGCGTCACGCAAGGTTAAAATACACATGAGCCGAGTTTAAATGTGTCACGACAATTTGTCATCTTTCTGGACAGATAAGAAAAAAACGGCAGCGATTTTCAAATGTAATTTCTAGATACTTAGCTCATATAGACGGACATTCTAACACCACTCGATGGGAATACTCATCAAGCTGCAAGTTGTAATTTATGTAATGACACAGACTTGGCGCTGATTAGACACCTTACCAGGCCTGTAATAAAGGCAGCAGAACCCAGAGTTTATCTTTCATTTATCTGAAGACATCCTGAATATTATCACAAGATTGTAATGTAATCATTATGCCGCACAACGAGTGCAGGCCAGTACACTACATTGTCAATGTCAGAAGACTGTCATAGTTCATCCTGCTTACAGTAATTTGCTTGCTCTTTACACCGTCTTACAATTTTTCAGTTAAAATTCTCATGTATCATGCTATGTGATCATTTACAGTTTTGTCAAGCAGTGTCTGACAGTATCACGGCAGGTCTTTGGTGTACACAGGATATGGTTAAATAATTCTTTAAACTAGTTTTTAAAACTAGTGAAAAAATGGTTAATTGCTTTGAAAAATTAGGTCAAGGAGACCTGAAGTACACTTGCCAATGTCTTACAATTTAGTAATTGTTTAGATGCGGGTTCCCAAGCTTTTTCCTTTAAGTGCCACTTTCCAATTATCTCTTATACCACCGGGATAGAATGTATGGGTTGTCAGTTACCTAAATGATAGAAATGCAAAAAAACTAACAGTATTTGCAGTAAAATGCAAAAATGAATTGGTTTAATACGTTTTTGAATCAGTTTTGTACCGCCTTAGGTAAAGTTTAAATGGCGGAATATTGGATTGAGGTACTGTCACGGGGAACCCCTTACACTCACCTGTCCTCCGGTCCCACGTCGGCGGCTCCCGCTCGGCCAGCGTGCGGGCTGGGCGGCGTCTCTGTCAGGCGGCGGCTCGGCGTCTCCTCTCCCCGGCCGCCGCTCGGCTATTTCCGCCGTGAGCAGCCGCTCGGCTCTTTCCGTCGCGAGCGGCTGCTCGGGCGGTCTCCTCTCCGGCGGCGTCGGGAGCGGCCGCTCCACTGTCATCTCGGCGCGCTCCCGGCGCGCAGCCTCCTACACGCGCGCGCGCGTCTGCTGCTTCCATTTATGCCCTCCGGTGGAGCTGCACACAGGGCGCCCGCCGGAGGTATTTGGATCTGGGCCAATGAGCCCAAGCTTGTCAGTTTGAATGGGGCAATCAGCCTCAGGGTTCCTAAGTTGCACCAATCATTTCCCTCTTCCTGTTCCATCACTCCTATAAAGCTGCTCACTCTGCACTTGTTCCTTGCCCGTGATAGCGTGCTGCTGGGTGTGATTGTGATATCTGTTTTCCCTATGAATCTTGCCGTGTATGACCAACCCTGATTGCCGCCTGAACCGACCTTGCCTGTTTTTGACCACGATTCTTGCCTGCTCCTCTGTACCGCGTATCTCTGATCTCCTGGTGTGACCTTTGGCTAGCCCTGACTATTCTATCTAAACCCTTCTGTACCGTGCATCCTTGGACTGATCTCCCGTGTATGACCTCTGCCCGATTGTCTCTACCCAGTCTTGTTCCTGGTTCGTCCTCCTTCCCCTGCATAGGTCAGCATCCTTTGTGCTAACAAGTCCTGGGGGCAACCGTGTCCGGTGAGGCGTATTCTGCGTCCCGGCAAGCGGGGGCTTGGCTATAGGCGAAGAAAGCAGCGGAGATTGGGGGTTGCTGACTTATTGGAAGGAAGACGTCCCACGGGACCTGACAGGTACAGATCAGTCTGAAGCCTTGCCAAGTAATACCTCATAGGTTCTCGTGTAACACCTGTTGTATACATACCAATAGTTTAAGTCAGGGGTGCTCAACCCTTTGAAGAGCACAGACCACTTAAGTAATTTGAATACTGGTCATGGGCCTAATTAATAGGTTTATAATTGTTTTATTTTGTATTGTATAATGAAGATTTTTCACAAGAAGAAAAATAACCACTGTCTCCAAAAACTTCACTATAGTGTTTTTTACACTTGTATTTTCTTCCACCACACCACCCCATTACCATATCTGTATGTAACACTCCCCACGTGCTACCAATACACATGCTGATTGCCTTACATACCAGAATATATATGGGCACCATACTTATAACTCTGCCGCATCAGTCCCACAATTTAACCATGTTCCCATTACTCAACTCACCTAAAATCCTCACCAATGCATTATTATAGAGAAACCATGAAGTATCTCTGCGAAGGTGATATCATTACTCCTTATCAGCATGGATTTAAGGTGATATCATTACTCCTTATCAGCATGGATTTAAGAGGAATCATTCAGACAAATCCTATCAGCTTTTATGAGGAAGTAAGCTCAAGAATGGGGAAGGGGGAGATCAGGGGGAGTCATTGAATATCATATATCTTGACTTTTATAAAGCATTTGATACTGTGGATTTCCAGATGGCTAAAAGAGTGTTGTTGTTAATGGTGTGCAATCTGAGCAAAGGTGAGTTACAAGTGGTGTACCACAAGGCTCCGTCTTGGGCCCATTCTTTTTAATATGTTTGTAAGTGTTGTAAAGTTTGTCTGTTTGATGATGCAAAGGTTAGTAATAGGGTGGATACTACAGGAGGTGTCTGCAACATTGAAAATGATTTAGCTTTACTGGATAAATGGTCAAAATTGTGAAAACTAAAGTTTAATGTCTCTAAATGTAAAATCATGCACTTGGGTAGAAGGAATCCCTGCACCGAGTACCGTATGGGCAGTACTGTGTTAGCCAGGACTTTGGAGGAGAGAGACATAGGGGTACTGATTACTGATAGCTGCAAGATGAGTGGACAGTGTAGCCAGGCAGTGGGAAAAGCAAGCAGGATGCTCGGCTGCATAGCTCGAGGCATCACCAGTAGGAAGAGGGAGGTTGTGATGCTGGGTCCAAAGGACGGCAACAAAAATGGTAGAAGGACTTAACCCTTTAAGTGCCAGCCTTCCTAGAATTTTTGTCACCCTTTGTTGCCAGACCATGTTTCACTATTTTGTGCTACATATGTTCAACCTTGGTTTTTGAAGGGATTTCCAGGGATTTTCCAGGAAAATTATATATATTGTTTTTTTGAACTTCAACATGCAATATCTTGTTTGGCCTTTTTTAGTGTATTCTCAATACTTTTGGGTGAAATATGTGCCAAAAAATTAAAAAAAAACGTAGGTGTATTCTCAATATTTTTTGGCGAAATATGTGCAAAAAAAAAAAAAAAAATTTTTTTGCAATTTGTAGTGTTTTTTGTAATAAAAAATGTAAGTCAATAAAATTTTATTGCGTGCGAAACCCCAATTTCTCCCGCTCACAGCGGTACCACATATGTATTGGTAGACACCCTTTCCTGCCCAGGAGACTCCCCCAAACTGAAACAGCGCTTTAGGAGATTTTCAGATAAAATACAACTATGCTACACGCTAAGCGCACCTTGCAGTTTTTCCAGAAAAACAACCCTTTAAATTTGAAATAGCCCCCACAAATGATATATTCTCTGGAAGTACACACCTCAAGCTTTCAAGGCGTACCAGGCTTGTTGACATGGGCGCAGTTTTCTGGAAGTAATCCCTCAATCAATTCTTTGGTTGCACAGAGTTTCCCTAAAAAACAATAAAAAAGAAGTATCAAAGCCACATTTTCCTAAAAAAACTATATGCAAACAAGAAAAAACAAGTAAAATCTGAAAAGCAACATGCCCCGAACAGAACGATACCCAATATGCATAGGTACACTCAAGGGAAGAGTTGCCAAACACCCCAAAGTAAAGCATGCGCATAACGGTAATTGTACTTGAAAATTTCAGCTCTGCAAAGTGCGCACCTTGCAATTTTTCAACCAAAACAACCCTTTACATTTGGAATATCCCCAATAAACCATATATTCGCTGAAAGTACACATGTTAAGCTTTCTAAGCGTACTAAGCCTGTTGTAGTGGGCTCATCTTTCTGGAAGTAATCCATCAAAGAATTCTATGGTTGCACAGGGTTTCCCTAATAAATGTATAAAAAAACAGAATAAAAAACACCTTTCCCTAAAATATCAATATGCAAACAAAAAAAAACAAGCTAAATCTAAAAGCGCAAGGTCCACCGAGCAGAACAATATCCAACATGCATAGGTACTATTAACCCTTTTAATTGCTAGCCTACTTGAAGTTTTGTCATCCTCTGTTGACAGGTCATTTTTCCCCATTTTGCGCCATGTTTAACCGTGATTTTTGCTGGCATTTCCAGAAAAATTATATTCATATTTTTAGTTTAGGCTTTAACGTGAAATGTCTTGTTTGTAATTTTTCTACAGTTTTTTTAATATTTTTGCGTAAAAAAACAAAAAAATAAATAAAATAATATTTTTTAGACAATTGTCTCCTTTATTTTAAATAAAAAATTTGTTTTATTAATGAAAACCATATTGCATGTGATAGCCCCATTTCTCCCGATTACAACGGTACCACATAAGTATCGGTAGCCCCCGCATTCTTGCCCTGGAGACCCCCAAACTGAAAAGAGCACTTTATAACATTTACAGATAAAATACAACTACTATCCACACTATAAACATAAGGGGTTAATTAAAAAAAAAATGACATATGGTCCCCCCTCCCGGGGGGGGACCCCATTTTTTGGGGGAATTTTAAGGGTTAGGGTTAGGCTAACCCTAACCCTTAAAAATCCCCCCAAAAATTACATAGGGTCCCCCCTCCCGGGGGGGAACCATTTTTATTTTAATTTCAAGGGTTAGGGTTAGGGTTAGGCCCCCTTACCCGTCATAACCAGCCCGGGACCAGCTATGGGGGCTTGTAGGATCAGAGTGGAGGGGCCAGCTTTTGTGCCCCCCCCCCACCCTGCAGCCTACAAGCCCACATACCCTGTGTGGGCCCGGGCTCTTCTGCCCCCCCACGGGGGATCGGATGGCACCAAATTAAAGAGGAGACCCGGCTGGATCCAACCTGGATCAGGTGAGTATTTTACTTTTATATTTTTTTTACTGTGTTACTGGTTTAAAGTCAGCTACGTGAGTCTCACGTAGCTAGCACTTAAGTGGAGTAGAGGAGAGAATGAAAGGACTTCATTTGTACAATCTAAGGGAAAGAAGGAAGAGAGGGGGCATGGTTGAGACCTTTAAATATGTGAAAGGATTGAAAAAGGTTCAGGAGGGAAGTGTTTTTAAGAAAAAACTCAATGATAGAACAAGGGGGCACAACCTGAAGCTAGTTGGGGGGAAGATCAGGAGCAATGTTAGAAAATATTATTTTAGAGAGTGTTAGAACAAACTTCCAGCAGAGGTAAGGAAGTTCAAAAATGGACAATAAGTGAATTTAAACATGCCTGGGATACGCATACATCTAACCTAAGATAAGAAGTATATACAGTGTATACCTAAGGGCAGACTAGATGGACCATATGGTCTCCTTCTGCCATCAGCTTTTTATGTCTATGTTTCTATATCTAGTTTCAATACAAAGATCTGACCACACACCAGTTTTCTTTTTAATTTAACCCTTGATAGAGCACATATTAGTTGTATTTAATTTAAAAATGTCATAAAGTGTTCTTTTCAGTTTGGGGGGTCTCCTGGGCAGTCTGAGATGTCTACCAATACATATGTGGTGTTGTAAGTGGGAGGAATGTGACTTTCACGCTCAATATAATAGACCATTTAATAACACAGCTTTCTTTTTTTGTTTTCACAACAAATCCCCAAAGTGGAGATTTTTTTAAAATTTCCAGACAATAGGTGTTGCCATCCAGCAGCCCCACTTTGTGAAGTCAGGGCTTGAGTATGGCCAGCTCCCATTGTAAAGAATCATCACTTCAATATACCAGTGACTTCCATGCACTTTTTGCATTGACTGAATCAATCCCATTATTATACCAAATAACAAAAAAAACAGGAATTGATTAGAACTTGATTAGAGAGGTTTTTGTAGAAATCAGTCTTCTCTAATTTACAGTCGTTTAGTTTCATTTGCTTTGTGCCCCCTTCATTTTTGGTACCAACAGGACCCCCTTTTCTCCCAATAAAAAAGAAGAAGTCAGGGCAAGTGAATGCCGAAGGGGGTCATGCAAAATATTTGGTGAAGCCAGTGTGATTAGCAGTGTGAATTGCGGTGTGGAATGCAGCATGCATCTCGTGAGCTTTTTAGCTTTTAGACACAAAAGACTACAAAAAATGTTTTCCTATCTTTTTCCTGCTAAAATTACCTCTACCTGTAATGGAACAGTTTTACAGGTTAGGCACATCATTTTTCCAATGAGGTAAGGATATTTGTTTTTAAGTTTGGAAACAACAGAACCCTATGGACTTTGCAGAAAAAATGGCGAAATCTTTAGCATGGCCCATAGGGTGCTGTTATTTCCAAACTTTAAAAATCTATCTTTACATCATTGGAAAATGAATGTATCTAAATATTTTGTGTGTTATCGCTAAAAAGCTCACAGGGATGTGATTGCAATCTAAACCGCAGTGCACACAGGAAGTCACACTGGCTTCACCAAATATTTAGCATGACCCCCTAGGAAACCTAATACGCCCCTCAAAATAGAGGAAGAGATTATAGTGCAACACCAGGCCACAACCAGACCAGCCTAATGCATGACTGATTAGTAAGCTTTGGGTGTACAGGCTCTGAAGCAGGGGACAGCCAAGGACTGTAATGAAGAAGGATAGAATAAACCCCAAGGCAGAAACCACATTGAGCATGTGAAGATGTAGAAGACCTGTACAAAAGGGCTTATACTGGTGTCAATAAGGAAAGATCCTCCTAGACTAGAACACGACTGCCTCAATCGCCAAATATTAGCAAAGGAAATAAAAAAAAAGTAGCAAGAGAGATGCCCGAAGACCTACATTACTGTCCAAATCCCTGGACACTAATAAGCAACTGTAGAAGAAGCTGTGTCTCCCATAGGGCAAACAAAAAATATGTACTTTGGGCACAGGGTCCAGCAATGCTCTCCTCAATATACTGGACTGGAGTGTTTGAATAACACCTTAAGGTGTCAAATACAAAAATGCATTTAATAAATAACATAGAAGATTTATCAGCAGTTTCTTTTTCATTTGCCTGTGAGTGATCCAAATTGATTCACACCATCACATACTGTAACACATTTTAAAAATGACATTATACAACTGTCAAGCCATTAAAACTGGACAGCACCAGGAGCGAGTGTATAGACTTCTTAAGTTAATATTTATCATGGCAGTCATGATGTTTCAGTCTGAAGCTTGAAAGTAATTGGGCAAACCTTAATTTATTTATTTAATGTTTTTAGAGCAAAGTAATAGTAAAGGATGTGTGGTTGGATCTGTTTGTGTATAATTCATTTACAGCCACTTTCTCAATAAGATGCCACGTTACATTATTTATTAGTTGGTTGGAATGTTCTAATTTTGTTCGCAATAAAAAATGATCTTCATATATATAAAGCTGTGTTAGCAGAAACAAGCATTTTATAGTGATAGTTCAGTATGTCTTCAACCCCCTGCCCTGCCTCCATCCCCCAATGCTGAGGCAGGGGGGGAGGTGCAAAAAAAAACAGCTTAACTCACCCACTGTCCAGAGCCATTCCTCCTGCGATTTTAGCACTGGTTACGGCATCCCTCGCCCCCGTGCGGCATCTGTGCGGCTGTCGCCCATGCACCAGTGACAGCGCTGGGTTTCAGATGAGGTAAGATGTTTTTTTGTTGTAGACAGACTAAACATCTAAGGGAAAGTCCACTTCCAGTGGCATTTTGAATTTTAGATTTGTTCTGTGCCAAAATGATGTCCTAAAGGTGCCGAGTTGATCTAGTATTTTTTAGATTTTTTTAATTCTTTTTGTTATGTTAGAAAATGTATGGAATCACTTTTCACTACCTGCAATCTGCTCTTGCTAGTGAAAACTGTGCACCAAGTCTGTACAACTAAATCTACAAAAAGAGAGACATACACACAGAGCACTGCTCCTGGGCATGTGTGTGAGTGAGCTCATTTACAAAGCAGGCAAAGCAGCAGTCTTCTGTGTGCATAGGACTCACTTCCAAACACACCCATTTGCTAACATAAGAACAAAATTAAAAAATAAATAGATTAGCTCAACACATTGAAGACATCCTTTTGACACAAAAATAAATACACTTTCAAAAATGCCATTGAAAGGGGCTCCCCACCCACCCGAGTACCTGAGACAATGCTGCTGACTCGGCCGTGGCCACATTTTTAAATTGAACTAAAGCCACGCCCAGTGGCACTTCTGAGATCGCCGATTGGCTGATCTTAAAAGTGCTGATCCGCTTTAAGTCTAGTCTAGCTGATTTGGGTGGATATTTATTTTGCTTTAAATGAGCCCCTAAAGAAGACATACTTTTTACTTGGAAACCTAAGGCCATACGCTTATTTTGGTATGTGTAATACTGTCAAAACTGGCATTTGCAGTTCCGGACATAGACAGCCAAACTTTGGTTCAGTGGCAAATAAATTATTCATTCATTTGAGTCACAGTATTGTGAGCAGCTCTATTCTTTCTTTTCAGGCATTGGATCTCTAGAGTGAGATAGGGGTTTGTAAAGAGTGGGAAAAAAATAAAGTGTTTTTTTATTTAGAGGATAAGCAAGTAATGTAATATTTTAGGGCGGGTAACCTTCTGCTAAAGGATTGTTAAGCATCAAACAAAAGATCAAGCCTATAATGTTTTAAAAAAGTATGAGGGGAAGATCATGTGTCGCCAAATTTCTTCCAAGGAGGCATTGGATCTCTTCACTCAGGAAGTAGATACTGCTTTGGTGCAGTGTGCTGCAATGTAGGGAGGTGGAGTGTCCATAAAAGTGTAGGCTAAAAGATAGCTTGCCTAATCCATCTGGCTATAGAAGCTTTGGAGGTGGCCATTCCTTCCCGCTAAATTACACAAATAGGGGGTCTGACCTCCTCCAAGCATGTGTGCAATCTAAGTAAATCACCAAAGTTTTAACATCCAAAGGATGTGTACTGCACCCCTCATCATCTGGGTTGCCCCTAAAGGGTGGTAGGATAATATCCTGGGATCTGTGAAATGTGGAGGCAATTTTATGCATTAAAAGAGAATCAGGCCTAAGGATGGCTCTGTCTGGTGCCACTGTACAGAAGGGCTCTCAAATGGAAAGGGCTTGTAGATCACTGACTCTGCATGCAAGTAATGGCAAGGTGAAAAAAAAATTTTAAGGTTAACATTTTGTGTGATCCTTCCAAAAACGTCTCAAGGGGAAGTTTGGATAATTCCTTAAGGGCAAGGGTTAGATCCCATATAGGACATTTGGTCCTACATTGATAACATTCCTGCCGTTACTAAGCGGTTAACTAGTATAATAGGCCAGAGAAAAATTATGGAAATAAATACACCTCACCACTTTCTTGTGAGGCATATCAATGCTGTGCTGCACTCCCCACTGGCTGCCCATAAGCCTGCTGCACCGCCGCTGACTGTGTGTAATGAGGGACTCTCCATCGCCCAGGACTTCTTTCAGGGTTTCACTCGGAATTTCACTCGGAAGGTAGGGGGGTGTGGTTGGAGGACCAGCTAGGCCACCTTCCATGAAGCCGTCGGAAGTGACGCCAATGGAAATGATGCAACACAGAAGTCCCGGCTGCCGTCCAGCCTTGACTGGATTCACCGCTGCTGCCCAAGACCAGCAAGCCCAACCTCCGGTTCCACTGGCTGGTGCTACAAGCGGACCTCTGGGGCTGCAGGAAGACTAACCTGCGAAGGTAAAGCCAGGGGGGGTGAGCACCCCCCCCCCCCCCCAGGGACCCCTGGGGTTAAAAAATAAACATTTAAAACAGACCAAGGTCTGTGTCCCAGCCGTTTCCTGGAGAGGAAACACAATACTAAGGACTAGGAGGAAGGGGTAGGGCTTTTCATTTTGTCCCAGTTTGTGTTTCCATCCTGAAGAACAAAGTGAGAAAAGTGCACTATTTTATTTTGGTAGTAAAAAGTGCTATTTACTATTAATGTCTAGCAGGGGGTTGCTTCAGAAAGTGCAGTTTTTAGTAATTGGCCATTGGCCATGGGCTTTGAATCAAGGAACTGTTATGGGACAGTGAGCCCATACACACCTTATTTCCTTGGTAGCAACTTCCTCTTTGGTGTTCTACAATGTACCCTTCACAGAGATCAGGTCCCACAGCATTCACACACATGCCTATTCCTCTGGGAACAATCTACCATCTGCAAGCAAACAGGTAGACACCATGATGCTCAGGGCCAGGCTTAGGTTGAAAGGTGTCCTGTGCAAGACTGCAGGATGGCACCCCAAACAGCCCTCCCCTGCAAAACAGATGCAGCGGAAACAGGTAAATCTACCAAGAGAACCTCCAAAGGAGTCTGTAGTTTTACCCAGCTTCCTGTCTGCAGATCCCAATGTAAACTGTTCCCCACGTATGAAAAAGAAACATTTTGGCATCCCAGTGGTGCCCCCTATCATGACGTCCTGTGGAGTTGCACACTAAGTGCTAAGTAGTAGTGTTGGGCGAACCCCTAGAGGTTTGGCAAGTGCAGCCGAACTTTGAACAAAAGTTTGGTTTAGGTACCCGAACCTGACCCAAACCTGGTCCCCATTGAAATCAACGTAGACTCGACATTAGGGGGGGCGACTCTGCTTCTAGGGCCCCCCCACACTTCAACCGCCCAGGCGGAGGGGAGCCCGTCTGTCAAGGGGCCCCCAGCAGCAGAATCAGGAGCAGGGTTCTTTAAACAAATGCAGCAGGAAACAGCTACACAACTTACGTAAGCCAGCAATCCAGTTGGCGGTCTTTCCCTGTTAAATAGGCTTCTGCTCCCATGAGTGAGGACATTGGCAGCAGATGGCAGCAGTTCTAGTGGCAGCTACCAGTGTCCTCAATCATGAGAGCGGTGGCCATATTTCTTTAGCCCTAACACATGGACTATTTGACAGGGAATGCTGACCACCGCCGGGGCTCATGTATTTACAGCTGCTCCCTGCTGCACACTCTACATAAGTTAAGCTGGTTGATGGAATGCTCAGCAGCCCGTCAACAAGTTTTTCCACGTTCAGGCCAAACACTGAACTCGAACATGGACTTCTGCCTGATGTGCGTGTTCAAGTTTGGAAACCCGAACTCACAAAGTTTGGTAGGAACCTGAACTTTGCAGTGCAGGTTCGTCCAACACTAGTCAGTAGCTTTTCCCGTTGCAAAATGCTTTTAAAGCAGGAATGAAGAGGAACATGTCCAATCAGATTGAGGCACAGTTAGTGAATTTGGAGTTTGGCCATGTTTCAGATGGTTAAGGATTGAATGATCATTTCCCCACATAGCTAGCAAGCTTTACTACTTGACAAAGCTTTGCTTAAAATCCTACCCCAGGGGCTTCCTGGTTTTGTTAATCTGCTTCTAGGATGCCTGAAAACAGCCTGAGTTACTCACTCAGTTCATGCTCCTGCACTGCTCTAAAGCACCATGTGACCACTTGTTCGACCAGCTAATCCAGTTGGTCACAAAGAAGGACATGAACGGGCTGCAATTACATCAGAGGAACCCATAAAGGTTAGTATCAAAAGATGGGCTCTCTAGGGCTCAATAAGGAGCCTCCAGGGGGAGCTCATCTCTTGTTCCATGTCCCACAGCCATGTAGCCAAATATAAGGACTTCCTCTTACCCCGTAGAATGAGGGCATCCTAATTTAGAATGCCTCACTGCAAATTCATGTCCGGCAAGCCCTGGCAGTGTGCAGCCGATACTCACCACTTTTGTGATACAACAATAGCCTCCATTCACAAGACACCAGCATTCAACCAGGTTCACGTGATCTGCAGGTGCACAGCGATGTGAAAAGCCTCGTTCTGAACCAAAATGCTGCTGGAGATTGCATGGAGTGTGAAAATTTTGATTTGACTACCTCTTTAACAGCATCAGTTGCTTTTGTTTTGTTGTTAATATCTTTAAGAAAAGAGTATTCATAAGTAATGTTTCTTTAGTCCTATTCCAGTGGTGATCACTGCTACCTGTCTGCTACCTGTAATCAAAGCAGCTTATTTTATACATATGAAGTGCAAGACATGTAGGCATGCCATCGGCAATATCAGGCAGAGTTAAATGGGAATTAAAACATAAATCTAAGGTAGGCCCTTTTTGCCCCATTGTATGTAAAAGAATCTGTGACACACCAGGGGAGCTGACAATTTAAATGAAATAGATGCACCTTTGTTCCTGTAAAGATTAACAAGCTGAATAATTAGTGATGCAAATATCAACAGGGGTAAATGATAAATATTAATAACCCAGGATGCATTAAAAAACAAAATCATTAGGAAGGCTGGTATACTTAAATAATCACATTTATTAGCTGAATGTCAGCCCTGTTTATTATAATCATCTGCCTCGTAGTCCTTGGTGTAATAGTATCTACAAGTACAGTACCCATCACAGATGAGCTAACAACAGGCATGAGCTAACAACTTTGCTTAACTTTTATCCTTGGTTTGAATTACCTGATTATTGGGGGTATGCTGGGCCTTTTACCAGACAATAGTAAACAGAGAGAGAGAGATGGGGTAATTGTGCACTTGTTTTATCCCCCACTGTAGTAGCTAATAATAATAATAATATGTATATATTGCCATTGTATGCTTGCACATACATAGCTGAACCCCACCAGTAAGTTCACACATGTGCCTTGAGCAGTGGGCTGCTCTAGACAAGGCATCAGGGAAGTGATTTGGGGTTAGATGCCTTGCTCAATAGCACTTCAGTCATACTCCAGCCAGGGATCGAACCTAAGACCATCTGGACACAAGATCAATTATATAACCAAAAGCAAACATTAAATGACCAACAAGACAAAGAGACAGAGGAAGATAGCCCTGACATATTTAAACAACTAAAGAAATAGAAACCCAGTCTGATGATTTGGGCCATTTAGGGTGTACCATAGCTCCCTAAAGCGACCGAGACAGACAAAATCGCTGCTATTTTCTCATAAAACATATAAAAGAGAGTCTATCTTTAAGGTTATACTAAAGGCAAGCCCAATTGTTGTCCCATTGTTTCTGGCTACACGTTGCACTGTCCCAAACTTCAATCAAGACCCTGTAGTTCCTAAGTTATTTGTAAAAGTATTAGAGCATTGGAGATGCAGAGAAAGAAAATGAGGAGAAACAGTGGCGTGGCAATAGTGATGTGATGTAAGCACACTGTGTGCTTTATATATATCACAGTAACAAAATAAGTACATTGTTGTGCCTCTAGTTATTACTGCCAGCACATAGTGTGAGCAAAAGAGGGGGGGGTTCATAGCTGCAGAGAGAGGCAACCAATCAGGGTGTCTCGGGAGGAGATTGGGGGTGTTTCTGTTCTTGGTCTACCGAAGTTTGATTGAAGGACCAGGTCAGCGGGGTGGGGATTGAAACCTGAATGAGGAACTGACTAAGGAGAATGACAGAGGAGGAATCACAGAAGTCCAGCCACTCAATGAAAAGTAAGATGCTGATATATTTATTTTAACTTTTGACTTTCCAATCACTTTAACCTCCTTGAATAACAAGGTTGTGGGTTTAGCCATAGTCTGTTTGACAGCAGGACATATGAACATCATAAAAACAAAACCGGGCATTTGTAAGTTCTCCCAGCTTCTATTGAGGGGAGCTTCAAAAGGATTCCTAAATGTCCACCCCAAATTGGAATAAATCAATTGTTAAGCATGTATCCACAAGGAGCAAACCTTTAGACAATTTCACCAGAGTCTCTGTGCAATTAATCTGGTCACGTATTATATTTGAAGCACCAGAGAAACTGGTTCTCACTGTGCTGAATGTCATAAAAGCAGCCTGGGCCATTGGCCCTCCAATGTCAGAGACGGGGAGGCCGATTCATTAATAGCGCCAGGTAGCGCCAGATGAGCGACTGTAGCGTGATTTTTTCAGCGCCAGCCAGCATTCGCTGTGCTTGGCCGGCGTTAGCTTGTTGCCAGCGACTCAGTCGGTGTGCGGTAATGTTGAATACGGGCTTAGGGGTCGCTGTTTCACAGGTTCAGCGTTGTATGTGAGCGCCTGACAACGAATGGCCAGAGCGAACGGCTAGCTTCATATTCATTAACAAATCACGCTCCGAATTTGCTGTCGCTGTCCATTCCTTGTTTAAACCCCAGAGCGCTGGCGGCGCTGGGTGTTAACTAGTTTTTAACCATATTTTTTGATTGTAACATTATACATGTTTTTAGAATCATTTTGTAATATGTATACATTAATATCAGACCTGTTAGATCAATTCTGCACAAATTTTTTTTTAATTTTTTTTTTACTTAAAAATAAATCCTAACATTGCAGAAGTGGTCTCCAAATTTTTGACATTAAAAAAAAAAAAAAATTAATACCAATTAATTATGATTAATTATAGATTGCTCCATTGAAATGCACTGGACATCGCCAGGGAGCGACAGCTCATACCTGGCGCTGTGAAGGAATTTGCAGCGGCGCTGTTCGGTCCAGGCGGTTTCATGATGAATGCCGCGCTAGCCGTCGCTCTCGCCGGCGCTAGCCTCATTTTGCTTGATAAATGCGTCATTGTGACCGCCGCCGGGCGTACTTGAGTCGGTAGCCGCCGATAGCTGGCGGTACCTGGCGCTCGTCAGACACTACCTGGCGCTAGCCCGTGATAAATAAGGCCCTAAGTGTTGGTTGTCTAAGCTTGCAACAGATCAGGAGTGAGGGGGCCTTCTAAGACGTAGGAGCGTAACTATAGATGGTGGAGGGGTAGAGACCCCATCATTGTTGCTCCTCCACCTTCTTTATTAGATTTGTGTTTTCATGTCATCATGCACAGAAGAAATACTGTTTCTCTCTGCTGTCTCCATGTATAGTTTTCTAGTTGTGTCCAACTGAAAAAGAGAGGCAAAAGTAACTGAAAGATAACTGTATGAGACATGACGGGCCACATTTAATGTTCATACTGGGGCTCAGTCACATTTAGTTACACTACTGGGCAAGGCCCAAACCTGAATATAGTTCAGGGCAGAGCAGGTCCATTATGGCTGGACTCATGAGTAGCAGCTGGTGCTGCAAAGCATAATTAACAGAGGTGACTTGCAAACTTGAGGATGGTAGCTGTGACATAAACAGACAAAGCAAACGTCGAAAACTTTACTTGACATTAAACATGGTCAGATTTATTAAGCAGACAGGCTGCACTGATAGATTAGTAAATGACTATGACACACTGCGCTAAACATTCGCTGATGTGAAAAAACACCAAACCAGCACAACATGTGGGTCGAAGTGGAGCTAGGCAGCATAGTGCATTGATAAATCAGGACCTTGTAGGGCAACCATGGTTTGGAACAGTATGTAATGCCTATCAAGGCAGAGTGAGAACTCAACAATAGCTAAAGTATGTGATTGTAGATTAGGGGTAGGTACTTGAACATAAGAGGCCGATTCATTAATAGCGGCAGGTAGCGACAGTTGAGCGACTGTAGCGGCATTTTCAGAGCGCCCGCTAGTAGTCGCTGTGCTTGGCCGTTGTTCGGTAGTTGATAGCGACTCAGTCGGTTTGCCGTAATGTTGAATATTGGGTGAGGAGTCGCTATTTGACAGGTTCTGCGCTGTATGGGAGCGCATGATAGCGATTGGCCCTAGCGACCGGCTCCCATCATATTCATTAACAAATCACGCTCAAAAAATTTTTGCGCTGTAAAATGCATGTTTAAACCCCAGAGCGCTGGCAGCGATGGGTTGAAAGTAGTTTTTTAACCCCCAAACAACCATATTTTTGGAAACCAAAAAAAACTATTTTTTTAAATAATTTTGTAATATGAATACATTAATATCAGACCTGTAATATCAATTCTGTACATTTTTTTTTTTTTACTTAAAAAAATTATTTAAAATGGCAGAAGTGGTAACAGAATTTTTCACATTTAAAAAAAACAAAAACAAAAAATAATAACAATTAATTATGAATATTTAAAGATTGTTCCATTGAAATGCACTGGAGAGCGCCAGGTAGCGAGAGGTCATACCTGTCGCTGTTCAAGGTCGGACGCTGGCGCTATGGGCTGAGGCTGGAATAATGATGAATGAGTCGCTATATGGCGCTATCTCAGTCGCTAAGCAGGATCGGCTTGATAAATGTGTGATTGTGGTGGGGAGCCGGCATTCTCGTGGCGGGGCCCGTCATTACCGGCTGCTCACCAGTCGCTACCTGTCGCTATCCCTTGTGAAATAAGGGCCTTAGTCAGCTAGCAGCTAGGGAATTACCCTTATGTAATGATTCTGCTGAAATAAGTGACAGGTTAACAGGTAAGAGGTGTTGACTGACACATTTAAACAGGCATATTCTTCTTGTATGATTTCCTCTGTGCAATCTTCTATTTTATACATCCTGCTACGTTTGTAGTGAGCTATAAAGAACTTGTCCTTAAAGCACCCAGCTCTCATTTCCTTCAAAAAGGATTTAACTTTTGCCAGCTACTGTTTGACAAGTGGCGGAATCCCGTTGTTTGCAGCTAATCTGCCTTTTCTGTTTTTTCCTGTCTGCCAGTTTTACTGGATATTGCAGTGTGATCTCATGCAGTTTATATAAATCACTAGAGCATATAAGGGTGTGCCGCTCCCTTGAGGCATTGTCTCAGAATGGGTCTATTTTTAAGGAAAATTATCATCCTAAAATTACAAAAGTGAGATTCTAACGAACAACCTGATTGAGTCAAGCTGATTTTGATAAATCATTGGATCTCTATTTCTAACAAGATAAGTTAGACATATCTGCAAAGCAAACCAACATGGACAGTATTGATCGCTGTTGCCAGTGGGAACCTGTACGTTTTGGCTTGCCTAAATGCATTTTGAGGTGCACCATGGAATGTCAAGCAGTTAGTCCAGATACAGGCACAGAACGGGCAAGGGGAAGGCAGGGCCAGTGGGCCATACTAATTTGTGTCCAGCTGGGGTGGGTGTAACTCATTTCATTTCACATAGCCCCTGCAATGCTGTAGCCTCAGCACTTATTGACACTGTCATGAACACAGGTTGTTAAAAAACCTCTAACATAAAAGGCTCAATTCAGCACCATGCAAGAGTCTGTTTACTATAAAAGCTTCCCTCCCCAGAGGCCAAGAGATGTCAGAGGGGTGGCACTACTGACATTGTAGACTCCAGCGCTGGACCCGGTAGAAGCCCCCAACCCGTCGGACTGGGAGAAGACACCACCCGGTGGAGGACAGAAGGAAGAAGATGTAGGTGAGTTTTTTAAAGTACTGTTTGTGAATTGGTAAGGGGACTCCTATACCAGTTCACTGGATAAGAAGGCCAGCATGCCACATGATGTGGTATGGACATTATTGCTCATATTTAAACCTCTACCTGACATGATATTATGATAGCTATTCAGATATTGCCGCGGCTTTAGGGATCGTTTCCTGTTGCTGTTCTTAACATGTTGTACGTATGTTTGTCTATGCATGTGTTTTAACATTTGTTCTAATTGAATACATTGTTTAATATTTTCTAACTGTACCTTTTGTTTGCTGTGATTTGCTGTATTATTGGCAGTTCTTGGGTAAGTTTTTGTGTTTGTTTGGAATTTCAACAGGGGACTTTATTGGGGTTCAAATTCTCCCAATCACATCAAGGTCGATTCATGCCCATAAGTGGTTTACTTGCATTTTTTCCTTACTTCCGATTCATCCTTGCCTTTTTTTGTGCGCCATTAATTGCTAGTAAATCTGCGCATGGAGTTTGTTACTCAAAGTGTATATTTCCATGTGATTCATGGAGTCTTTTGAGGAGTGAAAAGTGTGCACAAATGTGTTGTTTTCGTTATGCCAGTGTATTTTGCCAATTATTTTTCTAATTATTTTTTTTTACATTTTGTCAATGAAAATATTTTCAAAACAATTTTGACAACACACAAATGTGATCATGTTTAAAGCTACAAACCCAAAAAGGTGAACATTTATAAAAAAACATGACGATACTTTATAATAGTAGCTCAATTATTAGGCACAAATACACCTAACAAACAACGTGGGGAGGCAGGGGTACAGAGAATATCTGGAACTAAACATTGTGAAATACAACACTGTAGGTCAACTGGAATCAGGATATCACCCAATCAAACACTACACATAAAAACAAGGAGAACACACGCCACAAGGAAAACACTACAGATTGGGGAATAGAGATTCGCCTTAAACATAGTCGTTGAAGAGACAAATTTGCCACCGCTAATGATGGGGGAGAAACATGGAGGCCATGGGGAACTTTGACTGCATTAGTCTGCACAATGTGCACGGAGCATCACCCTTCCTGCATCAATAGTGCAGTGCATCGATAGTTTGCATTGAGTCAGAACCTTGGGATCGCAACTCCTGCATGGCACTTTGTGCGATGTGCAAAGAGCAAGTTTCCAGATGCAGCTGCGCAGGGTTTGGGTGTTTTTGGTGCACGTGCAAGAATCAACTCTATAGTGTTGGACAGAATGAAGAAGATGCAGCTGAGTACTGTCGCTAAGTTTAGCTTTTTAAATTACTGTTTTTTAATTGGTAAGGGGAGTCCTACATCAGTTCACTGGGTAAGAGGGCCAGCATGCCACCTGCTGGGACCACCTCCCTAGTACCCTTACCCTCTTTTGAGCACCGAGGGGGTGGAAGAGCCCCGGCTTAGGTACTGTAGGTACTGTATTAGGGCTGGCAAACCAGCAGTGCTCCTTCTTTTTCCGGTTAAAATGAAAATGTTGGGGTTTAAACTTGCTGAAGTGCAAATATACCAATATTCTTATTAGTAATAAAATGGAGTTTTTCTTAATAAGAGTTCCTCCCTACAATGCCGTACTCCCTGTTCCATCCTTGGATATAGAACTTTGAATCTTCCTAGTTCAGAGTAATTTAAAATAGTACAAGACCTCTTTACAGATGCATTTTATTTAAATGTAAGGAGTACTTTATTGTGGTTTAATAATTCAGATGGTACAATATTATATGAAATGTCAGAGATGTTATATGCTCTTCAAAGATGCGTCCCATGAGAGTCTCTGGACTGTGACACAGTAGACAATGCAAAATGAACACATTTTGCCTTTCTTCTGTTTAGTCTTAGGGAAAGTTTAAATGTAAATGTACATTATATTAAATTATACATTATATTAAAATAAAATCATTTTTATACTGCTTTAAAAGTGAGCTTTATAATACATAGCCAGAAAATGGGCATACCTACAAATGGCAAGACTTCACAGCAAAGTTTGATAGAGCCCCATCTACCCGGATCCAAATATCACCCTCCCCTGATTTACTAAGTGTGCTAAACAGGGATATAAAACACATAAAAACGTAACAATCTTTTAGTAAATAAGGAAAGGCATAGGTACAGCTACAGTCAGTACAGAAGACTGGCAGGGTACACACATTGAATCTTTCAGAGAATATGCTATAGTGCTATTTTTGATGCTGCAGCATAGCCCATTACACCAGCAATCAACTCTAAACAATATATTACCTGGCTAGAGGGCAAAATGTAGATAGTAGATAGAATACTGTAGATAGAATACTGCCACAGTTTTAGCTTCTCAGTCAAAGCTGTATCGTACATCCATGGGAAAAGACAGCTACAGTGGCAAGGTTGACAGCTAGAAGCAAAGAGAACTACAGTGGCAGGGATGAAATGAAGTGGTGTAGAGAGGTATCAGCATTAAGGATGGCAGTCAGTGCAGGAACAAGAAGCAGCATTGGTAAGGATGACAGCTGGTAGTAAAAATAAGTAGCACAGAGGATGACAATTAGCAGTTAGGACACAGGTGTCAAACTCCCTCCTGAAGGACCAGCAACAGGCCATGTTCTCCGCACAGATGAATAGGCGGAGTAATAATGCTTATACAGAGGTATAAAGCTGGCTATGTGAAGATCCACAAAACATGACCTGGCCTTTTACTAGGCAGTTTGATACCCCTGAGTTAAGGGTAATGAAGAGGTCAAGTAGACAGCAAAAAGTCAATAAAAAAATGGAGTGGCAGAGGTATGCCGGCAAGGAAAATGGCCAGGGGCAATGTAGCCGAAATATGGAAAATGAAAACCCAATGAGGAGCTGCAAAGTCAATTAGAAGACAGCACTGCCAGTGCACAAGGCAAAAGTTACCTTGGCCCTTATTTATGAAGGAATAGCGACAGGTAGCGACGGGTGAGCGACCGGTAATGACGGGTCCCGCCACGAGAACGCCGGCTCCCCACCACAATCACACATTTATCAAGCCAATCCTGCTTAGCGACTGAGATAGCGCCAGATAGCCACTCATTAACCATTATTCCAGCCTCAGCCCACAGCGCCAGCGTCCGACCTAGAACAGTGACAGGTATGACCTCTGGCGCTCTCCAATGCATTTCAATGGAACAATCTTTAAATATTCATAATTAATTGTTATTAATTTTTTTTTTTTTTAAATGTGAAAAATTCTGTTACCACTTCTGCAAATGTTAAAATTTGTGCAGAATTGATATTACAGGTCTGATATTATTGTATTCATATTACTAAATTATTTACATTTTTTTTGGTGGTTTGGGGGTTAAAAAACTACTTTTAACACATCGCCGCCAGCGCTCTGGGGTTTAAACATGCATTTCACAGCGCGAGAATTTTTTGAGCGTGATTTTTTGATGAATATGGTGGGAGCCAGTCGCTCTGACCAGTCGCTATCATGCGCACCCATACATCGCGGAACCTGTCAAATAGCGACTCGTCACCCCGTATTCAACATTACTGCACACCGACTGAGTCGCTGTCAACAACCGAACAATGGCCAAGCACAGCGACTACTAGCGAGCGCTGTGAAAATACTGCTACAGTCGCTCAACTGTCGCTACCTGCCGCTATTAGCAGCAATGTTTGCTTATGTCAACTACTGAATTAACTAGGAAGTGTTCTCATGCCAGGTGGTACACAGAGTAAAACTTTAACTTAAAGCAGTCATAAACCCATTTTATACAATCATATCATTCAAAAGTCCCTGAATTCAGCATGAGAAAGGTCTCTGGCAATGCAATTTGGATCTCAAGGACCCTTTGTCTACCTTTAATACTTTAAGTCTGATTTGCATCATAAATATAAAGCCGCTCCAAAAGTATAGTATCTTGACTATCTTGACAGCAAGGGGTAGTTCTACAACGAACTTGCTACTACTTCTCCACATTTTAAGTTTTCATCTATTTTCATTTTGGTGTGTTTCCTGGCTGATTTGTGTATGTTTAACAGTTTTAGTTGCCTGACAACCTATATCGACATCCAAGGTGGTACTAAATAGAAACTAGAACAAACTTTGGGGACCCCTCATCAACAGTATTTCCCATCCCTGTCCTAAAGTGCACGCAACAGGTCATGTTTTCATGGATATCCACATAGATACACAGATGAAGTAATTGATGCTTAACCAGCACCACAGAGCCGACTGTGCAGATATCAAAAAGAATGACCAGTTTGGGGTACTTGAGGACAGTGTGGAGACACACTGACCTATAGAAATTCTTAACTAAGTTACTAAGCAGGCTCATCACTTCCGAAGGTCCAGGGATCATAGCCAGTTTGACTCCCCTCCCAGGCCCACAGCAGTATGCCACCTTTATGCCTTTGAGATCTGAAGTAGCTGCATTGGCAGATACGAGCCTTTCCGCCCAAAGGAGTGTGATATAATAATAAAAACAATGAAAAAAGATTCCATGTAGTAGCAACATCTGTGATTGCTTCAGTTGGA
This sequence comes from Gastrophryne carolinensis, assembly GCA_027917425.1. Lineage (NCBI taxonomy): Eukaryota > Metazoa > Chordata > Amphibia > Anura > Microhylidae > Gastrophryne > Gastrophryne carolinensis. The sequence goes on along the minus strand of CM051235.1, from coordinate 510,752,582 downwards.
GCTAGCCTTTGCGTTTGTACCTGAAATATATATACAATACACATCTCTAGCGCGCAATATATCTGCAATATTTTGGCAACATGCTGCAAAACTGAGAATGCGATTATTGCTTTTCTTTTTTTTTCCTTTTATTATCTTTTTTTCCTTCGAGTATGCTACTTTTTTAATATACAGTCAGATGTCCTCCTGTAATTGCAGTATCAAATCTGTGTCTGAGTTTTCAACTGCAGGTGATTTGAAATGATTAAAGATGCACAACAGGGAATAAACAAAAATGCTTACATGCAATTATTTTTAATTAGTATTTGGCTATAAAGTATATGCCTTCATAAAAAAGTCTGTTATTCGCACAAACATCTGTTACCATACACACAAGGAAACACACAGTAAGTCTGTCATCACATCACCAAAACAGAAAACACTAAGGAAGGCAGGCAGGAAAGTCGACACATTTCAAGCTTTTTTTTTTAAACAAAAGATATAAGTATCTCTGCCAAAACAGACACTGCGCCACACCTTTCATTAACGTAATTTACAATCAAAGGAAGAGCTGCAGCGAGTGGAATTATGCCTGAAAAATGTTAAAATAGCTGGAATTATTCTCCAACACAATAGACCTTGTGCGCGCAAGGCAGATTCCTGTGCTAATTTTGAATTAGCCAGCTTAATCAAAGGACTTCCTGTTTGTGCATGTTTTACTGCCATTCATATTTTGGGCAATGTTTTGTATTATTTTCCTGTAATATGCTTAGGATTAAAAAAGGAAAAGGATATTTTAACTAGTGAAAGACTGTAAAGCAAGAAAGGTCGCAATAGAATTGTCTAATAATGTTCAGCATCAATGTTCAGCACAAAGAGTGATATAGGAGGGGGTAAAGGGGGTGGGAGTAGCTCCATTACTATTATATATACAAAATTATTAATATTATCCAGGGCCTGGGAACTAATTTACCGCCCAGTTTAACCCTCTCATCATCTAACTATTAAGCACCAAACATGTCTAACTATGTGGAAAGACTGCATTGCATGTTCCAACTTTGAGGACTCAAAAATAAGAGTAGGGACCACACTAAACACAGAGTGCCTTGTCGGGGCGGTGTGGCTTCCACATGTATCTGCAGATATATGCAACCAAATCTCTGTCTTTCCACATAGCTAGACACTTAATACTTAGATGATGAGAGGGTTAAACTGTGCGGTAAATTGGTTCCCAGGCCCTAAATAATATTAATAATTTTGTATAAATAATAGTGATGGAGCTAATCCCACCCCCTTTACTCAGTGATATAGGAGGGGGGCCATCGGCAAATAGAGATGACAGCAGTGGCTTGGAGGAACGCTGTGCCATTGATTGTACACCATCATCCCTAGGTAACATATCTGGTCCAATTATTTAGTAAAATAGTTTTTACTATAATAATTGTATGCTTAGTGTTGGTGGGAGTTTAGATGAAGTTTAATATTGGGAACATGGTTAAGATTTGAAACTAAAGGGGACAGGCTATAAATAAGGGACCCCAATATTCAGAGAGGTAAGCCAATCGACATGTGCATTGCTAGCATGTGGGGATTGTTACATATGAATATAGGGTGTGGTGGAAGGGCATACGAGTGGAGTCTTGTAAAAAAATCTTCATTATGCTATTCCATATGAAAAAGTCTGAACCTATTCAATGCAGCCCACAACCAGGGTTCAGGTCATTTAAGTGGCACACTTTGGAGTAAAAATTGCACTTTAGATCTCGAGACGCTGCCCCTTCCAGAGACAAGCCCTAGAGGCGCACATTGCGGTCATCCCAAAGCCCGGTAGGGACAGTACCTTGCCGGGAAGTTACAGACCAATCTCACTGATCAATGTAGATGTAAAAATATATGCTAAAATCATTGCTCTCAGAGTTCAGCCACTGCTCCCCTCATTGGTCAACTTCGATCAGGTGGGGTTTGTCTCCAGAAGAGAGGCAAGAGACAACACCATTAAGGCAATTTCCCTGATTCATTATGCACAGTCGTGGACCATCCCGGCCTGCGTGCTGGCGGTGGACGCGGAGAAAGCCTTTGATAGGGTGCACTGGGGGTTCCTGAAGGCAACACTCGATCACGTAGGAATAGGCCTGGTCATGCTAGCCAGAATTATGGCCCTATACCATGACCCTACCGCAAAGGTAAAGGTCAATGGCTCCCTGTCAGGCCCCTTCAACATTCGAAATGGTACTTGTCAAGGGTGCCCTCTATCTCCACTGCTTTATGTGTTGGTGATGGAGCACCTGGCCAATGCCCTGAGGACCAACCCTTCTATCAGGGGGATCTACTGTGGGGCGAAAGAGGACAAGCTTTCTCTCTTTGCTGATGATCTGCTTATGTATGTAACCTCACCGCATATATATATGCCCTCTATTTTGGCAAAGTTCAAGCATTTTAGCGAACTCAGTAATTTCAATGTGAACCTATCTAAATCAGAGATCTTAAACGTCTCTCTAGACACGCGGACTCAGCAACTCCTACAGGCAAATTTCCCCTTCAAGTGGCAGGGAGAGGCCATAAAGTACCTAGGGGTCCAGCTGCCTTCGGATTTGGGTAAACTGTACAAACTCAACTACGCCCCGCTCCTTAAGTCAACGGTCACCAATCTAAGCCTCTATAACAAAAAACAATATTCATGGCTGGGGCGCATAAATATTTTAAAAATGGACATCTTGCCCCGATTCCTCTATCTATTCCAGGCAATCGCACTGGCCCCGGAGCGTGGCTTTTTCAAGCTGCTCCAAGAAGCCTTTTTTCAATTCATCTGGGACAGTGGGAGACCCAGAGTGCATAGGGCAACACTCTGCAGGCCCAAAAGTGAGGGGGGACTTGGGGTTCCAGATCTCAAGATCTACGATGCCGCGTCGGTGTTAGTACGCCTCTCAGACGTTTTGGTTCCACCAAAATGAAAATAAGTGTTGGGTCAACATAGAGAGGGATACCTCCCCACTCGGACTGACGGCCTTACCTTGGGTGGACTCCCCACGCCGGCCTAGGAAACAGGAGCTGCCCTATCTGGTGGGCCCTTTGCTGACGATATGGGATAGGTTACTGAGACGGGGGGAATTGTCACTCAGACCTGGACCCCTCACCCTGTTATTCGATATTCCCTCCAGGAATGAACTCTAAGACATTCCTCCTTTGGGAGGCATCTCGGGACACTAGACTGCGAGTGCAGGCCTGCCTTCCCTCTTAGACTTACGGACTCGGGGTGGAAGTGGGAATATCTCCTGGCTCTTGTGCGCCCAACTGGTTGCCTTTGTCAAAACCCATACACCAGCCTCGAACCTCTTTTGCCCTTATACGCCCTTTGAGAGGCTTCTGAAAGATCCGACACCCCCTAAACATGTGATTTCTACTCTCTACAAGATCCTTCAGGATGAGGGGGAGGGTCGGGAGTTGCCCCAGTTCTGTAGGAAGTGGGAAGAGGAATTGGGACAAAAATTTGAACCTGAGGAGTGGGAGAAGTCCTTCGCGCTTACTGACAAATTGTCTATGGCATGCAGAGCACAGGAAAAGAATTATAAAATTCTCGCAAGATGGTATAGATGCCCTTCAGTCCTGGTACAATTCGGGGGAGCGGAGACTGGAGACTGTTGGAGGTGTGGGAGGGCCCCGGAGACTATGGCCCACATCTGGTGGGAATGCCCGATAGTGAAGACCTTTTGGGATGGGGTGCTCGGAATTTATAAACACCTGACCCTTGAAAACATCCCGAACACACCACAGGTAACCCTCCTATCAATGATCCTGGGGGCGGTGGCGGAAAACAAAAAGGGGCTGCTCAGACACTTGCTTACAGCCGCCAGATCAGTGATCCCCAGACACTGGCGTACCAATGTTGCTCCTTCCCTGTTAGAATGGTACGGGGAGGTGGAGAATATCAAGAGGATGGAGGAGCTGGCATTGGAAAAGATGGAGGAGGGAACCCAGAAGTTCCTTAGGACATGGACTCTATGGGAGGTGTCACGGGTCTCGCCAGACTTCCGGGCGCTCCTGGAGCATGTGTAGCATTGGGGGGGCAGTGGCGGGGGAGGAACTCGATCGGTGGAGTGTGGTCAGGACGAATCTGGGGGCGGGGTCCGGGCGCGGGATACCGGGCCTCATGGCTCTTGGTTCTCTATTCTTCTCTACCTATTCTCTTTGTTCTTTTTTTTCCACCTCTTTCTTCATTTTTCTCTCTCTCTATTTTACCTCTTTTCCTTTTTCCATACTTCTTCTATCTCTGCTGATCACTGGGAGGAGTGGATGCGGCAGTACACACGCTGGAAGAGCCAGTCAGGGATGGGGTCATAAGATGGGGGATGGATCCCCTAAGCCCGTAAATAGGCTGTACCCCGAGCTTTGGAAGGAAGTAGGTTCAGGACCCTGTAGACCGGATAAAAAATGTAATACTTTGTATCTGGTTGCCGTGTTATCCTCACCCTGTGATCCTCTGATTTCTTTTTTCTATTTACTGTTCTGTATAAAATGAAAATTTCAATAAAGATATATTGAAGTAAAAATTGCACTTTAGGTGAAATTGGTATTATTACACCAGCACCTAGGAAAACAAAGGTAGTATGGTTGATTCAGCAATAATCGAGAATCGGTTTCCAGTGCAAGAACCTACTTTTTGTGTCTTGAACGTTTTAGTTGGCACCTTTTTATGTGTATGTTTTTTTAAACATAAATGGCCGCACAAGACCAGGTACACACGAGTATTTTCATTTTAAGTTTTCCTGCTAGCAAAAAACTTACACAAATGTGGTCACACTGGCAAGGCTGCTGGCAAGACTGGTGCTTATGGTGTGTTTCTGTACCCTTTTTGTAGAAATCGTCCTTTTAAAGAATACCTAGGTGAGAAATTAATGAATCCTGACTAAATCTTCAGTGATTCTAGTGGGGTTTTTTTACATTTGTAAGTCTCCAGATTTATTAATGTTTTTAAATATATTTAAAGGAAAAGTATTTATTTTCTTTGTCTCTCAGCTAATAAATACCTTACTTCTAGTGCAGGAAAAGCGTGTTACATTTATATACAGTTGGCCGTTTCTGTTACATATGTATCTACATGTAACATGCTTCCCCCTACACAAGGAGAATTAAAAAAGTGTCATTAATGAAAATAAACACACAGCCTCGCCAGAGCTGTTGCCAAATGTTACTTTTTAGTAAAAAGTGATATATTTTAATGATTTAATATGGCAAAAATATAAAATATAAAAAATAATTTAAAATTAATTAAATATTATTTTTATTAACCATTGTGGTATTGTGTGATTATTTAAAAAAGACAAGGGAAAAATAAACATGAAAACAGACGTATTAGAGTCAAGTCATAACATGTTAGGCATCAGCATGTAGACAAATAATCTCCAAATTATGACAGGCAGAAAAAAGGAGGGACAGTCAGCTGAACCTTTGGAGCCTTTGAAGTGATGCGAGAGAACTTTATAAGGAGAAAGTTGCGAGAGTGCTTTCATACATAAGGGCAGACTAGATGGACCATATGGTCACCTTCTGCCATCAAACTTCTATGTTTATATTTCTCACACAAGCAGAGCAGGATACCATTTCTTGCTTAAACAGTGCACGATGTGAGAGAACTTCGAGTTTTTTTGTATGACCCTTGCTAAATTGGTCTCAATGAAAGGGAATGTCAGTAGTGCACCTTTTGCAAGTGGTGCTAAATAAAACCTTCGACTGGTTCATGCTAGTGGCAACTACCAGATTCTACGGAAACAAGGCACAGATGTACTGCCTGCCACTCATTGTTTCATTCATTGCAACAAAGGTGGGAGATGTAGTCAAGCAAACAAGTTCCTTATGATTTCACATGTACGCCATGAATCAGACGGGCTGGACTGGCCCTTTAAAGAGGTCGTCACCAAGTTGACGTAATTTCCGGTTCCGCTGATATCACCTCCAGTTCCAGTGATGCAACTCCGGTTCCGCAAACGTCACTTCTGTTTCTGGGTTAAACTGTGGAATGCACGCACTGTAGATCTGTAAGTGTGCCCATTCTGGCCACAAGCAGATTCCTGACATTGTGTTATTTTAATGTGTCCGGTGCCTGTCTGTCATGTCGTTCTCTGAATAAAGCAAAATGGCTCACCACTGAGGTGCACAAAATGATTAAATATAAAGTTGAGATTTCAAAGAAACATTGTGCTGGCAAAAGCAGGAAGAGACTAATGGCCCATTTCCACAAACATATACTGTATTTTTCGCCCTATAAGATGCACCTACCCATAAGACGCACCTAGGATTTGGAGGAGGAAAATAAGAAAAATAATATTCTGAACCAAATAATAGGCAAGGTGCAGAATCCTAAGTTTTCAGACAGAGTGGCATTCCCCCCTCCCATTTCCAATAGGCAGTGTGGCATTCCCCCTTCCCATAGGCAGTGTGGCATTCCCCCATCCCATTCCCATAGGCAATGTGGCATTCCCCCCTCCCATTTCCAATAGGCAGTGTGGCATTCCCCCTTCCCATAGGCAGTGTGGCATTCTCCCCCCTCCCATTCCCCATATAGGCAGTGTGGCATTCCCCTCTCCCATTCCCCATATAGGCTGTGTGGCATTCCTCTTCCGATTCTCCATATAGGCAGTCTGGCACCCCCCTCCCATCCCTCATATAGGCAGTGTGGCACCCCCCCAAATTCCCACAGGCAGGGTGGCATTCCCCCTCCCATTCCACATATAATCAGTGTGGCATTCCCCCATCCCATTCCCCGTATTGGCAGTGTGGCTTTCCCCATCCCATTCCCCATATAGGCAATGTGGCATTCCCCCTCCCATTCCGCATATAATCAGCGTGGCATCCCCCCTCCCATTCTCCATATTGGCAGTGTGGCATTCCCCCTCCCATTCCCCATATAGGCAGTGTGGCACCCTCCCTCCCATTCCCCATATAGGCAGTGTGGCATTCCCCCCTCCCATTCCCCAAATAGGCAGTGTGGCATCCCCCTATTCCCAGAGGCAGTGCGAGATTCCCCCTCCCCCATTCCCATAGGCAGTGTGGCATTCCCCCTCCCCCATTCCCATAGGCAGTGTGGCACCCCCTCCCATTTCCCATATAAGCAGTGTGGCACTCCCCATTCCCAATATCGGCAGAATCAACAAGTTAAAAAAAAAAGTAAACTCACCTTTGACAGCCGGGGAACACACAAGCGGTCAGCTCCGTGAATCGGGTGGGCGTGGCCTGCACCACGTCGGTGTAGGCCACACCCACCCGCTCTATGGAGCAGGGCCACGCAGACAGCGGGCTCTATAGAGCGGGTGGGTGTGGCCTGCACCGACATCGACACGGGCTCTGTCCCTGTCACTGCCATTGCTGTCTTTTCCGGCAGTGACAGCAGCGGCAGGGACAGAGACAGCGCCCGCCGCTCCTCCATCTGCTGCCAGGGCACGTGTGAACAGTGCAGTGGGTAGGTGTGGCCTGCACAGACTAGGTGCAGGCCATGCCCATCTGCTGCACAGACCCGTGTGCTCGCAGCTGGAGGGCAGAAGGAGATGGGGAAGCGGCGGGCGCTGTCTCTGTCCCTGCTGCTGCTGTCACTGCCAGAAAAGACAGCGATAGCAGTAGCGGGGACGGGGACAGAACCTGCTCCTCTATCTTCTTCTGGCCTCCCGCAGCATGGCAGACACTTCTTTTTTTTTCTTTTACATTCGCATAATAAAACGCACAGACATTTTCCCCACCCTTTTGGGAAAAAAATAAGTGCGTCTTATAGGGTGCAAAATACTGTATATCTATCTTTCAGCAAGCAAACAACCGTACGAATCACATGCAATTGAATGATTTGCATTCGGACGCTAATGTTCTTTATCACTCGTGCTGTGTGCTGTACATTTTATTTGTAGTTGATTTCTGTTCCCACATGCTCAAGTTAAGACGGAAAATTACAACATTTATGGCCATCAAAACAATACGACACCTGACCAATGAACAAATTCTCGTTCATTACTCGATCACAGTGACCATTTCTGTGGATCAATTATTTTGTGATTGAGGTTTCTTTGTGATTGAGATTTTTTGTTCCATGGAAATGTTCTATAAGTGGAGGCTGTACATGCAATTAGCCTGTCGAACCGATGGGCCTTCATGGTGAGGATAGGCAATTCAAGAGCAACCCTCATGCTCTAGAACACAACACGCAACTGTTTAGTTTAATACTAAAAAAAGCAAAAAAAAAGTTAAATTGCAATGTCAGGCCCCAAAAGGATTCTGTAGTTGATAGCAACCAAGAAAGGAGAGTAAACAATAAACTAAATAAACAGCAATGATGGAGTTAAAAAACAAATGAGCCATTAACTGCCCAGAGGAAATAATTAAACTATGACAAATATTTTAGGGATCAGCTGAATCTTTGGAAATATCCCCAATAATACTGACCACATGCATCTAGTGGCAGAACTACATATAGAAACTTCATGAGCAACATACAAGGTAGGTGAAGTTCCATACAGGATATCATTGGGGGTTTATGTCACAGTAAATGAATATTGGTGCAGTTATTTAAAAAGTGCAAATACATCATACATACCCTGCCTGTATAATATCCCTCCATCTTTTGTGTTCTATCCATTTAGCAGGGTGACTTAAAAAAAAAAAATATATATATATATATATATATATATATATGCTTATTCAGATTTACTTGCATTCGAGTGCTTTTCATCATTTATGCATTAGAAAAAGGAAAAAACTGAAGTTTTAAATGTAATGCATATCACTGAAAGTCAAGGATAATTAAGCTGTGGTTCTCGCTGCTGTGCTTTGTGGCATTACCAATGATTTATGAGCAATACAATGCTAGTCTATCAATTCTCATATAAGTAATAATATAGTCAAGCTATAAATAATGTTTGTAACAAAGCACAATAAATTAAAAGCAAAGTTAATATTTGGAATATCATTTTCCAGTGTGTCACATGTATAGTGGCCTATAAGCAAATAGACTTGGCTCATTGACTTTGAAATAAATTAATTTGCTAATTACAGGCTTTTTATTAACATTGATCTGATTGGCTATGTCATTAGCAGCAGTAAAAGATGTCCAAATAGATAGTTGATAATAACATGTTCTGATTGTCATCTGGGTTGCTGCGCCTGAATATTACAAGTGACATTTATTCTATCAGGTTGATGGGTAAGCAGCTGTGCTGAATCTTGGCAGAGACTATGTTGCATTTTAGGAAACTTCACTGAGGCAAGTCATGTCTCTAGCCAGGAATATTTTGACATTTTCACTAGGATGCTCCAAGGTTAAGGCTACTTTCACACTGGGTGGTTACACTAGCAAATTGCTTCCACATAAAACTCACTGGTCTGCAAGCCCATGGCTTACTATGAACACTTTCATGACGATTGTGTAGCATGACCAAATCTTTCTTATCCTATTACTTGATAATTACAATGAAGGAAGATGTCTGACTTGACTACTGTGTCTCTTTAGGAACATGCTAACATGAGCAGAAAAAGATCTGAGAGGTTTGTGAATGTGCCATTCTACATTTACAGGGGGAACTTCTGAGCTTTCTGATCTAGCCTGTGCTAGAATAATGACTTAAACCCCATGGACAGCCTTGCACTGTTGGAAGAAAAACTTCCCCAAAACTAACTTGCCCCATCTGCATGCATGATGCTGAATCATTGAATAAATATGTATATTATACAATGTTTAACTATAACTAAACTATAACTAAAAATGAGAACCCATATGTCAAAGCCTCAGCTTTGAAGCTCACTACTTGACCAGCTGAAAAGCACATTGGGGGGGCACTCATTGGGGATGTCATGGGCTGGTTGGGGGTAAAGTAAATTCTCGGGCAAATTTTGTGCCCCAGTTCGTCACTGCTAGTTGGGAAGACATGATGGAAAATTTTTTGCTATAGAATTGTAATTCAAAATCCAAGTTAACCTTATAAGTTGCTTAGCTATAGTCACATGCGACTATCTATATAAATATGTATACTGTAAGATGTTGAATGGAAAAGTAAGAGAAAGTATTCCAGTAAACAGAAAAGTGATACAGGATGACTCTGTTCTTAATACAGGACGGGTCTTTCCAGGGCATTGGACCTTGTTAGGAAGTGCAGCTGGGCTAGGTGTAATGATATCTATAGCTGATCTATACAGAGTAGGAGAAAAATGCAGTGAGCTACAGGGCTCCAACCCAAGAGATCCAGAGAGCTCTGTTCCAGATTGCTTTCATCCAGAGAGCTATGATCCAGTGAGGTACAGAGTAAAATTGAGACTGAAGGTTTGAGATGGGAATCCAGAGATGAAAGTGTGAGTGCTCTGACGTAGTGAGTCAGAGAGACAGACTGGGGAAGACTTAAAGGGGGGGAATCTCAGACTGAAACTGAGACAGAGGACAGAACAGAGCAGCTGACCTAGGACTAGCAGTTACAGATACTGTACAGTTTCTGCTAGACAGTGAAGGAAGCCTGTTACCATTGCTAAAGCTGCTCTGTTAGAATTTTTGCCAAAATCTCAGAAAAGATCCAAGCTTTAGCCCCATAATGCCTGTCTGTTTCTCTGTAACAAGTATGCTCTCAACTGAAACCCCACAAAATATACATACAGCTTTCCATTAAAATGCTACTGTTTTCATTAGTCTCAGGCAAAGGTTAGTGGTCCCCCCCTGTTAAAGTGTAATGGGATGATAAAACACCTGCCATCACAAATTTTTCTCTTTTCCTCTAAACGAAAACAACATGCTTGTTGGACATTTTGTCATACGGGGTTTATATACAAAACCCATTATCTTGCTATTTAGCATGTTCTATTAGACTATTTTAGCAATAGAGCCACTTTAGCAACTGTCAATATTCACTAAAGCAGCAACAGCTCCCAACTGCCCTGTCAGTACTGACCCAATCAGTGTCATACTGAAGCGCCTCGGACACAGCAGAGGTAATAATTCCTGGGACCCAAGAAAATCATTCTTAAGTTTCCATTGATAAAATTAATCTTGAGGCCCAACCTGTGTAAATCATTCTGGAGGTTCCCCATAGGAAATCATTTTTGGGACCTGCCAGAGCAAATCACTCTTTGGTCCGCCAGACAAAATAATTCTTGGCACCCACCAGGAAATTGTTCTTGGGGCCCATCAGACAAAATCATTTTTGGGGCCCACCAGAGGTAATCATTTTTGAGTTTCACCAGAGCAAATCATTCCTGATGCCCCCAGAGGAAATCATTCTTTGGCCCACCAGAGGAAGTCAGAGGCATCTGGTGACTCCACTGTGCATGGGCCACAAGCCAATTAGTGGTTCATCCTCCATTCATTGTTACTAGTTGTTCTCATGTCATAGCAGCATAGCAAAGATGAAAGAAGCACGAGTCACTGGTCACTCCCCCTCTTACCTGTGAAGGCCATTCAGAAATGCCAGTTGAAAGTTCACGCATCAGCCAAGGGAAGCCAGGGACGTGGCCAGCCCTGAACTCTTTATTGACGTTGTTGGACAAATACAAAACATAAATGTACATTAAAAAGTGACACTGGACCCACCCACCACTCATGTTACAATTTATCAACAAAAGATGTCACTAAGTCCCCAACATCAACAATCAAGAAAAACAATATGACGTTTTTTCTAGACATTTAGACAAATTACAAGCACAACATCCTTCCTCCCACAACATCATGCAGATGAATCCCTTACACACTAATCAGAATAATATAGAAAAACAAAGAAGTAATTAGGTTTTGTCTCTGTATTTTTATGCTTTGAAAAGAAAAGGTAATGTTATTTGTCATTTGCAGGCCATGGCGCTTTCTCAGCACACGCACGTCTACAGCCGGCACAAACAGCGTGACTACATCGTCTCACCCAGAGATTTCGTTTGCCTCAATCGTTCCCTATGCAGTAACAATTGAGTGGAGGCCTCAGAAGAGGCAGCGTGGTGCGTCTGTGATTTGTCTGCTAGATGCAGAATGCCAGCAGCTGTCTCTCTTATCCCCAGGATGCTGTTGGCAGAGAGGCTGAAATGAGTTCTGCAATACATTTCCAGTGCCTTGGATTCCCAGAGCAAAATAGGTGAGAATAAATGATCCTGAAGATACACACACCCTGTAGAGGAAGGAAAAAGCAGGTGGTTGAAGTACCGCAGCAGAGTTTACCTACTGTAAATTCCAAAATTTTCATTTTAGTAGGGTAGGTATAACAATTTTAATGATTTGTTTGCAGTATGAGACACGGATGACCCTCTATGGTCAACAAAAATAAAATTAAAAGTAGACCTCCAGTAACAAGGAGGTCTGCTCACACGTGCTCCTTCTAGGGCATCCTAAATTTGGCCTACTATTGCAACTGGTAAAACAAAGCTCGAAGAACAAAAGGTAAGATTTTTTACTTGCATGGACAGGGACTTTAAAGCCAATTTTGGGCTTCCTGTGGACGCTTAACAACCCAAATCAGGTTGTCCTAAAGTCAAGTGAGTAAAGGAGGTGGTGCTTAATACTTAGATGAGATTGATGATGAGAGGGTTAAACTGGGCTGTAAATTGGTTCTTGCATAAATAGTAGTGATGGAGCGACTGCCACCCCATTTACTCAGTTGAATTGCCATGAGCACACACAGGGAGGGATTCAGTCAATATGGATTTCTCCTTGTGGACTGTTCTAAAGGGAGGCTGGCAGCTTTCCAGGTGAGTAGCTCGGAAATATTTGATTGCATTTCATGTCCCAACTTTGGGGACTAAAAAATAAGAGTAGGGATCACACTAAACACAGAGTGCCTTGTTGGGGCAGTGTGGCTTCCACATGTATCTGCAGATATGTGCAACCAAATCTCTGTCTTTCCACATAGCTAGACATGTTTGGTGCTTAAAGCGGACCTTCCCCCTGAATAAGAGTCTATCTCATATGTTTCCCACACCCTGTACATACAGATTGCTCACATTAAAAATCATCCTACCTGCATCTATTGCATGTTATGAGCCTTTAAACTTCCAAGATGGCGGCTCATGGGACATCAGGCAGCCTGCAAACAGGAAGTGTCTTCTGACTGTGCTGCTCTGCATTCTGGGATTGCTGTCCTTTCCCTGACCCCAGCTCTGCTCTGCCTGTGCAAAGCACAGCTATAACCCCACCCCCTGTACTTTATCCTGCTCTCCTCTCCTCAGTATGTGTGATGCTTCTGAGGCAAGATGGCGGCGCCTGTATCCTAGAGTCCTGAACAGAATTGCAGCCCAGTGGGGGAAAGAATAATACATAATTGACTAAAAACTTAAAATATATTAATTTTAGATGCTGGGGAATAGTTTTTTAAGGGTTTGGACTTTTCATTAAATCACGCTGAAGGTCTGGTTTAATACTTAGATGAGATTGATGATGAGAGGCTTAAACTGGGCTGTAAATTGGTTCCCAGGCCCGGAATAAAAATAATAATTTTGTATAGTAGTGATGGAGTTACTCCCACCCCCTTTACTTACTTTGTCGTAAAGCCATTTTATACTTTAGGTCAGCTTGAAAAGCCCAGCTTTGGACTGGCTGTAGTCGGTCCTAACTTTGAGGCGTGGTGATTCAGATGGCATGCACACACATGCAGGACCTCTATACCACCCTAGCAGAGGATCAGGACATTTTTAGAACCCTACAACAAGACTGGTACTATCCTTTTCAGACATTGAATTAGAGCCATGGAATGAATTTGGGTGATGAACCAAGAAATGGCTTCTAAGGTGAATGAATGTTGGAATGTGGCCAAGACGCATGTTGCTGTACCAGCCTTGAAGTAGTTAAAACTTAGGCCCTTATTTATGAAGGAATAGCGACAGGTAGCGACTGGTGAGCGACCGGTAATGACGGGCCCCGCCACGAGAACACCGGCTCCCCACCACAATCACACATTTATCAAGCCAATCCTGCTTAGCGACTGAGATAGCGCCATATAGCCACTCATTCATCATTATTCCAGCCTCAGCCCACAGCGCCAGCGTCCGACCTTGAACAGCGACAGGTATGACCTCTCGCTACCTGGCGCTCTCCAATGCATTTCAATGGAACAATCTTTAAATAGTCATAATTAATTGTTATTAATGTTTTTTTTTTATTTTTTTTTTTAAATGTGAAAAATTCTGGGACCACTTCTGCCATGTTAGATATTTTTTTTAAGGTAAAAAAAAAAAAAAAATTGTGCAGAATTGATATTACAGGTCTGATATTAATGTATTCATATTTCAAAATTATTTAAAAAACTTGTTTTTTTTTGGTTTCCAAAAATATGGTTGTTTGGGGGTTAAAAAACTACTTTTAACCCATCGCCGCCAGCGCTCTGGGGTTTAAGCATGCATTTTACAGCGCAAGAATGTTTTGAGCGTGATTTTTTTAATGAATATGGTGGGAGCCGGCCGCTCTGACCAGTCGCTATCATGCGCTCCCATACAGCACGGAACCTGTCAAATAGCGACTCCTCACCCAATATTCAACATTACGGCAAACCGACTGAGTCGCTATCAACAACCGAACAACGGCCAAGCACAGCGACTACTAGCGGGCGCTGTGAAAATACTGCTACAGTCGCTCAACTGTCGCTACCTGCCGCTATTAATGAATCGGCCTCCCCGAAATGGTTCTTCACCCCTAGCATTTGTGTTACACCCTACAGGTGAAGCTCCAGGGTCACCCACTCTAATAATGAAATGCTACAAAAAAGAACATTGAAAATCTATTATGCTTATTAACATACTAAATGTCTTAATGTAAACTATTTTTACTAAACTAACTCAGAAATGCTAAAACAAATAGCAAACACGGCATGTCCTCTCAAACAAAACTTGTCAGTGAATAATTAATAACTCCTCACAATTGGCAACATTTGGATGGCAGAGCAGATAAGTGGTACATTACGTGTTTACATGGCAAACTGTGTTGTTTTTCAGCATATGTTATTGCGGCACCTGCACTCATTACAAATTTAAACAAGTATGTTGTTTACTCCTCTATAATTAAGTCAAATTAGAATTAAGTGTTATTTTACTGCGATAATAAAAATAACAATTAAGAACTTAAAATCCAAACTTGTTTTCTTGATGTAGGAAAAAAAAGATCTTGAAGAAAGAAGTAAATGGAAGGGTGACACTATTAGTCATGAGTCGGTACAAAAAAACACAACTCTTCAGTGCCTGTGGGGAATATATATGAGTGGAACATTAACTGAGTCACTCTCATAGCCAGAGAGAACTGACAGTAAAAAAAAGGTCCGCCATTTTAGAAATACTTACTTTTTCCCACTTCACCACCTGACTGTGCATAGACAGAGGCATGTTGGAGAAGCTATAGGAACCAAACACGAAGGCCTCTCTGATCAGCATACCAAGAGTGGGAGGAGCTGGTGTCCAAGCAATACTTATAAAAATAAGGTAAATATAAGGTATATTTAAATATAAGATAAGATTTAAATTCATTAATTCACATTTTACCCCCATGTGAGGTTATTGCCTGCAAAAACTTTAGTAACTTCGAGTAATTCAACAAAGCTGACGGGGAGGCCGATTCATTAACAGCGGCAGGTAGCGACAGTTGAGCGACTGTAGCGGCATTTTCAGAGCGCCCGCTAGTAGTCGCTGTGCTTGTCCGTCCGGTAGTTGATAGCGACTCAGTCGGTTTGCCGTAATGTTGAATATTGGGTGAGGAGTCGCAATTTGACAGGTTCCGCGCTGTATGGGAGCGCATGATAGCGACTGGTCAGAGCGACCGGCTCCCACCATATTCATTAACAAATCACGCTCAAAAAATTCTCGCGCTGTGAAATGCATGTTTAAACCCCAGAGCGCTGGCGGCGATGGGTTAAAAGTAGTTTTTTAACCCCCAAACAACCATATTTTTGGAAACCCAAAAAAACAAGTTTTTAAAATGATTTTGTAATATGAATACATTAATATCAGACCTGTAATATCAATTCTGTACATTTTTTTTTTTTTTTTTTTTTTACCTTAAAAAAATTATTTAAAATGGCAGAAGTGGTCACACAATTTTTCACATTTAAAAAATAAAAAAAATAAAAACAATTAATTATGAATATTTAAAGATTGTTCCATTGAAATGCATTGGAGAGCGCCAGGTAGCGAGAGGTCATACCTGTCGCTGTTCAAGGTCGGACACTGGCGCTGTGGGCTGAGGCTGGAATAATGATGAATGAGTGGCTATCTGGCGCTATCTCAGAGGCCGATTCAGTAATAGCGCCAGGTAGCGACAGATGAGCGACTGTAACAGTATTTTCACAGCGCTCGCTAGTAGTCGCTGTGCTTGGCCATTGTTCGGTTGTTGACAGCGACTCAGGTGTGCAGTAATGTTGAATATTGGGTGAGGAGTCGCTATTTGACAGGTTCCGCGCTGTATGGGAGCACATGATCGCGACTGCCATAGCGACCGGCTCCCACCATATTCATTAACAAATCACGCTCAAAAAATTCTCGCGCTGTGAAATGCTTGTTTAAACCCCAGAGCGCTGGAGGCGATGTGTTAAAAGTAGTTTTTAACCCCCAAACAACCATATTTTTGGAAACCCAAAAAAACAAGTTTATAAAAACATTTTGTAATATGAATACATTAATATCAGACCTGTAATATCAATTCTGCACATTTTTTTTTTTTTTTTTTTAAATATCTAACATTGCAGAAGTGGTCACAGAATTTTTCACATTTAAAAAAAAAAAGAAAAACATTAATAACAATTAATTATTAATATTTAAAGATTGTTCCATTGAAATGCATTGGAGAGCGCCAGGTAGCGAGAGGTCATACCTGTCGCTGTTCACGGTCGGACGCTAACGATGTGGGCTGAGGCTGGAATAATGATGAATGAGTGGCTATATGGCGCTATCTCAGTCGCTAAGCAGGATTGCCTTGATAAATGTGTGATTGTGGTGGGGAGCGGGCGTTCTCGTGGCGGGGCCCGTCATTACCGTCCGCTCACCAGTCGCTACCTGTCGCTATTCCTTCATAAATAAGGGCCTAATTAAATATGTCCAGTCGAATAGGCTCGAAAAATTTACGTTTCCATGGGAAAATGGATTTAGCAAGCAAAATTTTTGGAAAATTCCAGCTGAAAATCCAAAATCTCTAAAAGCGCCCCTGGTGCTGGGAAGCCTTTACCCCAGGTTTTGTTTACTAAATCCACTTTCGCATGGAAATGTACATTTTTTGAGCCTATTTGACTGGACATATTTGATTAGTCAGCTTTGTTGAATTACTCTAAGTTACTTAAGTGCATTTGTTTTCTACATTTCACACAGCTTCAGAATGATCAGGTAACTCCCCATGTAATATATCTCTGCGAATGTGTGACAATTGTTTTTTAATGCACTTGTGCAACTAGTCTTTTTGTTATGACAGATCTCATTTATCCATGAAATGCTAAATATGTATTTAGTAATAGATCAAGGCAACTGGACATGCGGTTTTCTTTTGCTTCACGTTTTGTTATTTATCCCGCTATAAGGAAAGGCAGCTGGATGACGCGTGAAACATGTTGGATTAAAAAAAACATCTATTGCAGTTGCCTAGATTTAATCCTTCAGATATGCAGGAATTAACTTTATTTATTTTGTGACTGTTTCAAATAAAAGGAAAAAAGAATCATGGCCTTTCCTCCAGATTACCAAACTGGTGGACCGGGCATAGTAAGGCCAGGGTCAAAAAGCCGAACAGTCTGCCCCTGTCCCTGGCAACTTTCCAGGCCCCATGGCCTTTGGCAAATATTTAGAACTTTTCCTGGGATGCCAGCTTTAAAATTTTATTAAAACAGTAACAAAAAAATAATAATTAATAAAGAGATATATTGAGTAATAGATCAAGGCAGCTGGACTTGCTGTTTTCTTTTGCTCCACATGTTTTGTTATTAATCCCAATGGATTCAACACTGCCTATTGGGATAGGTAGCTGGATGATTCATGAAATATACTTAAGTAAAAAAACAGCTATTGCAGTTGCATAGATTTATTCCTGCAAACCTACAGGAGTTAACAATTTTTTAATTTATTAATTAAAATGAAAACAAATTCTGGGCCTTGCGCCAGATTACCAGGCTGGTGCACAAGTCTGGTCCTGGCAACTAACAACTTAGGCCCTTATTTATGAAGGAATAGCGACAGGTAGCGACTGGTGAGCGAACGGTAATGACGGGCCCCGCCACGAGAACGCCGGCTCCCCACCACAATCACACATTTATCAAGCCAATCCTGCTTAGCGACTGAGATAGCGCCAGATAGCCACTCATTCATCATTATTCCAGCCTCAGCCCACAGCGCCAGCGTCCGACCTTGAACAGCGACAGGTATAACCTCTCGCTACCTGGCGCTCTCCAATGCATTTCTATGGAACAATCTTTAAATATTCATAATTAATTGTTATTAATGTTTTTTTTTTGTTTTTTAAATGTGAAAAATTCTGGGACCACTTCTGCCATGTTAGATATTTTTTTTTAAGGTAAAAAAAAAAAAATTGTGCAGAATTGATATTTCAGGTCTGATATTAATGTATTCATATTTCAAAATTATTTTAAAAACTTGTTTTTTTTTTTGGGTTCCAAAAATATGGTTGTTTGGGGGTTAAAAAACTACTTTTAACACATCGCCGCCAGCGCTCTGGGGTTTAAACATGCATTTCACAGCGCTTGAATTTTTTGAGCGTGATTTTTTGATGAATATGGTGGGATAGTCGCTATCATGCGCAACCATACATCGCGGAACCTGTCAAATAGCGACTCGTCACCCCGTATTCAACATTACTGCACACCGACTCAGTCGCTATCACCAACCGAACAACGGCCAAGCACAGCGACTACTAGCGGCCGCTGTGAAAATACTGCTACAGTCGCTCAACTGTCGCTACCTGCCGCTATTAATGAATCGGCCTCCCCGCCTTTGGCCCAGGTTTGGTGTCCTGCCTGGGGTGTCGCCAGTCATTTTTAAAAAATTAAAACAGTTTGCATGTCTTTTACACTGATTAAAAAACATGCTGCCAGTTGCTGACCTGGCTTTTTTAGGTAAAAAACAAACATAAGGGAATGCACTCAGGGCAGCTGTAAATAATTCGTTCAAAAGAGTAATAAAAACGAGAGGCAAAACATTGCTGAATCGCACTCATTTTTTACAATTGTAAATTTCAGTTGTATTTTTTTCACTTTATGGGAGAATACAAGGGGAAAAAAATAGTGTAGAAAATGAAGCATGTATTTTCTTGGTTTTGGTTGAATCACATGAATTTGAAAAAGCTAAAAATGTTGTATTTTTATCCTCATAAAACATACTAATTTCTTGTTACGGGCGTTGTTGAATCAAGGCCATTGAACACATTAATGACTGTTCATTCAGGACAAAGTTTGAAGGTGCCACGGAAGGAATAAAAGGCAGCGGATGTGATTAATGATGAAGTGAATGGGGCAAGGAGTAGGCGGGACCCCATTTACTTTGCATTTGAAAAAAAAAATGTTTGAGGTCAACATATAACTTTCCCCTAACACATTTTTATAATGAATTTATTCATTTAAATGCAACCACACCAAGCACAATTTGCCCCAGGCAAGAAATATTTAAATGATATTCACAGGGTCTATTCAGGCAGACGCAACATATTTTGCCTAAGAATATTTTAACCTCTTAGGAGGTGATGCAAACGTGCCTAGCCTTAAATAACTGAACATGCCTACTCCACATTATTCTACTGAGCCGCAAGGAGGTGCCGACAAACGAGAACTAGCTGCCATCTTGTACTTGCGTTTTCAAGAACTTGCCACAAAGAAAAATATGGCTAAATATATGTTGACATTCCCCATATGGACGTCATCATATAAAGTTCTGTATATTTTTATGGAGCAGCTATACAGTAAATGGTTATGACCAAGAATTGCTGTTATTATTTGGTTTGAATATTCATATAATGTCAACACATTTTTTTACAGCGCTTTTAGGAGAGCATTACCCTGACTCCTATTCCTCAAACGATCTTACAATCTTATGTCCTTTAAATGCACGCCAGACTGGGCTGGTTGGTGAAGTCACTTCCTTTGTTGTGCATCCCCGATTTAAGTGAAGGGGCTGTGAGGAAGTGACCACGGGTGTGGCAGGAAGTGCCTTAATAGTCATAAGGGTCAGGTTGCCCAGTAATCCAGAGTGTGAGCATAACCCCCTCTAGTCATTCCCAGACCTGCAAATAGCTACAGCATGTTGTCTTGCAGTGTCAGGATTCCCTAGCGGAAGAAGACATGGCCTATTTTGCCTCACTGTTGGGGTAAAGGAGCAGGCTTTTCCTTGATTTGCTTCAAACAATAAAATACTTCATCTGAGGCAAGGACTGGTGGTAAGCAATGGACTTTAGAATTAGCTAATCCTGTAAGGGCTACATAGTATTGCAGCAAAGCCAAGTTAAAGGAGCAGTATCGCAAATTTTTCTTGGTGACTTATATTTAAATGGTACTTTGAATGTAGTTAAGTGTTGGAGTAAGAATTACAAATTTAGAAAAAAATGATGTCTGTGTTGAGCAGCTGGAGACTAATAGCTCATGTTTATGTCTTCTGAGTGTCGGGACCCGACACTCTGGCCTGTTCCACGCTGAGGAGAGGGGTGAAACAATGTATCAAAGTATCAGCTGTTCAGTGCTGGCAGCCGTCCAGCATAAGATAACAACATTGCAACATTGCCTGGCCAGAACTTATATATCTAAAACAGAGAGAAAAGCTCTAGAAGTCATTTAGCTGATTTTGACAGTTTTCCCTTCATGTTGGCTCTGCTGCAGAATCTTTCAGTTTACCGTTTTCTCTCTCTTTTCTCAACACATGTTTCCATATGATCTTTCTTTCAGCTTTGTGTGTTTTGAGCAAAGCCCAACCCAGGATTTTCACTATCTGGAGTTTTGTTTGGTGCCCCTAGGGGCATCGCGACTTGGGATGCCCTGATATGTGAAATCCCCGAGTTCGCCTGTGAAAACGTACCTTTCCCTGTCCCACAGCGCATGCGCGGGCTCTCATCCAATCAGCTCTGTTTGCACGCAGATGGGGAGCCTGAGCAGTAACCTTCCTGGCCGCCCGGCCTGTCTAAATGACTATCTGCGTGAGCGCGCCAGAAAAATGGGGGGATCTGTGGTTATCCAGCGGTCATTTCACACAGTGGGGCATCCTGATTTAGAATGCCCAAGGGGGAAGGTCAATGACCGGGTCTTATAGACTTCAGGGTCGGCAACTCAGGGTTTTGTTCCACTTTAATACCTTTAGATTTTCCTGCACAGTTATTCAAAGAAGAATTTCAGTCATTTTCAGTCAGTTTAGTTTATTTTGTATAGATTTTACACATTTGAGTCACCTGGTCTCATAACAAAAGCAGCACCTCACACACACACAGCCGTTACCACTGATTACAGTGTCAGCCTCTGAGGTAAAGTGTTGCTAGGAGACCAGTGGGCTAAATGAAGCAGCTCACTAAATACAACCCAGCAGATCCCCCTATTCAGCAAATGGACTGAGCCATTGTCATTATACAATTTAAAAGAAAGGTAGATATGTTTTCCTTTTTCTATCGCCAGATTATTTATACACATGTTAGAAGCTATTGTGTGGCTATTTAATTATTTATCTTTTTAAATGCAAATTTCGCGATACTGCTCCTTTAAGGGCCTTTTCTATAAATTGCGTTGTTTAGCATCTTTCTGGTGGCTATAAGGTCAGTTTTGGAGTGCCGGGATATTTTTTAGTTTTTGTCACCACTATCATGTCTACAACAGCGTTGTTAGTCACATTGCTCAATGCTAAAAAATTGGAGGCCGATTCATCAATAGCGCCAGGTAGCGACAGATGAGCGACTGTAGCGTGATTTTTTCAGCGCCAGCCAGTATTCGCTGTGCTTGGCCGGCATTAGCTTGATGACAGCGACTCAGTCGGTGTGCGGTAATGTTGAATACGGGCTGGGGGGTCGCTGTTTCACAGGTCCAGCGTTGTATGTGAGCGCCTGACAACGAATGGCCAGAGCGAACGGCTAGCTTCATATTCATCAAAAAATCACGCTCCGAATGTGCTGTCGCTGTCCATTCCTTGTTTAAACCCCAGAGCGCTGGCGGCGATGTGTATTAACTAGTTTTTAACCCCTAAACAACCATATTTTTTGAATGTAACATTATACATGTTTTTAGAATCATTTTGTTATATGAATACATTAATCTCAGACCTGTTAGATCAATTCTGCACATATTTTTTTTTTTTTTTTACTTAAAAATAAATCCTAACATTGCAGAAGTGTTCTCCGATTTTTTGACATTAAAAAAAAAAAAAAAAAATTATTACCAATTATTCATGAATTATTATAGATTGCTCCATTGAAATGCATTGGACATCGCCAGGGAGCGACAGCTCATACCTGGCGCTGTGAGGGAATTTGCAGCGGCGCTGTTCGGTCCAGGCGGCTTCATGATGAATGCCGCGCTAGCCGTCGCTCTCGCCGGCGCTAGCCTCATTTTGCTTGATAAATGCGTCATTGTGACCGCCGCCGGCGTACTTGAGTCGGTAGTCGCCGTTAGCTGCCGCTACCTGTCGCTCGTCGGACACTACCTGGCGCTATCGCTTGATGAATAAGGGCCTTAGCTTTGATCGCAGCATTAGGTATTGGATGGCCTGTGTCAGCGCCTGTTGGACCCGAGTTTATCAATGCTGGGGACAAACTTTTAGGCTGTGTTTTAGTTGTTGTTATCCAGATCACACACTGGTAAGCAAAAGAAGCCATGAAAATTTTACCTGAAGAAAAATGACATTGGATATCTAGGTCCTGCGTTTACAATATTGACAAGTCACAATGCAAGTTCTGTACAAAAAATGTGTTTAATATTAAACTGGACCTTCACCATGATTTAATGAAAACTCCAAACCCATAAAAAAACTATTCCCCAGCATCTAAAATTAATATATTTTAAGTTTTTAGTCACTTAGTTATTTCCCACCACCGGGCTGCAACTCTGTTCAGGACTCTAGGATACGAGCGCTGCCATCTTGACTCAAAAGCATCACATACTGAGGAGAGCAGGATAAAGTACAGGGGGTGGGGCTATAGCTGTGCTTGGCACATACACAGCAGAGCTGGGGTCAGGGAAAAGACAGCAATCCCAGAATGCAGAGCAGCACAGCCAGAAGACACTTCCTGTTTGTAGGCTGCCTGATGCTCCATGAGCCTCCATCTTGGATGTTTAAAGGCTCATAACATGCAGTAGATGCAGGTAGGATGATTTTTGTATGTACAGGGTGTGAGAAACATATAAGATAGACTCTTATTCAGGGTGAAGGTCCGCTTTAATTATTAACATGACAGTTCTGCCCATTGTGTTCTATGGGATCTTGACCTACAGCACCACTATAAACTGGTGCTGCTTCAGCCAGAAGCCCAGTCATGAAACCTATTCACAATGCTAGAGAAACTTGTTGTGGTTCCAGCCACTACACAACAGACCAAATCCCAGAATGGGACCAAGCAACCTTAGATCGCATACATTTTTAAAAAATATATATATTTCATTTATTAGTGTCAAAAATTAAAATCATACCACACAAACATATTAAAAAACAACAACAATAAGGTCCACAGTAGGGGCATCCCAATAACACCAGATCCCATAATATTGAAGCATCTATTAGCAGCCAAATTGTCTTCCCAAATAATGTGAAAGAAATATATATGTCCAAAGCTAAACCCCAATAAAGTACATGCTTATAAAGTGCAAAAAGATGAAAACACAACAAAACAGGATAACTACACGGAACGTGAAAGGTCTGGTATCCCCCCTGTGTCCAACTGGTATCCTTTCCCCACACATTCTGTGGTCACAAGCCACTTTCTCAAGGTGCCAGTGATGCAACCTAAATAGCACTACTGTTAAATCAGACCTTAGCTGGGGGCCGCATTGGCACAGCCTGTTTTGGGTTTCCTAAAGCATGTCAAAACCCTCGTGGCCAGGCCCTGGAATCTAAAAGACACTGGGGCATCCTACATTGGCTCTCTCAAAAAGTGCAGCAGGGCGCGTCTTCGGAGGGGAGAACCCCAGTTTTCTGAGTCAACAGCAGAGCTTGGCTGCTCAGGCGGAGGACCTATTTCTGGGTTTCCATCAGCTTTAAAATGGCACACTGAGTGCTGCTGAGGCAAAAAAAATGGTGCTGAGTGGTGCTGAAGTTAGATATTTGTTTTATTCACATTGTGGATTCTCAAACTTCACTTGCTATGTATTCTAATATCTTAAAGTTGACCAGAGGGTTTTGGTCCTTGCCCCGGGGCACCCTGATCAGGGATGTGTGAAACCCCCCAGGTTGCACGAACAAACTCACCTCTTCCTGGTCCTATGTCGCATGCGCGGCTGCTCGTCCAAGCTTCATCCCGGAGCTCGTCTAATGCGAGCGTCTCCAAGCACACTGGTAGTCGCATCCCCGCTACCCTCTAAAAGTACATTCTACATGTTGGACTCAAATACCAGTCCAGAAACATCCATAGGGTAATAGAATGATTGTATACAATAGTAATTATGATTTGAACACACAAGCTAAAAGTAATACATGGAACTAAAAACGCACATTTAGTGTATCAACAATCTACATGTCAACCCAAAACTGCCCAACAATATAAATGCAATACAAGGTCATGCACAGCAGAAATATAAAAGAAGGAGTTGAGAAAAAATGTTATAGGATCCAATCCATTTGTAGCACTGGAGTCCCCTCTCCGTCGTGAGATTATGGATGTAATTACTGGCTCGTAAGAGTCCAAATTTTATTTAGGATTATATTGCTATACCCCTGAATTGGCCCCACGAAATCCAAACATTTTCAAAATCAGATTGATTTCAGATTATCTTGTACTGTGCTTCCATAATTTCTCGTTGGTCATTATTATGCAATGTAGCTTATGCAGCACGTGGGTTTTATATATAGAAATTGATTTCCAGGAAGATGCAAATGTGACCCTAGATTCAATTGTGAACCTACACAAAAGAAATGAAACTTTTATGGTATTTATTTATTTCTGGATTTGTTAATGGACTACCCAGAAGCATTTGGTATGAGTTCAACTCAATGTGAAGAGTAATTACGCTTTTAACTAGATGTATTATATAACTCTAAAGAGAGTAGGCTTTTAAACAAGCAGCATAAAGAGCCTGTATCCTACGAACCTCTCTAGCGAGCCTGTGTCAAAGGACTCTGGGGTCAATTCAGAGCCTGGCCAAAAAACTCACTTCTTTTTTCAGAGAGGAAACTGCCATTCACTTTCAGTGTCTATCGGGTATAAATGTTTAGCCCCAAGGTAGACAATGGCCACCAATCATTTACATTGTCTAAGGCTTTCACTTTTTCCCTTGTTTTTCACCGCTGGGATCCCCGCTCTGATGGGCTGCCGGTGGTGGTACACAAAACCAAGGAAGCAGGTATGTCTCTGCAGAGTATTCTGCCAGATGCTACATTTGACTGCAAAAGGATCCCAGAACTAGGTTAGCATGCTGGGTATGTATGTTGGGAAAATTGTAAGTGGATTTTTAGTCCCCTATCTCTAGCTACACTCACAGCTTTTACAGCTTTTACTTTTGTACTACTATTGTACAAAATGTGGCCTGAACTGCATCCCTTTCCTGTATCATACTGTGTGCACACTTGTTGCCCTCCAGTCACTTTGACAGAGGCTGGGCTGAACCTGCCCAAAATTAAAAGTGGGCACTAAGGTCCGAAAAAAATGTATCAACACATCCACATTCAGCAAACAAATGTAAAAAACCATGTACTCAGTCCTTGCTTCCCTCCGTGTATGTTCAGTGCTTGACTTTCTGCACCATGTGCTCAGATCATTTATAAGGTGCCCAGTATATAGTATGATGTCCTCCTCAAGAAGTTCAGACTTTCCTCAGCAGCAGACCAGTTGTGAAATCAGACCCTTGAAGGGGGAGTGAGTACACAGGAGGGAGAGGTTGAAGAGGGATGCAAGAGATGAAAAAGATAGGAAAAAAAGATGAAAAAGCTGAAGCTCCTGCGGCTACTATTTCAGACATCTTTTGTAGTGAGCTTTTCACTGTCCTATCCCTGGCTATAGCAAGCCTCTGGCACAAAAGCCAGTGCCCCTGTGGTGATAGGAGCCTGGGCAATTGGCCAGTTTACCACCCGCTAACACTGAACCTGAAGGTTGGTTATTTAAAACCTAAATCAGCATGAGAGGTATTTCAGGCAAAGGCATTTTTAGACCATTGGGCATCAGACTAGGTTTGGCACTGTCCTAAACTGTTTTCCATTTTTAAATTGAAGAAGAAATGGCAGAGTTTTACAGTTTTACTTCATGGTTTCTCTTCTGAAGCATGTAGGTGTGGCTCTCGGAGCTGTGATGCTGCATAATATTCAGCATAATGGGTGGTGCGGTGCTGGGAGCAAAATCGCTTGCTAGGATGAGGCTGGGTGGGGAGGAATAAGGGGTTAGCTGGGCTTGAATAGCAGCCATTTAAGCTGGCGGCGTGGCCTGGACTAGCTCCTCAAGTTAGTATTGGTGTCCAACATCGGCAGGGCAGGAGCCGGAGGGGCAGATGAGGTAGTATATTTCCTCATTGGAAGTTAAGTCAGGGCCTTCCCGCTCATCACACTGATATTTCGCATGTATTTCACACATCCTACAGCTTTTCCAATCTGAAAGGGATCAGGGCTCCAGACAAATAACAAGTTAAACGAATGTAAAGATCCTGTCGTGCTTTATTATTTTTAATTATAACTCTAAAGAAGAGAGTCAAACAGAACTCAGCCAAAGCAAATATCAAGAGCAAACAATGTACGGCACCCATGGCTGAGTCCTCACTTACGTTGTAACTAATCAAAAAGACAAGATAAAAAAAAAAGTAATGAATGATTGCAAAGGCCCTTGAAATGACAATAGGTCCTGGATAGATGTATGAGGGAGAAATTGTTATTAGTCTTTTTTATCCTTTCTCTTGTAAGCATTGTCAAGTGACAGATGTGTGCTAGAGGGCTTCATGCTCTTATTGAATTACCACCAGTGGAAAGGGCAGCAGTGTTTGGTGAACCCTGATATATGAAGATCAATAATTTTATGTCACACCCCTTATCACAGCTGCTCTGCAAACAAATGGCCTGCCTAAATATAAAAAAAGAAAGAAAAAGAAGCTCAATAAGGTCCATGCATTAGATTTTCAACTGAGACCTGATATAGGTCATTTGATATAATGATATTAAATTAAAAAAAATATACACACATGTATATATATATATATATATATATATATATATATATATATATATATTCCTCACATAATGAATTAGTGAAATGGTTTTATAAATACAAGAATTAAGCCTGGCAAGACTTTTCCCTTAACACCGAGATCCTCCCGTCCCGCAGTAACCAAATGCTTCCTATTTCCTGCACTTAAGCTGCAACACAGTTTGCTTACATTTTTAATGGATGAACAGCAAACCTCTACAGGTAGTGCTGTGGCTCCATGCCCCCCACCAGACAGTTAGTAGTCAGAAGAAGAAGTCAGTATAGGGGACAAAAGATAAGTATAAACTTTTTTATGTTCATGCCTAGACAGGCACTGTAAAGTGAACCTACACCCTGGCAAGTTTGTACCAAGGAGGGTGGATGTTTGCCGTAATAAGCCCTACGTGTCGCCCCCAGTCCAGACCTTTTATCTTTGGGACTTTGTCAAACTGGAGATTATAAACTGCAGTACACATAGGGCCACCTAATAACTCCACTAGGAGATGTCAGTTGCTGTAGTGTGCAAAAAAGATTCCGACCCTCCCCTCATAATGGAGCCACCCAGAGATCATCTTGTGTATTGCGAGGATGGACATGGTAAAATGTCCCAGAGCTGCTGACTTCCCCTTGCCACTTAGTCAGGTGAAAGAACACTTTAATTAATAAGTAGAAAGTTCTCCATCTTGTGGGAGAGCATGTTCCTATAGATAGTCATCCAGCTGTCTTTCTCAATTCTTTCCTGGACAATGTTGACCAACACCCAGAGTTTCCATTAGGAAGTCTAGATTACTATTATTATTGTTTGTTTATATAGAGCCAACATCTTCCGTAGCGCAGTACAAAGTAGTAATTACAGACTGGGTAGAAACATACAGTACATAGACTATTACAAATGCAGTGTTACGGAGTTTACAATTGTGACATGCACAGGCTGAGCTACAGTGTCGCTACAAATGAACAAAGCTCTTCAAAGCAAGGGTTAAAGTGCTACAGCAAGCAAAGGTATTTGTTACACCATTGCGTCGGGCTACATTTGGCACTGTCCGGAACTGTTTTCTGTTTTTATATTGAAGAAGAAATGGCCGAGATATGGTGGTTTACAGGTTCAGCTTACGTTTTTTCTGCTGAAGAAGTGGTTGGATCCGTAATGATGCATAGTAATTAGCTCTCATTGCTGACAGCAATGTGATAAATCTGGAGGAGGAGGCAGAGGAGGAGGGAGGGACCAGCAATCCTGTCCCGCTCTGTTAAACTGATTGGGGGACGGGATGAGAAAGAGAATGTTATTGGATGAACCTGTAAACCTTGATATCTTGGCCATATCTGCTTCAATTTAAAAACAGAAAACGGTTTATGATACCGTAGTTCCAAATGTAGCCCAACACAATGGTGTAACAATTACCTTTGCCTGCAGTATCACTTCCCTTGCCCTGCCCAGACACACTCTAACTTTCTCCCACCTTATCCCCCTTTGGAATAGTATAAAATAAGCCATTTCAAAGCACCTGAAGATCTCTGATTGTATGTAAATAGCTAACATATGCTAGGCAAAACTGATTTTTTTGCTTCAGATTCTGGGTCACGGCTGAGCTGGGAAGGCCATGTCATGGAGCAGCTTTAGGAGTCATGAGCATGCACTGCTGTGATCAGAGAAAGCTGCTGGACCACTTTGGCTCACTCACGCTGAGAACAGAAAGGGACAGAGTAGCTGTAGGACCACTAATTTGTGTGTTCCTGGAGGAATGAAATTAAAAAATGGACAATGTCTGGAGCAAAGGGGGTGGGAGTAGCTCCATCACTATTATTTATACAAAATCATCATTATTCAGGGCCTGGGAACCAATTTACCGCCCAGTTTAACCCTCTTATCATCTAAGTAGTAAAGTGGACCAACACCCACCCCTGATCGGCCCGGGAATCTATAAGATTCCCGGGCCGATCAGCTCCCTCCCCGTGGAGCATCCGAAATCGGGATGCCCCGCTGTGTGAAACCCCCCAGAAAGCCCCTAAAAACTTACCTTATCGGCGACGGACAAGCGACGGATAAGCCGCCACTGCTGCCGCCGCCTCCCATGCGTCCCTCTAGCACATTCACAGATGGCCGGCGCGGGCGCGCGCCCTGTAAGAGGGACGCGCAAGAGGCGGCGGTTTATCCACCGCTTGTCCGTCGCCGATAAGGTAAGATTTTAGGGGCTTTCTGGGGGGTTTCACACAGCGGGGCACCCCTGATCGTGATAGTGAAAATCCTGGGTGTTGGTCCACTTTAAGCACCAAACATGTCTCGCTATGTGGAAAGACAGAGATTTGGTTGCACATATCTGCAGATACATTTGGAAGCCACACTGCCCCGGCAAGGCACTCTGTGTTTAGTGTGGTCCCTACTCTTATTTTTGAGTCCCCAAAGTTGGGCTATGCAATGCAGCCAGAGCTACTCACCTGGGAAGCTGCCAGCCTCCCTTTAGAACACTTCATAGGGAGAGATCCATGGTGGCTGAATCCCTCCCTGTGTGTGTTCATGGCAATTCAAACTATGGATTTCTCCATGTGAAGTGTTCTAAAGGGAGGCTGGCAGCTTCCCAGGTGAGTAGCTCTGAAATATTTATCTGCATTGCATGTCCCAATGTTGGGGACTCAAAATTAAGAGTAGGGACCACACTAAACACAGGGTGCCTTGCCGGGGCAGTGTGGCTTCCACATGTATCTGCAGATATATGCAACCAAATCTCTGTCTTTCCACACAGCTAGACATGTTTGTTGCTTGATAATTAGATGATGAGAGGGTTAAACTGGGCGGTAAATTAGTTCCCAGGCCCTGAATATTAATAATAATTTTGTATAAATAATAATAGTGATTGAGCTGCTCCCACCCCCCTTTATACAATGTCTGGAGCCCTGCTATGGCTTCTACCCTACGCTACTGGAAATGGAGTCAGGACAATTGAGACAGGATCAGGTCAGATGCTTGCTGGATAATTATTACCATTGGGTTTAGAATCATGGCAGGAGTTGCTCAGAGTTTTATGTAAAACTACAGCTAATTCTGCTCATAGTATCATCTGTTTCAGAGCTCTAACTTTATACCATGAT
Organism: Gastrophryne carolinensis; assembly: GCA_027917425.1. Lineage (NCBI taxonomy): Eukaryota > Metazoa > Chordata > Amphibia > Anura > Microhylidae > Gastrophryne > Gastrophryne carolinensis. The sequence continues at coordinate 510,722,269 of CM051235.1, read as the reverse complement.
GGCCACAAAGGACCCTTTACTGGCATTTGAAAAATTCCACTTTCCCTTTAACTGTTTACTTATATTTTCCGCATCCAAGAAGAAACAGACGGTGTTACAACAGAAAGGACAGGCGATGATTATTTATGCTTTGGGATATGAGAGTTATAGCATTATAAAAACCAGTATGTTCTCCATTAACTGCCTTTAGGGTTACTTTCAAATCAACTGTTATTATGCAGTGTGGCTGCCAATTCTTTGAAGCTCTGCTAATCACAAAATAAATAGCAAGTGTACACAGCTATCCACGATTACACGTTTCAGAACTTCAGTAACATGTTAATAAAGTCTAGTAACACTACAACCATAGGCAATGATGTGTGGGAAACAACAGCAGCCAGGCCTGGGTCCCAGGCATCAGCAGCACTGTACCTAGGACTCCTATATAATGGCTCCTAAATAGTGACCAGCACACACTTTATTCTTTATTACAACTAGGATGCATTCCACTCTTCCTTCTGTTGACTAAATCGATAGATAGTAATATAATGCAGCACATTCTAACGGCCTGATTCAGAGCCTGCTCTTTTTTTGGGAACTGAGAAATTGCGAACACTTGTATCATTCACAGCCGCCTTCCAAAAAAAGTTTGTTCATTTGTAAGAAGCCGTATTTGCTTTGCATACGGTTTAGCAGAACAGTTACAATAGTTGTTGCTGACGTTTTACTCGTTTTTGGACATAACTTAGATCCCATTTTCCCACTTAGATCCCATTGTTCTCGGTGTGCCAGGTTCTTCAGCGGCTTTCCGGCGTAGGCCTTCTTTCGTTTTCTCAGCTCTTTTAAGGTGCTTCCTGCTGTTCCCCACCAGTGTACCCATGTTAGTCTGCATGTCCTTGCACATACTTACCTTTGTGCCCCCTGCTGGCATCTAGGGCATCCCATGCAGTCTGCATGTCCTTGCACATACTTACCTTTGTCCCCCCTGCTGGCATCTAGGGCATCCCATGCAGTCTGCATGCCCTTGCACATACTTACCTTTGTCCCCCCTGCTGGCATCTAGGGCGTCCCATGCAGTCTGCATGTCCTTGCACATACTTACCTTTGTCCCCCCTGCTGGCATCTAGGGCATCCCATGCAGTCTGCATGCCCTTGCACATACTTACCTTTGTCCCCCCTGCTGGCATCTAGGGCGTCCCATGCAGTCTGCATGTCCTTGCACATACTTACCTTTGTCCCCCCTGCTGGCATCTAGGGCATCCCATTGTAGGCTGCATGTCCTAGCACATACTTACCTTTGTGCCCCCTGCTGGCATCTAGGGCATCCCATGCAGTCTGCATGTCCTTGCACATACTTACCTTTGTCCCCCCTGCTGGCATCTAGGGCATCCCATGCAGTCTGCATGCCCTTGCACATACTTACCTTTGTCCCCCCTGCTGGCATCTAGGGCGTCCCATGCAGTCTGCATGTCCTTGCACATACTTACCTTTGTCCCCCCTGCTGGCATCTAGGGCATCCCATGTATTCTGCATGTTTTTGCACATTATTACCTTTGTGCCCCCTGCTGGCTTCTAGGGCATCGCATGTAGTCTGCATGTTCTTGCACATACTTACCTTTGTCCCCCCTGCTGGCATCTAGGGCATCGCATGTAGTCTGCATGTCCTTGCACATACCTTTGTGCCCCCTGCTGGCATCTAGGGCATCGCATGTAGTCTGCATGTCCTTGCACATACTTATCTTTGTCCCCCCTGCTGGCATCTAGGGCATCCCATGTATTCTGCATGTTCTTGCACATACTTACCTTTGTCCCCCCTGCTGGCATCTAGGGCATCGCATGTAGTCTGCATGTCCTTGCACATACTTATCTTTGTCCCCCCTGCTGGCATCTAGGGCATCCCATGTATTCTGCATGTTCTTGCACATTATTACCTTTGTGCCCCCTGCTGGCATCTAGGGCATCGCATGTAGTCTGCATGTCCTTGCACATACTTACCTTTGTCCCCCCTGCTGGCATCTAGGGCATCGCATGTAGTCTGCATGTCCTTGCACATACTTATCTTTGTCCCCCCTGCTGGCATCTAGGGCATCCCATGTATTCTGCATGTTCTTGCACATTATTACCTTTGTGCCCCCTGCTGGCATCTAGGGCATCCCATGTAGTCTGCATGTCCTTGCACATACTTACCTTTGTCCCCCCTGCTGGCATCTAGGGCATTCCATGTAGTCTGCATGTCCTTGCACATATTTACTTTTATAAATTGGTTGCCATGTCGTCTGCTTCTACCCACTGTTACTCACCTTCTAATTCTGTCACCTTCTGTTTTGGTGTTCTGTTTGGTTGCGTCTGTAGTTGCTTTAGCTTTAGGTATTTGCATAGAAAACACGCCACCACACAGCATATAACTTTTTTATTGTTTGTTTAATAATTTTTAAAAAATATTTATTAATATATTAAAAAATATAAAATGTTTTACATTTTAGTAAAGATTTTCTTGGGACCAACATGGCACCTAAAAAGAGACATTGTTCTGCTTCACTCGCTTGAACCCTACCTGAGTCTTGTGCCGTTTCCGTATCAGGTGGCCCCGTTGCTGCTGATTCTGTAGGGACACAGAAGTACCAGCATTTAGTGAACATGTCATTAGACGTTACATGCAGCACAAGTTTTGGCCTACAGTGTGGGCAACTCCAAGCCCAATACACTCTCCTCTTCAGCGGGCTCCATGGCTATTGGTGCTGCTACTTCAGTGGAGGAAGAGGGCATTGACAGAGTTTGGGGCCGCCACTTTACACCCATATCCTGTCTTCTGGGCCCCACTGCTCGGACCCCTCACCTCTGGGTGGGCTTGATCCGCAACCAGCTCTCCACAGCTACAAAAGAGAATATAATTTTGTAAAAGATGTAACTCATAGCCTCATAGCTCACCTTTCTGTTGTACATCCACTTACCTGGGAAGTTCTGGCTTTGGAGCCTCCACACCCAGGGCCATTTTTCCTGTCTGAGGTTCGACCAGTGCTGCATTATTTGATTGAAGGTGTAAGGCAACGTCCCCTCACCACTCACATGGGCTGCCACATCCTCTACCAACATCCTTTTCATGTGTGTTGGGCTTCAATTTGTACCTATGCTTCATGCAAGTCTGCAAACAGATGTGCATTGTTAACTTATGTCCTCTGTTTTGGTCTCCACATGCACACTCACCGCACCTAAGTAATTCTCTGGGACATTGCAAGCACCCAAACCTTGTATATGCTAATGTATGCCAATACTACCTAATCCAGCTCTCCCATCCCACAGTAGTAGCAGATTGCAAGCACATATGCACTTAGGCTAGGAGGCGCCTAACTCTCCACTCCGCTACTACTGTCCGATAGGGCTGGCTGACCGCAGCCAGCAACAAGGAGAGGTCAGCTCTACCATTTCACAATAGTAGCAGATTGCATAGAAATGTCAAAAAGACCCCAGAGCCAGGAATGCAAGCATGGCTGAGATAGCCACAGCACCCAGCCAAGGGACTGCAGCCCAAGCCCAAAGCCCCACTCTCCTGTTGGCTCCCACTCTGAGCAGGTCACCCATAGCATTTAAAGCCAGCAGTAGCGGGAGATTCACACCCAGAGCTCCCAGGACTCCTGGCACAGCCCATCACGTTACACCCACCGATCGGGACACAGGAGCCCTGTGCGGAGCCCCGTGCAGAGTCCACAGTGGTGCACCCTGAAGAGCAGTGGAGCCGCAGCTGGGCCTGTTGGTTCCCCAGCCAGTAGCCTGCGATTTAGCCCTTCTGGCGCTGGTAGTGTGCACAGTGACTCCCCCTCCACCCAACACACCACCCAGCAGACCCCAGCATCGGCCAACCAGACTGGTCGCAAACTCCCCAGGAACAAGCTGAGTGGACGGTTTAATGAAACCCAGGTGGAAGTCCTGCTGGATGGTGTTTTGGCAAATTGACCACCTGGCTGGGTCACGTTCCTGCTCTACCTCCAAACCATTGAGGGAGCAGATGTGGGCAGATATTGCTCCCAACCTGATCGGTGCAAGGCCTGGGCCCAAGGATGCTGGCAGGCCAAAAAGAAATGGGACAATTTTAAAACAGTTGTCTGAAGAAAAATCAGACACAATCAAACACCAAAACAGAAGGTGACAAAATGAGGAGGTGAGTAACAGTGGGTAGAAGCAGACGACATGGCAACCAAGGTATAAATGTAAATATGTGCAAGGACATGCAGACTACATGGAATGCCCTAGATGCCAGCAGGAGGGACAAAGGTGAGTATGTGCAAGGACATGCAGAATACATGGGATGCCCTAGATGCCAGCAGGGAGGACAAAGTGGAAGGGCTGGCCGGGCACACGCAAAGTGGGCCAAGTAACTCTAAAATGTTGTGGGCAATTGTTTCGATGTAAGACAAACCATTTAATTCACAGCAAAGGGGTTTGGGCGCCACATAGATGTGGTGCCCAGGGTGTAACCCTGGTGGAGTATTGGAGGGAGTCCATACAAGTTATCCTTGACATTGCTTTTCCCTTAGCTTTGCAGCCATCAATCAGCCAGCAGCTACCACTGTGCCAACAGCTGCACCTGCCATGGTTGCCCTGGACCCACCGTCAAGGCCGTGGCCATACAGAAGGCACCCAGGCAGTAAGGGGAGTACTAACACTGATGAGGTATGTCACAGAGAACTTATCTGAAGTCCATTTCCGCTGTGTCTCTGGGCGGCTGAGTCCAACGTGTATTCTGGGCAAAAGTTAAACTGGGCAATCAGCCCAGAGATTGTATAGTGCACCAATTAGACACCAGTGCATCAGTGCCATGATAGTGTTTAGCTGGGTGTGTTTGTGCTTGAGATTTCCTGCTTCATTCCATTGCCGGCCTTATTCTGTTTGACCATCCTGTGATAGCTGCCTGGAACAACTTCTGCTTTTACCCTGACCTCGTCTCTGCCTCACCCTTGTACCCGTGATCTCCCGGATTGACCTTTGGCATGGCCTCAACTCGTCTCTCCCTTTGGTTCTGCGTTAGTTAAGGACTGAATACCCGTGTATGACCCCGGCTTACCCGACATTGCCCAGTCTTGTCTCTGGTTCACCCGTATTCTCCCCTGTAAGCCCATATCCTATGTGCTATGAAGGCCTGGGTGTCTGGTGAGGCATGTAAAGCATCCCGGGAAACGGGGCTTGACTATAGGTGAAGGTAGCAGCGGAGATTGGGGATTGTGGGCTTACCCAGAAGATGAGTGTCCCACGGGGCCTGACAAGGTAATTGTGTGTCCGTAATGAACCAAGGGCAAGGGGCAGGGTGGAGGGGTTGGCTGAGCCCACATTACTTTAAGCTTTTTGGGACTGTGTGGGAACATTTAGGGATCCAATAATTAATGATTCTCTTTTTCAAACACAGACTGCACCTCTAATGGATGCAATACATGATCTTGAGGAAGATAGCCAGGAAAGTGTGGAGCTCACCCTGATTATTCTGCTGACGCCACCTTCAGCTGCTGCAACACCTGCCTCTGTGGCATACTCCACCTCCCCCAGCCTTGACCCACGACAGTAGTCTGGCAGCAGCAGGCTCAGCACCTTTAGCAAAGGGACAGGAGGAAGCTAACCCACACTGTACCCAGGCACCACTTGCCTTTGTTAAAGCAGTGCCAAATCATGGAGGTAAAATGGCGGGCCAATAGCCACACTTTTAGACACAACTCCACCCGCTATTTTAAAGTGGTGCACCATACCGCCAGGAAGATCCAAGAGGGCATGGATGCAGTGGTGGATGAGCAGCAGCGCTACAACAAAACATTTGAGGCGCTGCTGGGCCAGCAAACCAGCAAAATGCCAGTATGCACCCACTGCCTGAGACACGTCAACCAGCAGAAAATGTAAACCAGGCCACTCCACCCTAAGCACGGCTGATGGACTTTGGGGGGTGTGAACTTTTGTTTTTGCAGAGGGGCAAACATTTATTTTGCTGAATTTTGGGCACTGTGTTGCCTTGAGCCACAAATGGAGGGGTGCATTGTATATATATCCCCTAAATGAAAGACGTCAAATAACCACTTGTTTTGGCTGTTTTATTTGAACATACCGAAAAGGGGGGTAAACAAAAACAAGGCAAAATACACAAATACATCCACACAAATTAAGAAAGAAGAGTTGTCGACTAAATGCTGGCCAACAGCTTGGGCAGCATGGCTCGGTGTACGGGAATATGGTAGGCCATGTATCTCAGGGGAGCAGTAGGAGTTGCCTCCTCCACATATGCCAACACCCTCTCCATTAGGGCAAAATTGTGGAGGGCAATACAGACCATGATAATCTGAACAACCTTGTCAGGCTTGTATTGAAGGGCGCCCCCTGTGTGGTCCAGACACTGAAACCACAACTTCAATAGGCCAAAGGTATGCTCCACAACAGCCTGAGTGTGGCAGTGGGCATGATTATAGGCCTCCTGGTCATCTGTCTTGGGCCTTCAAATGGGTTTCAGGAGCCAGAGAAGAAGGGGATAACCCGAATCACCTAAAAGGACATCAAAAAACAACATTAACACCAATTAATTACCAAAACACACAAACAGCATAAACCAAGTCCTAAGTGGAACCAGTGGGAAACACATTTTGTATGAGGCAACACTTTAGTGTTGCCAAAGGCAAACCACTCAATCAAAACAGAAGGCAGTATGCATGGCCAAGGGGTTTGATTAGCTACGGGGAGCAGGATCTAGCAGGGAGCAGGAACTAGCCACATGAGCACAGTAGTAGTGATGTAGGGCATAGATGAAACTAGGCATCCACAGCAAAGTAGGCAAACACAAAAAAGACAAAAAACCTTTAAAGTGGATAAAATAGTGGAAATGCAATGCTAACAATAGACACGCAGAGCCAAGAGAAGAATAGACAAACTTACCAAGAAGCCAACTTAGCTCGCCACTCTCAAGATGGGTATATAAACTCCGACGCCACAAGATGAATGCATTGTGGGACGAGCCTGGGAAACCGGTCATATGGAGGTTCCCACTTGCTAAAAGGGGGTATAATTTTGAACCGGTAACGTACAGTTTTTATAGGGCTGAAAATGGGCAAATCAGGGCTGAGAATCACAAGCAAGTGCAGGCTAAACCTGTAAAATTACATCCACAAGAATGAAAAATCTAGGCATCAACCTAAATAATACGACGAATACTCGGATTGGAGTACGCGCACCGCAAAGTCCTACAAAACAGATAATTTGTGCAAAAAACATGGCACGGAATCATGACATGATTAAGGAGGCTAGAGGCCTCTGAAATGCGCTGTCTGCTTATCATGAACTGCAATTCTTTCTGATGATGACTATTTTTATTGTGGAGAGAACTATTGGATTTTAACTGATACCGAATGAAAGTGAACTTTTTGTCTAAACTGGTAAAGCCAACAACTTTTTTCATGGGTTGAACATTTGAGGCCAGGCACCCGGTAAGTCAGTTAATATTGCTGGTTGCAGCTGCGAGAACTCCTTATATATTTAATTGCTAGGTGTTACAGTGGAGCCAGGTATAGAGAGAGGGTTTGCAGGGCCTTGGGAATCAGGGAGTGGAGGGTGATGTTAGAAGCAGTGTGGTGCTTCTACATGCGGTGGTCAAAGCAGTGCAGCCCACCGGAGATTTGTCCTGTGCTCCCTAGGGTCGGTCCAAACCTGGTGGTAGGTATGGGTTGTAACTAATCCTAAATCTTAAAAAGGAACATACAAACATAGTTTTTATTTATTTGTTAATCTGTATTTTATTTATAAAGAAAATGCAATACAGTGTAGGACATGCAGTAATGTACAGATATACTTCCTGGGTGTCGTCATATTATATCACATATGTAACAGAGAGTCAGTTTAAACTGCTGAACTAGCTAGATAAAATCTACATAGGCAGCATATATACCTATCAATCACCATGTCGCAACACAACTCATCCCTAATCCAGGGGACAGCAGAGGGCAACCCAATACTTGAGTGCCCCATCTTTCATTAACTGCACTTTGTGTTTAACAGCCCTACAGCTGTATGGCTCATTTGACCAAACTTAAAGCAGAACAAAACGCAGGAATTTGACTTTCTCTGGTTCTGTGCCAATTGGGGATGCCCCACTGTGCGAAACACCTGTTCGCCCATAGAAACTCACTTCTCCAAGCTCAAACGGAACGTGCGCGGGTTCTCTTCCCCAAAGAGAGCTGCCTGCTGTGACTACGTCATTTGGCAAGTGGCTCTTATTGATTTGAATGGGGTGTGTGCACTGCCACATCCCCAGACGTGCGCAAGCTCCTGTCCCAGCCTATCTGAATTGTCAGAGCGGGAGCATGAAAAGTGTGTTGTGAGTTTTTATGAGCGAACTGATGGGTTTCACACAGTAGGGCTTCCCGATTCGGGATGCCCTAGGGAAAAGCCAGCAGCTGGCCAAGGAAAATTTTAGATTCCAGGCCGGCTGCTGCTGGGTTTTGTTCTGCTGTAACAGAAGGAGCACCTTCCAAAGTTTTGAAATGATCCAATTTCCAATGTCAAACAACCAGCCTATGTCAACGTCTTTCTCTTGAAGAAGTAAGGAGCTTCTACTTGCTCCAAATATGCTCAAGTTCTTTCACACAGTGCAACGGGGATGGCGATTTAGACCCAGTACCTGGGAATTACTGTGTGTGGTGCTGTTAGGAAATGAAGTAGAAAACATAATACTGGGAAAGAGGACCCTCGCTTATGGAAAGTAAAAAAAGCTGGGGGCTGCTGGTTACGGCCATGCCAGTTATTTCAGTGTATATGGATAGAATTCAGTCCCAGGGGGGCTGAATTGCAGTACAACCCCACCAAACATGGGTCATATTTTCCACCTCATTGAGGCATCTCAAACACCTGTCAGAAACTGAGAGTAAGTCATCTACTGTGTCTGTGGGACATCTATAGCACCTTGAGATGACCTTGAAGCTCTTTTCCTGTGCAGGGCATGCTGTGGATGTTTTATGAGTTAAATTAAGTATTTTCATCAGATCCTCCTCCAAGAAAGAAGCACCAAGTTCCCTATACTGTTTGGATACATCGTTCAAGGGAGCGGAGTGAATGTCATTCAACAGTGCCTGGTAAAGTTCAGAGAGAGCATGGAGTACGCTGGCCACAGAGGAGAGCAGTCTCTCAACACTGGTCATAGGGTAATGCTGAACCTCATTCCATCGCTGTGAGCAAGCGTATGTGGACACCTGTCTAGATAGTAATCAAGAGATGTGAATATGTGAGTTTTCTCTCCTGATGACGGAAGGCCCGCATCGGTTAATATGTGTCTAATCCTTGGGTCATCTACAGCTCTCTAACCCTGCACTGCAGCCTTATTGAGTACCACCTGATAGGACTTCAAGTACTACCAATACCACTGTTAGGGAACCCCTGCACTAGACAACCTAGATGAGTAATCCAAAACAACCTTATGAAAATACCCGAAAAAAGGCAACTAAATCAGAGGCCTCAAGTTACTGTACATGTACATAGTTTCGGTAATATTGCCCAAAGGATGCCTTTGTGTTTGGAAGGCAAAGCTGGATATTGAATAAGGGTAAGTTTTTCTATAGGGAATTAGGCTTGTCAGGCATCCTCGCTACATTAGCACTTCTTTGAAGAATGTCTATAGGATTTGATTAGGAATTATCCATTTGCTGCCCTCCTGATATTGGGTCAGCCAGAGTTTTAATATAGGTTATTCTTTTAGCTTACAACTAATTGACTGAATCCCTACTAATGGTGTACTGTCCTGCACATGATTCCGACCAAATAAACAGAAAATGAGAGAAGCCATATACAATGAAAAAGAAAGCGGTAAATACATTAAACTGGATCAATAGCCTTGCACAGTTGAAGGAAAACCCCCCGAAAACCCACTTGCCCCATCTTCATGCATAATACTGAATCATTGTCAGCATTTACATTTGCTCCTACATCCACTCAACACTGAAATGTCGCCTTACAGATTTTTTTCATCAATTTCAATCATTCCAGAAACCAGGCTCCAATTACTCATTCACTGAAGTCCAACATCGGTTGCCAAAAGGGGTGAGTATTCAGCCTGGATTTTCATGGGGGATTTAATTTGGTGGTCGTCGCTAATTGTGAGGGCTTCTTTATGGTATTGGTCTACTTTAAACCAGACCAACACCCGTTATTACTTTAATGGGTGTTGGTCCCTCTCTCCCCTGATAGGAAGAACCTCGGGGGGGGGAGCATCCACGTTGGCCGTAGTCATGTCCTCAGTGCCGGCCGCCGCCAGGTCCTGCCCACGTGACCATCCGGCGGCCAATCGCGGGACTACTTTCCCGGCACTGGCTCGAAATGAAGGTGAGTATTACCAGGATCTGTGCAGTTAGGTGTGAGGGGGCCAGCGTTCTGGATGCCCCCCCCCCCCCCCGAGGTTCTTCCTATCAGCAGAAAGAGGGGCCTACACCATTTAAAGTGTTAACAGGTGTTGGTCCGGTTTAAGTATCAGGTGCACTTGAGCAATTATGTCAAGTTAATAATTGCTATTACTTATTCCCATTTGACTCTCTGATCAAACTCCCCTGGAAACATTGCCTACAAATGGACTCTACCTCCATTGTTTTTTGGACTTTGGCCCTTATTCATCAAGCGATAGCGCCAGGTAGTGACTGACGAGCGCCAGGTAGCGGCAGCTAACGGCGACTACCGACTCAAGTACGCCCGGCGGCGGTCACAATGACGCATTTATCAAGCAAAATGAGGCTAGCGCCGGCGAGAGCGTCGGCTAGCGCGGCATTCATCATGAAGCCGCCTGGACCGAACAGCGCCGCTGCAAATTCCCTCACAGCGCAAGGTATGAGCTGTCGCTCCCTGGCGATGTCCAATGCATTTCAATGGAGCAAGCTATAATTAATCATAATTAATTGGTATTATTTTTTTTTTTTTTTTTTTTAATGTCAAAAATTCGGAGACCACTTCTGCAATGTTAGGATTTATTTTTAAGTAAAAAAAAAAAATAAAAAAAATATGTGCAGAATTGATCTAACAGGTCTGAGATTAATGTATTCATATAACAAAATGATTCAAAAAACATGTATAATGTTACATTAAAAAAATATGGTTGTTTAGGGGTTAAAAACTAGTTAATACAGATCGCCGCCAGCGCTCTGGGGTTTAAAGAAGGAATGGACAGCGACAGCACATTCGGAGCGTGATTTTTTGATGAATATGAAGCTAGCCGTTCGCTCTGGCCATTCGTTGTCAGGCGCTCACATACAACGCTGGACCTGTGAAACAGCGACCCCCCAGCCCGTATTCAACATTACCGCACACCGACTGAGTCGCTGTCATCAAGCTAACGCCGGCCAAGCACAGCGAATACTGGCTGGCGCTGAAAAAATCACGCTACAGTCGCTCATCTGTCGCTACCTGGCGCTATTGATGAATCGGCCTCTTTGTCTCTGCCTATTGATCCTGCATCACATAGTTGTGCACTGGGGTTACCATATGGTGGCTGCCTTTTAAGCCACTTTCTTGGTATTTGAAACAATTGGCAAGGCTCTTACAAGTTTTTCCCCTATAACCATTTAGTGCATTACAATGGATCAGGAACTCTTCACTCTTGATCACCTGCTTTGAAAGGGTTACACCTGTCAGTGTTCACAAGTACCATAAACTGCACCTATGACAGAACATAGCTGGAAGAAGAAAATAATAAAAAGCAAAAACTCTAGAGAAATTATCATGTTATTTAATAAAAGAGTCTTGCTTGTTTGGTTACAAAATTGCTCCCGTTGGAACAAGCCTAGGTTTGATTTAACCTCCTGATGTCAGTTATCATTTTTAAAACAGCTTGACCTAGAAGCAAGCCGCTAAAATTGTGGTGACTGTTAATGACAGTTTTATTGGACTCTATGCTTATAGTTCACATTTTGAGGTCTGAATGTAATTGATCTTTCTACCCTACATGAGAATCGCGGCAATAAGTTGGATGCGGTTCCACATTATAGATATGGAGAAATAATAATGATGTCACCTTGAGACTCAAAGATCGAGCAACAGCAATCCTCATCTTCCTCAATTCTCCCAACTGCAATGACCTCTACTCCCCACTACTAAATCTTAACAGTCTCAGCATTATTTCTGAATTATTCATGATAACCCTTTTCTTCAGTACAAAACTCAAGAAAATGAAATGCATCTTGTCCCTGTCACCTCTACGGATATTTTTTGGTAAAATATACAATGTTATTTGGCATTTCAAAAAATATGGAAGTGGGCTGAAGGTGGAACCTGTGCACATTTTGAATGAAGAATGCAAATGCTGGGAGGCCTGGTGAAATATTCAGAACTATATGCATTGCTTATAGGGGATCATTATAGCTCTGCTATGCATTATTCCTTTTCACTGTGTGGGGAGGAGAGTGTCTACTACACATCATTTATCCACATTGTACAGTCACCAGTAGTATTAATCTGGATTCTGCATTTTTCACTGTACTCAAATCAATTTAATCATCATGCAAAATAATTTACTGCAAGATGGCAATTATTTGAGGACAGTAAAACACATTTGCTTGTTGTCATCCTCTATTTGTCAGTTTTTCACTATTGTAAAGATGTTTCATCAAGCAACAGTATAAAGGTCCCACTGGTTATAGTCCATTAGTTTTACCACTTTATCAACGTTTAGGTAACACCGGATCACCCTAACAGAGCTCTCTGTGTTTTACTTTAAGTTTAAAGGAGCACTATCACTCGTAATTTCCTCTTTCTACCATTAAAATAAAAGAACCAAGCCTGGCTGGATATTTCCTGATGCCAGGTATATAAGTGACCCCCTTCTCCCGCCATCCAGCATATTTATATGGATTTTAAATATTGGGCCATTTTTCAAGCATTTTTATTGTGCTCCTTTAATATGGCAAACAGCAGAAGCAGCATATGCTTTTAAAGAGTGTGGGACTTCTGCGAGAAGGTGAGGGTGGCCAAGTCTGTTGGAGATACAACAGCCTAGCTTTGTCTATTTTGCTAGATTTGCTGCAGTTTACAGTTAGGACACTAGATGTCACCTTATAACCACGCATGCACAGCCGCTCGTCCAATCAGCGCGCTCCGATACGCTCAAGCCCCTGCACTCAGGAGCTTGTCTAAGGCGAGCGGATCCGAGCACACTGGCGGCAGCATCCTCCCTTCCCTCTAACAGGGAACAGGGTGCCCTGCTAGAGGGATAGTGTGGATGCGGCTGCTGCTCGCACATGCGTGGTCAGACCAGGAAAGAAGGTGAGTTTATAGGCAACCTGGGGGGTTTCACACAGCGATGCATCCCGATTCTGGGTTTTGGTCCACTTTAAACTAGCAAAAAAACATGAATAATATAAATTATGTAATTTCTTTTGGCATTTTTTAAGCACAGGGCTTTGTTTAAACTAATTCATTTGATGCCTAACAAATGTTTAAAAAAAAAAAAAGCTATTGGTTATGCCTGCGGTGATTCTCAATGTCATTTAAGACACCAACGAAATTAAATGAATACGGTATATAAACACATTGTAATGACGTCTGCATTATTCTCCGTTTCTCAATTACATCCTAACGTGGAAGGTTTAGCTGCTCTAAATAGAGAGCAATTTCTGAAAGTCACCGTTCTACAGGAGGCTTGAACCATGAGTCTTTAGGTATAGGCAGAGAAGGCGAGGAACCTTTTTGTTATGCAACATTAGGTCACCATTCATCAGTGAAATATACATTTTTGTTAGACAAAATAAATTAAAAAGCTTATAGAGTGGTTAACAGCATTTTAGGTCTGTCAGCAAAATATAATAATTTCAATGTTCCTTGAATATCACAACCAGTTCTGAAAAGATTCTTTTAAACTGCAGTATCCTGATAAAAATATAATTTCACATTTTTAATGAATGTAATTGTGGTCATTGAAGTAAAAGATTTTGTAAATAGAGTCCCTTGTACTCTATATCATCCTTTTTAAAAGGGCATCTGTGACATATCCAATGGTAGTCAACGAAACATATTATAGTAAGTGTATCACATTCCGAATGACCAACATACATGTGAAGAATCGAATCATTCAGATAGGATCATCTAGACAAACAAGGTAACCAGTTGTCCAGACAGAGGGCAATGTAGGGTGGTTGGAGAACCTTGTTCGCAAATCACCGAATCACAGGACTGACAGCAAAGAAGTTTGAGGAGGCATATTCCTAAAGACTGGCCATGCATCATGGGAACTGTGTAAAATTATCTGTTTTAAAGGCTCTCAAAATCACAGATTGCGTTCTATAACACACCTAGGGTTTAAAGGAATAAAATAAGTAAAAAAAAACAAATAGTCCGCTTAAATACCTCCTCCCCTTCCATCCCCCTTCTATTCACCCCACAACAGGCAGCGTGCAGAATCCACTCCCAATCATTTCATTACAGACAGTGTGCAGAATCCCCCCAATCACCCCATTACAGACAGTGTGCAGAATCCTAATAGGAAAATAATAAAGTGGGCATATTAGGGTCGATTCACAGCCTTCTACATTCTTTCCCATTTTTATCTCTCCGTGTGAACATTACACATGGCTTTCTTCAGTATCGGAGTGTTCACATGATTCAAAGCCTCCATCGGGAGCATCTCGTATTGTTCCCGATGATGTGAGAGCCATTGAGAACGCTGTGAGAATCTCTCTGAAAGCCAATTTCACAGACAAGGCTCTTGTGTATGTTGATATGTAATTCTCACTCGTAGCGTTTTTAAAGCGTTTTTAACGTATTATGTGTGAATGTCAGGTGAGATTTGTGAATGTCAGGTGAGACATTTAACATTTAAGCAGACCTTAAGATTTGTATAAAACCATAAATATAAACTATGAAATTATTATTCTAAATGTATTTTTATTTTTAATAGTTCTAATATTTTGGGGGGATGGTTAATGTTTTTGAAAATGTAATTTTAGAAAATATAAAAGTAAAAAAAAATTATACCTTATCAAAAAATAGGTCACATTTTATTCAAAAAAATTTAAAAATGTTCATTTTGGGGGGTGTTTAAAAGAAGGTGACAGCCTCCCAGTGCCTTAAGAACTCAATTCTGTTTTCTCACACAACATGAAAGCACAATCTCACCAACAAATAGTGCCCGGAAGTGCCGTCAGAAATTTCCCATTGTAAAGCCCTCTCTCACACGCTAAACCTGGGCTCTGAATCATGTGGAAGTCTCACTCGTCACGAGTTTTACACATGAATGTGAAAAAATACAATTCTGTGATTACTCACCTGTAGAATTGTTATTATGAGTATACAGTATGTCCTGCTCCAGATAAGAATCATTACACTTGGGTATTACTCCGCCAGATGGCGCTGGACTGCAGAGACCACGAAATTGGCTCCTCCCGGCCCCTCAAATATCCGGGACCTCCCACAAATCCCCAGCATTGAAAAGCAGTTAACGAGAAGCCGGGAGAAAGATAACAGAACCAACTAGTAACTATAACAATGATAACAATCACCATACAGGGGATCCAAGAAAATGCAAAAACCAAGGGTGGGGTGGAGCAGGACGTACTGTATACTCATAATAACAATTCTACAGGTGAGTAATCACAGAATTGTATTATTCTTATTATACAGTACGTCCTGCTCCAGATAAGAATCATTACACTTGGGACATCCAATAGCAGTGTCCATAAAGTAGGGTGGGATCCCCAAAGGTAACAACAGACAGGTCAGACCACTGCCGCCTGCAGAACCTTGCGGCCAAAAGCAGCATCAGCTGAGGCCCTAACATCAGCCTTGTAAAACTTTGAAAAACTATGAACAGAAGACCGTAGCGGCCTTGCAAACTTGTTCAACAGAAGCCTGGTGCTGAAAAGCCCAAGAGGCACCAATAGCACGAGTGGAATGAGCAGTAAGGCAGAGGGGAGGATTCTTCCCTTTAGCAGAGTAGGCCTGAATCACAGCCTGATGGATCCATTTGCTGATAGTAGATTTAGCAGGACCCAAACCCTTCCTGGGACCAGAAGGGACCACAAAAAGCGCATCAGTTTTCCTGAATGGCGCAGTAGCCACCAGATAGTACTTCAGACACCTAACCACATCCAAGGAATGCAAGACCCTCTCCTTAGCGTTACCAGGATTAGGGCACAAGGAAGGAAGGACAATGTCCTGATTCAGATGAAAGGCAGAAACAACCTTAGGCAGAAAATCTGGCTTGAAGCGGAACACCACCTTGTCCTGGTGTCTCTCATAGTAGGGGGGCTGGATGGAAAGCGTCGCCAACTCAGACACACGCCTAACAGAAGTGATAGCCACCAAAAAGACAACCTTGAGAGTAAGAATGGCCAGGGCAGCCTCTTGCACAGGCTCAAAGGGAGCACCCTGCAAGGCAGACAAGACCAATTTCAAGTCCCAAACAGGCAACATAGGCTTACGTGGGGGACGCCCATGAGTAACCCCCTGGAAAAAAGTCCTGATCAGAGAATGCTGGGCAAAAGACCTCTGGAAGAAAACAGCCAGGGCAGAGACATGACCCTTCAGAGTACTGAGTTGGAGCCCCAGCTCCAATCCATGCTGCAGGAACTCCAGGATCCTGGGAATAGAGAACACATGACAGGGAAGAGACCTAGACTCACACCAGTCAATGTAGGCACGCCAAACCCTATAGTAAATGGAAGAAGAAGACTTCTTTCTAGCCTTTATCACCTCAACAGAGGCAGACAGCCCCTTCTCCATCAAGATGGAGGTTTCAGCAGCCAGGCCGTCAAAGCCAGAGTTTGTAAATTGGGGTGGCGTAAGTGACCCTGAGTGAGCAGGTCTGGCACCCTGGGCAGAGCGTACTGATCAACTGCCAGCTGCACCACATCTGCGAACCACACTCTTCTTGGCCACCTGGGGGCCACCAGGATTGCTGGCACCCCCTCCTGAGCTATCTTGTGCAGAACCCTGCCCAACAGGGGGAATGGAGGAAAGACATACATGAGCTGAAAGTCCTGCCATTACATTGCTAGGGCATCCGTGGCCAAGGCCAGAGGATCCTGGGACAGGGAGACAAAGGCCGGGAGCTTGTGATTGTGACGGGACGCAAACAGATCCACATCTGGTTGGCCCTAACAGTGACACAGAGATTGAAACACCCTGTCGCAGAGGGACCATTCTCCCAGACGAGAGGTCCCCCTGCTCAGAGAGTCTGCCTGCAGATTCTCCACTACCGGAATGTACACAGCTGATATGCAGGGAACATTGTCCTCCACCCAGGCCAGGATCAGAGACACTTCCTTGAGGGCCCCCTTGCTCCGGGTCTCTCGCTGCTGATTGATGTAGGCAACAGCCGTCTGGTTGTCCGAGCGTACCTAAACAGGCCGGCCCCAAAGGTGTTGGGTCAAGTGAGGCAGAACCAACCTTATCGCCCTCAGTTCCAGAATGTTGATAGGTGTGTGGGCCTCCCGAGGGCCCCACCGCCCTTGGAACTGCAGGGACTTCCAGAAGCCCCCCAATCTGTCAGACTGGCATCCGTGGGGACTGTCTCCCAGCAGGGGGCCAGAAAGGATCTGCCCACCAACAGGTTCCTGGAGTCCAGCCACCATGAGAGGGACCGCCTGACTAGGGGGGACAGAACAAGGACCTGGTCCAGGGACGCAGGATCCTTGTCCCATACTGACAAGAGGTGGAGTTGCAGAGGCCTCATGTGAAACTGGGCATAAGGGACCGCCTCGAAGCACGACACCATCAGGCCCACCAGCTGCATTCCCTGCCTGATGGAGGGATGAGGGCAAGATAGCAGGAACTGAACCTGCGCTAGCAGACTGTCCACCTTCTGCTGAGGAAGAAAAATCCTTGCCTGAACTGTATCCAGATTCATTCCCAGGAAGGGTGTCACCAAGGAGGGAGACAGGGAAGATTTGGGATGGTTGATAACCCAGCCAAATGACTCCAAAGAGGACACTACTAGCTGAGTATCCAGCTCTGCCTGTTGGAGGGACTGAGAAGTGATGAGAATGTCGTCCAAATCGGGCAGCACGCAAAATGCCCTGAGACCTGAGCACAGACATCACTCCTGCCAGCACATTGGTGAACACTCTGGGAGCTGAAGTGAGACCAAAGGGCAATGCCACAAATTGGTAGTGCTGATCCTCCAGAGCGAACCTGAGGAATGACCTGGAAAAACAGGAATATGAAGGTAAGCATCCTTGATGTCCACATAGGTCATGAAGTCCCCTGGATGCAGGGAACTGATGGCAGAGCGCAATGTTTCCATGCAAAAGCGCCTGCACCTGACAAATTTGTTGAGGATCTTCAAGTCCAGGATGGGCCTGACTGACCCATCTCTCTTGGGCACGGCGGAAAGGTTGGACTAGAAACCCTTGCCCCTTTCTCGTAAGGGGACCTGACAGATGACCCCCAGCTCCAGAATGCTTTGCACCGCCAGAACTAGAGCCTGAGCTGACATAGGGTCCTGAGAGATCCGGGATCTGATGAATCTTGGGGGCGGCCAGGCAGCAAACTCTATCTTGTAACCGGAGGACCCTACCTCCTGAATCCACCGGTCTGAGACATGAAGCCTCCAGACGTGAGCAAAATGCTGAAGCCGTCCCCCCACCCGGATGGGTGAGGGTGCCCCTTCATGCCTGAGGGGGCTTGGGAGAAGACTTAGGCTTGGAGCCCCAGGATAAGCCAGGGCGTCCACGTCCTCTGCCCCTACCCCAGAAATCTTCTCGGGCCCCGGTAAGGGAGACCACCCTCTATATGTTGATTATAGCGGCTCAATAGGCCGATAGGGATTCACGCTATAAAAGCAACCCGGGATGCCCCAATAGCCTGCTAGGGAAGTGGGAGTAATTTACACACTAGGCCTCACAAGTTTAATAACTAAATAGAGGGAGTAGGGCCGGGAGAAACCAATAGAGATCGACCCGTCTGAAAGACATAAGCAAAGAGAACCCCATAAGTGACATGTATAATGACATAGGGTAAATAAAGCCGGCCGCGAGGGCACTCATGGACCGTGGTAGGTAGATACCAAGCACGCAGCAGCCGACTCCAGAGAAAAATGGCGCCGGGTATACCTCAAGGGGCCCCGCCCCCCGAAGAGCGCGAAGCAGCACACGTGACAAGCAGCCAATAACAGCGCACCAGCGCCTGAGGTAATGCCGCCTCCAACCGCGGAACACAGTGGAAGCGCACGTGTGGTGGAGGCATATTCAAAAAACGCAACCAGTGCAACCAAGTCAGCGCGGAAACTGACACCAACCAGAAGCACATAATACAGTGAAAGCACCAAGGCATATACACCCCCCCCCCCCCCGAGAGCTACAAGGGAGAGCGAGGGAGGGCAGCGGCCATTTAACATAGGGCCCACCGATAGACAGGGGCAAGGGGAAATAGGGCGGAAGGGGCATCCCACAGAGGCTCACCATATGCCTATACCGCCTACCCTTTGGTGGGGGATTGCGGTGGAGCAGTGCTCCTAAGCACCTGACAGCGGTGCTGCCTACCATCACCCGGACCAGCGCAGCCAAGGCTGGGAGGCACATTAAAAATGGAACGGGTGGGAATAGTCCTACAGGGCCGCAGGCTAATAGCCCCGCTTACCTGTGAGAAGAGAGAGCCATCTTCTTGTCCTTCACAGCCCAGACTGCAGAGAAATTCTGGGGATTTGTGGGAGGTTCCGGGTATTTGAGGGTTCGGGAGGAGCCAATGTCGCGGTCTCTGCAGTCCAGAGCCATCTGGCGGAGTAATACCCAAGTGTAACGATTCTTATCTGGAGCAGGACGTACTGTATACTAAGAATAAATACAATGGAAAATAATTTCACACACAACGAAAACACTTAATGCGATGGAAAAAGCTAACGAGAAACTCACAAATGGCCCAAACCAACGGAAAAAATACACATACACAAGCTTTTTCATGTGAAAGTTCAGGTAAAAGAGGCTGTGAATCAAGGCCATTGTCCCCCTAAGCATAGCCAAAAACAGATTGCTCCAGCTTAATATAAAAAAACCCATTTATTTTAATAACGAATACACTATAATCAGCTTGAAAATACACAAAATACAAGGATAAAATGAATCAGAGGATTGCACTCAAGCACATTTATATCCAGAAAAATGTATCGAAGTTGCATAATGTATCCACTGTCAGTGTAAACACAGTGTAATTCATCGGTGCTAATAGTGTTAAAAATATACACATGTAGCAAATAGTCCTTCCAGATAATAAACAAGGCTGTCTGAAAGTTGTCTATTATACACAAGAAACATACTTTGAAGATCATGTGAACTTCTTGGCACATTCACTCCTGACTAGATGAGCATCCACTTTATCGTCACCTTTTGATTTTTTTTCTTTTGCACATGCACTTTATTTGTGATACTCAGAGTATGTAATGTGTGCACAGAATATTTGTTACATGTGTGTATTTTTATACTGTTTTCATGCAGACAGTGGATATATTCTGCAACATTGATACATTTTGCTGGAGATAAATGTGCTGGAGGGCAATCCCCTGATTGATTTCAACACTGTATTCTGTGTATGTTCAAGCTGATGATAGTGTATTCATTATAAAAAGATATATTTTTAGTTCATATTAATTGGAAGCAATCTGTTGTCGGCTACACTTAGGAAAATAATTGAGTGGACATTTAGCCCCCCCCCCACCCAGAAGAGAAGGGGTATAAAAAAAATGAGCAGACGCACTAACATCCCCCCACTTCTAGGGGATAAACGGTGCGTCTTATAGAGTTATATATATATATGGTATATGTAAATGCATTGTGTATTCTAAGCAAAACCACTGTTTCCAATTTAATTTCTGGACATGGCCAAGCTGGGGGGGGGGGGGGGGATGCATCAAAGTGCAGTTTCTGAAGATTGAAGTCTTGAGCATACGCTGTTATGGTCAGAGCCAGTTGCAGGGCCGATGTGGCATGTCGGCTCACTTATACTGAGAGCTTCAAGAGACAAATGGCAATTTGTTGCATGGTCCTGGAGAAATAGAATTGAATTTAGAGCAAATTTTGGGGTTCTGATACGGCTTCAACCCAGTGCTGCAGGAAACGGAGACGACGCATTAGGTATGCTGGCTTACTATTGCAGTTCCCTTAACTGCGCCTTTAAAGCGGAGCAAAAGTCAGAAAAAAAAGCCTAGAGGACTTAGCTCCCGGGCACAGGTCCGGCTGCTTCCACAGCACACAGCGGGTAATCAAAAATTAAACACAAACGAGTTCTGCACCGCCACAAATCAATAATTGGGTGCTGGCCTAGAGGGGACCTTGACACAGAGTGTCAATCTAGCAATATCTGTACACAGTGAGCTGCCAGTATCAGCTCCAAACGGGCCCCAAAGAAAAAGAGGCCGCACAGACCAAAATGATAAATAACTACTATATCTTTAATGTCCAAAGAGTGCCAAAACATAAACATAAAATAAAAAACATGAATGACACTGCCCTAAAAGGCTGAGCTAAATGAATCTCCCTAAAAAATTATTTGTTATTGCACTATGCCCAAATAAATACAAAACAACTATATTGCTACATAATTGATAACTACATAATTAATGAAGTGTAAAAAAGTGCTTATCAAAAAACCACCAAAAAAAACAATCACAAAAAACCTAATCTGTTATGCTGTGCAACATATGCTATTGTTTATACAAAGTGCAAAAGTGCTTAATAAATATGTGCAAACAAACACATTATAAAGTGAGGTCAGTGCAATGCAATCATAATTCTAGACCAAATGAATTAAATAGGGCATAGTAAAATATAAGTATAAAATTTATATCACCATAATTGTCAGGAGTCCGAGTCGACCATACATGGGGCTAAAATCGCATTGACGCGTTGTGTGGGCGTAAACCCGCCCACTTCCTCAGGATGCCAATTAATCGCAAGTTTCCCCCCTCACCCTTTTTAAATGTGCTGCTGGGCATGACACGCGAAACACAGGCGGCTGGAGCGCACGCGCCCACACGCCGCCCCTTCCTCATTCTAGGACCGGAAATGCATAGAGGCGACGCGGGCACGCCGCGTCCCCACCAACCTGGAACGTAGACGTCGACGGTGGATCCACCCAGCCCGCGCGCGCGCGGCCCCACGACCTGCACCCGGGCGCCATCCCCTGCAGTAGGAGGCATCCGGGCGCGAGCGCGAGACCCAGCGCGCACGCACCAGGCTGGTCCAGCGTCTCCCGTAACTTCATGAAGAAGGATGTAATAGATACTACATGCATAGCAGCCCCGTGCACAGCAAAACGAGGAGGGGTTAGAAACCTGCTCATGAGGGTGCGATTGTACTATACATTAGACTAACCTACTTCTACACATGGTACTAATATATATATATATATATATATATATATATATATATTTATACAAATAAGAGAAATCTATATGACTATATGAGTAAAAAAATTTAATGAAAAACTAAGGAGTTAATTGATTCTGTCGCACTAACTAGTAAATGTCTATTCAAATAAATATATATAATAGTAATATAATCATATCAATTAACCAACATATCTCAAGATGACATATATATTTGAGGTATATAATATCAGATCCATATTAACCCTTCATATGCCACAAAAACTCATGCCAGAATGGCTCAATTCAGTTCCTGGAACTGTTCCATCACTGGATATGGTGCCAATACCCTTCTTGTTACTTGATGCGGCTCCAGCTCACTCTAAAGGCTTTGGCTGTGATGCCGGTATCCATCTATCAATTTCAACTGTTGTCATTATAATAGTAGTAAAAGCTTGGTGCACCCAGAGGTCCCAACCAACTAATCACGGGTATCCATTGGGCAAGCTTAAGCGAGAGGATATACCAGTTGGTATCTGATCCATCCAGAGAGACATTTGTGAAGCCCACATACAATCTAAGTGCAAAAGAAAAAGGTGTGATTACTAACATAATATCCAAAACAATATTTGTCACAAAACTAAACAGAAATCCAAAATCAGACAACTTCTGTAAAAAATATTTGTAAAATACATACCTTATTCCCAATTAACAATCCCGTCCTAAAAAGGAAGAAAACGTAAATTCTTCATTCATGCCAATAGGTGCCCGTGTATTTAAATTATAGATCCACTCCAGCTCTCTCTGTTGTAATCTTCTTTTTAGGTTTCCTCCCCTGCCCCCCAAGGAGATCTTCTCAATGAAAGTTAACCTCATACCATCCGGGCTACCATTATGTCTAGACAAGAAATGTGCCGCCACAGGGGTTAATGGTTTACCAGCTTCCTTGTCCCTCTTAGAGAGTTTTATATTGGACAGGTGTCCCTGTATACGTACTTTGGCGCCATTCTTTGTCTCACCAACATATTGTTGGGGACATGAACATTGCAATAGGTAAATGACACCTTCCATGCGACAATTCATATGTTGTTTAATTTGATACTTTTTCGGGGAATTCAATCCCTCAAATGTCACAAGTCACAAGTGACCACGTATTGGCAGATGTTACACTTGCCACATGGCCTACTGGAGCCGCATCTTGGGTTGGCATTAAGCCACATTCTTGGACGCATAAAATGGCTCTTACAGAGGCGATCACGTAAATTAGGCGCACGTCTGGGAGTCATTAATGGTCCCATTCTGACCCATCTAGAAAGATAGGGGTCTGTCTGTAATATGGGTCAATGTTTCCTAAAGATAGATTGTAAGGATGACCAATCATTATTAAAATTCGTGATAAACCTTACCTCATCCTTTTGTGCCCGTTTTTTGTAGTGTAATAAATAATCTCTAGGTGTATTGTCCACTCTTTTCATCGCATTCTTGATCACCCCCATCGGGTAGCCGCGCTGTTTGAATCGTTCCTGGAGGTCTCTTCTTTCCACCTTGTAATCCGATGCCTCGGAGCAGTTCCTCTTCGCTCTGAGGAATTGGCCTGTGGGTATTCCTCTTTTCAGATTTTTTGGATGTGCACTAGTATAATGTAGAAGGCTGTTTGTTGCTGTAGCCTTTCTGAACAACTTGGTCTGTATGTTTCCATCCTCCATTATGGTCAAAGTCAGATCCAGAAACGTAGCCTGGTAGGGGGAGATTGTATGGGTCAGAT
The DNA here is from genome assembly GCA_027917425.1 of Gastrophryne carolinensis. NCBI lineage: Eukaryota > Metazoa > Chordata > Amphibia > Anura > Microhylidae > Gastrophryne > Gastrophryne carolinensis. The sequence goes on along the minus strand of CM051235.1, from coordinate 510,698,243 downwards.
GTTATAATTATTCACGTTTAGGCTTGCAATAAAGGCATTGCCCCGATCCAATGGACCACTCCACAAGATTAAAATATCATCGATAAACCGATACCATCCAAGGATGTATCAGTGAAATTCGTCCATGTTTTCTGCCCATACAATCTCCCGCTCCCACCAGCCCAGAAACAAATTGGCCACCGAGGGAGCACAATGGGCTCCCATGGTGACCCCTCGGATCTGCCTATAGTATCCAAAGTCAAAAATGAATATGTTATGATTTAAGACGAAATCCAGCAGCTCTAGCAAAAAGATGTGCAAGCTCCTCTTCTCTACAGATTCCATGTCTAGAAAGTATTTAACCACACATAGAATGTGAAATATTTGTGTAAAGGTATTCCACATCACAGACTATCAAAAAGGTCCCCTGTGGGACTGTTATGGAATTTAATCGATTAAGAATATCTGTGGAATCCCTAATGTACGAATCTAAGGCCACTACGTGTGGCTGCAGAACAGAATCTATGAACAAGCAAGCATGTTCCGTTAAACTCCCAACCCCGGACACAATGGGACGGCCTGGTGGATTTGTGGCATTTTTGTGGATCTTTGGGAGGACATAAAATGTTGGAACACAAGGAAAGTCCACCCTTAAAAAATCAAATTGGGAGCGACTAATGGACCCTTCTGACAAGCCCTTTTGTAACAGATTGTCAAATTCCTGTTTGTATTGGGCCATGGGATTATTGGGCAACTTCTGATAGGTATTACTGTCCCTAAGTTGGCGTAAAATTTCCTCCTGGTAGTAATCCCTGGTAAGGATCACTATGTTGCCCCCTTTTTCCGCCTCCTTAATAATGAGGTCCTCTCTATCTTGGAGAGACCGCAATGCTTCCCATTCCGCCTTAGTTAAATTATTCTGTCGCTTGTTAGGTGTTAATTCGAGAATATCCTTACTCACAAGGTTGTAGAACATCTGTATGGCTTGATTGTTGGTCCATGGGGATGTGAACGTGGATGGTCTGTGGAGTATCTGCATTGTAGATTGGACCGGGTCCTGTTCTTCCAGTAGGCCCAATAGGTCATCCAGGATCAGACCCTCTGTTTCGTCCCAATTGGGATCCAATATTTCATGTCCTGGGTTAAGAAAATGTTTTTTGAGTAATAAACGCCTGCAGAATAAAAAGAGATCTTTTGTGACACTAAATTTATTGATGGTGTTAGAAGGTGAAAAACTTAAACCTTTTTGGAGAACAGTTTTTTGTAATTCAGTGATGGGGGTGTCAGAGAGATTGATAACCTCTAATTTCGTACTCATCTGTTTTTGTTCCACTGTTTCCGTTGGTATGTCGTCATTCCCCTGTTTTCCTCCCTGGGCCTCAGGCGCCTGTGATCTCCCCTGTTGGAATCTCGTGGGCTTCTTTCTTTTCTCTTTGCCCCTCCCCCCCCTCCTCGTTCGTCCCTTTCTTGTCCCAGCTCTAAAAAACATCCTTCCACTGACAATTCAGAAGTGTGACTGGACAGGGAGGAGTCTCTCTCCCTGGGGTAGGAGGAGCCAAATGATCTCTGAGAGCTCGGGGATGATTCATGATCGGCATTTTTATTTTGGGAGTGATATTTATAACTCCAAGAGCGCCTGTTCCCATGATGTTTCCACTTGTAAATACGATTATTACACATATCCCAGCGGTCCCTGTCAAGTTTGCGTTTCTTGTTGACCCTCACTTCTGTCTCATATCTGTCCATATCTTTTTTTTATTGTGTCATTGAATTGTTGTATTGAGTCCTGCGATGCTAATGTCTTAAGCTGGGCATATAACCCTTGTAGGTAATTTTTTATCCCTAGGAGTAGTGTTTTATCTTCCTTGATGAGCATATCTATCAACGCCATAGAACAATTGGTTAAATGGGTTTCCCATTCTTTTCTAAATTCATCCGAGACCTCCCACGCTTTACTAGTTAGTGCGACAGAATCAATTAACTCCTTAGTTTTTCATTCAATTTTTTTACTCATATAGTCATATAGATTTCTCTTATTTGTATAAATATATATATATATTAGTACCATGTGTAGAAGTAGGTTAGTCTAATGTATAGTACAATCGCACCCTCATGAGCAGGTTTCTAACCCCTCCTCGTTTTGCTGTGCACTGGGCTGCTATGCCCATAGTATCTATTACATCCATCTTCATGAATTTACGGGAGATGCTGGACCCGCCTGTCGCGTGCGCGCTGGGTCTCGCGCTCGGACGCCTCCTACTGCAGGGGATGGCGCCCGGGTGCGGATCACGGGGCCGTGATCCACCATCGACGTCTGCGTTCCAGGTTGGTGGGGACGCGGCGTGCCCGCGCCACCTCTACGCATTTCCGGTCCTAGAATGCGGAAGGGGCGGTGTGTGGGCGCGTGCGCCTGTGATTCGCGTGTCATGCCCAGCAGCGCATTTAAAAAGGGTGAGGGGGGAAACTTGCGATTAATTGGCATCCTGAGGAAGTGGGCGGGTTTACACCCACGCAACGCGTCGATGCGATTTTAGCCCCGTGTATGGTCGACACGGATTCCTGACAATTATGGTGATATACATTTTATACTTATATTTTACTATGCCCTATTTAATTCATTTGGTCTAGAATTATGATTGCATTGCACTTACCTCACTTTATAATGTGTTTGTTTGCACATATTTATTAAGCACTTTCGCACTTTGTATAAACAATAGCATATGTTGCACAGCATAACAGATTAGGTTTTTTGTGATTGTTTTTCTTGGTGGTTTTTTGATAAGCACTTTTTTACACTTCATTAATTATGTAGTTATCAATTATGTAGCAATATAGTTGTTTTGTATTTATTTGGGCATAGTGCAATAACAAATTTTTTAGGGAGAGTCATTTAAGTCAGCCTTTTAGGGCAGTGTCATTCATGTTTTTTAACTAGTCCTGTTGTCGTGTGTGTTCATTATATGTTTATGTTTTGGTACTCTTTGGACATTAAAGATATAGTTATTTATCATTTTGGTCTGTGCGGCCTCTTTTTCTTTGGGGCCCGTTTGGAGCTGATACTGGCAGCTCACTGTGTACAGACACAGCGGGTAATGTTGGCTGTGCTGCTGCTTTTGACAGCCGCTTCCGAGTTCATGTAGTGTGGTAAGTCGCACTATATGAACCCGTATGAAGCTGCAGATCACTGGCCGGTGAGCATCCAGCAGTCTGCAGCTCCAGCTCACCTCATCTCACTGCTGCTGACACCACCTCCAACCGCTCTCTGTAAGGGGCAGGAGCAAGGACAAAGGCTGCACCAGGGAGCATTGTGGGATACATACTCCCAAGTGTAGCAAGATGGCAGTGTGGAAGTGAAGTGATAGGGAGCCATGGTCTAGTAAGGTGAGTATGTAATCAATAAGCATGCAGCAATCAATGCATGCTTATTAATTACCCTTTTGGGGTTTTTTTAAGTTTTGAAGTAAAAAATATATATTTTTTTTGCCTTTCAGGCTACTTTAAAGTGGACCAACACTTGCATGGCACGGGTGCTGGTCTCTGTGGCATCCAGAATGCTGGAGCCCCCCGCACATAACACTCTCCGAATGCCTGTAAATCTTATCTTTCCCAAGGTCCTCCACTGGGAATCCAACACAGTTATTGGCCACCTGGTGCCAACGTGAGTAGCGAGCAGTGCCATTGTTCCAGCTACCAAAATGTGCTGCCCACGTGGGCACTGGTGGGCAATCGCTGCACTTGATTCCTGGCAGGGGACCGAGGGAAAGGTAAGATTTACGGGCATTCGGGGGGGGGGGGGGAAGTTATTAAGTGCAGGGGGAGCTCCAGTGTACTGGATGCTCCCCCCTGCCTGTCATAATGTCGCAGGGACCGGTGTTGGTCCATTTTAAGATCTTTATTATTCTCTGGAGCCTCAAATTCTGTTGTAAGTAAATTGGTGGAGCCGTGGTCAGGGTTCCCCCCAGTTTTAGGTGGATGCTTGGATGACATAATCTCAGTGGACCCCTTTTACAGTGTGTCATAAAACACATGGCAGTACACTGCATGTATGGTAGATAGATTTTACCTTAGCACAGTGGATTGATCAGGCCTTATGCCACCTAACTTTTTTATGCCAGTCTCTCAGTTTTCCATTTCCTCAGATCTAGTCAGCTTTACCTCACTCTTAAGAGAAGCATCAGTCACCAAACATATATTAGCGTTAACATGTCCCCCCAGACTAAAATCCTAAAAAAAATAGACCAAAACTGTGTAAAGTCCCAACACTTTAGTCCAGGTTAAATCCTTCCCTAAATGGGATCCTGATGTGGGATCACTGCTTTCTCCAGATATCTTTGTTCCTACAGCTCATGAGCAGTCATCTAGTAGCTTCCTCGCTCTGTATGTTTCAAAGGACGGTGTAGGACGGAGGGTGCAGGGATTGTTAGGGAGTGCAGCTTAGCTTAGCTTAGTCTTGGGATCGAGAATCAAATGAGCATATGGGGAAAAAAGGGAGTTTCACACTGCAGGACAGTGGTCCGAGGGCATGTGTCAGGTGGTACTCGACAAAGCTGCAGTCTGACCTGTTCCCCACCCTGATCTGCTGCCAACCTAAACTTTACCAAAGCATGGGAGACTTAATGAGATTCACTGCCCCAAGTGCCGATTGGCTTAAGGCCGGAATAAAGAGGTTTTTTATCACGCCCTCCGTCTTCAATTGGCGGATGAGGCTGCGTCACATATAGACATGTGACTTAATTATATTCACTGCCCCAAATGCTGATTGGCCCGGGGCTTGAACAACAAGGTCCTTCACCGCTTATAAAAGAATTGTCAGTCGCCGCGCCGCTCATCCTTTGAAAAAGTTGCGCAGCAACGAAACGCGTTAGGAGTTACAAGAGGAGACGGCGGCCATTCTTTTAACTTTTTACTGATTTTAATTCGTGACGTCCATCTTAATGATCACAGGAAAAGGGAAAAGAAAAGGACTCCCTCACAACCAGTGCATTCTGATTGGCGTGTTATACTTCAAAGAAATTGTGAGTGCATTTCTGATATTAAAAATCTTTTAAGAAAAGTTCCCACGGGGTTGCACTATTTTCTTTATGTTCTTTTTCCATTTATGAACGAAATTTACCATGCCCGGGAGGAATAGTTAAGGTGTATATAAATCATATCAAGCATCTGGAATCTTCTAAGAGGCACTATTTGATCTAAGGCTATTTATATTTATCCATTCGGTAAGCGCATATGTGTGGAGGTGACGGGCACGTGTGACATTACCAGCTTTTAAGAAGTGCATGCACCGTGGGATATCTTGCCATTTTGTTTTTAAAAAAAAAAAAAAAAACTGTTTCCTGAGGTCATCTAATTGAGGACCCTTTTTGCTCCGTGTTCTTATGCACATTTACCAAAGCATGATTTTCTCCAAAATTGCAAAACTGTTACAAAAGGCAATGAAGAGCATTTAATTTCCCCTTTAACTTAAAATAGTATTTATAAAAATAGGTTGGGAACCCCTGCCCTAGTGAAATCTCTTAAGGGGAACCAATTCATTTATATTAGTTTTGGTCCAGTTTAACAGGCAAGGAGTCAGCTATTACTCCCAGTTAACAAATTGGCAGGCTGATTCATTACTAGCGCCAGGTATCGGCAGATGAGTGTCTGTATAGAGGCGCTAAGAGCGACCGCTAGTAGACGCTGTGATCGGCTATCGGGCGATGTAACAGAGCGCCTCAGTCGCTGTAGTAACCTGGCCGGCATTGATGAATGAGATGTATGTTGGGCATTCTAACACCATTACAGCGTTGCAGGGAGCGAAAGGTAGCACCAGCTCATTGCGACCGACTCTCAGCGACTCGCTATATTCAACAAAAAATGAGACTCACAGAGCGTTGGCACTCAAATTTGGTTTGCTGTAGCATAGAGCGGCAGATGCTGTGTGAAAAAAGTGATTTTTTGGACACATATCCACCATATCCAAAACATGGAATGACATTGACACTTTAGTGCCAGACCTGTAATGACAATTCTGCATAAAATTAAAAAAAAATAAATAAATATTTTCAAAAATATATAATTCCAGGCCAGGAGAGATCTAATAATTTTTTGAGAGGAAAAAAAATATATAAAAAATGGGATTAGGAAAGGGATTAGAAGGAACGTCCATTGAAATGTATGGGAGAGCGACAGGTAGCGACAGGTAATACCTGTCTCTCTGGAAGCTAGAGCGCCAGCGATATACGCTGAGCTGCCTGTAATGATGAATCGTACACTACATGGCGCTGTTCCAGTTCCAGTTAACACTTTTATACATTTTTTGGACTTTTCATATTTTTATGCAGAATTCTATTTACAGGTCTGGCACTAAAGTGTTTTTGTCCCAGAGTTAAAGTGGACCAACACCCTCCACTGATCGGCCTGGGAATCTATAAGATTCCCGGACCGATCAGTCCCCTGACTACGGGGCACCCCGATCGTGTGAAACCCCCCAGAAACCCCTAAATCCCTACCTGCTCCTCGATCCAGCGACGCCCACCGCCGCCTCCCGCGCGTCCCTCTAGCAGGACGCGCACCCGCGCCTTCCGTTTGTGAATGGCCGGCGCGGGCGCGCGCCCTGTAAGAGTGACGCGCGGGAGGCGACGGCGGGCACGCTCTCTTGTCCGTCGCTGCCTCCCGCTTGTCCGCCGGCGGGGATTGGCAGCAGCGGTCACGTGGGAGTGGGGAGAGGTGAGTTTTTGGGGCTTTCTGGGGGGTTTCACACAGCGGGGCACCCCCGATCGGGGTGCCCCACCGAAGTGGACCAAAACCCAGGATAGTCAAAAACTTGGGTGTTGGTCCACTTTAAAACAATGTAATTCCATGTGTTTTCGCTTTGTTACTGGTGTATATGTGTTCAAAAACAGACTTTGATCACACAGCATCTGGCTCCCTATGCTACAGCGTCCAGCTTTAGAGCGCCGACGCTGTATGTGTCCAGTGTTTTGTGCCGGATGCACTGAGCTGGCGCTACCGCTCGCTTGCTGCAGCAATATACTGTTGTTACAGCGCCCAACACACATCACACTCATCAATGCCGGCCAGGTTACTAGAGCGACCGAGACGTTCTGTTACAGCGCCTGAAACCCGCTTACAGCACCTACTAGCGGTCGCTCTAAGCACCGCTATACAGACGCTCATCTGGCAATACAAGGTGTTAGTAGTGAATCCGCCTCAAGGTCTCATTAGTGTGGGACAAAAAGTGCCCCTGGAATCCCTGACAAATGCACTGTACCTGTGCTGAAGGACATTGGGGCTGTTACAAGTGCAGTGACACAGAACGATTATTGAGCAAAAAAACGCTAAAGCAACCGCAATTTAGCGATAATTGCTCCGTGGAAACAGCGAGTGAGATCAAGCGGTGACCGAGAATTGGTTAATCGGTCGACCATTGAATCATTTCGGCTGACCAAAAATTTCTCTTTCAGCGCTTGATTGTTGCAATATGTAAAAATATGTCACCATAAAAAATTGCTATGAGAACAAGTGATCGCATTAACACTTCGGTGTCTGAACAGTCGCTCAATCGGAAAAGATGTGTATGGTCAGTCGGTCGGTCGCTGGGAGAACAGCCAATCGATCTGCTCATGCAAACCAAGCATAATGATGGTGGTTAAAGAGACAGGTGAAGCATTCTGAAAAAGTACATTTATTGCTGGACAGCAGCGTTGCAATGAGAGAAAAATAGGACCAGGAGCCCTAACATTTGTGGTCCTATAAATTCTAAAAATTCTGATGGCAGCTCTGATTAGATTACCAATCAGTATCTATAACGCAAAATACATTTTCAAAAATACAGTAGTTAAAACCATCTGGGCTTGTCAGCAGAAAATAGAAATCTTGAAAACCAGTCACCATGTTTTATAATAACCTTTCAAGCAAGGAACATGTTCAGCCTGCCTGCTTGATTATTTAAATGATTTCTCAAGGATGCTTGCTAATGTAATGCTGAATTAAGTGATCAAAACACATTTAGACTTTCATCAACATGTTCCTTACGCTTACCATTTGACTTCTTATTTTTATTTATTTTTTTTTGTTCTTATGTACTGTGCCACTCACCCAGCCGAGTTATAGTTTTCTGTTGCAATATTTCATTTTTATGTTCCCGATAAGGTTTTCTTACATATCTTTTTTCCTTTTACTTCTAATAAAGTTGTCAGGACAAAAAGATTTGTAAGAAAAAAAAGAATGACCTTTTCATACTAAAATCAAAATATATGTAGGATGGAGTACACTGAATAAAACTCAAATGGAGAGAACAATGGTGTAGCTTGCAATTGTAGCTCCCCAGAACAGGCCTGAGTGTATATGAACCAACACGGACAGGCACATAAAAAGAAAAATTCAATTTGAAGAAGCCAGATGCCGAATTGCATCGTAGATCAGAAGTTTTCCCCCTCTGGTCAATGGGCCACAGATGATCCACCAAGGATTGGTTGACGACAAATAGCATAATTTAATAAGAATCATATAAGTTTATTATCCAAGTTTGAAAGTCAACACAAACCCACAACAAAGTCCTTGATGTAGCAATAATATATATATATAGGAATTTTAAGGGCTATGGGCCAACCATGGGTAAGGCGGCATCTAAGAATTTTATATTATTTTCAAATGAATATAGGAGTATATAGAGATGGGTTCTCCCATCCTTTTGGTTGCATATATGAGATTAGATGTGTGGTGGGACATAAACAGCACATGGTCATGGCTGATGGCTCTCATTGGACGAGAGCCCCCGCATGCGTTGTTCCATTGGAACGAGGAAAAGGCGAGTGTATAGCTGCATTCCCGGGGGGGGGGGGGGTTCGCACAGCGGGGGAAGAGAACAAAACCCCGGAAAGTCAAATACCATGGTTTTGTTCTGCTGTAAACACTGATTTGCTGGAATCCAATCTGAAAGGTCTTATTTCCATGGTACATGGTCCTAAGTAGGCTGGCCACCATATATTCCTTAGCCTCTTATTTATGTTTTAGGGGTTGTGAACAGATAGGGGATGTGATACATATAGGGTGGGCATGCGACGTCACAGTGATAAAATATTGGAATCAGGCATTCGGTATTGTGAGTAAAACATTGGCCTGTTGGGTATCAAAGTTGCCATTAATTGCCCTTCGTAATAAACCTACACCTGGGGTATGAAGGCTTTTTGTTTGCCTGGCTGCTAAACTCTCCATAGCAAGCCGGTATGAGCACCTGGCAGGACTCGACCTTGAGAATGGGTGAGGTTTTTAGAGCCAGATATAGCTGGAGCAGCTAGATTTTTCTTTTTAGCCCATCCTGGCCTGTCTCTTTAACTGTGCATTTGGTAGTTCATATACTTGAGGGATTTGTTAACGGAAGTACTTTAAAACTGAACTCCAGTCAAAAAGCCTACCACACTCCTCAGCGGCTATTGCATCCCTTAACCCCTGGGCATCTAGCTGGTGGTTCATTGAAAAGCAGTAAACCACCAATGATAGTCTGCAGAAAGTTTAGACTTCATGAGGCTCTGTGAGAGAACAAGCACCCCAAACCAGAATTCCCCAAGAGTTGGGGTGTAATAAATTGTGTGTTGAGGGAAAGAGGTTCTCTGAATACAAGTCAACCTAGATTCTTGCCACAAAAGGCAACCCATTCATTTACCCATTAGGGGGTCAATTCAGAGTCAGGTGAGAATTCTCACTTCATTTTAGGAGAGGAAACTTTTTTTTTAGTTCAGATCATTATGTGACCTCTCCTGGCTGCAAACAAACACATACATTTATAAATGTTTTCGACTTTTTATATTTTTATGCAGAATAGTATTTACAGGTCTGGAACAAGTGTTATTGTCACAGTGTTAAAACAATGTCGTTCCATGTGTTTTCCCTTGGATACAGGTGGATATGTGTTCAAAAACAGACTTTAATCACACAGCGTCTGGTGCTCTATGCTATAGCGCCCAGCTTTAGACCCCCAACACTGTTTGTGTGTAGTTTTGTAGTATAGTGTTGAGCGCCGAGTGCCGGACGCACTGAGCTGGCGCTACCTATCGCTTGCTGCAGCTTTATACTGCTGTTACAGCGCCCAACACACATTATTTTCAGTAATTCCGACCGGGTTACTACAGCGACCGCAAAGCTAGTTTACAGCGCCCGATACCCGCTTACAGTGTCTACTCGCTCCAAGTGCTGCTATACAGACGCTCACATGCTGATACATGGCACTAGTAGTAAATCTGCCTCCACGACACATTTTACTGAATAACCCCCACAGTCAAGGCTGTATTTACTATTAGGCAACCCTAGGCACGTGCCTAGGGTGGCAACCTGGAAGGGGGGAGGACACTGCCCTTACTACTGTAGTAAAGAAAAGAAATTAAAACTCATATAGCCAGAACATGAATGCCTCCTAACAAACACCCCTCCAGCCACAGAAGGATGCAGAGTGTATTTGTGTGAAGGGGGGCAATGGGTTGAACACAGACCAGAGCATGTCCCCTCCACTGGTGCGGTCATGTGACTCCTGTATGTCAGAATGCACTAAAAGATGGAGCATGCTTGTCTGCATCTCTGCATTTCCCCCTTTGTGCCCTCCTCTACACATATTCTCTGCATCTAGCCCATTGCACCCTTTCCTCCTACACAATTTTATATGGACCGTAACCTAACTTAAAAAAAGGGGACGCAAGCACTTAAAGTGCCTAGGGCACCATGAACACCAAATACAGCCCTGCCCACAGTCAGAGGGAAATGGGAGCTGATGATAAAGTTAGATGGACTAACTGATCAATAGCTAGCTAAACAGACACACGGACAGAGCTGTAACGACATTCACATTCCTATGCTGTTGCTAATATGAGCTACACTGTCAGGCTCAGAAATAGAATAGTTATCAGCGCAAGTCATGCTGCGGCTGCAGAATTTCCATTCTCTTTTCTCTGTATCCCTGGGCTACTGATATAAAAGAAGACACCCTTCCATGCATGTTGAATGCTGCAACCTAGTTCAAACAGCACTTGTGCTTCTCTGTTATATTAGTGAAATAGGAGCTGAATCGAGGTCCCTGGGGAGACCAAACACAGCTTTTGTAACTCCACAGTAAAAAAGACACTTTCCCTCCCTGGGATGGAGGTACATAAAGAACCATTTTAGCTCATTGTTGCCAAAAAATATCCTGTAAAGTGAACCGTTAACTTTACCACCATCATTTATCTGCCATCAAAAAAAAAGATATCTTCATATTTGAGTCTATTAATATTTGGCTTTTACAAAGGGACTATTCTGGTCTCTCAGGGTAGGTTTATCGTTTATTTTAACTCAGAAAAATGCACTTATCTATATATAAATCAGGCTTCAAAAACCTGCAAGACGAGAAGCCAGGATAAAAATCCTAAATGGGATGAGCAGTGATCTCAGTATTTGCGTGCTGCACAGATGCTGGATTGTAATGACAAAATAAAAGCTCTGTTGTTCTCTTGATAGGCATAGATAAGGTTGCCACAGACAGACAGGAGGCAGTGAAGAGTAAAGGAAGGGCAAAAGTAGATAGCAAAATTGTGGCGTTGTGATGCTGTTATGGGATAAACACACACCATTTACCCTGGGTTTTAAAGCAGATCTCTAGTCAAAAAATAAAAAAAGCTGTCAATTGCTCGCCTAAAGCCCCTCTATGGAAATCAGTGACATAAGCTTATTGAGAGGGATTAACACCATGCAGATGTTTGGAATAGCAGGCAGATTTTACACTCTTAAACATGCTTGGCGGCAGCCATCTTGCCACACACTTCTGAAAAACCCGAGCCTTCAGCTGTAATGACTCATCTTTGAATAAAATGCATTGAATACATTGAGGCCGATTCATTAATAGCGCCAGGTAGCGACAGATGAGCGCCAGTAGCGTTATTTTCACAGCGCACGCTAGTATTCGCTGTGCTTGGCCGTTGTTCGGCTGTTGACAGCGACTCAGTCGGTGTGCGGTAATGTTGAATATGGGGTTAGGAGTCGCTGTTTGACAGGTTCCGCGCTGTATGGGAGCGCATGACAGCGAACAGCCATAGCGAACGGCTCCCAGCATATTCATTAACAAATCATGCTCCTAGAATTTTCGCGCTGTGAAATGCTTGTTTAAACCCCAGAGCGCTGGCGGCGATGGGGTAAAAGTAGTGTTTTAACCCCCAATCAACCATATTTTTAGAAAAAAAAACAAAACATGTTTTTCAAAACATTTTGTAATATGAATACATTAATATCAGACCTGTAATATCAATTCTGCACAAATTTATTATTTTTTTTTTTTACCTTAAAAAAAATATCTAACATTGCAGAAGTGGTCACAGAATTTTTGACATTTAAAAAAAAAAAAAAAAAAAATTAATAGCAATTAATTATGAATATTTAAAGATTGCTCCATTGAAATGCATTGGAGAGCGCCAGGTAGCGAGAGGTCATACCTGTCGCTGTTCAAGGTCGCTCGCTGGCACTGTGGGGTGAGGCTGGAATAATGATGAATGATTCGCTATCTGGCGCTCTGTCAGTCGCTAAGCAGGATCGGCTTGATAAATGTGTGATTGCGGAGGGGAGCCGGCGTTCTCGTGGCGGTGAGCGTCATTACCGTTCGCTCACCATTCGCTACCTGGCGCTATCCCTTGTTAAATAAGGGCCATTGTATCCCCTGACCGAGTGCTTTTGCAGCAGCCGCCAACATAGAGATACATTGTAAGTTCCCTCACACATATTAATTTTGCTACTTAGCTGTTTATTCAGTGTTTGCAAGTGTGAAAAATGACAGGAAAGCTTCTCCTTGTTTCTGATGCATATATCTCTCTCTGGTGTGAATTGCTGCTGGCACAGCACCCCCCTAATTCTCATGTGACTTGTGTGTGGCAGGTAGGGCGCCCCCATGTAATTCAAGAGGGATTCATCTTTATGTCATTCCACAACATCTGCATGGGGTTAAGCCATCTTAAACTACTTATGCTACTGATCATAAGAGGGGAAGCAATTTACAAACTTTCTTTTTTTTTTACTGGAGGTCTGCTTTAAAGCAATCCCACACCTAAGGATCACTAAACTGCGACAGTAGAGCTGCACGTGACTAGGGAGTCATCCCAATTGGTGAGCCCCCCTGCAACCTGTGCTCCCTGAGCCAGGACCTTGCTCTATGTGGCTGCCATGGGTCGTACCCATCGCATCAGTTGCAAGACCCACCTTCCCTCACATTGTAAGCAAACAAAGGCAGGGCTCTCATTCCTATCCTCATCACATTGGGAAGGAACTCTGCAGCATTTAGCTCGTAATGGTTGCTGTACTCTAGGTTATACCTTGTCTGCAATTTACCTTGTACAGCGCTATGAGAGAATATGAGAGAAGAATCTATATAAACAATAATACTAATGACCACCAGCTGCACCCTGCTGGTGCCATATTGCTTGCCCCCCAGTAGTCAAAACCGTTTTCAAAGAAAACCAGGCTTTTTCACAGCCGAAGCCACGTCCTGTGGCACTTTTTTGAGGGCTCGATGTGATGAGGTGCAGCCAGCTGGCCACACCCCTGGCACACTTGTTTGGGTGTGTGTGCTCCTCTGCCCAGCCATTCAGAAAGAGAAGCCAGGGATACGGCATCGGCGGAGAACGTGCCACCGGACCCACTGGGATCAGGTAAGATCGTCTGAGTGCTTTCACACAGTGGAGCATTCGGGGGCAGGCTATCGGCCTGGCCTGGAATCTTTTAGACTCCAGGGCCCAGCCACAAGGGATTTGACCCAATACATCATATAATATTCACATACTGAACTTTCATATGCTGAACAAAATTTATAGTAGTGCCCCTTTAAATGATAAGAAATGTATGTAATAAGGAAACCAGTTAATGCTCCAGATTTACTTGCACCACCCTTAAAGCAGACCAAAACCCTAGCTGACCGGTCCAAATTGGTATGCCCCTCTGTGTGAACCCCCCCCCCCCCAGGGTTGCTGCAAAACTCCCCCTTGTCCTTTCTCCCAGGGCACTGTAAACAATAGCGACTGCATTCCAGGCATCTCTGGGGTGAGTCGTGCTCCCGAGCCCAGAAATTCTGATGTGTAATATCTCCAAGGATCTACTTCTCTGGAGGGAAGGGACATGGTTTTTTAGGGAATCACTAATCTTGGCACTGAACCACGAATGACTGTAAATTAAAAAAGGATACCATGGTGCAAAGTGGAAGTCCAGTGTCCGTTAACCCCCGCGCTCCTGTCATCATTCCCTGGCACTGAGGCAGGGCTGTGCCCAGATCGGGGGAGGCCATTCTGGCTTCCTGTCCAAGATGGCAGCTCCCAGGACACAGATTGCTGGGGGAGTAGGGCTGGACCGTGGGTTTTTGCTTTGAAATTCCAGGAGGAAGGGGTTACCGGCCACTGGACTTGCGCTTTATCTAATGAATTCCTCAGTGCCCCGGTGGGCCAGTGCAATGCTGTCTGTAACTATAGCTGTGAATCCCAATAAATATTTGGGAAATTAAAAAAATCTTTGCAGCAGGGGGAGTAGGTAGGCTAACGCTTAACCATTGCACTGCCATATTGTGGAATGTTTTAGATGTATCACAAGTTATGTGGTACCTATTCAGCTTGAGACAAGGAGACTTTGGCTTCCTCCACTATGTATTCACTTGAATTAGCTTTTCGGCACTGGTGCATCAAAACAACATTTAAGATAATGACAATACACCAGTTTTCCTTTCAGTAATAACAGTGCTAATGTGTAACTATCTGGTTTATTTTTAATAGGCTTTTTAATCCAATTGCATTCAGTGAACAGTTTAAGTTTAAATAACAGAAAAACAGAACTTTTTAGTGTTGTTAAACCACTGTGTGGAGCTTGTGCTCATATTCCTCTAGAGTGACATGCACATATTAAAACTTAAAAGCCTGCCTCCCCACTCCTCTGGCCGCTGATCACCGCATCTGTCATCGGATCAGCGAGGGACACAGGAGCTGACGATCGCAGGTGAGTAAAGAAGAAAAAACATTTTTTTAAAATAAAGTCATTTTTACTGTGTGTTGTGTTTTCTTTTTTTACTGTTAAACCGGACCTTCACCATGATTTAATGAAAAGCCCAAACTCTTAAAAAACAATTCCTCAGCATCTAAAATTAATATATTTTACATGTTTAGTCACTAATTTATTATACTTTCCCCCACTGGGCTGCAACTCTGTTCGGGAATTTAGGATACGGGCGCCGCCATCTTGACTCAGAAGCATCACACTTACTGAGGAGAGGAGAGTGGGATAAGGTACAGGGGGGCGGGTTATAGCTGTGCTTTGCTCAGACAGAGCAGAGCTGGGGTCAGGGAAAGGTCAGCAGTCCCAGAATGCAGAGCAGCACAGTCACTTCCTGTTTGCAGGCACTTCCTGTTTGCAGGCTGCCTGCAAAAATGGCAGCTTCCATAAGCCGCCATCTTGGATGTTTAAAGGCTTATAAAATGCAGTAGATGCAGGTAGGATGATTTTTAATGTGAGCAATCTGTATGTACAGGGTGTGGGAAACATATAAGATAGACTCTTATTTAGAGTGAAGGTCCGCTTTAACCCTTTGTGAAATGGTAAGGGGTCCATTAGACCCCTATACCAGTTCACAAGGCTCAGGGGCTGGCAAGTCACCTGCGGTTAGCGGGTGACTTGTCATTAACCCTGAGCCCCCCATTACCTGCCTTCCCAAAGCCCAGGATGGGGCAGAAGAGCCCGTGGCCATAGGCTATGTTGGCTTGTAGCCTGCAGGGCAGGGGCCACCAAAGCAGGCCCCTGCACCCTGTTCTACAAGCTCCCATAGCTGGTCCCAGGCTGGTTATGCTGGGTAGGGGGGACCTCACACCATTTTTTTCAACCCTTAAAATTCCCAAAAATAATGGGGTCCACCTTCTTGGGAGGGGGAGCCTTATGTCATTTTTTTTTAATTAACCCCATTTTACCTGTCACCCAGCAGGTATAAAAGGCTTCCAGCAGCAGCAGGAGAGCAGAAGCCAAAGTGATCAGCGAGACACAGTGCTCTGGGATGGATGGGAGGTAAGTATTAAAAAAATACATTTTTTTCTCACCTATACCAGTTCACAAGGCTCTGGGTCTGGGTTATTAACCCTCAGCCCCCCCATTACCTGCCTCCCCAAAGCCCGGGGGGGCAGAAGAGCCCATGGCTATTAGCCTTTGGGGCTTGTAGCTGGCAGGGTGGGGGCCACCAAAGCTGGCCCCTGCGCCCTGTTCTACAAGCCCCATAGATGGTGCCTGGACTGGTTATGCTGGGTAGGGGGGACTTCACGCCATTTTTTTGTGAATTGTAAGGGTTTTTAACCCTTAAAATTCCCCCAAAAATTGGGTCCCCCCTGTAGTGTGGATAGTAGTTGTATTTTATTTGTAAATGTTATAAAGTGCTCTTTTCAGTTTCAGGAGGGGGGGGGGGGCTACTGATACATATATGGTATTGTTGAAATTGGGAGAAATAGGGCTTTCACGTGCAATATGGTTTTCTTTAATAAAATACATGTTTTATTTAAAATAAAGGAGACAATTTTAATATATATATATATATATATATATATATATATCTTTTAAAAAAACAGTAGAAAAAATACAAACAAGACATTTCATGTTAAAGCCTAAACTCTGCCGCAAAAAGTGTCATTAAAATGTAATTTTTTGGGAAATTCCTGCAAAAATCAGTTAAACATCACACAAAATGGTGAAAAATTACCTCAGCAGAGGGTGACAAAATCTAAAGTAGGCTAGCAGTTAAAAGTAGCTATGCATGTTGGGTATTGTTCTGCGCTTTCAGATTTAGCTTGTGTTTTATTTGCATATTGATATTTAAGGAAAACATGTTTTTATTTTGCTTTTTTATACATTTTTTAGGAAAACCCTGTGCAACCTAAGAATTCCTCGAGGGATTACTTCCAGAAAGATGAGCCCACTACAACAAGCTGGGTACGCTTAGAAAGCTTTTGGGCAGTTGTGGCCTAGAGGTAAAGGAGCGGACTTGTGACCGGAGGGTGGCAGGTTCGAATCCCGGTCCTGGGACATGACTGAAGTGCTCTTGAGCAAGGCACCTAACCCCGCAACTGCTCCCCGGGCGCCGTAATTAGGGCAGCCCACCGCTCCGGGCATGAGTACACTCACTGCACGGATGGGTTAAATGCGGAGGACGAATTCCTATGTGTGCGCAAGCATACAATGGCCATCTATGCATTAAAAAAAAAAAAAAAAAAAAGCTTAACGTGTACTTTCAGGGAATATATTTGTGGGGGGGTTGTGGCGGGTATTCCAAATATAAAGGCTGTTTTGGTTGAAAAAGCGCAAGGTGTGATCTTTGTCAGCAGAGCTGAAATTTTCTAGTAAAATTAGGCACATGCTTTACTTTGGGGTGTTTGCCATATAGTATTTTTTAGGAAAATTGTTTCTGCTTTTTTATTCTTTTTTTAGGGAAACCCTATGCAACCAAAGAATTCATTGAGGGATTACTTCCAGAAAACTGCACCCATGTCAACAAGCCTGGTACGCCTAGAAAGCTTGAGGTGTGTACTCCCAGAGAATTTATAGCTTGTGGGGGGGGGGGGGGGGGTATTTCAATTTTAAAGGGTTGTTTTTCTTGCAAAACTGCAAGGAGCGCATAGCACAGTTGCATTTTATCTGAAAATCTCCTAAAGCGCTGTTTCAATTTGGGAGAGTCTCCTGGGCAGGAAAGGGTGTCTACCAATACATATGTGGTACTGCTGTAACAAGGTGAAATTGGGATTTCACGCGCAATAAAATTTTATTGGCAAACTTACATTTTTTATTACAAAAAAACACTACACATTGTAAAAATAGATTTTTTTTAAAACATACCGTATATACTCGAGTATAAGCCAAATTTTTCAGCCCACTTTTTGGGCTGAAAAAAGCCGCCTCGGCTTATACTCGAGTCCAGGGGCGGACTGCCAGGGAAGGCCGCAACCATGAACCCAACAGATGCTGGAGAGCGAGGGGCGGCTGCTGCGGGTCCCTGCTGTACCCGCTGCTGTCGCCGCCGCCGCTCTCATACACACAAACACGCACACACATTCATACACTGACCGGCACTTCCAGGCTGCTGCGCGCTGGTCGTCAATGGGCGGCGTCCAGTGTTTTCATTGGACGCCGGCCATATGGGGCACGCCCACCGACGACCAGCGTGCAACAGCCAGGAAGTGCTGGTGTGTGTATGAGAACGGCGGCGGCTGGCGGCTGCCAGGCGGAGCTGAATGAAGGGTGTTGTGTGCCGAGCAACCAGCAGGAGGAGGAGGGGAGGGGGACCCCGCTGCCCCTCTGCAGGGTAACCTCGGCCAAACCCTGACCCCCGACACCTGCACGTCTGAGAGCGGCGGCAGCAGCAGCAGGTACCCACAGTGTGTGTGTCTCTTTGTGTGTGTGTGTGTCTTTTTCTGTGTGTGTGTGTGTGTGTGTGTGTGTGTGTGTGTGTGTGTGTGTGTGTCTCTTTCTGTGTGTGTCCCTTTCTGTGTGTGTGTGTGTCTCTCTTTCTGTGTGTCAACTCCAATTCCAATTGAAAAAAGCCGCCTCGGCTTATACTCGAGTCAATAACTTGTTCCATTTTTTTGTGGTAAAATTAGGTGCCTCGGCTTATATTCGGGTCGGCCTATACTCGAGTATATACGGTATTTCACCCAAACATATTGAGAATACACAAAGATATTTCATTTTGAAGCCCAGACTCAGCTGAAAAAAAACAATATATAATTTCCCTGGGAAATTCCTGGAAATCCCTTCAAAAATGACAGTTGAACATGTGGAGCACAAAATAGTGCCAAATGGTCTGGCAAAGGGTGAAAAAATTACCAGATAGGTTAAAAATCCCCCCAGGGGTAATGGGTCCCCCCTACCCAGCATAACTGGCCCAGGACCAGCTGTGCAGCGCTTGTAGAACAGGGCACAGACAGGGACAAATGAGTTTTGCTGAGCTGATAATTGTAGGGAGTAATATCAATAGTCTAATCCTTGTAGAATTATGACCAGGCTATTCACTCTCTGTGAGTTATCATTATGGAAGCAGCCATAGCAGAGCAGAGCATAAATGCTAGAGAAAAATAAACCCAATATGGCTGCTTTCATAAAGGCAAAGGGGAGTTTAGGTGGGTCCTTCTGGGGTTGGTGATCTCATAATAGGGCAGTTTAGATATTAGCCTTTATTACAGTAATGTCTTTTTAGGATGGCATAGTAGACAAAACAGCTGCCCAAGCAAAGAAAACAAACACAACTGATTTATCACTTATCCCCTGCAGCTGCTTCGCAAAGTTTCGGCATGATACCCCCCATTCTTGAGATTGAGTCCTACAGCGTGCCAGTGCCCAGGGATTCTGTGGGAGCCTGTCCATCATTTGCAAGCAAATTGGTGGGCACACCACCTTCCATCACTGGCAGTCGTCAGGACCGCCTCCATCGCTGGGAGTGTCAGGAACTGCCTTGATGTGCTCCCTCTGCAGGAAGCGACCCGAGATAAGGGAGGAGGATGGGGTTTCATACCTGTAGGGCATCTGGGGAGGGAGTGGGGGGGTGTTTCCGTTCTTGGCCCACTGAAGATTGATTGAAGCACCAGGTAAGCGTGGCGGAGACTGAAAGCTGAATTCAGAAGTGATTTGCTAAATAAGGGGGTTATTCATGATGGGATAGCGCCAGGCAGCGTCTGGTGAGCGCCGGGCACTGTACACAAAACCACATTTATGAAGGCGATTCTGGTGAGCGACTCTAACAGTGGCATGTAGCGTCCGATTCATCATTACAGATGGCTCAGCGTATAGCGCAGGAGCTCTAGCTTCCAGAGCGACAGGTATTACCTGTCGCTCTCCCATACATTCCAATGTTTTTGTTTTTAATGTTTCTTTTTTCTCACAAATAATTGTGTGACCTCTCCTGGCCTAGAAAGAGTCAAAAACAGACTTTAATCACACAGCATCTGGCACTCTATGCTACAGCGACCAGATCCAGAGCGCTGATGCTGTGTGTGTGTTTTTTTGTTGAATATGGTGTGAGTCGCTGAGAGCCGGTCGCAATGAGCTGGCGCTACCTTTCGCTCCCTGCAACGCTGTACTGGTGTTAGAACACCCAACATACATCTCATTCATCAATGCCGGCCAGGTTACTACAGTGACTGAGGCACTCTGTTACAGCACCCGATAGCCGATCACAGCATCTACTAGTGGTCGCTCTAAGCGCCTCTGTACAGAGGCTCAGCTGCCGATAGCTGCCACTAGTAGTGAATCAGCCTGTAAGTAGACAGACATAGCAGGAAGGTGAGCGCTGGAGGGACTTAATATAAGATAAGCTACTGATTTTTATTTTTCACCTTTTGACTTGGCAAATACTTTAACTTGTTACCTTGATTATAAAAATTAAGCATGCATGAATTTTTCAGTTAATAATGTCTGAAACTTTCTCTCTGTTTTATAACAACTGGTAATGTCATTACACCCACCTATACCTAAAAGAAAAAACATTCTCGCCATAGCCAAGTAAGCATTTATCCAATCCTACTTTAAATATGGGAAAGTAACTGGCGGTCTGCTCCCTACTGCACCCCTGGGGGAAGCAGAAGCATGAAATCTGGCAAAGATACTTACCAAGCTAGTACTCCTATGTCGTTCTCATGGTCCACTTTACCATGGGCACTCAAAAGTGTCTGTCTGACAGACCTCTGGTGCTCGCATGGGGCCAGCAGCAGGCAAGTAGAAATGCCCAAATCCAAGCTTCTTTTTTATGCTTGTGCAGTATGTCTTCCCCTGGGGGTACAAGGGGGAGCTCCAGTCATTTTTGACCAGATTTGGTTTGAGCTGACTATTAGAGGAGCATCAAAACCTGGCTGAACTTAAAACAGATTTGGGTGGAGATGCTTTTTATTAGGTCAGCAATCATAGCACAATCGGAAATGCATTATGGTGTTATCATAAACGGGGCCTCCCCCTGCTGCTTGGTCAGGGGTCAAGGTGCCGTGATTCGATTAGGCCTTATTTCGCTATGCCGGCCAGCCATGATATCTTAATTTCCAAGCAGATCATTGGAATATGATTAACCCGGCGGGTCACTGGGTAATATAATTAGTCACGACAGATTCTGTATATTTGTGAAATCAATAGGAGAAGTAAAATGGTATAGCATATATTAGTTTATTCTGTTCGTCTCCGTACGCTGTGCTCGGTGACGAGATTAGCATTGGTTTGTTATGTGATGGATTCGGGGAGGGTGATTAGATTGAAATAATTATTGGTGCTTGTAGCTTGGAGTATATCAGCATGTTAATGCGGACAAAAGCAATAATATCTCCTGTCACTAACAGGCAGCTGCAGATGCATGGCTATCGATCGCATCGGCACCGCGCCATTGTAAAGATAATTTTGGTTATTTCACATATTTATAATTATGCGCCGAGCCAGTGGGACTTTATATTAAAAACACCAATTATTTTGTTACTATGGCAACCCAAGTAGGAGTGCATTGGCATTTGTTACAAACCGCATTGTAATGTTCCTGGTTATATATATATATATATATATATATATATATATATATATAGGAACATTACAATGCATTGTAATGTTCCTGGTTTTATATATAAATAACCAGGAACATTACAATGTGGTTTGTAACAAATGCCAATGCACTCCTATATGCACTCCAATACACATATCAGCCCTTGATTTTACCGGCCCCTGGCTAGCCTGAGACATCCCTGCTGAGGCGCCCCCCCTCAACCATAATGCTGGTGCTATAGCATTGGGGGCTGGGGTTCCTTGGCTTTTGGTTACAGAGGGCCGAGATAGAGGCTAAGGGGAACAGGGATTGAATGTGGGTGATAAAAGCAGCAGCCCAACTGGCCTCAAAGCACTGCGGCCCACCGGGCATTGTCCTGCATCTCCCTGTGACCAGTTCGTCCTGATTGTGACAGCCAATGTGGTAAAGTGGGAAATGCCGTGTACATCTTTATGTACATGTGTTCATCTTTATAAAGCACCCAGCAGAATTTTTTCTCTGGCGGCTGCAGCGGTAACGGCTGCATCCCCCGCTATCCTCTAACAGGGAGCGTGCCCGCACCAGGCATTTGTGAACCTACTATAGGGATAGCGGGGATGCGGCCTTGGCTCGCACATGCACCAAGAAGGTAAGCGTATGGGCTACCTGGGGGGGGGTAACACAGCGGGGCATCCCAAATTTGGATGCCCTGGGGACAGGGAATCGATCGGCCGTGGAATCGATCGCTGTGGGTTTTGATCCACTTTAAAGGAGCACTATTGCGAACAATGGCACAATGATAAAAATCCATATAAATATGCAGGATGGCGGGAACAGAGGTCCCTTTTACACCCGGCATCAAGAATTATCCAGCCAGGCTTGTTTTTTTTATTTTAATGTAAGGAAAATGACATCCGGGGTCCGGGAGGCTAAACCTGTCCCCCCTGGATTTTATTTCTACCATAAGAAGAAAACAACAAGCTTAGTGGGAGTTGTAAGGGCGCGTAAGTGACCCCTTTTCTCATTAGCCAAGGTGTTTATATGGATTTTTAATATTACAGAATTTCCTCCTTTAAGCGCCAATCCCATTGCTATATATATATATATATATATATATATATATATATATATATATATGAATCTGTCCATGCAGAGCTGGTTTTAGACATACTGTAATAGCATCTATAAAAGCCTATAACATTTTGGTCAAATTCTGCTCCTACTGTTACTCGGTTTATTTGGCCTAAAGCGGACTGAAACCAAAAATATCCACAGTAGCCATCGGTGCATTCCTTAACCCCTAGTTAGCTAGTTAGCCCAATTTGAGACTCCCATCTGCTTAAGGAGGAACAAAACCTGTGATTTTCATTATCCTGGGTTTTGTACATTGTCCCAGCGGCATTCAGATTAAGGATGTGCTGTGTGAACCCCTCCCCACCGCCCACTATGCTTGTATCTATTTTATTTAAAAACACTAGAAAAAGGGATACTTTAGAAGCCATGATGGTGTTTCATGCAATGTCTGAACCGGGGTCCAGTAACATGGGTAGGCTGATTCATTACTAGCGCCAGGTATCGGCAGATGAGCGTCTGTATAGCAGCGCTTAGAGCGACTGCTAGTAGATGCTGTGATCGGTTAGCGGGCGCTGTAACAGACGTCTCAGTCGCTGTAGTAACCTGTCCCGCATTTATGAATGTGTTGTATGTTGGGTGTTCTAACACCAGTACAGCGTTTCAGCAAACGAAAGGTAGCGCCAGCTCAGTGCGACTGACTCTCAATGACTCACATCATATTCAACAAAAAAACATACACACACAGTGGGTCTGGTCGCTATAGCATAGAGCGCCAGACGCTGTGTGATTAAAGTCTGTTTTTGAACACATATCCACCAGTAACAAAGCTAAAAACACATGGAATTACATTGTTGTAACATTGTGACATTAACACTTTAATGCCAGACCTGTAATGACAATTCTGCATTAAAATATAAAAAAATCAAGTTTTCAAAAATAAATCTTTCTAGGCCAGGAGAGGTGACACAATTATTTGTGAGAAAAAAAAAAATGCAAAAACCAAAAAACCCTGTTTAAACAGAAGAAAAGGAACGTCCATTGAAATGTATGGGAGAACGACAGGTAATGCCTGGCACTCTGGAAGCTAGAGCGCCGGCGCTATACAATGAGCAGCTTATAATGATGAAACGTACCTAACATGGCGCTGTTAGAGTCCCTCACCAGAATCGCCTTCATAAATGTGGTATTGCATACAGCGCCCAGCATTCACCAGACGCTGCCTGCCGCTACGAGGCACTACCCCTTGATGAATAAAACCCCTTAGTAATGGCTTTTCCCGATCAGTGTTCTAGGCTGTGCATATTGTGTGACATGGAATGATGAATGGACAGAATGTGACTGTATCTCAGAGGGCCCTCACATGTGCCATTGGAGCGCCAGGAAGGCAAATGTTTCACATTTCAGGGCATGCTGAGTCGCGATGCCCAACAAAAAGGAAAACCACCAGCACTAG
The DNA here is from genome assembly GCA_027917425.1 of Gastrophryne carolinensis. Taxonomy (NCBI): domain Eukaryota; kingdom Metazoa; phylum Chordata; class Amphibia; order Anura; family Microhylidae; genus Gastrophryne; species Gastrophryne carolinensis. The sequence goes on along the minus strand of CM051235.1, from coordinate 510,674,253 downwards.
TCTTATATAGATTCTAGGCCTGTGGCTGCCCTTCTTTAAAGCAGGCCAAAACCTGTGCATCCAGGGCCCCCTGCTACCAGGACATCCAAAATTGGAATAGCCCGATGTGTGAAACCCCCAGGTCTCCGGTAACTTACCTTTCCTGATGACTCGCACTGCATTTTTGCAACCCACAGCTGCATTCCTCTGTAGCTGAGGACTGCTCCTGAGCCTAGCCATTCAAGGCAGGAGCACTTCCCAGTATACACGGAAATGGGGGATGCGGCCATCGGCAGGTCAAGTCAGCCAACATTCTTGAGATCAGCCATAAAAACAGCCAAAAAATGTCAGATGGGAGTGGCTTCAGCCATGTTGTATCACCTGATGTACTCGGGTGGGGCGGGGGTGCCGGGGATCATTTTAAGTTAAACCTTGCCCTGCCTGTACATATTGACTTGGGATGCCCCACTTTGTGACACCCCCCAGATTACCTAGTATTCTCACCACACAGGGCACACGTACAGGCAGCTGGCATGGGTACACTCAGCTAAAGGGGAGTGGCCAACACTATATTCAGCTTTACTAAACCGGACCAATTGCGGGACTCCGTTCTCGCTGCTGGCTCATTATGAAGGTGAGTAAAACAAGTTATTTATGAGGTTTGCTACGAGGGGGGCTACAGCATTCTGGATGCCCCCCCCCTCACTTCTTAAAATGACCACACAGCCAGACCAACACTCGTTAAGGTAAAAACGGGTGTTGGTCCGGTTAAGCCACTGTGATGCCAGAGCGGCATATTAAAGCTGAATGAAGCACTGGCTGCTGACTGAAGAGTCTTCCCATGCACCCTGGAATCGCCAGTGAGTTTTTACGCAACAATCTGAAGGATTTCAGACAGAGGAGCATTCCAAATCAGGATGCCCTGCTAGAGAAGAACAAAACCCAGGGTTGTGAAAACCCGAGGTGGTGTTCCTCTTTAAAGTGGAACAAAACCTATGATTTTGAATATCCCAGGTGTTTTTTCTTGCCCCCTGGCATTCCAATTTGGTATGCCTCGCTGTGCGAAACCCCCTCAGATTGCTCAGTAAAACTAACATCTTCCCAGTCCTTTGGCGGGGGGCTCTTGTCCAATCAGAGCCTTTTTTCGTGCATATTAAATGGTGGGCAAACAACTTTGTTTACAGCAATGGTTCGAGCTGCCACATCCCTAGCAGCAGGCGCGCTCCTGCTGCTTAGCCTATCTGAATGGGTTATGAGCGTGCACCTGCCCCCAGCCAAAGATGCGGGGATGTGGCTGCCCGATATTTACAACACCAGGGCTTTGGGATGCCCCAGGATTTTAGATATTTTAGGAGCTCTATCACAAAATTAGAGTGGTCCCATTTTCTACATAATAGGTGTTTCATGCATAGATCCTCACAATCCTTATCTGAACTGTGAGTGAAGTGCACTCCCGTTTGGCTGCCGGCGGTGCACCACCAAAATATAATGTGGCTCCAAACCCATTATGTTGAAAATTGGTAAGTAAAACGTATTTCTGGGTGCTCTGCTCTTGCCCAAAAAGGCAGTGTCAGGGAACCGCGGGTCATGTGATCCACCTAACAATCAGGGACCTCTGAACGCACAGCCCGCTTTTCCTAAACCCCATCCGTTACCCGCCTAGCGAGACTACCAGGCCCAAAGCCTACGGACACACAGATTCTTGCCTAAGGCAAAAAGATCGCTCAAGTTAAATAAAGGTTTTAATGCAATGAGCACATTAGGCAGTGAAAATTAAAAAAAAATTGATTATGGTGGAATGAATACAAATGTAGTGGGTTACAGGTTACAGTGAGTTACACACAGAGATACAACAGTCAGAGTTACCTTAAAAAGCAGATGCTGAGTAGTGATGATGAGCTCCCACATGGAGGTGAGTAGAGAGCTGATAGATGGTTCGGGCACCTCCGGCACGCTCATGCGTGACCTCCCAAGAAGTGACAAAAGCCTGGCCCAGGGTCTCCTTTATGCTTCGGGACCCTTTCACCCTCTCCCTCCTGTGGGACTGACTGTTCCCTCCCTCTGTTGTGGAACCTGCTCTAGAACCTAAAACCCTTTAGGGGTTATAACTTTGGGCAGGGGGGTCATATGGCTCTGGATATGGAACCAAACGACTGGACTGGATGCCGGGCATCCGATGAGCACAAAGATGGAATCCCTAAATGGGTCAGAACCCGAGATCTCCATTTCTTTAGGTTCCCCTGGTTGCATGGCCCTGAGAATCGTACCTCTACATGCGATTTTGTGGGCACGTTCTGTTTCTGTATCTGGCTTGGTGCTGGGACACACAGTGGCTACGGTCCGATTTGTGTTGGTGCCGGTTGTCTGAGGTTTTTGTGTTTGATGTGAGGAAGCTCACAGCCAGGGATCAGCTTTGCTTCAGACCCATCGTGGCCTTCCCGGCCCAGAGGTGTGAGAGGATGGGAGTCTGTGATCTGCTCTTGGCTCAACTCACAGATGCTAATTCTCTTTCCTTGGGAGATTAGGTCCTGTGCATGTTTATGGCTAGAAAGCCTTAATGATACAGGGGGAATTAAAGGGGGAACTCCAGACTTGTATCCGTGGGTTTTTCCTTCACTGGTGGGCGATGCTGCCAACTCGGCGGTGGCCCACCCAGCTCTTTTCAGATCACCAATTATCTCAAGGTGCCGGGGGACGCACATAAGCCATTCAGAAAGGCTGGGCGCGGGGGCGCACACAGCTACAGGAAAGCCAGGGATGCAGAGGCTGGCAACCAGGGGCGGGCTGGCCATAGGGCATACCGGGCAAAATCCCAGTAGGCCGACAGCAGGGAAGGCTGCAGCTGGGCGACAGTCACAGATTGGTTCAGCTTGTAACATTTTTAAATGTACCTTGGGGGCAACCCAAATTGGGATGCCCTTCTGTGTGAAGCCCCAGATGGCCCAGAACAACTCACCTGTTCCCCGTCCTAAAGTGCATGTGCGCGATCTCATCCAATCAGAGCCATTTGCATGCATAATAAATGATCAGCCAACGGCTCTTGTTTTAAGTAATTGTTTGGGTGTGGTCCAAACCAAATTGACAAGGGTCATAAGAAAGGGGCACAACTCCACAAATACCATAAAATAATATTTTATTAAATGTTACACTATAGCAAAAATAAAAACACACATGCAACACAAAGACACTGTTAAAGTGGACCAACACCCAGGATTTTCACTATCCTGGGTGTTGGTCCACTTCCGCGGGGCACCCCGATCGGGCCCCAAAAACTCACCTGACCCCACTCCCACGTGACTCGCTCCACCAATCACCGCCGACGGACAAGCGAGGTCCGTCGACGGACAAGGTGAGAGCGCCCGCCGCCGCCGCCTCTCACGCGTCCCTGTTACAGGGAGCGCGCCCGCGCCGGCCATTCACAAACGCCCGGCCCGGGTGCGCACCCTGCTAGAGGGATGCGCGAGAGGCGGCGGCCCGCGCATGCGCCGTTGGATTCCCGGGCCGATCAGCGGTGGGTGTTGGTCCACTTTAAAATCAATTCATCCACTATTCCTGTGATGCTAAAATACTTAGCAATCCATATTATAGAAGACCACAAGGTATCAAAAAGTACAAATAGAAATTTAAAGTATTAAATAGCTCCACAAATAGCCCAAGAAAAAAAAATTATATATATATTTCTAATTACTCAAGTGAGTAATTAGAAATATATAAAAAAATACTGCATTTGTGAATGGCTGGCACGGGCACACTCCCTGACAGTAGAGAGGATGCGACTGCCGGCAAGCTGGGATGGACTTCTTAGACTAACCTAGACAAGCTCGATCCATTGCAGTCAAACGTGCTGATTAGGCGGCGCATGTGTCGTAGGACCAAGGAAAGGTGAGTGAGTTCAGGTGACCTGGGGGGTTTCACAGAGCAGGGCGGGGTGCTGCGGGGACAAGGACCAAAACTAGGTATAGTCAAAATCCTGGGTTTTTAAAGTGGACCAACAACCATCTTTGTGGCCTTGGATTTTAAAAGACTGCCGTCTGATTAAAGTGGACCTATTAGCACCATGGCTGGGACTCAAGGGTCGGCTGACTTGGTGCCCTTGGGGCACCCCGATTCAGGAATTCTTTTTTTGCACGGGTTGGTTCTGCTGGCCTGGGTTCTGATGGGCTGAGCTGCACTGGGTTATCATGGCTGGCTTCTGCCGGGCTGGGCTAGTGAAGCTGCATGCTGCCACCTGGCTCGGAGACTAGCAAATGGGTATGATGCACTAGAATGCCCCCCCCCCTTTTATTGTCATTGGTTGTTGAACACAAAGGTACAGCTCTGTGTGCAGGCATGACTAAGCTGCTACTATTAGGCTGAGTGCAGCTGGCCCAACACACATTCCACCCTACTTACCCGCAACTGCCAACTCGCATCCTCACTGAGCCTCCAATCTGCCCCCCCCCTTATGATCCTCCCCAGAGGCTGGCCTGCATACTCGCATAAATACCCCTCCCCAGCTTACACACCCCATAGGTGTGAGTTTGTGTTAATGGGTGGGAAATTTGGCGTAGCAGCGGGCTTGGTTAGGGGCATGGCTTAATTACAAAATAATTGTCCCACTATGCTATCTTCATAAGTTGGGAGGTTATGCATGATGTGGGAGGCAGCTGATCTGCCAGACACTGCTGTTCTCCGGCCGCCACACAAACACACACGCACTTACCGGCACTTCCTGGTTGTTGCATGCTGGTCAGTGGGCGTCATCCATTGGGGGCTGTACTGAGGGATACCCCCACTGGATGTACTGAAGGATGCCCCCCACTGGCTGTACTGAGGGATGTCCCCCACTGGCTGTACTGAGGGATGCCCCCACTGGCTGTACTGAGGGATGCCCCCACTGGCTGTACTGAGGGATGCCCCCATTGGCTGTACTGAGGGATGCCCCCCCCCTGGCTTTACTGAGGGATGTCCCCACTGGCTGTACTGAGGGATGTCCCCACTGGCTGTACTGAGGGATGTCCCCACTGGCTGTACTGAGGGATGCCCCCACTGGCTGTACTGAGGGATGTCCCCCACTGGCTGTACTGAGGGATGTCCCCCACTGGCTGTACTGAGGGATGCCCCCCACTGGCTGTACTGAGGGATGTCCCCACTGGCTGTACTGAGGGATGCCCCCACTGGCTGTACTGAGGGATGCCCCCATTGGCTGTACTGAGGGATGCCCCCCCCTGGCTTTACTGAGGGATGTCCCCACTGGCTGTACTGAGGGATGCCCCCCACTGGCTGTACTGAAGGATGCCCCCCACTGGCTGTACTGAAGGATGCCCCCCACTGGCTGTACTGAGGGATGTCCCCCACTGGCTGTACTGAGGGATGTCCCCCACTGGCTGTACTGAGGGATGTCCCCCACTGGCTGTACTGAGAGATGTCCCCCACTGGCTGTACTGAAGGATGTCCCCACTGGTTGTACTGAGGGATGTCCTCCACTGGCTGTACTGAGGGATGTCCCCACTGGCTGTACTGAGGGATACCCCCATTGGCTGTACTGAGGGATGCCCCCACTGGCTGTACTGAGGAATGTCCCCACTGGTTGTACTGAGGGATGTCCCCCACTGGCTGTACTGAGGGATGCCCCCACTGGTTGTACTGAGAGATGTCCCCCATTGGCTGTACTGAGGGATGCCCCCACTGGCTGTACTGAGGGATGCCCCCACTGGCTGTACTGAGAGATGTCCCCCATTGGCTGTACTGAGGGATGCCCCCACTGGCTGTACTGAGGGATGCCCCCACTGGCTGTACTGAGGGATGTCCCACTGGCTGTACTGAGGGATACCCCCACTGGCTGTACTGAGGGATGCCCCCACTGGCTGTACTGAGGGATGTCCCCCACTGGTTGTACTGAGGGATGTCCCCCACTGGTTGTACTGAGGGATGTCCCCCACTGGTTGTACTGAGGGATGTCCCCCACTGGCTGTACTGAGAGATGTCCCCCATTGGCTGTACTGAGGGATGCCCCCACTGGCTGTACTGAGGGATGCCCCCACTGGCTGTACTGAGAGATGTCCCCCATTGGCTGTACTGAGGGATGCCCCCACTGGCTGTACTGAGGGATGCCCCCCCTGGCTGTACTGAGGGATGTCCCACTGGCTGTACTGAGGGATACCCCCATTGGCTGTACTGAGGGATGCCCCCACTGGTTGTACTGATGGATGTCCCCCACTGGCTGTACTGAGAGATGTCCCCCATTGGCTGTACTGAGGGATGCCCCCACTGGCTGTACTGAGAGATGTCCCCCATTGGCTGTACTGAGGGATGCCCCCACTGGCTGTACTGAGGGATGTCCCCACTGGCTGTACTGAGGGATGTCCTCATTGGCTGTACTGAGGGATGCCCCCACTGGCTGTACTGAGGGATGTCCCCACTGGTTGTACTGAGGGATGTCCCCCACTGGCTGTACTGAGGGATGTCCCCACTGGTTGTACTGAGAGATGTCCCCCACTGGCTGTACTGAGAGATGTCCCCCATTGGCTGTGCTGAGGGATGCCCCCACTGGCTGTACTGAGGGATGCCCCCACTGGCTGTACTGAGGGATGTCACCCACTGGCTGTACTGAGGGATGCCCCCACTGGCTGTACTGAGGGATGCCCACACTGGCTGTACTGAGGGATGCCCCCACTGGCTGTACTGAGGGATGTCCCCACTGGCTGTACTGAGGGATTCCCCCACTGGCTGTACTGAGTGATACCAGCACTGGCTGTACTGAGGGATGCCCCCACTGGCTGTACTGAGGGATTCCCCCACTGGCTGTACTGAGTGATACCAGCACTGGCTGTAAAGAGCGATGCCAGCACTGGCCGTAATGGGAGATGCCGCAACATGTGCCTGTGGGATGCCCCTCACTCGCTGTAATGAGGGATACCGCTCACTGCCTGTAATGGAGTGATTCTGCACACTGTCTGTAATGAGGGGATTTTAGCACACCATTTGGTTCAGAATATTTTCTTTCTCATTTTTGTCCTCTAAACCCTGGGTGCGTGTTATGGAACAAAAAATAGGGTGTATATAAAATGTGACCTAAGATACTATACTGGGCCAGGAACAGTACAGCAGGCCCGCTGTGCCCCAAAAAGTCCCGGGCTGCTTTTTAGCCCCAGTCTACCCCTGCTGGCAGCTACAGCGTCGCGGGAGCCACTGGTAAAGGTGATTATACCAGCAAGTTTCACATAGTGGGGCATCCCGCTATGGGATGCTCCGGGATTGGCTAGCGGTAAGCCCTAAAATCTTTTAATTTCAGGGCTGTGCCGCATGGGTTTTGCTCCTCTTTAAAACTTCATATTAACATGCTAGATAGAGATGAGGGGTCACTTATACACCCCAACTGAAGAAATCCTACCAAGCTTGTACCATTCCACCTTCACAGCAGAGAACTCCTCACAGCCTCTAAGCCAACCCGGTGGGAAATGGAATAGGTAACAGTAAAGCATATCCAATACCTTCCATGCTCAGCCCTAGAGCGTAAAAGGCACCACCAATGTGGCACTTCATTGTGCAGTTGTTTCCTGTCCCCATCATACAGAGCTCAACAGGGAAGAGGTGAGTACCTGCTAAATGTAGAAAGAAATCATAGACAGCAACAGCAGCAGAGTTTGCATTTCCAGCTGGCACGGGGAGAATTATAATTAATAATTTACTTTATAGAATGACAGACTATATATAAGGGGGTAAAAAATAAGGAGTCACCTTCTTTGGTTAGGTAACTTTACAGTGTGTGTTTAGGGTACAGCCATTGAAGGTGTGCTGGGACTTGTAGTGCCCACAACAGCAAAGGCTGCCATGATCATAGAGTGGCAGGAAAGCATCCGGAAGAATACTCCTAAGGCTTCACACGGCAGGGCACCATACTGCGTGCCAAGCACAGGCTCGGGCTACGCCTGTTTCTGATTGCCTCACTTCGCCCTGTGTAACAGCAGTGCATGCCGGGAATTGTCTCTTCTGCTCCCACGTGACGCTGAAGGCTGCACTGAAAGCGCGCAAAGAGACGTTGTGCGGGTATCTCGGCCTCAGGTATAGCGACCGTCTCCCCGGAGCTGTTTACTAACTGTATACAAATACTGTACAGTGGTAGAAAATGCTGGAAGGGCCTGGTTAACCCCTGACATGCCAGTGCAGCAGCACGGACACCTGTATAGCCATGTGCTGCATTGCAATGAGCTGTGTTTACAAATATTCAGTCTGCCATAGAGATACATGCAGAGCTGGTTACTGAGAGGTGCAGCACAAGGAAGACGGTTGCCTGAGGGATGCCCCCACTGGCTATACTGAGGGATGTCCCCCACTGGCTGTACTGAGGGATGTCCCCACTGGCTGTACTGAGGGATGTCCCCCAATGGCTGTACTGAGGGATGTCCCCACTGGCTGTACTGAAGGATGCCCCCCACTGGCTGTACTGAAGGATTCCCCCCACTGGCTGTACTGAGGGATGCCCCCCACTGGCTGCACTGAGGGATGTCCCCACTGGCTATACTGAGGGATGTCCCCCAATGGCTGTACTGAAGGATTCCCCCCACTGGCTGTACTGAGGGATGTCCCCACTGGCTGCACTGAGGGATGTCCCCCACTGGCTGTACTGAGGGATGTCCCCCAATGGCTGTACTGAGGGATGTCCCCCAATGGCTGTACTGAGGGATGTCCCCCAATGGCTGTACTGAGGGATATCCCCCACTGGCTGTACTGAGGGATGTCCCCCATTGGCTGTACTGAGGGATGCCCCCCACTGGCTGTACTGAGGGATGCCCCCACTGGCTATACTGAGGGATGTCCCCCACTGGCTGTACTGAGGGATGTCCCCCACTGGCTGTACTGAGGGATGTCCCCACTGGCTGTACTGAAGGATTTCCCCCACTGGCTGTACTGAGGGATGCCCCCCACTGGCTGTACTGAGGGATGCCCCCACTGGCTGTACTGAGGGATGCCCCCACTGGCTGTACTGAGGGATGTTCCCACTGGCTGTACTGAGGGATGCCCCCACTGGCTGTACTGAGAGATGTCCCCCATTGGCTGTACTGAGGGATGCCCACACTGGCTGTACTGAGAGATGTCCCCCACTGGCTGTACTGAAGGATGCCCCACACTGGCTGTACTGAGGGATGTCCCCACTGGCTGTACTGAGGGATGTCCCCCACTGGCTGTACTGAGGGATGCCCCCACTGGCTGTACTGAGGGATGTCCCCCACTGGCTGTACTGAGGGATGTCCCCACTGGTTGTACTGAGGGATGCCCCCACTGGCTGTACTGAGGGATGTCCCCCACTGGCTGTACTGAGGGATGTCCCCCACTGGCTGTACTGAGGGATGCCCCACTGGCTGTACTGAGGGATGCCCGCACTGGCTGTACTGAGGGATGTCCCCCACTGGCTGCACTGAGGGATGCCCGCACTGGCTGTACTGAGGGATGCCCGCACTGGCTGTACTGAGGGATGCCCGCACTGGCTGTACTGAGGGATGCCCGCACTGGCTGTACTGAGGGATGCCCCCACTGGCTGTACTGAGGGATGCCCCCACTGGCTGTACTGAGGGATGCCCGCACTGGCTGTACTGAGGGATGTCCCCCACTGGCTGTACTGAGGGATGCCCCCACTGGCTGTACTGAGTGACACCAGCACTGGCTGTAAAGAGTGATGCCCCCACTGGCCGTAATGGGAGATGCCGCAACATGTGCCTGTGGGATGCCCGTCACTCGCTGTAATGAGGGATACCACTCACTGCCTGTAATGGAGTGATTCTGCACACTGTCTGTAATGAGGGGATTTTAGCACACCATTTGGTTCAGAATTTCTTTCTCATTTTTGTCCTCTAAACCCTGGGTGCGTGTTATGGAACAAAAAATAGGGTGTATATAAAATGTGACCTAAGATACTATACTGGGCCAGGAACAGTACAGCAGGCCCGCTGTGCCCCAAAAAGTCCCGGGCTGTTTTTTAGCCCCAGTCTACCCCTGCTGGCAGCTACAGCGTCGCAGGAGCCACTGGTAAAGGTGATTATACCAGCAAGTTTCACATAGTGGGGCATCCCGCTATGGGATGCTCCGGGGATTGGCTAGCGGTAAGCCCTAAAATCTTTTAATTTCAGGGCTGTGCTGCATGGGTTTTGCTCCTCTTTAAAACTTCATATTAACATGCTAGATAGAGATGAGGGGTCACTTATACACCCCAACTGAAAAAAATCCTACCAAGCTTGTACCATTCCACCTTCACAGCAGAGAACTCCTCACAGCCTCTAAGCCAACCCGGTGGGAAATGGAATAGGTAACAGTAAAGCAGATCAATACCTTCCATGCTCAGCCCTAGAGCGTAAAAGGCACCACCAATGTGGCACTTCATTGTGCAGTTGTTTCCTGTCCCCATCATACAGAGCTCAACAGGGAAGAGGTGAGTACCTGCTAAATGTAGAAATCATAGACAGCAACAGCAGCAGAGTTTGCATTTCCAGCTGGCACGGGGAGAATTATAATTAATAATTTACTTTATAGAATGACAGACTATATATAAGGGGGTAAAAAAGAAGGAGTCACCTTCTTTGGTTAGGTAACTTTACAGTGTGTTTTAGGGTACAGCCATTGAAGGTGTGCTGGGACTTGTAGTGCCCACAACAGCAAAGGCTGCCATGATCATAGAGTGGCAGGAAAGCATCCGGAAGAATACTCCTAAGGCTTCACACGGCAGGGCACCATACTGCGTGCCAAGCACAGGCTCGGGCTACGCCTGTTCCTGATTGCCTCACTTCGCCCCGTGTAACAGCAGTGCATGCCGGGAATTGTCTCTTCTGCTCCCACGTGACGCTGAAGGCTGCACTGAAAGCGCGCAAAGAGACGTTGTGCGGGTATCTCGGCCTCAGGTATAGCGACCGTCTCCCCGGAGCTGTTTACTAACTGTATACAAATACTGTACAGTGGTAGAAAATGCTGGAAGGGCCTGGTTAACCCCTGACATGCCAGTGCAGCAGCACGGACACCTGTATAGCCATGTGCTGCATTGCAATGAGCTGTGTTTACAAATATTCAGTCTGCCATAGAGATACATGCAGAGCTGGTTACTGAGAGGTGCAGCACAAGGAAGACGGTTGCCTTGGCTTGTTAGAAAATATAAAGCAACCTGAATGAAAGGCACCCATATCCTAAAGTACTGAACAGAGTTGCAGCCCAGTGGGGGAAAGAATAATAAGTGACTAAAAACTTTAAATATATTAACTTTAGATGCTGGGGAATCGTTTTTTAAGGGTTTGGGCTTTTCAATAAATCATGGTGAAGGTCCGGTTTAATATGAGCTAGTATGGGAGCACACACGAGGCCCGGGATGTGCCCCATTAAAGTGGACCAAAACCCAGTATTTTGACTATCCTGGGTTTTGGTCCTTGCTCCCAGGGCACCCCGATCGGAGGTGCCCCGCTGTGTGAAACCCCCCAGGTCGCCCAAACAAACTCACCGCTTCCTGGTCCTATGATGTATGTGCGGCTGCTCGTCCAATCAGCGCATCCACTGCTACCCTTTTAAAGTGGACCTAAATCCTGCTGGATCGGCCCAGGAATCTAGATCCATCCACAAAATCAGGATGCCCCGCTGTGTGAAACCACCCAGGTCGCCCATAAACTCACCTTCTTTCCTGGTCCAACGGCGCATGCGCGTGCCGCGGATGCATCCCCGCTATCCCTCTAGCAGGGGATGCTCCCTATTAGAGGGAAGCGCGAGATGTGGCCGCCAGCGCGCTCAGGGACACTTAGACGCCCATAGCTCAGCGGCTCTGAGAGCACTGATTGGAGGAGCGGCCTCGCATGCGCCATATGACCCCGGTGAGGTGAGCTCGCTGCAGCGATTGGGGGGTTTCGCACAGTGGGGCACCCCTTATCGGGGTGTCCTGGGGGAGTGGACCAAAATCTAGGATAGTCAAAATCCTGGGTTTTGGTCCACTTTAACAGGGAGCATGGCCATGCCGGGCACTCACGCGCACTGCTAGAGGGATAGCGGGGGTGTGGCCGCTACTCGCGCATGTATCGTTGGACCATGAAAGACGGTGAGTTTATGGACGCCCTGGGGATTTCACAGAGCGAAGCATCCAGATTCTGGATGCCCTGGGGGGAGATTCCTGGACAGATCTCCGTGGGTTTTGGTCCACTTTAAAGTCAATGAGAGCCGTTTGCCAAATGAGGTAAACACAAGCAAACGACTCTCATTGGCGCTAGCGCATGCGTCTAAATGAACGAGAGGATGTGCATGTGCCATAGGACCGAGGAAAGGTGAGTTTCCTTAGTGACCTGGGGGAGTTTCACACAGCAGGGCATCCCGAATATGGGTGCACCGGGAGCCGTACCCAGGATAGTCAAAATCCAGAGTTTTGGTCTACTTTGAAACCACCCGTATCTATATTATGGAATCCCGAGAGGACCTGGCAGGTGGTACACAAAGCCACCATCAGAAAGTTTCTAGCCCCAGGGCATTAGGGAGGTGGAGGGCGACACGCTGACTGCTGAACCTTGCCTCGCTTGGCTCAGTACGCAGCATGCCCCTGCAATGTATTTGGCTGGCTGTCGGACTAGTAGAATGTAAATATGATTGGCTCCCTGCTGCATCCAATCATATTTACATTCAGTATAGACTGACGGTCTGGCCAGCGAATAAGTTCTTTGTGTCTTCAGCTCCCTCGTGTGTGCGCTCTGCTACAGAGATGAAGGTCCCCGCGGAACAGCCACAGAACGTTAGGGCCACATACTTCTGTGCCCGGGCAGTGCCATTATCATGTCAGTGTGCAGCTCAGCAGAGAGGATCTGTGATTACTGGTATCCCAATGATCTATCCCTTATCAAAACTAGCTTTCCTCCTCTCTTTCCCCATGTCCCCACTTCTTTAAAGCGGACCATCACCCTGAATAAGAGCCTATCTTAAATGTTTCCCCCACCCTGTACATAGTCATTGCCCACATTAAAAATCACCCTACCTGCATTTTCTGAGACATTAAACATCCAAGATTGCGGCCCATGAAGCCTCAGGCTGCCTGCAAACAGGAAGTGTCTGACTATGCTGCTCTGCATTCTGGGACTGCTGTCCTTTTCCTGAGCCCAGCTCTGCTCTGTCTGAGCAAAGCACAGCTATAACCCCGTCCCCTGCACTTTTGACCCCTCTCCTTTCCTCAGTATGTGATGCTTCTGAGCCAAGATGGCGGTGCCCGTATCCTAGAGTCCTGAACAGTTGCAGCCCAGTGGGGGAAAGAATAAAAAGTAAGTGACTAAAAATGTTTAATATATTAGTTTTGGATGCTGGGGAATAGTTTTTAAGGGTTTGGGCTTTACATTAAATGATGCTGAAGGTCCACTTTAACTCCTAACAGCTAACATCATCCATATTGCTCTTGTTCTCTATCCTACTCTCTCTTAACACCCCCCCCCCCATTGTCCCCACCTCTCTACCCCCCTTCTATCTCTCAATTGTGCCCCATGGCTTATTGCTTCCTTTCACTTGCCTCTTTCTCTCCAGCGCCCTACTTGCCTTATTTGCTGTCTTGGACAGTGACGGCCCTGGAGTCTAGGTTTCCCTGGAGCATCCCGATTCATGATGCCCCACTCTATAAATCTCTGCTAACCCCCCCCCTCCCCCCGACAGTGACTATAAACCTCTTAACTTTCCGCAGGTCCCTCACCACGCTCATGGACCTCGGAAGCATCCCCAGCATCCTAGCAGTGACGTGTGCTTCTATGCCCAGACATTCAGATAGGCTGGGGGTTGGAGCACGCCCGCTGCTGGGGATACAGTCACAGTGGTCCAGCAGCTGTCTATGACCACAGCAGAACATGCCCATGAGGTACATAAAGCTGCACCATGACACAATTTGCGGTATTTACCTATAATGGGAGATTTCAAAATGCTTTGAAATGGCTCAATTTACATAGTTACTGGGGGGGGGGGGAAGCTAAAGTAGAATCCAGTATCCTAAGCATCCCATAACCCCCGCCCCCTTTAACTGGTAGGGGGTTACAGGGTTAAAAAAACTGCTTACCTCACCCGGATCCTGCTCCACTCCTGTGGTGGCCATACAGACAATGCAGAGAGTGGCATTCCCTGCTTTGTGCACCCTCCTGTCCATTTTGAGCGGCATTGCCTGCTCTGTGCAGCATTTCAAAGATGACCATGCCCAGCCCCTGGGCAAAACCCCTCTGCCCTGTCTCAGCACTGGGGAGGGTGGCAGGGCAAGGGGGGGGGGTACATAGGAGACTGGACTTTATTGAAACACCGGCTTGTAATAAGTTCCCTCTTTTCTCTTGAGCAGGTAACAATATATTTCTGGAATATACCCTGTGCTCCAGTCTAGATGCCAGTACATTGAATCGTATAAAAGGTTTTCTTTCACAAGCTTGTCCGCTCAGTCCTCATAACGGAGATATATCTGTAAAATAATGTGCTAACCCTCAGCTTGTGCTTTGGAATGGCTTGTAGTCAATTCCTCTGGGGTATTTATACAGATTCAAGCTGCTACATCCTGCCACCCCCTATTTAATAGTGCAGTTCCTTTCTTATTCTAATAGTCTAATAGTGCCTTCACCAAAATGCCTTCCAAGGCCAGTGTGTGCATCAGACAGAGCACTGCAAATGGAGCTTTATGTGTCTGAAAATGCTGCTGTTTAGCGTTTCTGAGAGATACAAATACAAAGCCTTTTTTCTGTTTGTGACATTGCTGAATAGGATTTTTTTCTGTAGATCTGTCCTCCAGTGCAGTGCCTGCTGGGACAAAACTCAGGTCTTGCCGTCCAATTTCTCAAAACCCACGGCGGCTGACCCTGGAATCTAAAAGATTCCGAGACAGGCCGCTGGGCTTCCCCCGTGACAACCTAAATTGGGATGCCCCGCTGTGTGAAACCCAAGATCCAATCCAAGCTGCCCGTCGTGCCTTTGCAATTCATCAAACGGCTCTGATTGTTTACAATGGGGAGCGAGAGTCACTGCAGCCCCTGCATCCTCGGGCTGAGCAGGGGCAGGAGCACACGCCACTGGGGATGCACCCACTTTCATTCCACTTTAATGCATATCAGAGCCGTCTGCCAAATGCTCTAATCACGCAAATGGCTCTGATTGAATGAGAGCGCGCATCTGCGCCATTGGACCGGTAAGAGGTGATTTGCACTGACCATTCTGGGGGGGTTTCACACAGCGGCGCATCCCAGTTCAGGATGCCCCTGGGGCACGGAACAAAACCCTTGATAGTCAAAATCTAGTGTTTTGTTCTGCTTTAGAGCCCCTGTCCAGACATGTAAAAAGTAAGCTATACTTGTGCATGCGCACCCCTGTTATCTCCTACAGAATGAGCGTTGTGGAAGAAGTGCCCGGGACACTCTGTCTTTATGAATAGAGCAGCACCCTTCAGATACTGTGACAAGGTGGGGGTGGAGTCTCATTCACCAATTTGCTTTTGGCTGGTGGACAAACTCTTGAAGGTTCATGCATACCCAGTTCCCCCCTGCGTATTTTTCAGCTTACCAGAGACCAGACAGGCTTATGCAAGGTATAAGGACTGTGTGTCTATGCTCCCCCCCCCCCCCCGACGCTCCCTTTTAAAGCGGACCTAAACATTCTATGCTATTGAGGGTCCTGGTCTGCGGGTATTTTTTTTCAAAGCTAACCCACAGCCTAATGCTACTGGTAAGTCCAGCAGTAAAAAGATAATTACTGTTTTACTCTCTACTTCCAGGACTCTGGGGGATAACCTAGCAATAGCGCACACAGGTGCATTAGGCAAATCTCCACCAATAGGGGGTGTGCGGAGAGGTAGGCTACAACCATTGCCACTTACCCAGTCAGAAAAAGCAGCAGGAGTAAAGCAGAATAAAACACATTTTGACTATCCCGGGTTTGGTTTTGTGCTACGGGGGTCATCCCAAATTGGGATGCCCCAATGTTGAAACCCCCAGAGCGCCCTGAAAACCTTACCTCTTTCCAGTTCAGCGGCGCATACGTAGGCTCTCGTCCAATCAGAGCCATTTGCAGTGGCTTTGTAATTTGGCAAACTGCTCTGATGTTCCTCACTGTGGAGCACAAGAGGCTGCAACCCCAGCAGTAACGTGCTCCCGTTCCAGCCTATCTGATTGGATGGGGCGGGAGCATGCGCACATGCGATGCAGGGGATGCACCTGCTCTCACTCCCCATTGCCAATGGACCTGGAAAAGGTGAGTTGATATCAAGGTAAGCTGATGCTGGTGATCTGGTGGGTTTCACACGGCGGGGAATCCCAATTCAGGATGTCGTAGGGGGAAGGTCAGCGGCCAGCCCTGGGTTCTGTTCACCTTTAAGTATCTCCTTACAGCTTAAACTGACTATTTTTGTTTGAGGCTTCAGAGTGGGACATTTACATTAAACTTATCAGTTTACAGAATTATGGGTGTACATTAGGGATGTGGTTTATCCACAGGCTTTTTAGGAATAACATTTTTCAGCATTGTATGGAACGCCTCTGTATGTAAGTAGGTGTAACCTTGTCCTGTCACATGTTCAACCCATCCTAACGCCCAATTCATACATTCCACTACTGCTGTTCATCCAATGAGCCAGACCAGGGCCCTTGTAAACCAACCTGATGTCCAGATACCATGTGTCTACCCCCATTATGTCAGCAAAGTGGGACATTTAGGTGTGTTTTGGGGGGATAAGATGCCTCCAAGTGTGGCTGTCCAACTGAAGGTTGGATATCTGTTCAGGTAAATTAATAACACATATGCACAGACCTGCACAAATGTATTTGTAATTGCTGGGACCTTCGTCTTAGTCAATAAAAATATCTAAAAAAAAAAAATCGTTAAAGCGACACAAAAGATGCGCAGCACAGTCCTGGAGTCTTAAACCAGACCTTCACCTTGATTTATTGAAAAGCCCAAACCCTTCAAAAATGATTCCCCAGCATCTAAAATTAATATATTTTGAGTTTTTAGTCACTTACTTATTATTCTTTCCCCCACTGGGCTGCAACTCTGTTCAGGACTTTAAGATACGGGCGCTGCCATCTTGCCTCAGAAGCATCACACATACTGAGGAGAGGAGAGTGGGATAAAGCACAGCGGGTTACAGCTGTGCTTTGCTCAGACAGAGCAGAGCTGGGGTCAGGAAAAGGTCAGCAATCCCAGAATGCAAAACAGAACCGCCATCTTGGATGTTTAAAGGCTCATAACATGCAGTAGACGCAGGTAGGATGATTTTTAATGTGGGCAATCTGTATGTACAGGCTGGGGGAAACATATAAGATAGACTCTTATTCAGAGTAAAGGTCTGCTTTAAAGACTCCAAAGCTGCCTGTTGCCATGACATTCAAAATCTGGATGCCCCATCCATTAGGGTAGACATCAAGTGAACCTGTCCTTTTAATTTAAAAACAATGGCCTCGATTCAATAAAGGTAGAAAAAATTCTCATGGTAGTAAAAAATTAAATTCATGAGAAAAAAAGCCTGAGAATATCACTATTATTTAATCACCTGATAAAAAGACAATGAAAGTCAATGGCAGCTTTTACTACAGTGTAGAAAGGAGTAAACAGTTCTCTACTTTTCTTAGGAGTAAAAAAGTGCCATAGACTTTTATTGTTTTCTTAGCTGGTGATGCAATTCTCAGGCTTTTTTCTCATGAATTGAATCTTACTACCATGAGAATTTTTTTCTACCTTTATTGAATCGAGGCCAATATCGTTGTTGTTAGGTGCTTTCTTTATGTGAAAGTAAGTTCATTGCAAGAGACATGTGCAGATCAGAAATGATGACAGCAGCAGCCCGCATATGATGTGCGCTGACACTCACACGTGATCTCTATCGCACAGATTGGGGGCTGGCAGACAGGGCAATGCACAGAGCTGTTGATTAGGATTCATTACAGATGATAGATGACCCACTGAACTTTTAAAAAAGGCCTATGTTGTATAAGTCGTCGTGTCTTATCCTCCTCTTGATATTCCATATCTTATCGAAAGCCCAAAGCCTGTTTTCTAATCATAAGGGTGCATATTACATACATAGGAATGATAACACTGCCATGTTCTGTGTATGACATCTGCGCTATAGTGTGCTTATCTGCCTGCTGCAGCATTCATATTTCCGCTATATGGGCTTTATGCATTTACCCTTTTTTCTTTCGCAGGTGAAGTTCATTCAAGCACAGAGCTCTCCATCAAGACCTTTAAAAAAAGTAAGTTATGGAGAAAATGTTTTCAGTTTTTTGTGCACCATAGAGCGATTTACAAGAAAAGTTCAAATAACGAGGTTTGGAATCCCCTAGAGCCCGTCAGTCAGTGTTAGTCATTCTTCAGGCAAGGCAAAAAACAAAGCTGCGCAGAGTTAACTTACCAGCCGTGAAGACAGCTGGGTTTTGCTTTTCAATTAGGCTCCAAACTTCTTTTCTGACAGCTTCTTTCCCTGCACTTCCGGTTTTGCTTTGTCTGCATCGTCTACATTGCTGGTCATTTGTCTTCCACAACGTTCCTTCCCCTCAGTCTTCCTCTGGGCGCTCTGTTCCTCCCCTGCAAGATCTAGACACGCCCACCATCCCATCCCTAATGGCAAAAGCAAACATTTAGGCTTGATATGCAGGCTCAATAAACCCGATCAGTCACCAGCAGTCACATGATTGCCATCCAGGAAGTGATATACATGAGGAAGTGGTATATATGGGATATAGGATCATTTCAAGGGTCTTTGTAGTGACTAGGTGAAAGAAAAAGAAATGTAGCTGATCTGACCTAGTCCAGAAGTATAACATTTACTAGTTCCTAAGTCGGAATCCCATGGTGCACAGACCTGCTCTCCATTCGTGGGTCACCTCCTGGACAGCCACAGTTTCCACTCCATTCACTGCAATGGAGGGGACATGTCAGGCCTCGTAACACGTCATCTTTGCAATGGATGCAGTCAACAGAAACCAGGGCGTGTAGCCTGACAGGGAGAATGGCACAGCATGTGTCTGGAACTTTTAAAGTGGATCATAACCTGGGATTTACACTATCCCTGGTTTTGGTTCGTACCTCTGTGTGAAATCCCGCCCGTCGAGGGAGAATTTTTTTCTTTCTCTGAAGCCTATCATAGCATATGCATTTACATTTTTCTAGATAAGGGTTTCCCCACCTTTTATTCATGAAATGCAATTTCCATTTTCTCATACATTGTATAACTCCACTTCTTTGCTGATGAAGCTCAAATTTACCTCTCAGACCCAGATCTCTCTTCTCTTCTAACTCGTATTCCAGACTGACTAACCGCTATCTCTTCATTCATGTCCTCTTGCTCTCTCAAGTTAAACTTGGACAAAACAGAGCTTGTGGTTTTCCCACCATGCAACACTGCTCCTATCTCCTCAATAACAATTTCTGTCAACGACCTATCACAGCAGATGTCTTGGAGTTATGCTGGACTCTCTCTCATTCAGTCACTAGCCACCTCCTTTCAACTAAAGAACATCTCCCACATCCATCCTTTTCTTACACCTGAAACCACTAAAACTCCAGTGCACACCATAATCATCACCCGAGTAGACTACTGCAGCACACTCTTCTGTGGACTACCAGCTAACAGACTGGCACGCCTGCAATTTATTCTCAACTCTGCTGCCTGCCTCATCCACCTCTCCTCTCGCTTTTCCAGTGCTGCCCCTTTGTCAATCCTATACACTGGCTGCCAATAACTGAAAGAATTCAGTTCAAAATCCTAACACTACCCTACAATGCCCTCTACAGCCAAGACTTCCTACATTCCATCACTAGTCCAAAGATACCAACCCAGACGCAGGCTCCGATCTGCCCATGACCTCCCCCTTTCCTCAACCCTGATCATCTCCTCCCACTGTCGTGTCCAGGAATTCACACATGCCGCTCTGCTGCTCATGAATGCTATTCCCTATACAATTCAATGCTCTCCAACCCTTTAAACCTTCAAATGCACCCTCAAAACCTTTCAAAGCTTTCCATTGGCCTAACCAAACTATTTTACAGTTTTGTCACCCATCTGAGCCCTTGCTACCATGCTTAGTAAATACTCTTTATTACCCGACCTCTTGTCTTTTCCTTTAGATTGTAAGCTCACAAGGGCAGGGCCCTCTCTCCTCATGTACTCATATATTATGTTTTGCTGCAATTGAAACATATTACTGTATGTATTATATGCATTTGTTGTCTTATCTCTGTTAGGTATGACTCATAATGCCATCTGTATTATAAGTATGCTACGCGTCTCACCCTCCTGTACTATATTTTGTACAGTGCCACATGATATGATGGCGCTTTATAAATAAACAATAATAATATGAAAAGTATACACACCCCTGTTAAAATACCAGATTCTTGTCAAGTAAAAATAAATCCTTTTAGAACCTTCAGTGGGACCCATAATCTTTACATGCAGCCTGCACATGTGCCAGTGAGGTAAGTTTTTGGGCAATCTAGGGGATTAAACAGATTCACAAATCGGTGAATGCCCTATAAAGAGGGAGACTACTGGCACTAAAGTCTTATAGACTCTAAGCCGGAGTTTGATCCTCCTTACATGATTGTTTATCTTTTGATGGCTATGTTTGTTTGTTTTTTTTTTTTAGTCTTTGATTTTTTTTTTTTTATTAGTATTTGGTAGAGTACAGTACAGTTAGCATCAATTCTTAGCTAGCATCCCATAGCTATTAGTTGCCATTTGGACACTGCTATAAGTTCATCTGGCAGTCAATATTTATGCAGGCATCTGAGGAAACCGCTGCGAGAGAACCTATCTATAACTTCTTCAAATTCACACTTGCTCATCTGGGGTGACAGGGAGCAGGAAACATAATTTTGTTGCATGGTTATTAATACCACAGCTCCTGGGACGTAGCATTTTGGTAAACATAAATTTAAACAGGTAACCACATCAGCACTGCTAACCTCCTGAGCCTTGGTATATTAAATTGTTTTCTTATATATGGAAGAGATTATGTAAAAATCCCAATAGAGATTGGTGACTTAATATTTTAAATGTGTAATTTTCTCTATTTGCGTTGTCCTGTGGTGAGGTACTTTCATCTTAATCATTCCCTTTATAACTTAGACACTAAATGTAATGCGTTTTGTAATACACTTTTGCTATTGAATAGCTAATGCGGTGTATGAGGTAAGGCTCTTTATAATTGTATGTGCACAAGAGAATGAAAAGGAGAAGTCCACGAAAAGCTAGTAAAAAGTTACTGCTTGGCCATGATGTTTGGATTTCCCTGCTAACCTTTAGAAGACAACTGACCTCAAAGTGGAGGAAAACCAGCCTAAAATATGGCAAACTTCCAGACAGCAGCAGCGTCCAGTGGTTCCCAGTTTGAGTTATTACATGCACGTGTGCACCCCCTCTATTCACTGCAATGGAGGAGATCTATGCCAGGCACTGCGTTGGCATGTCCCCTCCATTGCAGTGAATGCAGGTGGAAGTGAACAGATGCCATCACCAACCTGGGGCCCAAGCCATGACAAGCAGTAAGCACAGGCTCACACGTAGAAACTTAAAGCAGACCAAAACCCTTGAAAGCAGGCTCTACATTCAAAAAGATTTCAAGGCTGGGTAAAAGTCCTTCGCAGGGACCTCCCCTGCTCCCACAGAGCTTGAACAGGCCTCCTGTACAGATGATGCCTGCACCCATGTTGGGGGTATCTCAGTGACTTGAGGTGGAGTAGCCAGCAGGAGGCTCTCTGGTATTAAATTCATTCAGAATAGATTGGTAGGAGTTAATATGCACCGCAGTAGATTGGATGAGAGTCTGCACATGCAAAAGGCGAACATGGAGTGAGGTAAAAATATGGCAGGACACACACAGCATCATCCCAAAACGTGACCCCGTTTAAAGTGGACCAACACCCAGGATTTTCACTATCCTGGGTGTTGGTCCACTTCAGCGGGGCATCCGAGATCAGGATGCCCCGCTGTGTGAAACCCCCCCCAAAAGCCCCCAAAAACGTACCTTTTCGGAATGGCCTCTTACAGGGCCATTCACAAACGGCCTGCGCTGGCGCGCGCACTGCTGGAGGGGCGTGCGGGAGGCAGCGGCGGCTGATCCATTGCCGATGAGGTAAAGTTTTTTGGGGCTTTTGGGGGGGTTTCACCCCGCAGCACATCCCGATCTCGGATGCCCCGCGGTGAGAGGGGTGATCGGCCCGGGAATCTTATAGATTCCCGGTCCGATCACCCCTGGGTGTTGGTCCACTTTAAGCGGTCCAAAACGCAGAGAGGTGAGGAAACTGGCTTTTGGTCCCCTTTATAGCAGATCAAAAGCCAATTTGGGATGCCCCATTGTGTGAAATCCTCAAGTTTACCTGAAATGTTTACTTTACCTGCAATCCCACAGTTCATGCTTGGACTAATCAGTCCACAGTCCATTCATTCAACCAGCATTCTATTCAGAATGAATGAAGTGGTGATGCCTCCCGCCTCTTGTGGTGCATGTCTGCGCTGGGAGGTGGATGATAGACTGGTATAGGTGCGCACAGCTGGTAGAAGGAAACGTGTGATGCCATGCAAACCACACATGCTCCATGGGATCACTGAAAAGAATATTGGGGGAACTCAGGGATTTCACTCAGCAGGGCAGCCCAAAACTTTAAAGCGGACCGAAGCCTGGGTTTTGGTCTGCTTTAAAGTGTGGACATGTGCAGCAATTAAAAGGGCGATCTTCACAAATACATTTTCTTTACACTAACCTAACACTAACTTGCTCAGCTGGTGGGTTCCTCTGAGCTGACATTCTTTCCCAGCCGTCTCTGCGCATATTGTCACGGTGGTGTGTTGCAGGGCCAGCCTGTGCGTTTATTATCAACCAAATTGGCAAACTTAAAGCTGATTACAGGGGAACAAAACCCTGGGAGGCTGCTGGCCTTCCACTGGGTCAAATCAGGATGCCCTAGTGTATAAATCCCCCCCCCCCTCCCCAGGCTGAGCCGTGCTCCTGATACCAGCCATTCAGATAGGCTAGCGGCGGGAGTGCTCCCCAGTCTAAAGAGAAACTGGGTATGTGGTCACTCCTGCTCCCTATACCTTAGCTCTGTGTCTAAACGGAGCCGTATGCCGGCCAGTACCATGCCCTACGGCGCTGATTGGGCGACAGCCCCCAAATGCGTGTGACAGGGGAATAGTATGGTTTTAGGGCAATTTAGGGGCTTCACATAGGGAAACATCCTAATCTGTACATACAGATTGCCCACATTAAAAACCATCCTACCTGCACGCTGCACCTAGTGCACGTTATGAGCCTTTAATTATCCAAGATAGTGACACACAATGACAGTGTCGGAAAGCATAGCAAATTTGGATGTAGTTGCAAGATACACTTGTGTACAGACCATTGCAGCCTTGCCCAAGACTGCATTTACCCAGTTGGTAAAGAAGGTTATAGTCAAGGACGTGACTATAGGGGCTCAGGAGGTCGGGGGTCATCTTTTATAGAAAGGAAGCACCATTTTTTTTCAGTCTGTAGTTGTATAGCTATATTCAATTGAGTTAAAACAAAAATAAAAGTTTACTGTATGAGTCTGGAAAAGGTCCCATTCAACGCTTGCGCTAGGACCACCGAAACATTTAATTACACATTGAAAAGGCAAAAGATATATACAGACCGCACCAGAATTTGTATAAAGACCAAATAAATGGTGTGCTCACTAAGCTTGGTAAATAATTTGCAACAGCAAAAAACTGAAGAATTATGGGGTCCCCTCACACCCAAAGAAATTACCAAGACCAGATGGAAAAATAGAGCACTACCGTCTAAGTATATAATACAATAATAATTTTATTGGGAATTACATATAAGTATAAATATTAATTACACCACTGGTTATAGTAGACCTCAAGCCAAAAAAATCTGTAGCAGTCCTTGGTTCCATTGCATCCCCCATTCCCTGAGCTTGACTATTTGAGTTGCTGTATGCGCAATATACCTGGAAATTACCTGAGAATTATTATTCAGCCCCATTGTTTTCTGATGCTGAGTGTTCCATGTGACTGCTGGCAGCCAGTCGCTGGGTGCGTGTGCACATGCCCCCCCCCCCACCAGTAACCTTTATTGGCCACTATTGTAGACATAGGACAGTCTACATGGCAGCATAGCTGCTGCAAGAATGCTGAGTGGTGAGTTTAATAGGTTAGGGAGCAGTCATCTCCAATAGGGATTCCGGGTGGTGGGAGTCAGAACAACCCTGAGGGTCATTTTGAGTTTGATATCTGTGTGTTAGTGTAAATAGATGATACACACAGCCTAAGGATTTGTACTCTTTGAATGAATAGATCAACAAAACTCCTTAATCTTTTGGACTGTGGTTACCCCTCAAATACCCAGGGACCTCCCACAAATCCTCAGATTTTCTCTGCAGTATGGACTGCGAAGGACAAGAAATGGCTCTCTCTACTCGCAGGTGGGCGGGGCTATTAGCCTGCGGCCCTGTAGGACTATTCCCACCCGTTCCATCAGTAATTGCCTCCCAGCCTTGGCTGCGCTGGTCGGGTGATGGTAGGCAGCACCGCTGTTAGGTGCTTAGGAGCGCTGCTCCACCGCAATCCCCCACCGAAGGGTAGGCGGTTCAGGCTTATGGTGAGCCTCTATGGGATGCCCCTCCCACCCTATTGCCCCTTGCCCCTGTCTATCGGTGGGCCCTATGTAAAGTGGCCGCTGTCCTCCCTCACTCTCCTTGTAGCCTTTGTGGGTAAAGAGGGGTGTGTGTGTGTGTGTATGTATGTATATGTATACTGGCTTTGTGCTTTATTACATTCACTTTGTGTCAGCCGCCGCGCTGACTTGTTTTATTATTACTGTACTTGAAATTTCCGCCGCGCGCCTTTTTGTCACCATGTTCCGCGCTTGGCGGCGGCGTTACCTCAGGCGCTGGCGCGCCGTCATTAGCTGCTTGTCACTTGTTGGCTTCGCGCTCTTAGGGGGGGGCGGGGCCTGTCTCTGACGTGTTCCGCGTCATTGCTTGTGCGGGCCCGCCCCTCGAGGTATACCGATGCCATTTTGTCTGCTTGGTCGGCTTCTGCGTGACGGACCTCTACCTACCGCGGTCCGTAAGTGCCCTCGCGGGCGGCTTTATTACCACCTTTTTATTATTGTCTCATTTGATTGTGTCTTTCAGACGGGCGAATCCGTTGGCTTCTCCCGGCCCTCTATTAGTTGCTTAACTTGTGAGGCCTAGTGTAATTACTCCCACTTCCCTAGCGGGTTATTGGGGCATCCCGGGTTGCTACATAGCGTTAATCCCTATCGGCCTATAGTGCCGCTATAATCACCATATGGAGGCATCTCAGGATATTGTGACTGGGGTTCCTTCGGGAGAAGCCCGGCTGTGTGCAGCGTGTGGGCAGCCTCATGTTGACGCTGACAAGACGCGGGTCTGTGTACCCTGTGCCGAGCACGTGCTTGCGCTGCAATCTGGCCTTCCAGTGGCTGGGCCTGCACCTCCTTTCACTTCACCTCTTTTCACTTCACCTACCCCCCAGGCTTAAATCTCACTCCTACTGAGTTGCATATAAGTGGGGATTCTCAGCCTGATGTGTCTTCTAGACTGGCTAGTGTTGAGAAGTTAATTGCTAATACCTTGGTGCGTAAGGCCCCTGCAAAAAAGCGGGACTTAACGCCTAATGTCACTCTTTTCCCTATGGAAACTGATGAGTTTTGGCATTTATGTGGCTATACCCCTTCAGACGAAGGGGAGCTATTCTCCGACTCAGGGTCATCTGATGAGAGGCCCAGGGGTCATGATGATTCTGGTTCTGACCCCTGGGCCCCGGATGATACTGATAGATTGCTGGCCCAGATTTTTGAGGTTCTCTCCATTTCCCCCCCTGTTGCGGTTCCCAGGCAAAGGGGGGAACTTTTTCATACTGCTAAGTTACGCTTGGAATTTCCAGACAAGCACATTTCAGTAACCTCGTGCTCAAGGAATGGGAACGGCCCAGTAGACTTCCCGGTGTACCTAAGAGTTGGGATAGGAAGTATCCCTTTCCTGCTGATGTGGTAAAGTGTTGGTCATCCCCTCCCGAAGTGGATGCCCCGGTCCTAGGGTTATCTAACACCTCTGTCATGCACTCCCCTGACTCTACTACCCTGCGGGATGCTGAGGACCGGCGCATTGACCAGCTCAGAAATATACTTGATAGTGCCCCTGATGATTTGCCTTGTGAGGTGTTTAATGCACTCTCTAGTTGTGATGTTTTTGTAAATTTTGTCCTCTCTGCCCTGGATGACACCATTAGAATGTGTGCTAGAACATCTGCCCTTGTGGTGGCTATACGCCGCTCGGTTTCGCTACGCCAGTGGGCTGCTGACAACGCTGCCAAGAAGGCCCTCACTAGTTTTCCCTTCAAAGGACTACGCCTGTTTGGGGACCGCCTGGACCTTTTTGCTAAGGGAGTCAGGTTACCCCAGCGCAGGCGGCAGTCTCGGCTCTTTCGGGGTCAGGGCTCCTTCTCCTCCCCCTACTGTGGTGCCTTTACTGGGGCCCGGGGAGACTTCTGGGGTAGGGGCAGAGGTGGACGTCCTGGCTCCTCCTGGGGTCCCAAAGCTAAATCCTCTCCCAAGCCCCCTCAGGCATGATGGGGCGCCCTCACCCATCCGGGTGGGGGGACGGCTGCAGCACTTTGCTCACGTCTGGAGGCTTCATGTCTCAGACCGGTGGATTCAGGAGGTAGTGTCCTCCGGTTACAAGATAGAGTTTGCTGCCTGGCCGCCCCCAAGATTCATCAGATCCTGGATTCCTCAGGACCTTCCTGGGAGACAGTCACCATGGATGCCAGTCTGTCAGGTTGGGGGGGGGGGCTTCTGGAAGTCCCTGTGGTTCCAGGGGAGGTGGGGCCCTCAGGAGGCCCAAACACCTATCAACGTCTTGGAGCTGCGGGCGATCAGGTTAGTCCTGGCTCATTTGACTACTCACCTTCGGGGCCTGCCTGTTCAGGTGCGCTCGGACAACCAGACGGCAGTTGCCTACATCAATCATCAAGGAGGGACCCGGAGTAAGGGGGCCTTCCAGGAAGTGTCTCTGATCCTGACCTGGGCGGAGACCAATGTCCCCTGCATATCAGCTGTGTACATCCCGGGGGTGGAAAATCTCCTGGCAGACTCTCTGAGCAGGGGGACCTCTCGCCAGGGATTGGTCCCTATGCAACAGGGTGTTCCAATCTCTTTGTCACCGTTGGGGCCAACCAGATGTGGATCTGTTTGCGTCCCGTCACAATCACAAGCTCCCGGCCTTTGTTTCCCTGTCCCAGGATCCTCTGGCCTTAACCACGGATGCTCTAGCAATGTTGTGGCAGGACTTTCAGTTTCTGTATGTCTTCCCTCCATTTACCCTGTTGAGCAGGGTTCTGCGCAAGATTGCCCTGGAAGGGGTGTCAGCAATTCTGGTGGCCCCCAGGTGGCCAAGAAGGGTGTGGTTCGCAGACGTGGTGCAGCTGGCAGTAGATCAGTACGCTCTGCCCATGGTGCCAGACCTGCTCACTCAGGGTTCCCTACGCCATCCCAATTTACAAACTCTGGCTTTGACAGCCTGGCTGCTGAAACCTCCATCTTGATGGAGAAGGGGCTGTCTATCTCGGTGGTTGATACCATGATAAAGGATAGGAAGAAGTCTTCGTCTTCCATTTACTACAGGGTTTGGCGTGCCTACATTGACTGGTGTGAGTCTATGTCTCTTCCCTGTCGTGTGTTCTCTATTCCCAGGATTCTGGAGTTCCTGCAGCATGGGTTGGACATGGGGCTCCAACTCAGACTCTGAAGGGGCAGGTCTCTGCCCTGGCTGTTTTCTTCCGGAAGTCTACCGGAAGTCCTTTGCTCAGCACCCTCTGATCAGGACTTTTTTCTGGGGGGTCACTCATGTGCGTCCCCCACGTAAGCCTATGGTGCCTGTTTGGGGTTTGAACTTGGTTTTGTCAGCCTTGCAGGGTGCTCCCTTTGAACCAGTACAGGATGCTGCCCTGGCCTTTCTTACGCTCAAGGTTGTCTTTCTGGTGGCTATCACCTCTGTTAGGCATGTGTCTGAGTTGGCGGTGCTTTCCATTCAGCCCCCCTACTATGAGAGACACCAGGACAAGGTGGTGTTTCGTTTCAAGCCAGATTTTCTGCCTAAGGTAGTGTCTGCCTTTCATTTGAATCAGGACATTGTTCTTCCTTCATTGTGCCCTAATCCTAGTAATGCTAAGGAGAGGGTTTTGCATTATTTGGATGTGGTTAGGTGTCTGAAGTACTATCTGGTGGCTACTGCACCTTTCAGAAAAACTGATGCTCTTTTTGTGGTTCCTTCTGGTCCTAGGAAGGGTTTGGCTCCTGCCAAGTCTACTATCAGCAAATGGATCCGTCAGGCTGTTATTCAGGCCTACTCTGCTAAGGGGAAGAATCCTCCCTTCCGCCTTACTGCTCATTCTACTCGTGCTATTGGTGCCTAACATAGTAATATAGTATGTAAGGCTGAATAGAAGACTTTAGTCCATGAAGACTTTAGTCCATCCAGTTCAGCCTGTTTAACTCCTTCCAGTGGTCTAGTAGCCACTGGAAGGACTTTTCAGCACCAGGCTTCTGTTGAACAAGTTTGCAAGGCCGCTACTTGGTCTTCTGTTCATATCTTTTCAAAGTTTTACAAGGTTGATGTTAGGGCCTCAGCTGATGCTCTCTT
Source organism: Gastrophryne carolinensis (assembly GCA_027917425.1). Taxonomy (NCBI): domain Eukaryota; kingdom Metazoa; phylum Chordata; class Amphibia; order Anura; family Microhylidae; genus Gastrophryne; species Gastrophryne carolinensis. The sequence goes on along the minus strand of CM051235.1, from coordinate 510,645,630 downwards.
TGGCCGCAAGGTTTTGCAGGTGGCAGTGATTTAAACTGTCTGCTCTTACCTTTGGGGATCCCACCCTACTGTATGGACACTGCTATTGGATGTCCCGATAGTAAGTATTCTTTCTGGAGCAGGACGTACTGTATACTAAGAATAATACAATTCTGTGATTACTCACCTGTAGAATTGGTATTATGAGTATACAGTACGTCCTGCTCCACCCCACCCTTGGTTTTGCATTATCATTGGATCCCCTGTATGGTGATTGTTGTTATTGTTATAGTTACTAGTTTGGGTTGTTTTAATTCTCCCGGCTTCTCGTTAACTTCTTTTCAATGCTGGGGATTTGTGGGAGGTCCCTGGGTATTTGAGGGGCCGGGAGGAGCCTGTTTTCGATGTCTCTGCAGTCCAGCGCCATCTGGCCGAGTATTACCCGATAGTAAGTATTCTTTCTGGAGCAGGACGTACTGTATACTCATAATACCAATTCTACAGGTGAGTAATCACAGAATTGTATTTTTGCTTTCACTGCTCTCAGGGCTCCACGGCCGGGCTGTTGCTGTGTCAGTTTGTACTGGTTTAAAATTGCTGACGCGCGCGCCTTGCGGCGTTCCCCGGTCAGCGGCGACGTCACCGCAGGCGCTGCTGCGCACCTATTGGCTGAACTAATCACACATTTTGCCTTCGCGCTTTTCTTGGGGGCGGCGCGTTCCGCGTCGTTCTGTCATGCGGCCCGCCCCTTGAGGTACTCGGCGCCATTTTGGTCTCTTCCTCTGGCGTGACCTGTGACTCCCCACCGCGGTCCGTGAGTGCCCCTGCGGGCTTATGTCTTGTCATGTATTTTTTTATTGTATGCTTATGGGTTGTCATCGTTTGTGTCTTTCAGGCGGGAAAACTGTATAGAGGTTTCTCCCGGTCCTACCCCCCTCGATTAGTTGCTAAAACTTTATTAGAGGCCTGATTAGTAAAATCCTCCCACTTCCCTGGCGAACCTTTGAGGCATCCTGGGTTGCTTTTACAGCGTAATTCCTATTGGCCAATTAGCCCACTATAATCACCATATGGAGGCTTCACAAGATATTGTGCTCGGGGTCCCCTCGGGACAAGCCCGGCTGTGTGTGGCGTGTGGGGCATCCCCTGTAAGTGATGATGTGCGGGTCTGTGTACCCTGCGCCGCATTCTGGGCTATCGGTTACTGGGCCTGCGCCCACTATGTCTTCACCTACTCCCCCTTGCCTGAATTTGACTCCCTGTGAGCTGAAAACTAGTGGGGAGTCGCAACCTGATGTGTCTTCTAGGCTGGCCCCGGCTAAGAGGCGGCATGTGGCTCCTGGTGTGTCTGTTTTCCCTATGGAAACTGAGGATTTACTGGACATGACTGACTATACCCCCCTTGAAGAGGGGGAATTGTTCTCGGATTCAGAGCTGTCTGATGATTAGCATTACAGTGGTACTGACCCTGGCTCTGATCCCTTGGATGCTGATGACACCAATAGACTTTTGACTCAGATTTTTTGAAGTGCTCTCTATTTCCCTTCCTGTTGCTGCTCCCAAACAGCAGGGGGAATGGTTTAATACTGCTAAGCCACGTTTGGAATTTCCAGAACAGGCCCATTTCATTAATCTTGTTCTCAAAGTGGGAGTGGGAGCGTCCCAGCTGGCTTCCTGGAATCCCTAAGGGCTGGGATAAAGGGTATCCCTTTCCCACCGAAGTGGTTAAATGTTGGTCAACCCCCCGGAAGTGGATGCTCCAGTCTTGGGGTTGTCCAACACTTCTGTGGTGCATTCCCCTGATTCCATTACCCTGAAGGATAGTGAGGACAGGCGCATTGACCAGTTGGCTTCCCATGCCTTTGCCTGTGTAGGATCTGCTTTGCGCCCTGTCTGTGCTTCTGCTATTACTGCTGTGGCTATCAGGACTCTCCTCAAGAGTCTACTGGAAAATGCCCCTGATGATGCTTCTAGTGCCAAATTCAGGGCCTTGTCACATTGTGAGATTTTTATTGCTTATATCCTTTCTGCTCTAGATGACACCATATGGATGTGTAGTAGAACCTCAGCCTTGGTGGTTGCTATACGCAGCTCTGTTTGGCAGCTGACAACGCTGCTAAGAAGGCTCTCATGGGGCGACCCTTTAAGGGGCTGCGCCAATTTGGTGATCGCTTGGACCTGTTTGCTAAGGGAGGTAAGTTGCCCCAGCGTAAGAAACAGCCGCGGCCCTTTCTTGGTTCAGGCGCCTTTACCTCCTTCCACGGATCCAGGTCTGGGAGAGGGGTATCCTTTGCGGGGCACAGGGGTGACTTCTGGAGCAGAGGCAGAGGACGTGCCCACCCAGGAGCCTCCTGGGGCTCTAAGCCCAGGTCTGCCACCAAGCCCGTTCAGCCATGAAGGAGCGCCCTCACCCATCCAGGTGGGGGGACGGCTAAGGCTCTTCGCTCATGTCTGGAGCCAACAGGTCTCAGACCGGTGGATTCTGGAGGTGGTGTCTTCCGGCTACAAGATAGAGTTCGCTGCCTGGCCGCCCCCAAGATTCCTCAGATCCCGGATCCCTCAAAATCCCCTGGCAGCTCAGGATCTGTTTCTGGCTGTGCAAAACCTTCTGGACATGGGGGTCATCTGTCAGGTCCCTCTTTGGGAAAGAAGTCAGGGCTATTATTCCAATCTTTTCACAGTGCCCAAAAGGGATGGCTCAATCAGGCCCATCCTGGACTTAAAACTTCTCAACAAATTTGTCAGAACCAGGCACTTTCGCATGGAGACCCTGCGCTCAGCTGTCGGCTCGTTTTGCTCGGGGGACTTCATGACCTCCATAGACATCAAGGACGCGTACCTTCATGTTCCAGTCTTTCCAGGGCATCGGAAATTTCTCAGGTTTGCGCTGGAAGACCAGCATTACCAATTTGTAGCTCTGCCCTTCGGTCTCACCTCGGCTCCCATAGTCTTCACCAAGGTGCTGGCAGGTGTTATGGCTCTCCTCAGAGCTCAGGGCATTTGCGTTCTTCCATATTTGGACAACCTTCTCAACACTTGTCGGTCTCTCCATCAGGCAGAAAGGGATACCCAGCGGGTGATGACCATTCTGGAGTCGTTCGGCTGGGTGATCAATCACCCCAAAACTTCCCTATCCCCATCTCTGGTGACTTCCTCCCTGGGCATGAATCTGGATACTGTTCAGGCCAGGATCTTTCTTCCTCAGCAGAAGATTGACTCTCTGCAAGCTCTAGTTCACTCCCTTCTGTCATGCCCTCACCCCTCCATCCTGCAGGGGATGCAGCTAGTGGGGCAGATGGTGTCCTGCTTTGAGGCGGTTCCCTATGCGCAGTTTCACACGAGACCTCTTCAACTCCATCTCCTATCAGTCTGGGGCAAGAGTCCCCTGTCTCTGGATCAGGCCTTCGTTCTGTCTCCTCTGGTCCACAACCACAAGCTCCCAGTCTTTCTCTCTCTGTCCCAGGATCCCCTGGCCGTGGCCGTGGATGCTCTGACTCTATCCTGGCAGGGGTTCCGTCTCCTGTATCTGTTTCCTCCATTCTGCGCAAGTTGATCCATTCCCCCCGCTGGCCACGACAGGTGTGGTTCGCAGACATCGAACAGTTAGCAGTAGATCAGTACGCTCTGCCCATGGTCCCGACCTTCTCACTCAGGGATGGCTTTGCCATCCCAATTTACAAACGCTGGCTTTTATGGCCTGGCTGCTGAAACCTCCATCTTGATGGAAGAAGGGCTTTCTGTCTCTGTAGTCAATACCTTGATCAGGGCTAGGAAGAAATCCTCCTCCATTTTGTATAGGATTTGGCGGGCCTACATTGATTGGTGTGAGTCTAAGGTCCTTCCCTGTCATGTGTTTTCCATCCCTAGGGTCCTGGAGTTCGTTCAACATGGTTTGAATCTGTGACTTCAGCTCAGCACTCTCAAGGGCCACGTATCTGCCTTGGCTGTTTTCTTCCAGAGATCTTTCGCTCAACATCCTCTTGTCAAGACCTTCTTCCAGGGGGTTGCTCATGTGCGTCCCCCACGTAAGCCTCTGTTGCCAGTCTGGGATTTGAATCTGGTTTTGTCTGCCCTTCAGGGCCCTCCGTTTGAGCCTGTGCATGAGGCTGCTCTGTCTATTCTTACTTTTAAGGTTGCCTTTTTAGTGGCTATCACCTCTGTCAGGCGGGTTTCGGAGTTGGCGGCCCTTTCTATTCAGGCCCCCTACTTTGAGAGACATTAGGACAAGGTGGTTTTCAGATTTAAACCGGATTTCTTGCCTAAGGTTGTCTCTGCCTTCCATCTTAATCAGGACATTGTGCTTCCTTCCTTGTGCCCTAATCCTAGTAACTCCAAGGAGAGGGCCTTGCATTCCCTGGACGTTGTCAGGAATTTGAAGTTTTACCTGGTGGCTACTTCGCCCTTCAGGAAGACTGATGCTTTGTTTGTGGTACCTTCCGGTCCCAAGAAGGGTTTGGCTCCTGCTAAGTCTACTATTAGCAAGTGGAATTGTCAGGCCATTTTTAGGGCCTATTCTGCTAGGGGAAAGGAGCCTCCTTTCTGTGTTACGGCTAATTCTACCCGTGCTGTTGGGGCTTCCTGGGCCTTTCAGCACCAGGCTTCTGTTGAACAAGTTTGTAAGGCTGCTACTTGGTCTTCTGTTCATACCTTTTCCAAGTTTTACAAGGTTGATGGTCGGGCCTCAGGTGATGCTGTTTTTGGCCGCATAGTTCTGCAGGCGGCAGTGGTTTGAACTGCGCGTTGTTGCTTTTGGGGATCCCACCCTATGTACGGACACTGCTATTGGATGTCCCATCTGTTATGAATCATTATCTGGAGCAGGACGTGCTGCATACTTAGAATAATACAATTCTGTGATTACTCACCTTGTAGAATTGGTATTATAAGTATGCAGCACGTCCTGCTCCACCCCACCCTGATTGCTTTATCTTGGATCCTCTGTACGGTGATTGTTATCCTTGTTAAGTTGTTACTGGTTATTTGCCCTTCCTGGTTTTCCTTACTGCTTTTCAAAACTGGGGAATTTGTGGGAGGTCCCGGGTATATATGGGACCGTGATGGGCCTCTTTTTGCCATTGCTGCAGTCCAACGCCCTCTGGCGGAGGTAATTCCCATCTGTTATAAATCATTATCTGGAGCAGGACGTGCTGCATACTTATAAATAATACCAATTCTACAAGGTGAGTAATCACAGAATTGTATTTTTCCTGTGGTTTGTAGTATGGGAATTGGTCATAGGCATTATTACATGACAGCCTCCCACTGAAAGTCATTCAAAGCGGAGTTGTTTATGAGCCTGACCGCCCACATTTACACTACATCTTGTGTTGTCTTCTACTGCCCTCACAATGTCTTAGTTGACCACAGTTGAAAACGCCACAGGTCCTTAATGTATTTGTCTTTATCTGGCTTGTATTTTATTTCTAATGAGCTTAGGCTTGTACTTTTATAACAGTACACTACTGTGCACCATGTAGCATCCACATGCCTATAAATGTCAATTGTAACAACACACCGTGTGCATTGATTTTTGTCTCTGTTCAGAAAATGAAGCCATATTCAATACTTGATACATGTCAGGATTACCTGAGCCTAGTACCATAGTCACCTTGACACTCCTTACTTGTGTATATTGTAGTGTATTGCATACTGTACAATACTGGGATCTTCTGTTTCCTGTTTGATTGTCTGCCATACTGTTGTACAGTATACATTTTTTCTTTGTAAATGACTTTAAACCAGGGGGTTTGCATATTCTACATTTTTATTCTTGATTCCAATACTGGTTTGGAATTCAACTACTACTCCGCCCATCCTAACCACACATTAACTACCCTTTTTAGCCCGTCTTTGCCCCCATCTTTAACCTTAATCTGACCCCATCCATAACTGCATCAAACTGGGGTGGCAGGCAGAAGGGATTATACTGAAGTTGAGCCTACAAGGTAAACAAAGCAATGGTGGAATGCAAGCAGGTCAGTTACCAGTAAACCCCACATTTGGGGTGGACGTAATAGCTTATTTATATGGCGGTGACCTTGACATCAGTCTTTATACTATGGCAAGGGTATAAAAGGTAAAAACTCTGCAGGACACTGTATTTGTGAATCAGCCACAGACCACTAACAGTGAATTGATTACACTGTATACATAAATACAAGAGAATTTAAATCTAAAACATTTTTACCTATAACAGCCATGCATGAAGGTATCCTCAGAATTGTACATCACCAGCAAATAGCTGGTGAATTCTACATGAAAGGTTTGTTGGCTGTTGGCTGCCATATAACGGTAGCATCAATAGATACAGCAGGTATCTCAATAACCAGGAAAATTTGTGTCAAGTGCCTATCCACAGATGATGCAAACTAGGACCCTCAACATTTTTTGGTAAAAAAAAAAAAGAAACTGCCAACAGATTATGCAGGGACAGTAGATCAGAAGTCCTGATGTTTACACAATGTCAGGAATGTCTGCATGCTGTCTAAGTTCCAGGTTATCAGGCCCCCCTCTAGAAGCCAAACTAAAAATAAGCAGAAAAACAACTTATGTAAACAAAATGTAACTATAGAAAATCAAGTTGCAAGATTAAAAAAGCAGTTCTAAATGCATGATTCAGCATGATTCAAAGGCATAAAGCTATACAAATGTGTATCACAATAGGTGATCATAAGTGCACGCCAATACAGGTTGTGGTATTATGGGTCAAGCTACACTATACTCAAGTCACCATTTCCTCATTAATGGTGTATGTATGGCACCAAATGGCAGTTTTTTTTTTTTTTTTTGGTTCAGTATTCAGGTTTGATGTGCAAGCCCACTGGGAAATCCATATTGGTTACTGCCAATCATGTAATTTCCAGCCTTTCCTGAATAAATGGTTAACATATTGGTATAGCATCGCTTTAAACAGGTTTCTACTGTAACATTTTAGTTCTATGCTCAGTTGTATGCTGGAGAAGTACTATGTTTTAGTCTCAAGCTCTTTAACCTCTTCATCTGTTACCAGTTTTAAAAGAGTTAAACCCTCCAAATTTAGTGTTTCCCTCTATCCCCCCCCTTTTTATATTTTCAATCTCCTGCTCTTTAGGTGAAGCCGCTGTAGCATTATGAAGAATGATTGATGATCCAGGAAAGTTTCTTTGGAAGCACTTGTTATATTGTGCAATGCACTGGGGGGTCAGCTTCACTTGACTGATGCATGATTTATCCGATATCCATGCCACTGTCACAGATAAAGCTGCTATTTTATCAAAAATGCCAAAGCCACTGATTTTGAATTTATAAATCTCCACCCCACCATTACTACCAAACTTCCCCATCCTCCTGCCTTCCAAGTAATTGTCCAGATTACTTTTTTGTCATCTTAAAACAATAAAAGTAATTGCGTACCAACATGATAGAGCTCTGAAAACACAATAAAATTAACCAGAATTAGCTATGCTTGTCAGTGAGAAGTATTTATGAAATGCAGCACCATAATAAGGAAGACAGATATTATAGCTGGGAGGTGAGCTATTGCTTTAATGTAATCCTCTTTTGAAATGTTATAAAGAAGCCATCACAATAGCGAGCGGTGTTTGAAATTAAGTTCTTCTAATAGGCGGTAATAACACATTCCAAAGGTAATGTTTTCTTGGATGGCGCTCGTATTTGAATTACCTTTTTTCACATTGCCATTTTTTTAATTCTGTGGGGAATTGTTAAGCAGTTAAGGATTTGAACCATTTTTTGATGAACTGAAATTCTAATTATTTATGAATGAATTCAGCAACTTTGGCTTATCCTATTTTTTTTTATCAATTTGCTTTATTCCTATCTGTAGTTCTCTGACAATAATGCCTAGGGAGCCCCCAGTAGAACTGGCTCTGGGGGCGCCCACCCCACATTTAAATGCAAGTATCACTGGCTTACATTCAGGGCCTATATACAGAAACATTAGGCCTGATTCAGTGCCTCCTCAAAACCGTGTCGTATTAGGCCCGTTCTGTGTATAATAAATTTTTTCCCCGTGTGTGTAAGCTTACGCATGATTCGAAGCCTCCATCGGAAATCTTCCGTTTACTGTTCGTAGCTGCGTATGCCAACGAGGATGGCATTTTCTGCCTCTCGTTGCGTTCTCTACAGGACGAGGCTAAGGTATACGTTACCTCGTAATCCTCATTTTTTACTGTTTTTAAGCGTTTTTGAACGTAGGTTTCCACGAAAATTTACTGTGTCCCATTAGATTCTGCATGCATCTTCCTCCTAAAATACGTCCAAGCGGCATTTTTTAAGGGAATCTGCTATGTACGCATGCGCGCAGCTATTACCCTCAATCATGTTCCAGTCTCAACTATTCTCTCATTCACTTCCTGTTTTAATGTTCTCCCATGCATAATGCTTACCTTAACTCACTCGTGGTTCCTGTTTTAATGTTCTCCCATGCATAATGCTTACCTTAACTCACTCGCGGTTCCTGTTTTCATGTTCTCCCATGCATAATGCTTACCTTAACTCACTCGCGGTTCCTGTTTTCATGTTCTCCCATGCATAATGCTTACCTTAACTCACTCGCGGTTCCTGTTTTCATGTTCTCCCATGCATAATGCTTACCTTAACTCACTCGCAGTTCCTGTTTTAATGTTCTCCCATGCATAATGCTTACCTTAACTCACTCACGGTTCCTGTTTTCATGTTCTCCCATGCATAATGCTTACCTTAAATCACTTGCGGGTCCACTTTTTATCATCTCCCGTCCTTCATGCTTACCTTAACTCACTCACGGTTCCACTTTTTATCATCTCCCGTCCTTCATGCTTACCTTAAGTCACTCGCGGTTCCGGTTAACATGTTCTCCTGTGCGTAATGCTTACCTTAACTCTCTGGCGGGTCCACTTTAGAAGTTCTTGCGACATTCCTGCTTACCAAATGTTCTTCATGTTCTTAGTATTTTTGGTTTCCTTCTTGATATTTTCTGGTGTTGTTTTTTTTTGCCCTGTGTTCATGTCTAAATAATGTATAACTTAAACTAAAATAAACAGGAAACATGATTAAGTTTAACTGCATTTATTATATATAAAATTATGTTGTAAAAAATTATTTTTAAATGTGTGTTAGCCAATTTTTTTAGTAAGCAAAATATGTATTAAAAGTTAGGAAAAATATATATTTTTTAAATTTATAAAAATTTAACAATATTAAACAAAGTGGCAGGCCCCAGGATTCTAGTCTTCACTGGTCCCCATGGAAGCAGCAAGCTCCTGGATGTCGCCCACCAGCCGATACACGGTCGCGGTAAGCTTTTTCAGTCTCTCCTGTGGGGTTTCTGTGTAAAGGAAGCAATAATTATTTCTAGGCATATACATGTTTGCTAGCTGTGGAATGAAATATTAGTAAGGTTACAGCAAAGGCATGAGGCCATAGGTCATTATGCTAAGGGCTTAGGCTAGGGATCAGGCCATAGGTCATTATGCTAAGGGCATTAGGGCAAACTTTTTGTCAAGACCTGTAAACGAAGCTATGTTTAATGTACTTAATAAGTAGTCACAAAACTTACCAGGCTGGTGGGCGACCTCTGCTTGGGGGACCAGCATTCCCTCTGGGGCCTGCCACTGACCAGGATCTGAGGCTGTAGAGGAAGGAAAAATATGTTTACTTGTAATGTCAGATTATGTCAAGCCAACATTGGTTTCATAATGTCAGTGTGACAACACCCACCTTCGACCATGCAGCTCAGGGGCGTCATCTGGTGGCCTCTCCAAAGGACGCTCTCCACCCGCTACATCGACATGTAAAAGAATAGAAGCAGGGAATGAGTGTGTGTTGACAGTGGATGTACCTGTGTGTGCTTCAGTCTGCCAAACAGTCATTCCGCCATCTGGTACGACTCCCTGGTGACGTGCTGTTGCCCCTCCTCTGTAGAGAGGTCTAGGGTCCACCTACAGAGGAGGGGGAGGACCTTGGCCCTGGAGAGGCACCGGGTGGGTCTGATCCTGAAATCCCATTCGCTCACTAGAAGATAATACCATTCATAAGCAGAGGCCTAAATATGTACTATTCTAAGTGTGCCATACACTCCACTTCGATCTTCATGACATGTGGGTAATCTCCAGTAGAGGGCGAACTTCTGCAGAGATGAATATGCAAAAAAGAAAGCCCCTCCCAGTCCATATATACCTGGGACCTCCCACCAATTTCCCAGTTCCTTCTCTGCAGGGAAGGCGACAAGACAGAAGATGAAGACTTTTTTTAAGTAAGCCGGGCTCGCACCCGGCCGTTTATTATCCCTATTACTGCCAGGACCCTTTTTAAATTGCCCCTAATTGAGCCTCCCAGCTTAGGCTGTGGGTCCTGGTGAGGGTAGGAGCACCCTATGGGTTCGGAAGGAGCTTTGCTTCACCATGGGACCTCATTATGGGGTAGGCGGTTATCCAGGTTTTTGGTGATCCTGGTGCGGGATGCCCCGTCCCTACATGCCTAATGGCCTTATAATGGCCGGGTTCCCACTCCCCCTTCCGGGTCCCATACTTCCCTCTGGGGGAGGGGGGGGGCTGGCGGGCCATCATCCTCGGCCTCCCCCTTTTTCATTTGTTAATATTTATATATGAGTGTATGTGTGTTGGTGTTCACTTTACTTTGTGTTGTGTGTGTGGATCTCCTGGAAGTATCCCTGGATTAATTGGTGCATGGTGCCTTCTAGCCTGTGGTGGTTTTCCTGTTTGCCTGGGGAGTTTCTCTCCCTCAGGCTGTGTTAAGAAAAGGGGGCGGGGCTGGGCGCTCGGCGTGGCTGCGGTAGGGGTGGGGCCGGAAAAGCGCGCCTTCGGCGCTGGCCCGCCCCCCTTCCCTTCTCTTCCTGCTTCTCGGCTTCTCCACAGATCGGGGGTCATTTTTTGCTGCCTTGCTGCGGTTGCTGCTGCCGTTCTTGGGGACAGGTAGGGGCCTGTCGGCCACCTCTTTGTCACTTGGGGGTCCCTCTCTGGTGGGGGGGCCCCCTGTGGTGCTGGTTTTTGGCAGGTTTTGCCTTTTATCTATTTAATTATTTAATTAAAATTGTATATATATATATATATATATATATATATAATATATATATATATTTGCTGTATAGTAATTGATATGCCTTATTGTGTGTTGCAGATTGCTTCATTATCGTGCATGTTAAGGGGTTCCTCCTGGTCCTGGGGTCCCTAGTGTAAATTTGATCACCTCAAATCCTCTCACCGGGACTTTTAAGGGGCATCCCGGGTTGCTTAGGCGTAAATTCCCTGCGGTCTTGCGACTGACCACAAAAATCACCATATGGAGGCTCCGCAGGATACTGGGCTCGGGCTCCCTCTGGGACAATCCGGGCCATGTGTGGGGTGTGGGGTATCCCTTACGGGGGAGAATGTGCTGATCTGTATACCATGCGCACAAAAGGCCATAACGCGGCAGTCTGGTACCCAGCCTTCTGAGTCGGCTCCTCCCGCTTCATCGCCTTCCCCTCCCCGCCTTATCCGTATCCCAAATGACATTGGTGCCAGCGGGGAGTCGCTTTCTGATGTTTGGGCTAGGTTGGCCAGCATCGAGAGATTTATTACTAGCACGGTGGGCAAGAAGGCCCAGGCTAAAAAGAGACATTTGTCGTCGGCCCAGCCCTTGTGGGATGTTGACGACGATTCCTTTGATTTGTCAGATTATTCCCCGTTCGAGGAGGGGGAATTGTATGAGGAAACAGAGGCTGACTATGTTCAGTCTGGTGATGCCGATGTCGGGCAGGCGCTGGGGGATGCCGTCGATACGGCCACTGTTTTGTCACATCTATTGGAGGTGTTGGATATTGAACCGCCTAAGGCGTTTCCTCTCAAGAAGGGGGAATTTTTTTGGGTCCGCAAGCCCCGCCTGGAATTCCCTACCCAGGGTCACTTTGATGCGCTGATCCTTAGAAAATGGGAGAGGCCCAGTCGGCTTCCTGGTGCTCCTCAGGGATGGGATAAGAAGTATCCTTTCCCGGTGGAGGCGGTTAAGCGCTGGTCTTCTCCTCCCAAGGTCGACGCGCCTGTTTTAGGTTTGGCCAACTCTTCTGTGCTGAACACCCCTGACACCAATTCCCTTAAGGATGGCGAGGATAAGCGCCTTGATCAGATGACGTGCCACGCATTTGCCAGTGTGGGCTCGGCCCTGCGGCCTGTTTGTGCATCTGCCCTGGTGTCGCTTGCTACCAGATCTCTTATCAGAGACTGGCTGAATGACGCTCAGTTTGATCCAGCTAGCACTGAGTTCGCTACCCTTAAGAGATGTGAATTGTTCATGGATTTTGTCTTGGCTGCTATGGAAGATTCTATTTTCGTGTGTAGTAGGACTTCAGCCTTATTGGTGGCTATGCACAGATCGGTCTGGCTCCGCCAGTGGACGGCGGACTTTGGGGCCAAGAAGTCACTCACAGCTCTTCCCTTCTTGGGTACGCGGCTGTTTGGAGATAAATTGGATGATGTTGCTAAAGGAGGTAAGTTACCTCAGCGGAAGAAACAGTGCCATCCCTTTTGGGGGGCTGGCTCGTTCACTCCTTCCTTTCGAGGGGCCAGAGCGGCTAGGGGTTTGGCCTTCTCGGGTGTCAGGGGCTCATCCTGGAACAGGGGCAGAGGTCGGGCATGTCCCGCGGCTGCCTGGGGTTCCAAGCCCAAGCCTGCCATTAAACCGGCTCAGCAATGAAAGGGCGTCCTCACCCGCAAGGGTGGGGGGACAGCTGCGGCTCTTCTTCCAGGTCTGGGCCCGGGAGGTCACAGACAATTGGATCTTGGAAGTGGTCTCCGGGTACAAACTGGAGTTCGAGTACCAAGATTATTAAGGTCTTGGGTGCCCTCGGACCCTCAGGCTGCACAGGGGCTCCTGTTAGCAGTGAAAAACCCTCTGGACATGGGGGTTATATGCCCGGTGCCTCCGTCGGAGAGAGGCAGGGGTTACTCCTCCAACCTTTTCACGGTTCCCAAAAAGGAGGGTCCGTGAGACCCATTCTAGATCTCAAGGTTCTCAACAGGTTTATCAGAGCCAAAAAGTTCTGCATGGAGACTCTGCGCTCGGCTATCAATTCCCCTTCGCCAAGGGGATTTTATGACATCCGTAGACATCAAGGATGCGTATCTGCATGTTCCGATTTTTCTGGCACATCAGAGATTCCTCCGGTTTGCGGTGGAGGATCAACATTTTCAGTTTGTAGCCCTTCCCTTCGGACTGATCTCGGCGCCGATGGTCTTCACCAAGGTCTTGGCGGGAATAATGGCTCTGCTCAGAGCTCAGGGCATTTGCATTGTGCCTTATCTGGACGACCTGTTGATCTCAGCTTCTTCCCTCCATCAGGCGGAGCTGTACACCCACCAGGTGGTGTCGACCCTGGAGAGGTTCGGGTGGGTGATCAACCGCCCCAAGTCTTCTCTCTCTCTGTCTCGTGTGATTTCATTTCTGGGCATGAATCTGGATACCATTCAGGCCAGAGTGTTTCTGCCTCAGACCAAGGTGCAGTGGATTAAGGATCTGATCCGCCTTCTTCTGGCCAATCCTTGCCCCTCTATCCGACAGGGGATGAAACTGGTGGGCTTGATGGTGTCCTCCTTCGAGGCGATACCGTTTGCACAGTTTCACATGAGATCTCTTCAACTTCACCTATTGACACATTGGGACAGGTGTCCGCAGTCATTGGATCAACCTTTCAGGATGTCTCCCAGGGTTCGGCAGTCCCTTTGGTGGTGGCTGGAGTCGAGCAACCTGTTGAAGGGCAGATCCTTTCTGGTCCCTTGTTGGGAGACTGTTACCACGGATGCCAGCCTGTTGGGCTGGGGAGGTTATTGGAAAAGTCATCAGTTCAGCGGGGTGTGGGGTCCTCAGGAGGCTCACATCCCCATCAATGTCTTGGAGCTCAGAGCAATGTGGCTCGGCTGACCTCACATTTACAGGGTCTACCGGTTCAGGTTCGTCCAGACAACCGAACGGCGGTAGCTTACATCAATCACCAGGGAGGGACTCGCAGCAGGAGTGCCCTCAGGGAAGTCTCTCTGATCCTGCACTGGGCGGAGAGCAATGTTCCTTGCATTTCGGCAGTCTACATTCCGGAAGTGGAGAACACGGAGGCGGATTCCCTGAGGTTTCCTCAGGTTTCCCGAGGTTTTTCTGGATCTTTGCCGCAAGTGGGGGACTCCGGAGGTAGATCTCTTTGCCTCGAGGCACAATCACAAACTTCCGGCCTTTGTGTCTCTTTCTCAGGATCCTCTATCTCTGGCAGTGGATGCCTTGTCCCTTGCTTGGAAGGATCTGGGTTTTCTGTACCTGTTTCCGCCCATCTCCATGCTGGGCAAGGTAGTTCGCAAACTGGTTCTAGAAGGGGCACCAGCGATTCTGGTGGCTCCAAGGTGGCCAAGAAGGGTTTGGTACGCAGACGTTGTAAGGCTGGCCGTAGATCAGTACCGGCTTCCCTTGTTGCCGGATCTGCTATCTCAGGGTCAACTACTTTACCCCAATTTACGAACGCTGGCTTTGATGGCTTGGCTGCTGAAACCTTCATTTTGAAAGAGGAAGGTTTGTCTGCGGCTGTTGTTCAGACCTTGATTAGGGCTAGGAAGCGGTTCTCTTCTGGCATTTACTATAGGACTTGGAGGTCCTATATTGATTGGTGTGAGGCTAGGGCTTTGCCTTAAAGGGTGTTTTCGATTCCCAGGATTTTGGAGTTTCTTCAGCATAATCTGGATCTTGGGTTCCAGCTTAGTACTTTGAAAGGACAGGTTTCTGCTCTGTCGGTTTTCTTCCAGAGGTTTTTTGCCTTACACCCGCTGGTTAAGACCTTTTTCCAAGGGGTCACGCATGTGCGGCCCACTCGGAAGGCTGTGGTTCCTGTTTGGGACTTGAATTTGGTTCTTTCGGCTCTGCAGGGTCCTCCTTTTGAGCCGCTACAGGATATTGCTCTTTCGGTTCTCACTCAGAAGGTTGCTTTCTTGGTGGCTATTACCTCTGTTCGGCATGTCTCTGAGTTGGCGGCTCTGTCGATTCAGGCCCCTTACTTTGAGAGACACCAGGATAAGGTGGTTTTTCGTTTTAAGCCAGATTTCCTTCCTAAGGTGTTGTCTGCTTTCCACCTCAATCAGGATATTGTTCTCCCTTCCTTGTGTCCTCAGCCTAACAGTGACAAGGAGAGGGTTCTGCACAATTTGGATGTTGTTCGCAGTGTGAAGTACTATTTGGTGACTACTTCTTCCTCCCGCAAGACGGACGCTCTGTCTCTTCATCAGGCCGAGAGTGACACCCGGACGGTGTTGTCTACTCTCGAGGTTTTCGGTTGGGTAGTCAATTACCCCAAGTCTTCAATCACTCCCTCGATGGTGAGGTCTTTTCTGGGCATGACGTTGGACACCTCTCAGGCCAGGGTATTCCTGCCACAGCAGAAGGTGGTGGGTCTTCAGACGCAGGTGCAGGCCTTGCTGTCTTGTCAGCAACCATCTGTCCGTCTGGGGATGAAACTGGTGGGCCTTATGGTGTCATGCTTCGAGGCAGTGCCCTTTGCTCAGTTCCACATGAGACCTCTTCAGTTTAATCTGTTGACCGGTTGGGATCGGACGCAGGGGTCACTGGAACAGGAGTTTTCACTGTCTCCCCCGGCCAGGCAGACCCTTGTGGTGGCTGGACTCCAGAAATCTGCTGGTAAGCAAGTAATTTCTGACTCCACGGTGGGAGATTGTCACCACGGACGCCAGCCTGACCGGCTGGGGAGGCTTTTGGCTGACTCAGAAGATCCAGGGTCAGTGGGGGCCACAGGAGGCCCACTTACCCATAAATATCTTGGAGTTGAGAGCGATCCGGCTGGTGCTTCTTCACTTGACTCCCCATCTAAGGGATCATGACATTCAGGTTCGCTCGGACAATCAGTTGGCAGTCGCCTACATAAATCACCGAGGCGGAACTCGGAGCAAGCGAGCCCTCAAGGAGGTGACCCAGATTCTGAGTTGGGCAGAGGAGAATGTTCCCTGCATCTCAGCAGTTTACATTCCTGGGATAGAGAACCAGGAGGCAGACTCCCTGAGCAGCAGTGCCTCATGCCTGGGGGGAATGGTCTCTCAGCAATAAGATCTTTCATGCTCTGTGTCTCCGCTGGGGTCAGCCGGACGTGGACCTATTTGCGTCCAGACACAATCACAAGCTCCCGAGATTTGTCTCCCTGTTGAGAGATCCTCTGGCCTTTGCCACAGACGCTCTGGTGATTCCTTGGACGGAGTTTAGGCTCCTTTATGCGTTCCCTCCGTTTCCACTCCTGGGCCGAGTGCTGCGCAAGATAGCCCAGGAGGGTGTACCAACCATCCTGGTGGCTCCTCGCTGGCCGAGGCGGAGTTGGTTTGCGGACATAATTCAGATGTCAGTCGTTCGCTACGTCATGCCTGATGACCCAGGGCTTCTCACGCAGGGATTCATGCCTACATTGCTTGGTGTGAATCCAAGAGCTTTCCTTGTCGCACTTTCTCTATCTCTAGGATCTTGGAGTTTTTACAACATGGCTTAGACTTGGGTCTCCAGCTGAGCACCCTCAAGGGCCAGGTCTCGGCCTTGGACATCTTTTTCCAAAGATCCTTTGCCAATCATAGACTGATCAAGACCTTTTTGGCAGTGTTTAGCATAACAGAACTAAGGTATTTACATATGATCAAAGATTTTGAGAAGCTATGTCAAAGGATTGAATAAGGTTCAGGAGGGAAGTGTTTTTAAGAAGAAACTTAAAGCGGTCCTTCACTCTGAATAAAAGTCTATCTTATATGTTTCCCACAACCTGTACATACAGATTGCTCACATTAAAAATCATCCTACCTGCATCTACCGCATGTTATGAGCCTTTAAACATCCAAGATGGCGCGCATGGAACATCAGGCAGCCTGCAAACAGGAAGTACCTTCTGACTGTGCTGCTCTGCATTCTGGGACTGCTGACCTTTTCCTGACCCCAGCTCTGCTCTGTCTGAGCAATGCACAGCTAAAACCTGCCCCCTGTACTTTATCCCACTCTCCTCTCCTCGGTAAGTGTGATGCTTCTGACTCAAGATGGCGGCGCCCGTATCCTAAAGTCCTGTACACTGTTGCAGCCCAGTGGGGGAAAGAATAATAAGTAAGTGACTAAAACCTAAAATGTATTAATTTTAGATTCTGGGGATTCGTTTTTTAAGAGTTTGGGCTTTTCAATAAATCATAGTGAAGGTCCAGTTTAATGATAGAACAAGGGGGCACAACCTGAAGCTAGTCGGGGGGAAGATCAGGAGCAATGTTAGAAAATATTATTTTACAGAAAGAGTAGTAGATGCTTGGAACAAACTTCCAGCAGAGGTAGTTGAAAAATCAACAGTCACTGAATTTAAACCTTCCCGGGATAAGCACACATCTATCCTAAGATAAAGAGAACATACAGTATATACATAAGGGCAGACTAGATGGACTGTATGGTCTCCTTCTGCCGTCAACCTTCTATGTTTCTTTGAGATCGCTTATTTTACACTGTTCATAAGATGTTTAAAGAGGAAGTTACTGTGTGTCTGGACAGGGACTTTAAAGCAGAACAAAACCATGTGCTGTGCGTAACCCCTTGGACCGACAGAAACAGCTTACCTTTCCTTACCTTTCTTCCAATCAGAGCCGTTTGCCATGCTTATGTCATTCAGCAAATGACTGTGATAGTCTGAATTGGGGAGCACAAGTGGCTGCATCCCCAGCAGCGCATTCGCTCCCACCCCAGCCTATCTGAATTGCTGGGGCAAGAGGGCGCGCACAGCTTATTCCAGTATGGTGTACTGGTCAATAGCGTGTCAAACCTCCTGGTGTTTAGAACTCACATAAAAAAAGAATTGTCCCAGATGTTCAGAGTAAAGCATTCTATAGTGAGTAAAATCTACATATTCCACTGACTTGTGTTATGTTAGCTGAAAAAACAAACTATACCTGGCTATATTTTCCTCATGCTTTTTAATAGCCAGAACAAACCCACTAGAGATTATCTTTTCTGAGTAGCAAGTGTGATTTATCGAGTCAAGCACTACAAAAGGCACCCTCACAATTTGTTTCAAAGTTACATGTGATTAAGCTTTGGGCCATGTAACTGATGATACAAAAATAGATATCACCAAGAGGGGAGCGGAGAGCGTGGGGGAATGAATGCCGTGTGACTACAAATCTGTCGATTACCAGACCACCTCTCATCGCCGCATCTAACACAGATAGTGTAGTGTTGTGCAAGTGTGAAATCCTATCATTAATCACAGCGGTGTGGAGAATGATCGGCGTCTGCAGGGAAACATCCACCAAATCCACAGGGAGACTGTAATGGTCAGGTTGCATTTGATTGTTTGAAAGGTGGGTGGAGGAAGTAGTGTTAAGACAATTTTGCATTGTTATTGATGGTGGATGGTGGAGCATGTAGCCAAAACATGTAATGGTCAGTGGGAAGGGGGACTGAAACTTTATACTATGTGATAATCAAGAAGCTAAGTTTTGAAGCTGGGTGATCAGTTTTACAACTAGGATGGCAGCAATCAGATCCGATCATTTTTAGAATGATGCGGAATAAAGCAGACAAACTTACATTTAACTATCCCAGGTTTTTTATGTGCCCCGGGGACATTCCAAATTGGGAGTCTGCCGGGCATGACCAGCACTGGATGTGGGTCAAAGGATTTATATGCACCGTCCCGGATCCCGAATCTGAGTAGCTGGTGAACCGGGGGGTTCACACTTTAGGGCATCTCAATTCAGGATCCCCTGAATGTGAGGGAGGATGCCAAACATTAGCAAAAATTCTCCATAACAGGTATAATGACCAGCTAAACCTCCAAGGAACCAGGGGCTTCTTACAGCCCACTTAAGCCTATATGATAGGTATGCATGACTTTTAGGCTGCGCTCACAATTATCTGGATGTGTTTTGCATTAATAGTTTAAAAATGTATCTGCATTGTGCGTTTTTTTTTTTTCATTAAAAAAAACAAAACATTGGGAGCAGCAGGCTCTTCCACAATCCCCTGGCCTTTTGGGGTAAGCGTAATAGGGCAGGGGCAAATCACCTGCTGGCATGCCTGTGGCACCCCTGACAGAACACCAGAAGCCCATGCCGATGGGAACTGGGCTCTTCTGCAACTCTCACTCCATTGGGGGTCTGGGTAATGATGCAGGGGCTGTCAGCAGGTAACTTGCCGGTCTCCTGCCTTTTCAACTAGTGGACCCCTTACCAGTTCACATTAGAAAAAGTAAAAAACAAATGTATCACACAAAGTAATTTAATAAGATAATGTTGATCTTTATTCACTTATGTAGTCTTCATCCAGCATCGGACATGTCCTCCAGCTGTCTGGTTTTGGGGTCCCCCTTGGTTCATCTTCTGCCAGAGTTTGAATTCCATGAGGACAAAGGTCCCCCCTCTTTTTACAGCCTGCCAACTTCCCAGACACGGAGCTCTCCTTGCTGCAGGGAGGGGCATTTATACCCCAGGGTGTTGCTTTCCTGGGATTCCCCCTAACGTCATTGTATAGCTAAGAGGATGGGAGGAGATTCCTAGAGTAAGCCAGCCCCTGGGATATAAATACCCTACCCTGACTAATCAGTTTTATTTCAGAGTACTGGACTTCCACTTTAAAGGGAACCAACACACTCTGCAGCGCGGGTATTGGTCACCACCGGGTCGGCCACTAAATGGCAGTCTGGGGGGGCATCCAGAATGCTGGAGCTCCCCCGCATAAATCCCCTCAGAACACTCGTAAATCTCACCTTTCCCTTGGTCCAGCAACGAGAATTCAGTGCCACAATTGGCTGACCACCACTTACCTGGGCAGGACATTCGACAGGTGGAGTGTCACCAGCCATGTGAGCAACGGGTGTCTAGTTACTGCGCTGGATTCTCATTGCTGGAGCAAGGGAAAGGTGAGATTTCCGGACGTTCTCATGGGCTATATGTGGGGGGGCTTCAGCATTCTGGATGCCCCCCAGACTGACATTTAACAATGCCGCCGGTGGCGACCAACACCCGCGCTGCAGAGTGTGATGGTCCACTTTAAATTCACAATAGATTTGGACAGGTGTTACCTTCCAGGGGTATTACCAGAGCTACCCTCTGGTAATACTTAAAGCGGACCTTCACCCTAAATAAGAGCCTATCTTATATGTTTCCCCCACGCTGTACATACAGATTGCCCACATTAAAAATCATCCTACCTGCATCTATTGCATTTTCGGAGCCTTTAAACATCCAACATCTCGGGATGCCGCGACTGATCCTAGTTGTTATCCAGAGTCTGAAAAGCCCATGAACGGAGAGGAAAATGTTGCGAACCGGAGTTACCACATCATAACCTCCTGGTTAGCCTTGGGACATGTGAAATATTTTTATACTTGTAAATGCCTCGCTGGGCCCCAGAACATATGAAATTAACCTAACTGGGATGAAGGAAACCCACCATTTTGATTGATTAAAATGTTTGAGTGACACTCTGAAAATATAGGTACTAGAAAATTAACATTATAAATGATCTCCAATACTATGTGCACCAATGGATATATGGTTGTATATTTTTATGTATTTTTATGTAATTGAGATTATGGTGTGCGCATTGCTTGATGCCCTTTACTTATAAGGCAACATTGGTTGAGTGCAACAGAGCCAAGTCTGGTTTATGTGGTACTCAGGCTTGTTTGGACACTTATATCTATTCTTAGTATACAGTACGTCCTGCTCCAGATATAGTACTTACACTTGGGCTATCCTCCACCCTGCAGAGACATGCAAAACAGGATCCTCCCGGCCCTCAAATACCCGGGGACCTCCCACAAATCCCCAGATTTCTCTGCAGTGCTGACTGCGAAGACATGAAGTATCACTCTCTCGCAGGTGAGCGGGGCTATTAAAGCCTGCGGCCCTGTTGGACTATTCCCACCCGTCCTCGTTGTGTTGTGCCTCCCAGCCTGGGCTGCGCTGGTCGGGTGAAGGTAGGCAGCACCATGCGTGCTTATGGAGCGCTGCTCCTCCGCAGTCCCCCACCAAAGGGTAGGCGGTGTAGGCTGTTGGTGAGCCTCTATGGGATGCCCTTCCCGCATTTCTGCCCCTTGTAGCGGTGGGTCCTGTACCAAGGACCGCCATCCTCCCTCGTTCCCCCCCCGTAGTCGGGGGCAGAAAGAAAGGGGGGGTGAGCCTGTGTGGTCTGTATTGGATCCTTGCACGTATATGGCCTTTGTCTGTCTTTGGACCTTTATAGATATGGTGTCAGCTGCCGCGCCCTTTCCATGTATGGTCTGTATTGGACCCTTGCACTTATATGGCTTTGTCTGTCTTTGGACTTTTATATAAAAGGTGTCAGCCGACGCGCCCTTTCTATGTATTTTACTGGCGGACTGCCTCCGCCGCATGCCCTTATTCCTTAGTTGAAGGCTCCGCGCCGGGCGGCGAGTGGGACGCTCCTGATTACCGTGGTACTGTAAGAGCCCTTGCGGGCGGCTTATGCTCAATATTGTTTTCTTGGTTCTGACACCATTTTCTTCTCTTTGTGTCTTTCAGACCGGTGAACACCATTGGCTTCTCCCCACCCGGTTAAAAAAAAAAAAATTCTCTTTATAGCGGGCCTTGTAATATTCTCCCACTTCCCTAGCGGGTCTTTGGGGCATCCAGGGTTGCTTATAGTGTAAATCCCTACTGGCATATTGTGCCTTGAATAATCACCATATGGAGGCATCTCAGAATTATGTGACCGTGGTCCCTCTGGGGACAAGACCGGCTTTGTATAGCGTGTGGACAATCCCATGCTGATGCTGACAGGGCACGGGTCTGCGGACCCTGTGTCGAGCAAGCACTGGCTCTGCAATCAGGCCTGCCAGTGGCTGCACCTCGCTTCATTTCACCTATTTCCCCATGCGTAAATCTCACTCCTGCTGAGTCGCATATAAAGGGGGAGTTGCATCCAGTTGCGTCTTCCAGACAGCCCACGGCTGAACAGATCATTGCGAGGTTGTCAGAGCGCAAGGGCCCTGGTAAGAAGCGGCACTTGACGTCTCCTGTCTCTATTTTTCCTATGGGAACTGAGGAGTTTTCTACTCCGTGTGACTATTCCCCTTCTGATGAAGGAGAGCTATTCTCTGACTCACTCAGGCTCATCTGATGAGAGGCCGAGCAGTCATGACGATTCTGGACCTGGATTCTGGGGCCAGTGTGACACTGACGATTTGTTGATCAAGGTCTTTAAGGCTCTGTCTATCTCTCTCCCTGGTGAAGCTTCCAAGCTGAGAGGGGAGCGTTTCCATACAGCAACAGCACGTTTGGAATTCCTAGAACAGGCTCACTTCCATGCTCTTGTTCTCAAGGAATGGGAATCCCCCAGTAGACTTTCAGGGGTTCCAGGGGTCTGGGATAGGAAATACCCCTTTCCCCCCTGAGGTGGTTAATTGCTGGTCAACCCCCCCCCCCGTGGTGGATGCCCCCATCATTGGGGTTCCCAACCCCCCCTTTATTACAGCCCCTGCTCATAATACCCTTCGGGATGCTGAGGACCGGCGCATTGAGCTGCTGGCCTCCCACGCCTTTTCTTGTGCAGGGACGGCGTTGCGCCCGGTCTGTGCCTCGGCTATTACTGCAGTGGCCACTAGAACCCTCTTCAGAAAGATGCTTGATCATCACTCTGATAATCTCCCCTGGGAGGTGCTTAATGCACTCTCCAACTGTGATGTGTTTGTAAGATTCATCCTATTAGCGTTGGACGACACCATTAGAATGTGTGCAAGAACTTCTGCCCTTGCGGTGGCTATACGTCGATTGATTTGGCTACGACAGTGGGGTGCTGACGATGCTACTAAAAAGACTCTTACTGGGCTTCCCTTTAGAGGGCAACGCTTGTTTGGGGCCCGTCTAGACCTGTTTGGCAAAAAGGGTAAGTCACCCCAACGCAGGCGGCCGTCTAGGCCCCCTCGGGGCAGGGGCACCCCTATTTCCCCCTTCCTTAGTGTTAAACAAGAACCAGGGGTGTCCTTCGTGGGGGCTCGTGCAGACTCCGGCCCCGGGAGCAGCAGACAACGCTCTGGCCCTCTGGCGGGGCTAAGCCTAAATCTTCCACCAATCCCCCTCAAGCGTGATGGGGCGCCCTCGCCCGTCTGGGTGAGGGGATGGCTGCGGCACGTTGCTCTTGTCAGGAGGCTTTACGCCTCATACTGGTGGATTCAGGAGGTTGTGTCCTTCGGATACAAGATAGAGTTTGCTGCGCGGCCTTCCCCAGTTTTATCAGGTCCCAGGTACTCCTGGTCCCTGCCGCTGTTCAGTTGCTGGCACAGGCCATGCAAGGCCTGCGAGGTCTGAGGGTCACTTGCAGATTGCCCTTAACAGGCAGAGGCAGGGGCCGCTACACCAACTTTTCCACAGTCCCCCAAAAGGATGGGTCAGGCTGGCCCATTCTGGATTCACAGCAATTCTCCAATTACAGGCAGTTTCTGCATGGAAACTCTGAGATGGGCCATCAGCACCTTGCGCCCAGGGGGCTTCTTGCCATCTGTGGAGCTCTAAGATGCTTATGTTCACATCCCTGTGCCTTCAGGACACCGAGGCTCTTCAGGTTCGTGTTGGAAGTCCTACACTGCTAATTGTGGCCTCTTCAGCTCCCAGAGTGCTCACTCAGGTGCTGACGGCGGTGATGTCTCTGATGAGACCAAGGGGCGTCCGCGCGATGACCTACCTGGACGTCCTTTCTCACTTCCCAGTCTCTACGTCAGGCTAAGTTGGATACCCGGCTGGTGGTGTCCATTGGGAGTCATTTGGATGGGTGATCAATCACCCCAAGTCCTCATTGTCCCCTTAAATGGTAACTCCATTACTAGGAATGAATCTGGATTAGGTTCAAACCAGAATCTCCCCTTCTCAGCATTAAAGTGGGCAATCTGGTCACATGGGCTCAGTCCCTCATTGCTGTCCCGGTCCCTTCACCAGGCAGGGATGCAGCTGGTGGGCCCGTTGGTGGCTTGCTCGGAAGAGGTCCCTTATGCTCAGTTCCCCTTGGGCCCTTCTGCGACTTCTATTGTTAATACAGGACAGGGATCCAGCATCCCTGGAGCAGGGTCTGTGGGCCTTCCCACCTGATAAGAAGGTTTCTCTTGGAGTGGATGAAACCTGGAGTGGAAGGAACCTGTCTGGGGGCAGTTCCTTCTTGCCCCTTCCTGGAAACGGTCACCATGGATGCCAACCTATCTGGTTGAAGGGGAGGGTTTCTTCTGAAACTCCCTGCGATTCTGGGGGCGGCGGGGCCCTTAGGAGGTCCTTACGCCTATTGATGGTCGAAACAGTGAACGTTTTCAGTTGGTTCTATCTCGCTTGACTACTTCCCTTCTGGGCCTGCCATTTTGGGGTCGCTCGGTCTGTCCGACGACAGTGTCCTACATTAATCATTGGAAGGGGCCTGGAGCTGGTGGTCCCTCCAGGAAGGGTCTATGTTCCTAATCTGGGTGGAGACAATGTTCCCTGCATATCAGTGATATTCGCTCGGGTGGAGCCCCTCTGCGACAGGATGTGCTAATCCCTGTGTCACTATGGGGTCCAACCAGTTGTGGATCTGTTTGTGTTCCGCTACTATCACAGGCTCTCGGTCTTTGTTTCCCTGTCCCGGGATCCTCTGGCAGTGGTCCGGAGGCCTTAGTAACGTCATGACAGGACGTTCGGTTCCGTATGGCTTTTCTCCATTCCCCCTGCTAGGCAGGGTTCTGCGCAAGATTGCTCTGGTAAGGGGACCAGTGATTCTGGTGGCCCCCAGGTGCCCTAGTAGAGTGAGGTTTTGCAGACATGGTACCGAGGACAGTAGTTTTTCTGTATCTTTTGCCAGGAGTGCCAGCTGTGATCACTCAGGGCCCCCTTTACGTCACTCCAATCTACAGTCTCTGGCCTAGTCGGCCTGACTGCTGAAACATCCATCTTGATGGAGACAGGCTTACCTGTCTCGGTGATTGAGACTATGGGAGGCTAGGAGCAAGCTTCTTCCTCTTCTTCTATCTGGTATAGGGTATGGCATACCCATATGGATTGGTGTGAGTCTAGGTCTCTTCCCTGTTGGGCGTTCTCGGTTCCCAGGGTTCTAGAGTTGGTTCAGCATGTTTTGGAGCTGGTTCTCCAACTCATTACTCTGATGGGTCAGGTTCTGCCCTGTCCACCTTGCCTTAGTGGTCTCTGGTTCAGTCTTCCTTGGTTAAGACTTCTTTCAGGGGGTACTCATGTGCGTCCCCCATGTAATCCTATGGTCCCTGCCGGGATTGGAATTTGCTTTTCCTTCTGTCTGCTTGCAGGGTTTTGTCCCTTTTGTCCTATTCATGATGCCGTCCGGCTGTTCTTACCCTCAAGGTTGTCCTTCTGGTGACTGCTACCTTGGTCAGGCGTGTGTTAGCGGGCGGCTCTGTCTACCTAGCCCCCTGTAGCGATAACCCTTATCGCCGGAGGGCTTCACCGCCCGAGACGTCCTTTTCCCAATCGGTGCTGCTGGAATTCCAGAGTCGTCCGTGAGGAAACAGGAACAGCCCTTACAAGGGCTAGTGAATTGTAATATAGCGTTTCCCCCAATAAGAGACAGAACTTCAGTATTGAGGGTGAAGGTGAAGTAGACTTTATTAGTGCCACTCTAGGCCTTATATACACAAGTCTCCATTGCATGACACACACCGACCAATAGCAGCAGGGCACACAATCCCTCAACTCTGCCGGTGAT
Source organism: Gastrophryne carolinensis (assembly GCA_027917425.1). Classification (NCBI taxonomy): domain Eukaryota; kingdom Metazoa; phylum Chordata; class Amphibia; order Anura; family Microhylidae; genus Gastrophryne; species Gastrophryne carolinensis. The sequence goes on along the minus strand of CM051235.1, from coordinate 510,619,968 downwards.
GCAATCAGCAATACAATAGACGTCTGTAATACACTCAATCCGAACAATGCCATTGTCTGTGACGTAATCAATCAATACACTGGCAGTCTGTAACATGCTTAAGAAAAGGAAAGTAATGAACCTGTGTAAAGTCCAAAGGGGCAGAGAGTCTGTCACACCCCCATTCTTTGAGATGCGCCAGGATAAGGTGGTGTTCCGCCTGAAGCCGGACTCTCTGCATCAGGTGGTGTCTTATGTTCATTGATTCGAGATATTGTTCTTCCTGCTGTGCCTTTTTCCTAGCAATGCTGAGGAAAGGGTTCTGCATTCCTTGAACAGGTGGGAAGTTTTGCCTTGGTTGTCTCTGATGTTTCTTGGGGCCTATGGTCATTACATCCTGAATGTGCCCGATCTCGTCTGCTCTCGAGGAGTTGGGCGGCCTTGGCCCTGGTTATTTCTTTAATGGATGTTCCTTCTGGTACTTGAAAGGGTCTTTTGGCTTCTGCCAAGTCTTTTGTTAGCGATTGGATTCGTCAGGCTGTTACTCAGGCCTATTCCAACAAGGGGAAGAATCTTCCCTTCGCCTTGATTCTTTTTCTACTCGTGCCTTGATGCCTCTTGGGCTTTCAGCACCAGGCTTCTGTTGAACTGGTTCGCTAGGCCACTACCTTGGTCTTCTGTTCATACCTTTGCAAAGTTTTACAAGGTTGATGTTAGGGCCTCAGCTCATGCTGTCTTGGCCGTATGGTTATGCAGGTGACAGTGGTTTTAAACTGTCTGCTGTTGTCGTTTTTGTTGGGGATCCCACCCTACTTTATGGACACTGCTATTGGATGTCCCAAGTGTAAGTACTATATCTGGAGCAGGACGTACTGTAAGAATAATACAATTCTGTGAAATACTCACCTGTAGAATTTATATTATTTGTATACAGTACGTCCTGCTCCACCCCACCCTGGTTTTTGCATTATTCTGGATCCCCTGTATGGTGATTGTTACCATTGTTACAGTTTTCAGTTTTTTTGGTGGTTAATTCTCCCGGCTTCTTGTTCACTGCTTTTCAATGCTGGGGATTTGTGGGAGGTCCCCGGGTATTTGAGGGCCGGGAGGAGCCTGTTTTGCATGTCTCTGCAGTGCAGCGCCATCTGGCGGAGGATAGCCCAAGTGTAAGTACTATATCTGGAGCAGGACGTACTGTATACAAATAATATCAATTCTACAGGTGAGTATTTCACAGAATTGTATTATTCCAATCAATGTCTACATTGTAAGCCTATTTTTCCAAAATACTATGTGAGACCCTTCCACAGTTAGGTGGTAATTTAAGCATTATTTTAATTTATAGACTGGTAGTTACACTAGGATCATTGCTTCTTGTTCATTTTAGACAATGAAATTGGTATATGAATAATGTAATAATTAGACACATAAATAAATAGTTGTTCTTGGTTACAAGCAATCACTACTTGGGGTTATAGTACATTAATTACAGTATAATATCCAATGAATTTGGTTTCAGTATGATTGCACTAGTAGTAGTATTAATTTTCACATACTTGTTTCCAAGTATTATTATTCATCACCATTATGATATTTTCAAATAAATAATTTTTCATACATTTTTATAAATATATTTTTTATGGATTATTGATTTCTCACTATTCTCTTGACTTTTATATTTTATATATTATTCAACTACAGGATTTCACTTAATACACGAGTTTTAGTGTGGTGGCACTAGTATCACTATTGATTTGTATATACCCATTTTTAATTATTACTCACTAATATCTGAATTGTAGATTTTTTAAGCACTCTTGATTTTTTAAAGATTTTTAAAGAAACTCTTGGAAAAGTTTTTGGAAAAAAAAATTTTAATAGTTTTTTAGATATGTTTCTCAATATTTGCCATCACTATTGTTTTGCACTATATATTTAATTAATTAAGATCAACATTTCTAAGTATACCCCAGCAGTATTGCTGCCCCGCTATATAAGGTATTTGATTGGAGTTGAATCTCCTTTATATTGATCTAACAAATTACTGGTAGATTGCCAATTTTGGGTCTTCTTTAACTTAAACCAGCTATGTAAATTTCATCAAATGTTATTTATTTGATTGAATTTTTATTAAATCTTTATTCAATCAAACACGTTAGCGTAGACCTTTATTAGAATGTTCATATACTATTCTTTATAGCTTTAGATGATGTCAGAATAATTATAAAAACAATATTAAAAAATTAAAGTACACAAACCGCAGGGTTTATAACCATTTATTTTAACATGGTGGGTCCTGTAGAAAGAAACCAATAAGAATGTATTCATATAGGAGTAATTAGTCATGCCTCTGCTATATTAACATATTAATGTATGTCCTTATATTTATTGTATCATAGTTAGTTACTGAATACGGGGAGTTAGCTACATTTCGGCTACCTCTTGTAAATATAGTTCATTAGACTCATTTGTTATTATGTTTAACTGTTATTAGGTGGATTGATTTGTGTATATATGGGGGGTAGTGATAGGATTTTTTATGTGTATTTTCATCGCTCTCCTCCCCTCCTTTTGCAACATCTACACCTTTGGCCGAAGGGCTCCATATTCCCACTTATGGAGCACCTGTTGCTCGCGCCGACTTGCATTTTCTGGCAGAGCTGCGCTGTGGGCGCCGCCCGCCGCCCGCCGCCCCCCAGGTGTTCACCCTTACGGCCAGCCTTTGATTGGCCGGGCGGGGCGCGCGTGTGGGGCCGGGGGGTGGCGGGGGCCGTGCATCAGCGCAGCGTGGTGTACAAGGGGGGGGAGAAGGAGCGATGAAAACAGCCATCTTGCCCTGGTGAAGTGGATCTTCCACGCAACGCGTCGGCAGGCTGATTGTATGGGGGAACCCTGGCTTCAGATGATTTGCTAATACGGTGATGTAATGCCTTCCTTTCATTACAAATGTAATACAATGTATTCTAGGCCAGTGGACTTTGATCTGCTTTAGAGCAGGCATTCATGCACAGGGCTTTCACATGTTTAATTGCTATTTGCACAGTATCTTTCTTTTTTGAAGTATCTTGCACATAAGTAGTTTCTTCTTTTTTCTTGTTAAACGTCTTTTAACTGTATGCTCACTAGTTGCAGGTAGATATAACAATATTCACCTGCTTACTATTACCACCGGCACTAAGGATTGTTACATGTTAATATTATTTACCTATATGATCAGGACGGAAATTTTACTTTCAAATATATATATTTAAAGCCTTTGTGTGGGAAACCCTCGTTATTGTCATTGTGTTTATGTATTTTAAATTATTGTCCTGTGTTTTTGTGTTTATTTTTTTTTTTTTATGAGTCTCTTTAACCCTTTCGCTGCCAGCCTACCTGCAGCATTTGCCACTCCCTGTTGCCAGACGATGTTTCACCATTTTGCGCTACACATATTCAACTGTCATTTTTGAAGGGATTTCCAGGGATTTCCCAGGAAAATTATATATTGTTTTTTTCAACAGAGTCTGGGCTTTAACATGAAATGTCTTGTTTGTATTTTTTAGGTGTATTCTCAATTTTTTTGGGTGAAATGTGTGAAAAAAAACAAAAAAAAAACATTTTTTTACAATTTGTAGAGTTTTTTTGTAATAAAAAATGTAAGTTTGTCAATAAAATCTTATTGCGTGAGAAACCCCAATTTCTCCCGGTTACAGCGATACCACATATGTATAGGTAGACACCCTTTCCTGCCCAGAAGCCTTTTATAGCTGCTGGATGACAAATGGTTAATTAAAAAAAAAAATGACATAGGGTCCCCCTTCCCGGGGAGGGGGACCCCATTTTTTTTTGGATTTTGAAGGGTTAAAAACCCTTCAAAATCCCAAAAAAAAAATGACGTGGGGTCCCCCTTACCCAAAGTAACCAGCCCGGGACCAGCTATGGGGGCTTGTAGGCACAGAGTGGGGGGGCCAGCTTTGGTGGCCCCCCCACCCTGCAGCCTACGAGCCCACATAGCCTATGTGGGCCCGGGCTCTTCTGCCCCCCCCTGGCCTTTGGGGAGGCAGGTAATGGGGGTGCGGGGGTTAATGGCAAGCCACCCGCTAGGGCAGGTGACTTGCCACCCCCCCAGCCTTGTGAACTGGTATAAGGGGTCTCATGGACCCCTTACCAGCTCACAAAGGGTTAATGTGAAAAAAAAACACCACACAATAATAAAAAGTATTTTATTAGAAAAAAAAAAAATTTTTTTTTACTGTACTTACCTTCGATTGCAAGCTCTTGTCCCTCGCCGCTCAGCTGACAGATGCCGGTGATCGGCATCCAGAGAAGGAGAAGGCAGGAGATCAGAGGATCTCCTGTCACCTCCTTCCCCTGTGCCGATCACCGGCATCTGAGAAGCTGAGAAGGCTGAAGCCTGAGATCGGGGCCGGGATGACTTCATAAGCCCCGCCCCCAAGGGGGGCGGGGCTTAGAGGCATGATGGCGGCCGCCATCGTGCAGAAGAGAGGAGAGAGCCTCCCAGGCTCTCTCCTGAAGATCGGAGTGACCTGGGGGGGGATCGGAGGCCCCCCAGGTGAAGAGGAGGGACAGCGGGAGCCAGCGCACACACAGGTAAGTGAATGTCATTTTTATTTTTTTTTTTTTTTTACAGTTAAAAGCTGCTGCTGCAGAAGCGGGGGGGGGGGCGGCCTATTCCGGGGGCTCTCCTGGAGCCATCCGACCCTCCACGGGGGATCGGATGGCACCAAATTAAAGAGGAGACCCGGCCGGATCCAACAAGGGGTCAGGTGAGTATTTGTTGTTTTTACTTTTTAAACTACAAGCGAGGAAAGTCAAGCACGTAACACCTACGTGCTTGGCACTTAAGGCCCAGCCAAGCCAGCACGTAGGTGTTACGTGCTTGGCAACAAAAGGGTTAATATAAATAAAATTATATATTATTCTAGTATACAGTTTTCTGAATAATTTGTTGGTTGAGTGCAGACCATCTGAGGGCCTGTGGGGAGATTTCCAGAGCTCCCCCCAAATTGCATTTGTTTACTGTCCGAACGGGCACGGATGGGTCCAGCACCCCCACTATTTATGTTGTTGGGCTGTGCGTATCCATTTCTTGTTCATTTAAACATCCAAGATGGCGGCCCATGGATGTGCAGGCTGCCTGCAAACAGGAAGTGTCTTCTGACTGTGTCGCTCTGCATTCTGGGATTGCTGACCTTTTCCTGACCCCAGCTCTGGGGTGTGTGGGGTGTGTCGCCCCCCCCCCCCCCCCCCCTCTGAGCGCGTGCCCATACATCCATTCACTGTGGAGGATGACACTAATTGCAGCCTCTGTACTGCTGCCATCCATAGTATCTGTGACATTGCTGGATGTTCAAACAGAAAAGTCCTCAAGGTGCTGGGCTTATCTAGTATTTTATATTTCTAGTGTGTTTTATGGTAGCAGTTTTTACTACCTGCAATCTGTACACCAAGAAGAGAGAATCAAGGCCTGAACACATAGAACACTGCTGCTATGTCTTTTGCTTAAAAAAAGGGAACTCGCTCAACTTTACACACACTCTGTCCTGTTCTGTGTGTACAGGACTCGCATCTCTCTTCATGTACAGATTGCAGGTAGTGAAAACTGCTTCCATAAAACATGCATTTTCTAACATGAGAAAAGTACCAGAACAGCTCAGCCCCTGAGGGCACAAAAAATAAGCACTTTCAAAAATTCCACTGGTTGACAGACTGGACTTCCACATTAAAAGGCCAGTCCAGCCAGACTGCCCATTTTGAACGCACCGCCCACCATGCCACTCTTTCCTAGTGCTAAAGCATGGTGGGTTAAATAAAAAAAACACCTTTCCTGTAATCAAGGGGTGCCAATCGCTCAATCGCATCCCAATTCAGGATCCCCTGAATGTGAGGGAGGATGACAAATGTTAGCCAAAATCTCCCAAACGCAGTTATAATGAACAGCTAGCCTTCCAGTGAACAATGGGCTTCTTACAGCCCACTTAAACTTGTTTCACATTAATAGTTTAACAATGTTATCTGCATTGTGCGTTTTTTTTTCATTTAAAAAAAAATACATTGTGTCCCCCCTCCCCAAGGCTAGCAAATGGTCAGCCTCCAGCCATGCCAGAACACCACTTTGGCATAGGATCTTGGTGTGCCAATGGCACACTTGAAAGAACACCGGGCTTGTGCCGATGAGCACTAGGCTCTTCCACAGTTCCCTGGTGTTTGGGGGTAAGAGTAATAGGGCAGGGGGGTATTGGCAAATCACCTGCTGCCATGCCTGTGACACCCCTGACAGAACACCGGGGGCCATGCCGATGGGAACTGGGCTCTTCCGCAACCCCCTAGCTACTGGGGGTCTGAGTAATGAGGCAGGGGTGTCGGCAAGTAGTGAAAACTGCTTACATAAAACATGCATTTTCTAACATAAGAAAAATACTAGATCAGCTCAGCCCCTTGAGGACATCCTTTGGCACAAAAAATAAGCACATTCAAAAATTTCCCTTTAGGAGGCTGTCCTGTCTCGGTCTGGGGGCGAGGGGTGTCATGTTTAATCAGCTGCCTGACGCCACCGGAGTGCATTCCCGTCCGCCCATTTAGGCTGCATTGGGCAGCTGTTTAAAGATGGAGGTGCCCAGCGCCGCTGGATTACTATGTGAGGTGTTTTTTATTTAAAGCTTTAGTGTCAGGAAAAGGTGGCAGTGTGGGGGGTGTTTTCAAAATGTGCAGTCTGACTGGAATGGCCTTTAACCCTTTAAGTGCCAGCCTATCTGGAGATTTTGTCACACTTTGTTGCCAGACCATTTTGCACTATTTTGCACTCCACATGTTCAACTGTGATTTTAGAAGGGATTTCCCAGGGGAATTGTATATTGTTTTTTTCAGCAGAGTCTGGGCTTTAACATGAAATGTCTTGTTTGACATTTTTTAGCTGTATTCTCAATATTTGTGGGTGAAATATGTGCAAAAAAAATAACAAATTAACAATTTTTTACAATTTGTAGTTTTTTTTTTGTAATAAAAAATTTAAGTCTGTCAGTAAAATCTTATTGTTTGAAATCCCAATTTCTCCTGATTATAGCGGTGCCACATATGTATTGCTGGACACCCTTTCCTGCCCAGGAGACTCCCCCAAACTAAAAGAGCGCTTTAGGAGATTTTCAGATAAAATACAATTATGCTAGGCATTATGCGCACCTTGCAGTTTTGCAAGCAAAACAACCCTTTACATTTGAAATACCCCCCACAAACTATATTCTCTGGAAGTACACACCTTAAGCTTTCTAGGCATACCAGGCTTGTTGACATGGGTGCAGTTTTCTGGAAGAAATCCCTCAATTAATTCTTTGGTTGCACAGGGTTTCCCTAAAAAAGATTAGAAAAGCAGAATCACATTTTCCTAAAAATAAAACTATATGCAAACAAGAAAAGGCAAGTTAAATCTGAAAAAGCAACATCCCCTGAACAGAACGATACCCAACATGCATAGCTACTGTCAAGGGAAGAGTTGCCAAACACCCCAAAGTAAAGCGTGTGTGTAACGGTAATTTTACTTGACAATATCAGCTCTGCAGACACTACTGCACCTTGCGCTTTTTCTACCAAAACAACCCTCTACATTTGGAATACCCCCAACAAACAATATATTCCCGGAAAGTACACGTTAAGCTTTGTAGGCATACCTGGCTTATTGTAGTGGGCTCATCTTTCTGGAAGTAATCCCTTGAAGAATTCTTAGGTTGCACAGGGTTTCCCTAAAAAATGTATAAAAAAAAAGCAGAATAAAAAACACCTTTTCCTAAAATATCAATATGCAAACAAGGAAAAACAACCTAAATCTGAAAGCGCAAGGTCCCCTGAGCAGAACAATGCCCAACATGCTTAGCTAATTTTAACCCTTTTAATTGTGACCCTACTGGAGATTATGTCACCCTCTGTTGACAGGTAATTTTTCACTATTTTGTTCCATGTTTAACTGTGCCCGCCGAGAGCCGGGATGACACCCCCGTGGTGACGTCATAAGCCCCGGCAAGATGGTAGCGCCCATCAAGAAGACATGGAGAGGGCCCGTTCGCCACCCTCCTGAAAAGAGAAGAGCCGGGGGGCAAGGGGTGATCGGAGCCCCCTACCCCCCCCCCCCCCGGAGAGGAGAGCCGGCGTGAGCGATCGGGCACCGAGGTGAGTGTCATTTTTTTTTACATGTCATTCCGGCGGCTGCGCAAGCGGGGCGGGGAAGCCCCCCAGATGAAGAGGAGGTGAGTGGGTGAGTGGGGAGAAAGCCAGGTACGTAAAATTTACGTAGCTGGCGTCTAGCGACAGGAGAGGCAGCTATGTGAATTTTACGTAGCTGGCGCTAGAAGGGTTAAGGTACTTTCTAAATTGTATTTTTTTTTTTAGATTGCCACAGCAAGTAAATTAAACTGTTTACATGCCAAATGTAATGTTGTTATTCACCAGGTGACATAACGGGATACACATGCTTATAAAATTCAGCCATTTAAACATTTAAAAATCTATATAGTTGTCTTAACTGGTTGGATCTTTTTTGAGAGCCAAATCTTTTGGGGTACTATTTATGATTTACGCTGTGATTGAATTTATTTTGAAATATATCATAGAAAATAAGCATTTTTGACTGAAGCTGATTCTACCCGGCACACATCATATTTATATTCAGATTTTTCTTTTTTGGTGTGTTTTTTGCATTGACTTGAAATTACATTTTCTTCCGGATTGCCTTGAGAAGATGGAAATAGCCGTTGTCAGATTTTTGAGCTGGTAATTTGTAAAACAAATTGATGTAGAGTCTGTAGAGTGGAAGAAGCTAGTGGAGGTAGAACACATGGTGCTGAAGTTAGATTGGGGCATTATTACTTTAAATTGTTATTATTGGTCAGGGACCTAAAAACTCAGTTGTATCGCTGCGCTCTATTTATAAAATATCCATAAATAAACTAAAAAAGAAATACAGTAAGCATCCCTGACAAAATTAATAGACGTGATCCTGGCTTGAGCAGATTTAATACTTGGGCTGCTTGTACAGTCAATAATGGATATTTCAACCTGGTCTTTTATGTCGCATATTTAAAAGACTTTCCTCTATGTCGCTGGAACACAGAAATGGAATCTTCAGCTTCACTGATACAGCCATGCCTTTCCATTATGTCTCTAGATTGCTATGATAAATGTATGCCTGTATGGATAATACAAAGACAATTTATACAATAATTAGGCATGCGGCAAATGTATACCAGAGTATATTTCACATTTCATAAGAATGGCCCCGTCCTCACGTTTTATTAATGCTTAGCAAACAGTCAGGGTAATAAGTCTTCCCGGTTTTGAAACCTAATTTATTTGTGTATTTGCATTTCTAGTCGTGAGTGGCATACAGCTTCTTTGGCGTTGATGACAAAATTAATAACATCCAAAGAGCGCTTGTGAGCCAGTGTGAACATGCTGTAACCACTACTGGGATCTTGACTTGCTATTTACTCAGAACGTATAAAGTATTTTTTTTTCAAGGGAAACCCTATAATGTTTAAAGTGAAATAGTAGAAGGCGGTAAGTCTTTTCCACTTTAGGTTTATGCCACAGTAGGTTTAGACTCTTGCAGTTTGACATACACTTTGCCCCAAAGGCTTAGGAAGCAAAAACATGTATGTTAAAGAAGTCTTAAAGCGGCCTATTACCCTTACCCCCAGTGGGCAGGGGATTGCGGAAGAGCCTGGTGCTCATTGACACGAATTGCGATACACCGGTATGTGAAACCCCCCAGGAAACCCCAGCACATGCGCGGGCTCTCATCTAATGAGAGCCGTCTGCTATGACAACATAATTCGCCATTCAGAATGAGGATAAACTGGGGGTTAAAAAAGGTTGATATAACACAACAATTTGGCAGGCTCCCTGTTTATTTAGGTGGGGGGCTCCCCATGGCTGTGGCCAGGTGGCCACAATGTCCCCCATCAGCCTGTGGACATCATGTTGCAAGTGCTTCTGCGCCTCGTCTCTGTATCCTGTAAATGACAAAAACAAACAATTAGTGCCTAGCTTCTGCTTCCTGCAAACCTGTTGAAGAAGGTATGTTATTCAAATAGTCACTTGTCTTACTCCTTACTAGGCTGGTGGGGTTGTCAGGGTTGGGGAGCCACCCTTTTCACTGGGACCTGCCACTCATCGTGATCAGAGTCTGTAGGTGCCAGAAAAATGATCTATTAGTTAATTTTGGTTGAGCTGTGAATTGGATTGTGTTGTGTGTGGCACATCACCCACTTGGTTGTTGCAGCTGTTGGCTGTTCACCCACTGGTCTATCCTTGGCATCTAGATGCAAAGATCCCAACAATCAACAAGTTAACACGTGTGTGTGTGTATTCCTGTGTGTGGTTGTGTGTGGTGGTGTGTGGTGCTCAAACCTGAGTCATTACCCACAGAATGTTCATCCTCCCTGCCCCACATCTGTGCCTCCTCCTCTGCAGGTTGGTCCAGGTCAGCTTGGGGCTCACCTGTAGAGGAGGGTGAAGACGCTGCCACCCCAGGGCACCTCCCTACACGTCCACCAGGTCTTTGCAGCATTGGCCAGCCTTGTCGCTTCCAGATGGGCCTGATCCTCTGTCTGAACTTTGACACTAGAAGAGAAGTGCATTACTTTACACACAGCCTTGCCAAATGTGGTTGTAGGTGTGAGTGCTTAGCAAATAAATGTCACTTGGGAAGTGCAGGCGAAAAAAATAATCTCACCCAGGGCTTATTTGTCCTATTCCAAGTATGTCACACACCCCGCTTCCAATATTCATGACATGTGGGTTATGGCCAGTAGAGGGCGAACTTTGCGGAGATGACAGGAAAAAAAGGAGCCCCTCCCAGTCCATAAATACCTGGGACCTCCCACACATTCCCCAGTTTTCGTCTCTGCAAGTCAGAAGATGGCTGTGTCTCCTCCTTGCAGGTAGCCGGGTTACCCCCGGCCATTTGTTTCTATTGCTGCCCGGACCTTTTTATTTAAGCCCCCATGATGCCTCCCAGCCTTGGCTGTGGGTCCGGGCAATGGTAGGCAGCACCCTCGTGGTGTATACAGGAAGCCATGCTCCCCCGTGAGACCCCATACTAAGGGGTAGGCGGTGTCTGGGTTGGTGATCCCGGTTTGGGATGCCCTGTCCCTTTCTGGTTCCCTCCACATTGGTGGTGTGGTATCCCCCCTATTCTAAGTGTGCCATACAATCCACTTTGGTCTTCATGACATCTGGGTAATCTCCAGTAGAGGGCGAACTTCTGCAGAGATGAATATGCAAAAAAGAAAGCCCCTCCCGGTCCGGCCCGGCCTTCTATTATCCCTATTACTGCCAGGACCCTTCTAAATTGCCCTATATTGAGCCTCCCAGCTTAGGCTGCGGGTCCTGGTGAAGGTAGGAGCACCCTATGGGTGCAGCAGGAGCACTGCTCCACCGTGAGACCTCACTATGGGGTAGGCGGTTTACCAGGTTTCTTGGTGATCCTGGTGTGGGATGCCCATCCCGTTAGGCTTATGGCCAGCTCCTGGCAGAATTCCCCCCTTCCGGGTCCCCTATTCCCCTCCGGGGGGGGGGGGAGGGGGCTTGCCTGGTAGCCTGGCCCATATTTCGTTTTCCCCAGCCCTTGTCCCTGTGTGCTGAGTGTTTTACTGTGTGTGTGTGAGTGTTTGCTGCCTTACTGGCTTACTAGGGACTGATTGCAGCCTGGGGGAGCTTCTCCCACTCAGGCTGCGTTCGGGAAGGGGGCGGGGCCGGGCTCTTGGCGCGGCTGCAGTAGCCCCGCGTTGCTGGGGGCGGCGTGGCCTCGGCAAACGTGCGTTCTGCGCTGGCTCGCCCTCCCCCTGCTCTCCCTCCTCAGGCACGATGCTGCGTGGGGGCCATCTTTCTCTGGCAGGCCGCATAGCAATCGGTGTGGTAAGGGCCCGATGGCCATCTTCTTAGCTTGTGTGTGTGTGTGGGCCCCTATTTACCGGGGGCCCCCACTGGTCTCAATCATGTGGGTGTGCCTTAATCGCACTGTCTGGCTGGGATACCTGTATATTTACATTTGTGTGGCTGCAAGATCAATTGCTGTGGCTTTTTACATGTAATGTTATGCCCATTTTCGCACAGCTCGGCGCTTATGTTGCTTGTTTTGTGTGCTGCAGGTTTCACGTGAGATCTCTTCAACTTGACGTATTGGGACAGGTGCCCACAGTCATTGGATCAACCTTTCAGGATGTCTCCCAGGGTTCAGCAGTCCTTTCGGTGGTGGCTGGACTCGAGCAATCTGGTGAAGGGCAGATCCTTTCTGGTCCCTTGTTGGGAGACGGTTACCACGGATGCCAGCCTGTCGGGCTGGGGAGGTTATTGGAAGAGTCATCAGTTCAGCGCTGTGTGGGGTCCCCAGGAGGCTCACACCCCCATCAATGTATTGGAGCTTAGAGCCATTCCACTGGTTCTGGCTCGGCTGACCCCACATTTACAGGGTCTTCCGGTTCAGGTTCGTTCGGACAACCAAACGGCAGTGGCTTACATAAATCACCAAGGAGGGACTCGCAGCAGGAGTGTCCTCAGGGAAGTCTCTCTGATCCTGCACTGGGCGGAGAGCAATGTTCCTTGCCTTTCGGCAGTCTACATTCCGGGAGTGGAGAACACGGAGGCGGATTCCCTGAGCAGGGGATCCTCTCGCCACGGAGAGTGGTCTCTCAACACCGAGGTTTTTCTGGATCTTTGCCGCAAGTGGGGGACTCCGGAGGTGGATCTCTTTGCCTCGAGGGCAAGGTAGTTCGCAAACTGGTTCTAGAAGGGGCACCAGCGATTCTGGTGGCTCCAAGGTGGCCAAGAAGGGTTTGGTATGCAGACGTTGTAAGGATGGCCGTAGACCAGTACCGGCTTCCCTTGCTGCCGGACCTGCTATCTCAGGGTCATCTACTTTACCCCAATTTACAAACGCTGGCTTTGACGGCTTGGCTGCTGAAACCTTCATCTTGAAAGAGGAAGGTTTGTCTGAGGCTGTTGTTCAGACCCTGATTAGGGCTAGGAAGCGGTCCTCTTCTGGCATTTACTATAGGACTTGGAGGTCCTATATTGATTGGTGTGAGGCTAGGACCTTGCCTTGCAGGGTTTTTTTTTCTATACCCAGGATTTTGGAGTTTCTTCAGCATAATCCGGATCTTGGGTTCCAGCTTAGTACTTTGAAAGGACAGGTTTCTGCTCTGTCGGTTTTCTTCTTTTGCTTTACACCCGCTGGTTAAGACTTTTTTCCAAGGGATCGCGCATGTGCGTCCCCCTCGGAAGGCTGTAGTTCCTGTTTGGGATTTGAATTTGGTTCTTTCGGCTTTGCAGGGTCCTCCTTTTGAGCCGCTACAGGATATTGCTGTTTCGGTTCTCACTCAGAAGGTTGCTTTCTTGGTGGCTATTACCTCTGTTCTGAGTTGGCGGCCCTGTCGATTCAGGCCCCTTACATTTAGAGACACCAGGATAAGGTGGTTTTTCGTTTTAAGCCGGATTTTCTTCCTAAGGTGTCTGCTTTCCACCTCAATCAGGACATTGTTCTCCCTTCTTTGTGTCCTAAGCCTAACAATGACAAGGAGAGGGTTCTGCACAATTTGGATGTTGTTCGCTGTGTGAAGTACTATTTGGTGACTACTTCTTTCCGCAAGACGGACGCCTTTTTCGTGGTGCCCTGCGGGCCCAGGAAAGGTTTGGCGCCTGCTAAGTCTACGATTAGCAAATGGATTTGTCACGCCATTGTTGGGGCCTATTCTGCTAAGGGGAGGGCTCCCCCTTTTAGGGTCACTGCGCACTCTACTCGTGCTGTTGGTGCATCCTGGGCTTTTCAGCACCAGGCTTCTGTTGAACAAGTGTGTACTTGGTCTTCCGTTCATACTTTTTCCAAGTTTTACAAGGTTGATGTGCGGGCTTCAGCGGTTTTTGGCTGCAAGGTTCTGCAAGCTGCAGTGGTTTGAGTTGGTACATTCTTTACTGTTTCTGGTTCCCACCCATGACGGACACTGCTATTGGATGTCCCAGATGTCATGAAGACCGAAGTGGAGTGTATGGCACACTTAGAATAATACAGTTTTATGAGTACTCACCTTTAAAACAGGTATTATGAGTGTGCCATACACTCCACTCCGCCCCACCCTTTTTTTCTGGTATTCTGGCGCTTTTATATGGTGAACCATTGGTTTTGATTGTTAAGGTTATATTTGGTTCTTCCTGGTTCCTTTACTGCTTTTATACACTGGGGAATTGGTGGGAGGTCCCAGGTATATGGTCCGGGAGGGGCTTTCTTTTTTGCATATTCATCTCTGCAGAAGTTCGCCCTCTACTGGAGATTACCCAGATGTCATGAAGACCGAAGTGGAGTGTATGGCACACTCATAATACCCGTTTTAAAGGTGAGTACTCACAAAACGGTATTTTCCGGGTTTCCCTGTGCCCCTCTTCTGGGGGGGGGGGGGGTTCTCTACCTATATTTTTTCCTTTGTCATATGTGTGTGTGTGTGTGGCGTGTTTAGTGCTTACTGCTTTACTGAGCATTTACTTTCTGGCGCTGGCCGTTTGTCATGGCCATTAGCGGTGGGGGAGCTTCTCTTCCTCAGGTGCTCGTTGGACGCTTGGAGCAGCGTCCCAGGCTTTTAGTATAAATATAGATTTTATGTATATGTGTATATATTGTTTGTTTTTTTCTTGACATATCAATATGTGGTGTGCATGATTGCACTTTCTTATGGGTCCCTTCTAGGGTCCCCTTGAGATTAAATTGGGTTCCTACAAATCCTCCCACTTGGGACTTAAAGGGGCATCCCGGGTAGCTCAAGCAGCGTAATTCCCTCTGGTCATGGTTAAAATCACCATATGGAGGCTCCCCAGGATACCGGGCTCGGGCTCCCTTCGGGGACACACGGCTGTGTGTGGGTTGTGGGGTATCCCTTACGGGGGAGAATGTACTGATTTGCATCACATAACGCGGCAGTCGGGGTCCCAGGCGTCTGGGCCCAGGCCGCCTGTCTCATCACCTACCCCACCCCGCCTTATCCGTACCCCAAGTGACACGGTCATTAGCGGGGAGTCACAATCGGATGTTTTGTGCTAGATTGGCCAACATCGAAAAAATTGATTTCTAGCTCTGCGGCTAGAAAGGTCCCAGCTAAGAGAAGGCATCCGTCGCCGGCCGAGACGATACTGGATTTTGATGACTATGATTCCCTTGATTGGTCTGATGATTCCCCACTTGAGGAGGGGGAATTGTTTGAGGAATCTGATGCTGAGGTTCGGCAGTTCTTTGGTGCTGGGCAGACGCTGGGCGATGCCGTGGATACCCCCAAAGTCCTGGCCCACCTATTTGAGGTACTGGCTATTTCTCCGCCAGCAGAGTCCCCTCCGCAGAAGGGGGAATTCTTTGGGTCTTCTAAGCCTCGCTTGGAGTTCCCAAATCAGAATCATTTTGAAAGCATGATTCTTAAGGAATGGGAGAGGCCTAGCCGGCTCCCTGGTGTTCCTCAAGGATGGGATAGGAGGTATCCCTTCCCGATGGACGCGGTGAAGCGCTGGTCGTCCCCTCCCGAGGTCGATGCGCCCGTTCTGGGATTGTCCAACACCTCCGTTGTACATTCTCCAGACGCCACCACTCTTAAATATGGTGAGGACAAACGCATGGATCAGATGGCGTGCCATGCTTTTGCCAGTGTGGGTTCAGCCTTGCGGCCTGTTTGAGCCTCGGCGCTCGCGACTGTGGCTACCAGGTCTGTGGTTAGGGACCTTTTGAGTGGTTCCCAGCTTAATCCGGCCAGTGATGATTTCACAGCCCTTAAGCGGTGGGAATTATTTATGACCTTTGTTTTATCTGCTATGGATGACATAATTATTATGTGTAGTAGAACCTCGGCTTTGCTGGGGGCTATTCGCCGATCAGTCTGGTCACGCCATTGGGCGGTTGACATTGCGGCTAAGAAATCTCTCACGGCGCTACCCTTCCTGGGTACGCGGCTGTTCGGGGATAAATTGGATTCAGTGGCGAAAGGTGCAAAGTTACCTCAGCGTAAGAAGCAGCGCCGCCCCTTTCGGGGGGCAGGCGCTTTCAATCCTTCCTTTCGCGGTTCCAGAGTAGGCAGAGGCTTTGCCTACTCTAATTTCAGAGGTGATTCCTGGAACAGAGGCAGAGGACGCGCACATCCAGGCCTTAACTGGGGTCCCAAGCCTGCTGCCAAGACAGCTCAGCAGTGAGGGGACGCCCTCACCCTTGCGGGTGGGGGGATGGCTGCAGCACTTCTTCCAGGTCTGGGCCCAGGAGGTCACAGACAAATGGATCTTCGAAGTGGTCTCTTCCGGGTACAGACTGAAGTTCGAGTACCGGCCTCCTCCCAGATTCCTAAGGTCTCGGGTGCCCTCGGATCCCCGGGCTGCGCATTGGCTCCTGTTGGCTGTAAAGAAACTTCTGGTCATGGATGCCATATGCCCGGTGTCTTTCTCTGAGAGAGGCCGGGGCTATTATTCCAACCTCTTCACGGTTCCCAAAACGGATGGATCCATTAGACCCATTCTGGATTTGAAGCTTCTCAACAGGTTTATCAGAACCAAGAAGTTCCGCATGGAGACTCTGCGCTCAGTCATCAATTCCCTTCGTCAGGGGGATTTCATGACGTCCATAGACATCAAGGATGCTTACCTTCATGAACCACTCTTCACAACACACTTGAGATTTCTCAGGTTTTTGGTGGGAGATCAGCATTTTCAGTTTGTGGCCCTCCCTTTCAAGTTGACTTCGGCACCATGGGTGTTCACCAAGGTGCTGGCGGGCATAATGGCCCTTCTCAGAGCCCAGGGCATTCACATTGTGCCGTATTTGGACGACCTCCTCATTACAGTATCCTCTCTATCAGGCGAAGCTGGACACCAGGTTGGTGGTGGCGACGCTGGAGAGGTTCGGCTGGGTGATCAACCATCCCAAGTTTTCTCTCTCCAGCAGAGTCCCCTCCGCAGAAGGGGGAATTCTTTGGGTCTTCTAAGCCTCGCTTGGAGTTCCCAAATCAGAATCATTTTGAAAGCATGATTCTTAAGGAATGGGAGAGGCCTAGCCGGCTCCCTGGTGTTCCTCAAGGATGGGATAGGAGGTATCCCTTCCCGATGGACGCGGTGAAGCGCTGGTCGTCCCCTCCCGAGGTCGATGCGCCCGTTCTGGGATTGTCCAACACCTCCGTTGTACATTCTCCAGACGCCACCACTCTTAAATATGGTGAGGACAAACGCATGGATCAGATGGCGTGCCATGCTTTTGCCAGTGTGGGTTCAGCCTTGCGGCCTGTTTGAGCCTCGGCGCTCGCGACTGTGGCTACCAGGTCTGTGGTTAGGGACCTTTTGAGTGGTTCCCAGCTTAATCCGGCCAGTGATGATTTCACAGCCCTTAAGCGGTGGGAATTATTTATGACCTTTGTTTTATCTGCTATGGATGACATAATTATTATGTGTAGTAGAACCTCGGCTTTGCTGGGGGCTATTCGCCGATCAGTCTGGTCACGCCATTGGGCGGTTGACATTGCGGCTAAGAAATCTCTCACGGCGCTACCCTTCCTGGGTACGCGGCTGTTCGGGGATAAATTGGATTCAGTGGCGAAAGGTGCAAAGTTACCTCAGCGTAAGAAGCAGCGCCGCCCCTTTCGGGGGGCAGGCGCTTTCAATCCTTCCTTTCGCGGTTCCAGAGTAGGCAGAGGCTTTGCCTACTCTAATTTCAGAGGTGATTCCTGGAACAGAGGCAGAGGACGCGCACATCCAGGCCTTAACTGGGGTCCCAAGCCTGCTGCCAAGACAGCTCAGCAGTGAGGGGACGCCCTCACCCTTGCGGGTGGGGGGATGGCTGCAGCACTTCTTCCAGGTCTGGGCCCAGGAGGTCACAGACAAATGGATCTTCGAAGTGGTCTCTTCCGGGTACAGACTGAAGTTCGAGTACCGGCCTCCTCCCAGATTCCTAAGGTCTCGGGTGCCCTCGGATCCCCGGGCTGCGCATTGGCTCCTGTTGGCTGTAAAGAAACTTCTGGTCATGGATGCCATATGCCCGGTGTCTTTCTCTGAGAGAGGCCGGGGCTATTATTCCAACCTCTTCACGGTTCCCAAAACGGATGGATCCATTAGACCCATTCTGGATTTGAAGCTTCTCAACAGGTTTATCAGAACCAAGAAGTTCCGCATGGAGACTCTGCGCTCAGTCATCAATTCCCTTCGTCAGGGGGATTTCATGACGTCCATAGACATCAAGGATGCTTACCTTCATGAACCACTCTTCACAACACACTTGAGATTTCTCAGGTTTTTGGTGGGAGATCAGCATTTTCAGTTTGTGGCCCTCCCTTTCAAGTTGACTTCGGCACCATGGGTGTTCACCAAGGTGCTGGCGGGCATAATGGCCCTTCTCAGAGCCCAGGGCATTCACATTGTGCCGTATTTGGACGACCTCCTCATTACAGTATCCTCTCTATCAGGCGAAGCTGGACACCAGGTTGGTGGTGGCGACGCTGGAGAGGTTCGGCTGGGTGATCAACCATCCCAAGTTTTCTCTCTCCACCTCAAGGGAGATCTTGTTTCTGGGCATGAATCTGGATACCATTCGGACCAGGGTGTTCCTACCTCAGTCCAAGGTGCAGATGGTTCAGGATCTGATATGTCTTCTCCTGTCCACTCCTCGTCCTTCTATCTGGCTAGGGATGAGACTGGTGGGATTGATGGTGGCTTCTTTCGAGGCAGTTCCCTTTGCTCAGTTCCACATGAGGTCGCTCCAGCTCCATCTATTGTTGGCCTGGGACAGATGTCCGCAGTCATTGGATCAGTCATTCCTGATGTCTCCCCGGGTTCGGCAGTCCCTTCAGTGGTGGCTGGAACCGAGCAATCTGATGAGGGGGCAGATCCTTTCTGACCCCTTGTTGGGAGACGGTTACCATGGATGCCAGTCTGTCAGGCTGGGGAGGTTTTTGGAAGACACATCAGTTCAAGGGGCTGTGGGGTTCATCAGGAGGCTCACACCCCCATCAATGTCTTGGAGCTGAGAGCTATTCGGTTGGTTCTGTCATGCTTAACACATCACCTATGGGGCTTACCCGGTTCAGGTTCGATCAGACAATCGAACTGCGGTTGTTTACATCAATCACCAAGGAGGGACTCGCAGCAGGAGTGCCCTCCGGGAAGTTTCTCTGATTTTTGCGGGGGTGGAGAGCAATGTTCCATGCATCTCAGCAGTGTACATTTCGGGAGTGGAAAACACGGAGGCGGACTCCCTGAGCAGGGGATCCTCTCGCTGAGGTTAATGGTCTCTCAACCACAAGGTATTACGGTCCCTCTGTCACAAGTGGGGGTTTCCGGAGGTGGATCTCTTTGCCTCACGTCACAATCACAAGCTCCCGAAGTTGTGTCTCTGTCTCAGGATCTTCTGGCCCTGGCAATGGATGCCATGTCTCTTGCCTGGAGGGATCTGGGGTTACTGTACCTGTTTCCCCCCTTCTCCATGGTAGGCACGATGGTGCGCCAGCAATTCTGCTGGCTCCAAGGTGTCCAAGACAGGTTTTTGGTTTGCAGACGTCATAAGCCTGGCGGTAGATCTGTACAGGCTGCCCCTGTTTCCAGGATCCGATCACTCAGGGTCAACTACGTTACCCCAATTTATAAGCGCTGGCTTTGACGGCGTGGCTGCTGAAGCTTCCATCTTAAGGGAGGAAGGTTTGTCTGAGGCTGTGATTCAGACTCTTGTTGGAGCTAGGAAGAAATCTTCCTCTAACATATACTATAGGTCTTGGAGGTCCTATATTGACTGGTGTGAGGCTAGTGCCTTGGCTTGCAGGGTGTTTTCGATTTTCTAGGATTTTGGAGTTTCTTCAACACGGTCTGGACCTGGGGTTCCAGCTTAGTACCTTGAAAGGACAGGTCTCTGTTCTGACTGTCTTCTTTCAAAGGTCTTTTGCTCTGCATCCTCTGGTTAAGACTTTTTTTCCAGGGGGTCATTCATGTGTGGCCCCCTGGAAAGCCTTTGTTGCCCGTTTGGGATTTTAATTTGGTTCTGTCGGCCCTCCAGGGGCCTCCTTTTGAGCTGGTGCAGGATGTTGCACTTCTATGCTCACTCAAAAGGTTGCCTTTTTTGGTGGCTATTACCTCTGTTCGGCGTGTTTCTGAGTTGGCGGCTCTGTCCATTCAGGCCCCTTACTTTGAGAGACGCCAGGACAAGGTGGTATTTCGCTTTTAGCCAGATTTCCTTCCTAAGGTGGTTTCTGCCTTCCACCTCAATCTGGCTGTAGTTCTCCCTTCCTTGTGTCCTAAGCCTAGCAATGACAAGGAGAAGGGTTTTGCACTCTTTGGATGTGGTTCTTTGTGTGAAGTACTATTTGGTGGCTACTTCTCCCTTTCGTAAGACGGACGACTTGTTCGTGGTGCCCTCTGGGCCCAGGAAAGGTTTGGCGCCCGCCAAGTCTACCATTAGTAAATGGATTCGCCAGGCCGTTGTTGGGGCCTATACTGCCAAGGGGAAGGTTCCCCCTTTTCAGATCACTGCTCATTTTACTCATGCTGTTGGGGCTTCTTGGGCTTTTCAGCACCAGGCTTCTGTTGAACAAGTTTGTAAGGCTGCTACTTGGTCCTCCGTTCATACTTTTTCCAAGTTTTATAAGGTTGATGTGCGGGCCTCAGCGGATTCTGTTTTTTGGCCGCAAGTTTCTGCAAGCTGCAGTGGTTTGAGATTTGTGCATTTTTTACCGTATTGGGATCCCCACCCATTTTGGACACTGCTATTGGATGTGGTCGGGTGAAGGTAGGCAGCACCGCTGTTAGGTGCTTAGGAGCGCTGCTCCACAGCAATCCCCCACCAAAGGGTAGGCGGTTCAGGCTTATGGTGAGCCTCTATGGGATGCCCCTCCTGCACTAGTGCCCCTTGCCCCTGCCTATCGGTGGGCCCTGTTTAAGTGGCCGCTGTCCTCCCTCATTCTCCTTGTAGCCTTCGGGGGAAAAGAGGAGGTGTGTAAATGTGTATGCCATGCATTCTGTGTTTTACACTTTATATTTATTCTGTCTGTCTTCTGTCAGCCGCCGCGCTGGCTTCCTTTTACTGTCTTTTAAAATTGCCGCTGCGCGCTCTTTTTGTCAACACTTTGTTCCGCGCTTGGCGGCGGCATTACCTCAGGCGCTGGTGCGCCTTCATTGGCTGCTTGTCACGTCCTGGCTTCGCGCTTTTCGGGGGGGACGGGGTATACCTCGAGGTATACCGACGCCATCTTTAACCTGCTTGGTTGGCCCATGCGCGACGGACCTCTACCTACCGTGGTCCGTAAGTGCCCTCGTGGGCGGCTTTATATTCTTTCTTTTATTACTGTGTGCTTATGATCTTGGCTTCTTATGTCTTTCAGGCGGGGCGACCCCTTTTTGGCTTCTCCCGGCCCTTTATTAGTTATATAACTAGTAGGCCTTGTTAATACTCCCACTTCCCTAGCGGGTTATTGGGGCATCCGGGGTTCCTATATAGCGTTATTCCCTATCGGCGTATAGCGCCGCTATAATCACCATATGGAGGCATCCCAGGATAATGTGACCGGGGTTCCTTCGGGACAAGACTGGCTGTGTGTAGCGTGTGGGCAGCCTCATGCTGACGCTGACAAGGCGCGGGTCTGTGTAACCTGTGCTGAGCAGGTGCTTGCATTGCAATCTGGCCTGCCAGTGGCTGCACCTCGTTTTATTTCACCTACTCCCCCAAGCTTAAATCTCACTCCTGCGGAGTTGCATACAAGTGGGGATTCTCAGCCTGATGTGTCTTCTAGACTGGCTAGTGTTGAGAAGTTAATTGCTAATACCTTGGCACGTAAGGCCCCTGCTAAAAGGCGGCACTTAACACCTAATGTCACTATTTTTCCTATGGAAACTGAGGAGTTTTTGAATCTTTGTGGCTATACCTCGTCTGGTGAAGGGAGCTGTTTTCTGACTCATCTGATGAGAGACCAAGGGGTCATGATGATTCTGGCTCTGACCCCTGGGCCCAGGATGATACTGATAGATTATTGACCCAGATTTTTGAGGTTCTGTCCATCTCTCTCCCTGTTGCGGCTCCCAGGCAGAGAGGGGAGCTTTTCCATACAGCAAAATCACGTTTGGAATTTCCCGAGCAGGCACATTTCCATAACCTTGTGCTCAAGGAATGGGAGCGCCCCAGTAAACTTCCCGGGATTCCAAAAAGTTGGGATAGGAAGTATCCCTTTCCTGCTGAGGTGGTAAAGTGTTGGTCATCCCCCCCCCCCCCCCGAGGTGGATGCCCCGATCCTAGGGCTATCTAACACCTCTGTCATGCATTCCCCTGACTCTACTACCCTGCGGGATGCTGAGGACCGGCGCATTGACCAGCTGGCATCCCACGCCTTTGCATGTGCGGGGACGGCTCTGCGCCCGGTCTGTGCCTCTGCCATTACTGCTGTGGCCACTAGAACCCTTATCAGAAATATACTTGATAGTGCCCCTGATGATTTGCCTTGTGAGGTGTTCAATGCACTCTCTAGTTGTGATGTTTTTGTAAATTTTGTCCTCTCAGCCATGGATGACACCATCAGAATGTGTGCCAGAACTTCTGCCCTTGTGGTGGCTATATGCCGCTCGGTTTGGCTGCGCCAGTGGGCTGCTGACAACGCTGCCAAGAAGGCCCTCACTGGGTTTCCCTTTAAAGGACTGCGCCTGTTTGGGGACCACCTGGACCTTTTTGCTAAGGGAGGCAGGTTACCCCAGCGCAGGCGGCAATCTCGGCTGAAGCACTTCGCTCACATCTGGAGGCTTCATGTCTCAGACCGGTGGATTCAGGAGGTAGTGTCCTCCGGTTACAAGATAGAGTTAGTTTGCTGCCTGTCCCCCTCCAAGATTCATCAGATCCCGGATTCCTCAGGACCCTGTGTCAGCTCAGGAGCTAGTGCAAGCAGTGCAAGGCCTCCTGGAGCTGGGGGTCAAGGGCTTTTATTCCAGTCTATTCACAGTACCCAAAAAAGATGGTTCAGTCAGGCCCATCCTGGACTTGAAGATCCTCAACAAATTTGTCAGGGGCAAGCGCTTTCGCATGGAAACTCTGCGCTATGCCATCAGTTCCCTGCGCCAAGGGGATTTCATGACTTCTGTGGGCATCAAAGATGCTTACCTTGATATTCCTGTGTTCGCTCTGATGGATCAACACTACCAGTTTGTGGCCTTGCCCTTTGGCCTCACTTCAGCTCCCAGGGTGTTCACCAAGGTGCTAGCTGGCGTGATGTCTCTGCTCAGATGTCAGGGCGTCCGCATGCTTCCCTATCTGGACGACATTCTCATCACTTCCCAGTCTCTACATCAGGCAGAGTTGGATACTCAGCTGGTGGTGTCCACTCTGGAGTCATTTGGATGGGTGATCAACCACCCCAAGTCCTCACTGTCCCCTTCCTTGGTAACTCCATTCCTAGGAATGAATCTGGATACAGTTCAGGCAAGGATTTTCCTTCCTCAGCAGAAGGTGGACAGTCTGATTGCACAGGCTCAGTCGCTCCAAGCTTGTCCTCATCCCTCCATCAGGCAGGGGATGCAGCTGGTGGGCCTGATGGTGGCATGCTTCGAAGCGGTCCCTTATGCTCAGTTCCACTTGAGGCCTCTGCAACTTCACCTATTGTCAGTATGGGACAAGGACCCAGCATCCCTGGACGGGATCTGTGTGCTCTCCCCTCGGGTCAGGAGGTCCCTCTTGTGGTGGATGGACTCAAGGAACCTGTTGGGGGGCAGATCCTTTCTTACCCCTCCCTGGGAGACGGTCACTACGGATGGCAGTCTGTCATGTTGGGGGGGTTTCTGGAAGTCCCTGCGGTTCCAGGGGAGGTGGGGTCCTCAGGAGGCCCACACACGTATCAATGTCTTGGAACTACGGGCGATCAGGTTAGTTCTGGCTCACTTGACTACTCACTTTCGGGGCTTGCCTGTTCAGGTGCGCTCGGACAACCAGATGGCAGTTGCCTACATCAATCATCAGGGAGGGACCCAGAGCAAGGGAGCCCTCCAGGAAGCGTCTCTGATTTTGACTTGGGAGGAGGCCAATGTCCCCCCTGTCAGCTGTGTACATCCCGGGGGTGGAAAATCGCCTGGCGGACTCTTTGAGCAGGGGGACCTCTTGCCAGGGAGAATGGTCCCTATGCAGCAGGGTGTTTCAATCTCTGTGTCACCGTTGGGGCCAGTCCAGATGTGGATCTGTTTGCGTCCCGCCACAATCACAAGCTCCCAGCTTTTGTCTCTCTGTCCCAGGATCCTCTGGCCTTGACCTTGGATGCTCTAGCAATGTCATGGCAGGACTTTCAGTCCCTGTATGTCTTCCCTCCAATTCCCCTACTGGGCAGGCTTCTGCGCAAGATTGCTCTGGAAGGGGTGCCAGCTATTCTTGTGGCTCCCAGGTGACCAAGAAGAGTGTGGTTCGCAGACGTGGTGCAGCTGGCAGTAGATCAGTACCCTCTGCCCTTGGTGCCAGATCTGCTCACTCAGGGCTCACTACGCCATCTCAATTTACAAACTCTGGCTTTGACGGCCTGGGTGCAGAAACCTCCATCTTGATGGAGAAGGGGCTGTCTTCCTCGGTTGTGGATACTTTTGATAAAGGCTATGAAGAAGTCTTCCTCTTCCATTTATTACAGGGTTTGGCGTGCCTACATTGACTGGTGTGAGTCTAAGTCTCTTCCCTGTCGGGTGTTCTCTATTCCCAGGATTTTGGAGTTCCTGCAGCATGGGTTGGAGATGGGACTCCAGCTCAGTACTCTGAAGGGTCAGGTTTCTGCCCTGGCTATTTTCTCCCAGTAGTCCTTTGCTCGGCACCCTCTGATCAGGACTTTTTTCCAGGGGGTCACTCATGTGCGCCCTCCACGTAAGCCTATGGTGCCTGTTTGGGATTTGAACTTGGTTCTGTCAGCCTTGCAGGGTGCTCCCTTTGAACCTGTGCAGGATTCTGCCCTGGCCATTGTTACGCTCAAGGTCGTATTTCTGGTGGCTATCACCTCTGACAGGCATGTGTCTGAGTTGGCCGCGCTTTCCATTCAGCCCCCCTACTATGAGAGACACCAGGACAAGGTGGTGTTTCGTTTCAAACCTGACTTTCTGCCTAAGATAGTGTCTGCCTTTCATTTGAATCAGGATATTGTTGTTCTTTCTTTGTGCCCTAATCCTAGCAATGCTAAGGAGAAGGTTTTGCACTCTTTGGATGTGGTTAGGTGTCTGAAGTACTATCTGGTGGCTACTGCACCTTTCAGGAAAACTGATGTTCTTTTTGTGGTCCCTTCTGGTCCTAGGAAGGGTTTGGATCCTGCCAAGTCTACTATCAGCAAGTGGATTCGTCAGGCTGTGATTCAGCCTACTCTGCTAAGGGGAAGAATCCTCCCTTCCGCCTTACTGCTCATTCCACTCGTGCTATTGGTGCCTCTTGGGCTTTTCAGCACCAGGCTTCTGTTGAACAAGTTTGCAAGGCTGCTACTTGGTCTTCTGTTCATACCTTTTCAAAGTTTTACAAGGTTGATGTTAGGGCCTCAGCTGATGCTGCTTTTGGCTGAAAGGTTCTGCAGGCGGCAGTGGTTTAAACTGTCTGCTGCTGCCTTTTATTGGGGATCCCACCCTACTTTATGGACACTACTATTGGATGTCCCACTTGTAAGTATTATATTTGGAGCAGGACGTTCTGTATACTAAGAAAAATACAATTCTGTGATTACTCACCTGTAGAATTTGTATTATGAGTATACAGTACGTCTGCTCCAACCCACCCTTGGTTTTGCATTATCTTGGATCCCCTGTATGGTGATTGTTATCATTGTTATAGTTGATAGTTTGGGTTGTTTAATTCTCCCGGCTTCTCGTTAACTGCTTTTCAATGCTGGGGATTTGTGGGAGGTCCCCGGGTATTTGAGGGGCCGGGAGGAGCCTATTTTCGATGTCTCTGCAGTCCTGCGCCATCTGGCGGAGTATAAACCACTTGTAAGTATTAGATTTGGAGCAGGACGTACTGTATACTCATAATACCAATTCTACAGGTGAGTAATCACAGAATTGTATTTTTTGTGTACTGCATGTGTGGCAAACAGCTGAGAAGTAACTTATTTGTCTGGCCCTACAGGCACCCCCGCTACTGGTCGCCATACATGATCTTGAGAGGGACGATCCACAGCTGCCTCCACAACAACAGCAGCATCAGCACCCTCTGCCGCAGCATCCAGGCTACCATGGTGTCAGGAAAACATATATACTTGTCCACCAAGGTAGCCATGCCACCAAGAAATTTATTGAGAGTGTGTCTGAGCATAGGCTGGGACATGCTCACAGAGAGGGCGTCCGGCCTCTGGAACGAGGCAAAAAGTGAAGGCAACTCACATTACAGTTTCTCAAGGGAAGCACCGTTAAGTACATAGCTCAACATCATGCATGTGCCATGGGATCACTGCAAAAGTAAGATTTTCAGCAAATGGTTGGGTTTCACACAAGGGGACATTCCAAATTGAGATACCCTACAGACAGGGAAACCACTGGCCTTAGAGTTTTGTAGTGTGGACTATTTGTCTGGCTGAAGGTCTGCATTTATCTGGTGCTGTAATCATTCAGAAAGTTGGGTTATTGCATACATATACTAACCCTTCCCATAGTAGCAACAATAGGTTTAGATTAATTCATTTGAATCATATTGGTAAGCCATTTAGCCCCCTGGTGTCTTGTTTTAGTGAAAATATTTAAGAAGTGTTAAAGTATTATATGAATGTTACATTTTACTCATGGCTGAATGAGGAATAATTCTATTTGAATACTACGTTCCTGGTAATCTGCACATACGCTCACTTCAATAGAAACGTGTATGCATTTCTCTGGATGCATCAAACAAGCTAAAATGGATCAACATGCCCGTCTGCAGGCACAACTTTGCGATAATACTATTGTGCAAGTTCCATTTTAATAGCTAGGTCTCACAAATCACAATGCTGTTTTGAATACTCAGCTGAAAGAATACCTGTTGAGAGGCTTAGAAGTCATAAATATTAATGCGAGTTTACAATAACTATATATATTAGAAAATTCCTCTTATTCATGTCTGTTTGCCTATGCACAGTGCTAATGTTGCCTTTAGCTGCCCAGAGATACAAACTTCTCATAACATCTCCTGCCAGAATACCTTGAGAATTTTTTTTTTTAACAGTTATTTTGATAAGTGGCGATAGGCACCCTACAGATTCTGTGATAATAAAATGTATTTCTCAAAGGATACCTCAATGATATGAAGTGCTACAGTGTAAAAGAAGGGGGATTATTTTTAGTAATACTAAAGGGCAATAAATATTGGTACTACCTAGAGGTAAAGGACAACTATTCCTTAAAAACCTGTGAAAATGAAATGCTATTATATGATAGGCTATAGAAAAAGAAATACTTTACTTACATAATGTTATAAAAAAATCCCCCTCCTCATGTACTTTGATTGGGTATTACTAATAGCCATTAGGCGGGGACTAGAGCTAAAAGTTGTACTCCTCCCATTGGCAGGTGTAGAGCCCTGCTTCCTTGAATTCTCCCAGTCCCAGGGAAACCGGCGCCATTACTACAGGCTACAGTGGGAGGATGTCTCCCTTTCTCTCTGGTCCAGTGGCAGTTTTCTGGTCCCCAACCATTCCATCGCTGACAGTGTGCGAGCACAGCCCAGAGCAGACATCAATCACTATTAGTACAGGTAGCACACAACTGGGGCACCATTTCTTTATTTTTGGGGGATTGTATATGTTATATTCTTAACATGGGTTCACTGCCTCTGCTTGTTTTACAGGCAAGGAGACAAGGATCAGCCACATCCAAAGCCCAAGCGTCCACTTCCTCCCTCAACTCGGGTGGTTTAGGCAGGTTGAGGCGTAGTCCACTTCCACCTTCGACTCCGCAGGTTTAGACAGGTTGAGTCATAGTCTTTGGGAGGATTCACAGTCTTCTGTGGCTGACTATTCCTATTTTGGGAGCTGGTTCCAGCAAGTTGGACACAGCAGACACTTGTTCTGGGTGCTTAGTTCAGTTGGCAGATGGAGAGGATCTTGTGCGTTGGGCTTGCTCCTGCAACTATGTTGCATATTCTCTCTAACAACACCATTTTCTGCCTTCAGTGGTATCCCCTGGATTGAGGGTTCTCTTGTTGTAGTTAGATCCCTCCCTTGAAGGGCCTATGTTGCAGGGCTTGTTCCAGGGAACTGTGGCTGGTGCAATTGCCAAGTAGCCAGATGCCTACCAAGATGAAAATATCCATGAAGTCTTTCCTGAGCATTTCAATCATCTCATTGAATGGGAAAAAAACAGACCCCCCCCCCCTCCTTCCCAAAGTCCTGGATGATTACTACTGTTTTCCTACCTTCAAAAATGGGCCCAACCACTTACAGTGCACAATTCCATTGGCTGTCTGGCCAAGCATACACTGCTTTCCACCTTTGATAGCACCTCTTTTAAAGATGTGGTGGACCGGAGTCTGGACTTGCTTTCAATATGTTTGCCTTGGATGGCGCGGCTCCGAGTCTGGTTTTTGCCATATCTCTGCCTCCAAAAGGCCCATGGTGATGGTGCTGAGGAAAAAGAGTTCCTAAATAATCTGGTAGCAATGGTCAGGTTCGCCATGGACAATACTGCAAAAATGGTAGCATGGAATTCACAATGTAAGTGGCCATGCAGGAGTACCAGATTGCCTCAACAGAGGTCAAGGCAACAGAGCCATTGTGGTCCTACTTTATCGCATATACAGGACTTCAGAGATTTCTAGGGCACAGAGAAGAAGAAGAAGCCAGTGGGTAAGCCCATGTCCCCTTGGTACCCCAAGCAGAAGCCTGAGTCTAAGTGTAATCAGGAATGAAGGGGCACCCTTAACAGACTAAGTGGGGGCTCAGTTTGCACAGATTTGGCAAGTCGATGTTTTGGAGGCCTGAATTAGAGAGGCTGTTTTACGGTATGGCGATTGAGTCCCAGGTGCTGTGGTACAGGAGTCTTTCCCTTATGTGGTGTCTAAGATCTACTACCAGACAAGGTGGACCTACTTCACTTGGCGCGAGTCGCTTGGGTGTTCTTCACAGCAATTTTCTATATTTGATTTTGTGCAGTAGGGTCTGGATGATGGGTTGCAATTGAAAACCTTTAAGGTACAAGTATCACCCTTCTCCATTTTCTTTCCAACATCCCCTGGCAGAAAACGCCTTGATCAACATCAGGGGGCGGCTCATGTACGCCCTCCTCAGAAGGCACCAGTATCTACTTGATTCTCTTTGTTGCTGGGACCACGATTAAAACCCCTGGCTGAGATTTCCTTGATCCTCATGACCCTGAAGGGGGTGATCCGCCTGGCCATTACTTTGGTTCGGAGATTGTCAGAGCTGGTGGCTTTGTCATACAATACTTTTAAGCCTCTCATAAGGACACATTGATTCTAAGTCTGAGTTTTTGCCGAAGATGATTTTCACACGAATAAGTACATTGGGGTAGATTCAGAGCTAGGTGAGATTTTTTTCACTTTTTTTTGAGAAAACTGACATTCTAAATGAGCTCTAAGTTAGACAATGAAAGGGAATGGCAGTTTCTCTCCTAAAAAAAGTAGTGAGAATTTTTACCTGGCTCTGAATCGACCCCATTGTCCTGTCTTCCAGTCATTGGAATCTGGCTCATCTGAAGGAGCAGATTTTGCACTCGCTGTGCTTCGTGCTCTCTGGTGGCCACAGTGTCTTTGCGCAAGACCAATGCTCTGTGAATCCAGCTGAACCCAAAAAGTAGTTGTAGGTTGTTTTTCAAGCCTACTCTGCCAAGGGTAAGGAACCCCTTTTCATGTGACAGCTAAATCTTCCAGATCTGTAAATGCATCCTGGGCCTTCGACACAAGGCTTCGGTGGCCCAGTTGTGTAAGCCTGAAGCCATCTGAACTCGCTCCTAGGGTGGAGTTTATGGGAGACTTTTGGTGAGGAGACCCAGGAATATGAGTAATACAGTACAAAATTATAGAAAATCACAACTGACTGTGTGATGAGAGGCGAGGCAGGTTCCAACACTTTCTTGGCTGATGTTCCTCTCTATGAGTGGCCATATCCACCCCTGCACATGATCTGTCACTGCAATATTATATCATCAGTTGCAAAGTGCACTCATTGACCAGCTGGGTGGCGCCCAGCCAGGATGTTGTGGGCTGAACATGGGCCTGGAAAATCCTGGTCGGATTTTTGGCTCCAGTCCGTCATTGTTGTTGCTAGTTGTGTGACACACACACACACACACACACACACACACACACACACACACACTGCCTTCACATTTTTGTAAATATGTTGTTATATCTTTTTTTGGTACAACGGTGAAGATACAATGTGGATACAATGTAGTCAGTGTACCGTGTCATGTATAACTAATAGTAAATTTGGTGTCTTCTCAAAATAACTCAATACAATATTAATGTCTAAACCCCTAGCAGCAAATAACCCCTTAGTAAAATGGACAAATAGTGCCAATGTCATGTGACATTTTAGTGTGAATGGGGAGCAATATGGGTCAGTGGACAATCAACATGGCACCTCATGGCAAATATAATTGTTGCTCCACATAAGAATGGCCTAGGCTATAAGAAGATTGCCAACACCCTTGAAGTTGATCAAAACTCATGATTTTAACTATGCCAGGTTTTAGTCCTTGCCCCCAGGGCACCCCGATGCGGGGATGTCCTGCTGTGTGAAACCCTACAGATCACCCACTCCAACTCGCCTCTCCCCAGTCCTTTGGTGCATGCACAGCCTCCTGTCAAATCAACAAGCTCGACTGCACTGACAGAAACACATCTAAATCGTCTAAACACTCAGTCCAGCCAAACGGAGCAGGGTGCAGCATCCCCGCTACCCTTTTAGCAGGGAGCAGCTGCTGCTCGTGCATGCCTTGTTGGATCGGGGTGAAGGTGAGTTTACTGGGTGACCTGGGGGGTTTTACACATCGCAGCATCCTGAATCTGGATAATCAGTAGTCTCATAGACTCCAGGGTGGGCCTTGGCCCACTTTAAACTAAACTGCAGCAAGATGACCATAAATGCGTCGCCTGTCACTTAGGGATGATTTTTTCTGTTGGGGTGTGTGGCACTGAATTTATCAATTTTTAATCAAAAGGAATAAATCCTTGACATACAACAGCAGAGCATGACTCCCTCACTTCGAAAACTGGGCCACAGTACAGTATTCCAACGTGATAATGGCCCCTAAACACACCTCCAAGATGACCACTACCTTGCTAAAGAAACTGAGCCAAGCATGTATTGAGACCTGAACCCCTTTGGGCATTTTGGGGGCATCCTTAAATGAAAGGTCTGTAGTATCCACCAGCTCTTTGATGTCATCGTGGAGAAGTGGAAGAGGATTCCAGAGGCAATTATGATGCTCTAGTGAACTCCATACGATAAGGCAGTGCTGGAAATTAATGGTGGTCACTCAAAATATTGACACCTTGGACACATTTTAGCCATTTTCACTTTGGGATTCCACATGTAATCTACCACATTACTTGAGTTTGGTTATTTTTATTCCCCCCCCTTAAAGATTTCACTTTAAATTGTACAGATTATGGGTCAGATGTGGAAAGAGTAATGAAATTATTCATATTAGTCTTTTTTTTGCATGACAATTTTAAACGTATGTGTAGACTTTTTATAATATATATATATATATATATATATATTTTTTTTTTTTTTTTCAATAGAATAGTTATGGAGGGGTCATCTGGATACTATTGGATTTATAGACTGCCTTTAAACATTGTTAATAATTCTTCACCTACCCTATACATAATGGCAAGACTATAGGTTGTGTGCATAATTGAGAGGACCTCGGCCCTTTATTGGAGCATATTGCCACTGAGGCATACACGTTTTCAAAGTCACGGGAGCAAGCCTGGTAAATGAGGCTCTTCTCTATAAAACATTAAGCCATAAATCATTGTGAAATTCCCACCCCAATAAATCTTCCACAATGAAAACCTTTTGATACTCATTCGTTATTAATGACAAGGAGGACTTAATTCTGTTGGCAAACAGTGGTGTTCCAATTTTATACATAGCATTTAACAGTCTAATGAGAGATGAATTTATACGAGCTGGCTCTAGGTTTTACTCTCGGCAGAAAGTTAAAGCTGGTGGTTCCTCACTCTCTGTGAATATACATCTTGTTTTCCTGATGAATATTAATGCTTTATGAACAATCTGACACCTTCGGTTTGTCATTGTTAAAAGTAGACTTGTAGTTGCTTAGGTGGAGTTTGCCATTTTCTAATGCAGAACTCCTTTAATGAAGGCATTTGCATAAAGATAATGCTCTAGTTTCAAATGGTGAGCCCTCATTTCATTTTCTAATTCATGCATTTTTTTTCTGTTTAGCAATAGAAACATGCTTTGTAAATTTTATTCTACCTTTGAATGTATTTAAAATAAATGCATCATCATTAAACCATAATTGTATCTGCTCTGTAGAGCTGTTTCTTTTATTTTTTCTATATTCCAAGTATGTCACACACCCCGCTTCCACTATTCATGACATATGGGTTATGGTCCAGTAGAGGGCGAACGTCTGCAGAGATGAAAGCAAAAAAGAAGCCCCTCCCGGTCCATAAATACCTGGGACCTCCCACACATTCCCCAGTTCCTTCTCTGCAGGACGGCGAGGAAGTCAGAAGATGTCTGCTTCTCTTCCTTGCAGGTAAGCCGGGCTTATGCCTGGCCATTTTTTGCCCTATTTCTGCCCGGACGTTTATACATTAAGCCCAATATTAGCCTCCCAGCCTTGGCTGCAGGTCCGGGCGAGGGTAGGAATCACCTTAATAGGTGTTTAGGGAGCCATGCTCCCCCGTGAGACCCCATATAGAGGGGTAGGCGGAATCCGGGTTGGTGATCCCGGTTTGGGATGCCCTGTCCCTAATTGCATACATATATATATATCCCTTACACCATTCTTGGTACGGGATTATCCCCCTTCCGGGTCCCTCTGTTAACCCTCCAGTGGGGGGGGGGCGGTCTTTTCCTCTTTCTTTCTCTCTAGTGTGAGTGTGTGTATGTGTGCTTGGTGCTGCACTTTACTGGCTGGTCGCCATTTTTTACTTATGCTGAGGGGAACTTCTTCCCCTCAGGCTGCGGTGTTAAGGGGGCGGGGCCGGGCGCTCGCGCGTTGCCACGGCCCGCCCCCCCTTCTGGTTCGAAGCCAATTGCGGAGCCCAGCCCACGGCTGGGAACCGCGCTGCTGGTTGTGTTAGTAGTGGGGCGGGGCCAGGTGCGGCGCACGATCCGCGCTGGCCCGCCCCTTCTTCCTCTGAGCCGATGAGTGGTGGCAGCCATCATACAAAGCACGTGAGTGCCCTCCCGGGCTCTTCCCTTTTATTTACATGACTTCGCCTTGTGCCCCTTTCTGTCAGGGGACAGCGCTAGTCCTTGTTACCTTTTTCCTTGATTATGATGATATATTTAATATATATATATATATATATATATATATATATATATATATATATATATATATTTATTGTGTGTGCATGTGCTTATGGCCACTCCTTTGTGTCTTTCAGGAGGACTCCCTGTGCCTTGCTTAAAAGGGGGTTCTCCCGGTCCTAGGGTCCCTAGCAGAAATTTGGGGCACTTAAAAATCCTCCCACTTGGGACTTAAGGGGCATCCCGGGTTGCTTACCAGCGTAATTCCCTCGGGTCATTGCGATTACCTTAAAATCACCATATGGAGGCTCCACAGGATACCAGGCTCGGGCTCCCCTTGGGACAATCCCGGCTATGTGTGGGTTGTGGGGTATCCCTTACGGGGGAGAATGTGCTTATTTGCATACCATGTGCGCAACAGGCCATAACGCGGCAGTCAGGACCCCAGGCGTCTGGGTCAGTGCCGCCCACCTCTCCTACCCCACCCCGCATCATCCGTACCACAAGTGACATTGTCATTAGTGGGGAGTTGCACTCGGATGTATGTGCCAGGCTGGCCAACCTCAAGAAAATTATTTCTAGCTTAGTGGGCAGAAAGGCCACTGCTAAGAAAAGGCATCTGTCACCGGCTACGCCGGTAATTGATTTTGATGATTATGACTCACCTGATTGGGCTGATTATTCCCCGCTTGAGGAAGGGGAATTGTTTGAGGAATCTGAGACTGAGAAATTGCAGTTCTTTGATTCTGATGCCGGGCAGGCGCTGGGGGATGCTGTTGATACCCCCAGGGTCTTGACCCATCTGTTAGAGGTTCTGGATATTTCCCCACCAGCGGAGGCCCCTCCGAAGAAGGGGGAATTCTTTGGGTTCTCTAAGCCTCGCTTGGAGTTTCCAAATCAGGATCATTTTGACAGCATGATTCTTAGAGAATGGGAGAAGCCGTGTCGCCTTCACGGTGTTCCTCAGGGATGGGATAGGAAGTATCCCTTTCCGACGGACGCGGTGAAGCGCTGTTCTTCCCCTCCCGAGGTTGATGCGCCCATTCTAGGATTGTCCAACACCTTCGTTGTACATACTCCTGAAGCCACTACCCTTAAGGATGGCGAGGACAAGCGCATTGATCAGATGGCATGTCATGCCTTTGCCAGTGTGGGTTCTGCCTTGCGGCCTGTCTGTGCATCGGCACTCGTGGCTGTGGCCACCAGGTCCGAAATCGGGGACATGTTAAATGGGTCCCAGCTCAACCCGGACAGCGTTGAATTCACAACCCTTAAGAGGTGTGAATTGTTCATGAATTTTGTTTTGTCGGCTATGGACGACACTATTACCATGTGTAGTGGAACTTCGGCCCTGTTGGTGGCCATGCGCCGATCGGTCTGGCTGCGCCAGTGGGCGGTGGACATTGCGGCCAAGAAGTCACTTACAGCTTTGCCTTTTTGGGAACGCGGCTGTTTGGAGACAAATTGGATTCTGTGGCGAAGGGTGGGAAGCTACCTCAGCGTAAGAAGCTGCGTCGCTCCTTCCGGGGGGCACGCTCCTTCCTTTCATGGTGCCAGAGGGGGCAGAGGTCTTGCCTACTCTGGCATTAGAGGTGATTCCTGGAACAGAGGTAGAGGACGTGCCCGTACGGCCTCTACCTGGGGTTCCAGGTCCAAGACAGCTGCCAAGCCAGCTCAACAATGAGGAGGCGCCCTCACCCTTGCGGGTGGAGGGACGGCTGCGGCTCTTCTTCCAGGTCTGGGCCCAGGAGGTCACAGACAAGTGGATATTGGAAGTGGTCTCGTCTGGGTACAAACTGGAGTTCGAGTCCCGGCCTCCTCCCAGATTCCTAAGGTCTCGGGTGCCATCGGATCCTTGGGCGGTGCAGGGGCTCCTGTTGGCTGTAAAGAATTTTCTGGACATGGCGGTCATATGCCGGTGCCTCTTTCAGAGAGAGGCCGGAGCTATTATTCCAACCTTTTAACGGTTCCCAAAAAGGATGGCTCCATAAGACCCATCCTAGATTTGAAGCTTCTCAACAGGTTCATCAGAACCAAGAAGTTCCGCATGGAGACTCTGCGTTCAGCCATCGGTTCCCTTCATCAGGGGGATTTCATGACGTCCATAGACATCAAGGATGCTTACCTTCATGTACCAATTTTCCCAGCACACCAGAGATTTCTCAGGTTCGTGGTGGGAGATCAGCATTTTCAGTTTGTGGCCCTCCCGTTCGGGCTGACCTAGGCACCGAGGGTGTTTACCAAGCTTCTGGCGGGCATAATGGTCCTGCTCAGAGCCCAGGGCATTCACATTGTGTCGTATTTGGACGACCTACTTATTACAGCTTCTTCCCTCTGCCAGGCGGAGTTGGACACCAGGACGGTGGTGGCGACGCTGGAAAGGTTCGGATGGGTGATCAACCACCCCAAGTCTTCTCTCTCCCCATCAAGGGAGATCTCCTTTCTGGGCATGAATCTGGATACCAGTCAGGCCAGAGTGTTCCTACCTCAGCCAAACGTGCAGAGGGTTCAGGATCTGATATGTGTTCTCCTGACCACCCCTCGCCCTTACATTCGGCTAGGGATGACTCTGGTGGGTTTGATGGTGGCCTCCTTCGAGGCAGTCCCCTTTGCTCAATTCCACATGAGGTCACTACAACTCCATCTATTGCTGAAATGGGACAGATGTCCACAGTCCTTGGATCAGTCATTTCTGATGTCTCCCAGGGTTCGGCAGTCCCTTCAGTGGTGGCTGGAATCAAGCATGAGATCATTTCTGGCCCCTCGTTGGGAGACGGTTACCATGGATGCCAGCCTGTCGGGCTGGGGAGGTTTCTGGAAAGATCATCAGTTCCAGGGGTTGTGGGGTCCTCAGGAGGCTCACAACCCCATCAATGTCTTGGAACTCAGAGCTATCCTCTTGGTTCTGTCGCGTCTGACACTTCACCTACAGGGTTTACCGGTTCAGGTTCGATCAGACAATCGTACTGCGGTAGCTTACATCAATCACCAAGGAGGGACTCGCAGCAGGAGTGCCCTCAGGGAAGTCTCTCTGATTCTGACATGGACAGAGAGCAATGTTCCTTGCATCTCGGCAGTATACATTCCGGGAGTGGAGAACACGGAGGCGGACTCCCTGAGCAGGGGAGTCTCTCGCCGAGGGGAATGGTCTCTCAACCACAAGGTGTTTCGGGCCCTGTGTCACAAGTGGGGGACTCCGGAGGTGGATCTCTTTGCCTCTCGGCACAATCACAAGCTTCCAACCTTTGTATCTCTGTCTCAAGATCCTTTGGCCCTGGCAGTTGATGCCTTGTCCCTTGCCTGGAGGGATCTGGGGTTTCTGTACCTGTTTCCCCCCTTCTCCATGGTGGGCAAGGTAGTCGCAAGCTGGCGCTAGAGGGGGCACCAGCAATTCTGGTGGCCCCAAGGTGGCCTAGACAGGTTTGGTTCGCAGACGTCGTAAGATTGGCGGTAGATCAGTACAGGCTGCCCCTGTCTCAGGGTCAACTACGTTACCCCAATTTAGAAACGCTTGCTTTGATGGCGTGGCTGCTGAAACCTTCATCCTGAGGGAGGAAGGTTTGTCTGAGGCGGTTATTCAAACCTTGATTAGAGCTAGGAAGAGGTCTTCCTCTACCATTTACTATAGGACTTGGCGGTCCTATATTGACTGGTGTGAGGCTAGGGCCTTACCTTGCAGGGTGTTTTCGATTCCTAGGATTTTGGAGTTTCTTCAGTACGGTCTGGATCTGGGGTTCTAGCTCAGTACTTTGAAGGGTCAGGTTTCTGCCCTGGCTGTCTTTTCTCAAAGGTCTTTTGCTTTGCATCATCTGGTCAAGACTTTTTTCCATGGGGTCACTCATGTTCAGCCCCCTAGAAAGCCTTTGGTTCCCGTTTGGGACCTAAATTTGGTTCTGTCGGCCCTCCAGGGGCCTCCCTTTGAACCGAAGCAGGATGTGGCTCTTTCTGTGCTCACTCAAAAGGTTGCCTTTTTGGTGGCTATTACCTCTGTTCGGGGTGTCTCTGAGTTGGCGGCTCTGTCTATTCAGGCCCCTTTCTTTGAGAGACACCAGGACAAGGTGGTTTTTCGTTTTAAACCAGAATTCCTTCCTAAGGTGGTTTCTTCTTTCCATCTTAATCAGGATGTAGTTCTCCCTTCCTTGTGTCCTAAGCCTAGCAATGACAAGGAGAGGGTTTTGCACTCTTTGGATTTGGTTCGTTGTGTGAAGTTCTATTTGGTTGCTACTTCTCCTTTTTGTAAGACGGACGCCTTGTTCGTGGTGCCTTCTGGGCCCAGAAAAGGTTTGGCGCCCGCCAAGTCTACCATTAGTAAATGGATACGTCAGGCTATTGTTGGGGCCTATTCCGCT
The DNA here is from genome assembly GCA_027917425.1 of Gastrophryne carolinensis. NCBI lineage: Eukaryota > Metazoa > Chordata > Amphibia > Anura > Microhylidae > Gastrophryne > Gastrophryne carolinensis. Next base: position 510,582,227 of record CM051235.1, on the reverse strand, counting down.
AAGGGGAGGGTTCCTCCTTTTAAGATCACTGCTCATTCTACTCGTGCTGTTGGGGCTTCCTGGGCCTTTCAGCACCAGGCTTCTGTTGAACAAGTTTGTAAGGCTGCTACTTGGTCTTCCGTTCATACTTTTTCAAAGTTGTATAAGGTTGATGTGCGGGCCTCAGCGGATGCTTTTTTTGGCCGCAAGGTTCGGCAAGCTGCAGTGGTTTAAATTGGTGCATTTTTTTAATGTATTTGGATCCCCACCCATGACGGACACTGCTATTGGATGTCCCATATGTCATGAATAGTGGAAGCGGGGTGTGTGACATACTTGGAATAATACCATTTTGTGATTACTCACCTTTAAAATGGGTATTATAAGTATGTCACACACCCCGCTTCATCCCGCCCTTTTTGTATTCTGGATCCTTTATATGGTGAATCCTTTTATGGTTAAGAATGTTTATTGTCTCTTCCTGGTCTCCTTTACTGCTGTCATATACTGGGGAATATGTGGGAGGTCCCAGGTATTTATGGACCGGGAGGGGCTTCTTTTTTGCTTTCACCTCTGCAGAAGTTCGCCCTCTACTGGACCATAACCCATATGTCATGAATAGTGGAAACGGGGTGTGTGACATACTTATAATACCCATTTTAAAGGTGAGTAATCGCTACCATCCGGCACTCTACCCTTCCACCATCTAGCGCATGACGATCTATGCCAACAGGTGCACCCTGGCATGGTGGTTCTGCCAGTGATCTGAGGCCATTTCTTGCATATGGATAGAAGCAATGGCCAATCTTTCCTAGTTACTCATTATTTTTATTAAGTATATCCTTGTCCCACACTCTAAGACAGGTAAATCTATATAGCCTTCCTTTTCTGACATTCTGTTCTCTATTGCCCTTGTCCTGTTGGACAAACTCTTCTCCACTCCAGCTTTACCTGGCTAGGAGTGGGTTATTATTGTACAGCCTGAAACACATCATGGTATTTCCCCATATTCGCCGTCTCAATGAATGAGCTCAGAACGGCTGAGTGGAACCTTACTTTGCTATACACAGAAGAACATGTGGGTTTTCCCCCAACCATTCTAAATGTAATTGTATTAGCAAGAGAGGGCATTTTTCAAGAACTCATAGGCTCCATATGAGCCTATCCCCATCGGGCCTTCATGGACCATATTTACGAATTTGCTCAGCTCAGCATTCACTTTTCGGGAGTTTTACAAAATTGATGTCCTGGCTTTTGAGGCTAGATTTGGCTGCAATCTTTTTGAGGTGGATTTGTAGGTCCCATTATCGGCAGTTATAAAGCTTATGGTTCTTTAGCAGGCTGTAGCCTTGTTTTGTTTTCTTAAACAGATTTGGCTAGTTTCAACAAATAGCTAGTTATCACTTGTGCAATGACAAAGGGACAGCTTTACTGTCACAGTAATATTTGCTGTAAAAAGTATTATTTTAGGAAAAACGCCTGTAGTTATCCCGGGGCTTTGTTTTTGACTTTCAGAGCTGTTGGTCATGTGGCCACTGGTCATTTTTGCCATTAAAGACAAATAGATTTTTTTTTATTTTTTGCACAAATTTCACCCCAAAATATTGAGAATACACCTAAAAAATTACAAACAAGACATTTCATGTTAAAGCCCAGACTCTGCTGAAAAAAACAATATATAATGTTCCTGGGAAATCCCTTCAAAAATCACAGTTGAACATGTGGAGTGCAAAATGGTCTGGCAACAGAGAGGGACAAAATCTCCAGGTAGGCTGGAACTTAAAGGGTTAAAACAGTACTGACCCCTTGTTTACAACTCTGTGGCGGGTAGGGTCCGATTGTCTAGGCAAAAAAACAAAAAAGCTATACTCCCCTTTTGTTCTTTGAAGCACCTCCACTCCACCCGGCTCCGCTATTTAAAAGTTTACTGAGAACATAGAACAAGCACCATGTTGTCCTGCAACAGTCTCAATTCTCTGCCTCCTCCAAGACGGAATCATGTCTTGATGAAAGCCGTCATGTCTGACCAGTGCTGGAGACGGGGTCAGTTTTTAAAGCAGGAGCTACCGGGGACAAAAGGCAAGTATAGTTTTTTTTTTTCTCCCTTGACTATAATTTTGACAGGAGGTACTGGCCAAAGCTAGGTTCAACTCTGATCTTGCTGATTCACTCTGATTAATTCCATCCTGGATACCTGCAAAATCGGGGTGAGACTATCTGGGCATGCCACCCACCAATGCTGTCAGATGGCATGCCGGCCATCCCTGTGAATTGGTACAGACTCCCCCATCCCCCCCCCCCCATTTCCCTTTTTTCCTTCTTTTTATTTTTAAAAAGGATCAGAACACAATTTGGGTGCTCCGCTGTTCCCCCTTATGGCACATGTAAGATTGCCAGTCGGCCACATCCCTGGCTTTCAGCTCGGGCACGTGCGCTCCTGCGCCCTGCACTCAGGTAGGCTGATAGCAGCATCGCGAGATCCGTCTGGAAAGATGAGTGTACCTTGACCCTGGGGGAGTTTAACACAGTTATATATAGTTATATCCTCCTATAGGATGCCTCGGAGGCAGGCTAGCGGCCTTCCCTGGAATCTTTTAGATTTATGGGCCTGCCCAATGGGGTTTTGCTTCACATTAACTGTTTGTATACTGGTAAGGGGTCCCCCTAAACCAGTTCACAGGGTAGTGATTGTCGAAACTATTGTATCCGACATTTGGGAGTACTGAATGCTGGATCCTGTTGACTGTCTGGCTGGAGGGCTTCCGAACCGGATTGTCCCCGCTCTGGCTCATTACTAATAAGGGTGCCCATGGGTTGATTATTAAAAGGGACTTAAACTCACTTGAGGCCTGCTAACTGCTCTGTAAATACTAAAATATATTTCAGAATACATGAATGCAGCCCTCGACCAGGCCAGATGTTGCAAAACATTGTTCTGAAATGACAATCTGTAGCTTTAAAAGCTTTAATAAAACAAGGAATTTACATTTCCTGACTAGTAGTTAAATATACAGGTAAAAGGGTTTGAAATTTACAGAAAATGATGTATTTTTCTTTAAGCATCTCTGTAACTGAATTGTGGGAAAAGTTAACATATTTCCTTTTAAATATCTTCTTTCAGTAATGGAAAAGCAAAGCTCAGGAAAAAAAACTTAGCCCAGGTGTCATAGTGAACATTTGTTTTAGCTTAAAAATAAAAAAGCACACACGGTAAATTTAAGATGAATATAAAAGTTAAGTTGCTGAGTAGAGAAGCTGACTTTGGGCAGGAATGAGAAAATGTTCAATATTATGAATCCTTTGCTTTGTGAACATTTCTTTCTAATGCACAATAAGTGACTAATAAAACCAGCAGAATGGAGCGTAAGCAATTTTTTACTTTTTACATTTGAAGCGAAGAAATAACTCTTACCCTCATAACAAGAAAACATTCCACCAAGCTTTAAACAAATACCATCCAGTGTTGGGGGCTTCAGCACCATGATCTTTTGAAATGTTGGACCAAGTCCAATCTGCTACTCTTTGTTAAAGCTGTTACGCAAAAAATGTTGTTTTTGAGTAGATGATGGCAAGTGCAATTGCCCCAAATTTTTCTACAACGTGTAGAAGCAGAGCCTGTGATTCCGTGAGGGTTGTGAGTGAACCTTAAGCCACTTCAACCAGAAAGCCTCCACTAGATTCTGCTGCTTATGCCCACCCATCTGGTGCTCAGGTGAATTTAAGGATGCAAAATAAGAAACAAAGCTTACTTTACCGGTGCTAGACACAGGTTTTAAGTAATTTGCTACCGGGCTTGCAGATCACTGTTGAATAAAATGGTTCAATCACAATCATGAAAACAACCACCAGCATTGCCCCTTCATACCCTCCCATACCCACACACCAAAGCCAAACATATTGGAATCACATGTATATGCTCGTTCTCACATGTCCATCACTTCAGACACCTCCAACCCCTGCAGACAAACACACATACATACCCTGTCGCAACAAACCACCCACTCTCACACACACAGAATTTTGACTTATACTAATGTCCCACAAACTCCATTGTTACACTTTTTTATGCTGTTGTAGTCTTCTTGCACTCTTGTACTCTTCTTCTCCTTTTACCACATAAATGGTGTGCAGGCCCCCTACTGCATCACCTGCACACACCCCACACCAAGCATATCTGCACAGTGCCAGAGTTATTCATTTCTATGTAAAACAATGTATGACCGTTGGAGGGGGCCCATGTACTGTGGGAACCCAGGTCAAGATGACCCTGTGAAGCGCACCAAAAATTGGTTCATGCTCCATTTTATCTATTTTACCCTAATACTTATGTTATTTCCCACATATTACTTCTATCTGCACTGCACTCCACCTCCACTGATGTTTGTGGCCGAGGGGTTGAGTCTTACCTAAAGCCTTATTGATTTTATGTGCTGTGGTAGTAGTGTAGAATCACCAGATTTTGAATGAAACGGCTCAGTGTCTTTTGTAAACAAAAATATGTTTCAACTGGCACAACGAATCCACATTATATGAAGTGTGGACATATTGGGCTTAGTGGCGTATCCCTGGAGGTACCTGTACCCCGATTGAGAAAAAGATGTAGACAGTAGGAATTACATTGATGGCTGTTGCCATGCAGACACAGTGTTAGGAAGGACTAGAGAAAACAATCATCCAGCAGAAAATGTGTGAGGGACCTCTGGGCCCTGGATGTGTATAATTTTATTTATACAGAAGACAATTAACCCTTTAAACGCCAGCCACGTAAAATTTACATGGCAGCCCCCCTGCAGTTAACCGCCAGCCACGTAAATTTTACGTGCCTGACTTTCCCCACTAATAGCATATGGATGGATGGGAGGTAAGTATTAACATTTTTTTTTTTTTAATAAAGTTATTTTTAAAAAGTGTGTCTGTCGGTTTTTTTTTACTTTTAACCCTTTGTGAACTGGTAAGGGGTCCATGAGACCCCTTATACCAGTTCACAAGGCTCGGGGGTCTGGCAAGTCACCTGCAACTAGCAGGTGACTTGCCATTAACCCCTGGCCCCCCAAATTACCTGCCTCCCCAAAGCCCAGGGGGGGGGGCAGAAGGGCCGTGGCCCTAGGCTATGATGGCTTGTAGCCGGCAGGGCCAGGGGCCACTAAAGCTGGCCCCTGCGCCCTGTTCTACAAGCCCCCATAGCTGGTCACAGGCTGGTTACGCAGGGTAGGGGTGACCTCACGCCATTTTTTTTTTTGATTTTTTAGGGTTTTAACCCTTAAAAATCCCCCCAAAAAACGAGGTCCCCCTCCCTGTGAGGGGGGACCCTATGTCATTTTTTTTTTAAATTAACCCTATGTTACCTGTAACCCAGTAGGAATAAAAGGCTTCCAGCAGCAGCAGGAGAGCAGAAGCCTAAGTGATTAGCGTGTGATACAGGGATGGATGGGAGGTAAGTATTAAAAAAAAATAATTAAAAAAAAATTTTTTTTTAATAAAGTTACTTTTAAAGTGTGTCTCTGTTTGTGTTTTTTTTTTTACTTTTAACCCTTTGTGAACTGGTAAGGGATCTATGAGACCCCTATACCAGTTCACAAGGCTCTGGGTCTAGCAAGTCACTTGAAGCTAGTGGGTGACTTGTCATTAACCCCGAGACCCCCCATTACCTGCCTCCCCAAAAACCCTTAAAATTCCCCCAAGAAATGGTGTCCCCCCCCCCCCCCCCCGTGAAGGGGACCCCACACCAATTTTTTTTTTATTTAACCCTTTATTATGTGGATAGTAGTTGTGTTTTATTTGTAAATGTTATAAAGTGCTCTTTTCAGTTTAGGGGATCACCTGGACAGGAACGGGGGGCTACCGATACGTATGTGGTATCATTGTAATCGGGAGAAATGGGGCTTTCACATGCAATATGGTTTTCTTTAATAAAATAAATGTTTTTGTTAAAATAAAGGAGACAGTTTAAAAAAAAAAAAAAAATTATTTTTTTTTACTTAAAAATATATTTAAAAAGTAGAAAAAATACAAACAAGACATTTAATGTTAAAGCCTAAACTCTGCCACAAAAAGAAAATATGCCATTTTCTTGGAAATTCCTGCAAAAATCACGGTTAAACATAGCTCAAAATGGTGAAAAATATCCTGTCAGCAGAGGGTGACAAAATCATAAGTAGGCTGTCAGTTAAAAGGTTACAGGTATCTATGCATGTTGGGTATTGTTCTGCTCAGGGGACCTTGCGCTTTCAGATTTAGCTTGTTTTTTCTTATTTGCATATTGATATTTTGGGAAAAGGTTTTTTTTATTCTGCTTTTTTATACATTTTTTTGTGAAACCCTGTGCAACCTAAGAATTCTTTGAGATATTACTTCCAGAAAGGTGAGCCCACTACAACAAGCTGGGTACGCTTAGAAAGCTTACCATGTGTACTTTCAGGGAATATATGGTTTATCAGGGATATTCCAAATGTAAAGGGTTGTTTTGGTAGAAAAAGCACAAGGTGCGCACTTTGTCAACAGAGCTGAAATTTTGAAGTAAAATTACCGTTATGCGCATGCTTTACTTTGGTGTGTTTGGCAACTCTTTCCTTGACAGAACCTATGCATGTTGGGTATCGTTCTGTTAGGGGGATGTTGCTTTTTCAGATTTTCAGTTTTTTTTCTGTTTTGCATATATTTTTTTTAGGAAAATGTGGTTTTGATTCTGCTTTTTTATTCATTTTTAGGGAAACCCTGTGCAACCAAAGAATACATTGAGGGATTACTTCCAGAAAACTGCACCCATGTCAACAAGCCTGGTACGCCTAGAAAGCCTTAGGTGTGTACTTCTAGGGAATATATAGTTTGTCAGGGGGTATTTCAAATGTAAAGGGTTGGTTTTCTTGAAAAACTGCAAGGTGCGCATATTGCATAGCATAGTTGAATTTTATCTGAAAATCTCCTAAAGCATTGTTTCAGTTTGGGGGAGTCTCCTGGGCAGGAAAGGGTGTCTACCTATACATATGTGGTTCCGCTGTAACCAGGAGAAATTGGGGTTTCACACGCAATAAGACTTTATTGACAAACTTACATTTTTTATTACAAAAAACACTACAAATTGTAAAAAAACGCTTTTTGTTCTTATTTCTTTGCACAATTTTCACCCAAAAATCATGTTAAAGCCCAGGCTCTGCTGAAAAAAAACAATATATCACTTTCCTGGGAAATCCCTTCAAGAATCACAGTTGAACATGGGGAGCGCAAAATAGTGCAAAATGGTCTGGCAACAAAGGGTGACAAAATGTCAAGGTAGGCTGGCGGTTAAAGAGTTAATGCTAAGGTGCGCTCAAAAATGGCTGACCCCCCCCTTTCTTTCTAAAACTAAAAAAAAGTTTTTTGGCTGGCTTTAAACGAGAAGCAAGGAATAGCATGGCAAATAAAATCCAGTGGAAATAAAGCAAAGTAAAAAATCATTAAATATAAAGTGGAAATTGGCCGGATATCAGTTGGGCGTCTTGCAGTAGCAATATACGGTTACGCAGAGTTCTGGTAAGTTACAGCTGTCTGTGTTGCTTCTTGTTAATGGCACCTGAGTTCACCACAGTGCATCATTTCCCAGCAAGGTGGCAGCGTAATAATGAATATATTGAGCAATGACCACAGAGCCTCTTGTTGTTGCAGGAAGAATCCTCCGGTGGGAAGAGCCAGAGTCTAAACAGAAAGATATAAGACTGTAGTTAATTCCGCAGAAGTTTGGGGAAATCAGAAATGGCCAGTATTCATTGCATTGAATTTATTTATGTACTACATGTCCATATCTTTTTAGTGAAATCTCCGATTCCTCTCTGAGTGATGGTAATGTTATTCCTCACAAAGCTCTAGCCACTGGTAGAAATGGGATTTGAAGATGGAGAGAAGTTTTTTTTCCCATTCCAGTGTCTGAAAGGGTTTCAGTAAAATAGTATTGATGTACTGTATCTTCCCGCTTTGCTACAACTTTTGAAGTTCAAACACCTGCGCTGCGTGGCACATTTGTTCCCCCTTGACTTTTGACTGCATCACAGATTTGTCTGAAGGGAAGCAGTAGAGTGGTTAGTTTTGTTAATTAAAGACAGTACTAAAAGGAACATCCATTTGACATGTTTCTGGAATACACTGACAGACTGCCAGGAGGATGAATCTTGAACTTTGTTTCTTTTGTTTATGAAATGTACAGGAGACAGTGACATATCTTGTGTTTTCAAAAATAGAAATTTGGTTGCCCTGGGAAACTGACACAATATAATTTCCATTTTTAAACTAGAGTCAAAAATAGTGTTGTTCCCCTGTTTAATTGGTAGCTATGTGCTGGAAGCTCTGCACCGGAGCCCCCATCCCTGAAACGCACATTTTTCTGTATTGCTTCTGCCAGAACGGGTCTCCAAGTGACCACTGGTGTTCATGAAGGTGAAGCTCATTGGTCAAGTGGGGCCACGATGCAGAGCGGTATCCATGAAGCAAGTGAGTAAAGTCACCAGAGAAATGTTATCACCATTCAGTATGTGGTGTGGGCCATCCAGCAATTGGAAGCTCCCTGCTATCTATTATACAGAGGCAGCACTCATTTTCGAGTGGTGTTCCAATTTAAAGCAACTTTTAACCTAAACTCTTGCAACAGCCCTTGGGGATGCCCACAGGTTGAACGTCCATTGCATAAAACAAACACATTTAGTTTGACTGTTATTACGCACTCCTTGAGTTTCCCATTTGACCGCTGGTGGGCAGGCAGCTCCCTGTACAGCTTTTGCACACCCAGCAAACCCTATTTGTCACTGCAGAACATTGAATATGCTTCCCCGAACCTCTCTGCCACTGATAGATGTGAACATTGTGTATTTTACCCGATTATGTGCTTAAAGAGATTGAGCATGCCATATCAAAATGCATGGGGGATAAGTTTTAAAGTGGAAATATAGTTAAACTAGTGAATACTGTAAACAATCTGGTGGCACTTCCATGATGTTCCACAAACCCCTGCACCCAACTTCTCACACTGTTCTATGGCCCCTATCATCTGTACTGCAAATGGCCTCATAACCTTTTCCCATAGCATGGCACGGCCTGCTCCATGAAATCATTACATCTGGGTAATCCGCCACAAGGTGACGCAGTGTACTGCAGAAGAGTTGTGGCTCCTCCCGGTACCATATAAAAATGGAATCACCATAGACTTATCCAGTTTTTTTTTCTGTGCGGATCTGCGAAGATAGAAGATGGCTCTCTATATTGCGCAGGTGAGCGAGGCAACTAAGCCTGCAGCCCTGCAGGGCTATTTCCACCCGTTTCCGAACCCTCTGTGCCTCCCAGCCTCGGCTGACGGATCGGGCGAGGGTAGAGGAGCACTAGGGTCAAGTGCTCAAGGAGCGCTGCTCCAAGCCGCAGACCCTGTAACACAAAGGATAGCCGGCCATAGGCTTTATGGTGAGCCTGCTAGTTCCTGTCCTAGCTTCTGAGGGGGAGAGTGTTTGACTGTTTACTTGTTCTGGCGTTTTGGGGTCCCCCCCCATCCCTGACCTGGGCTGTCGCCACTGCTCACTTGCCTTCCTCTCTCCCTCCCCGCCGTTTGCTCGGTGGGGGGGGGGGTGTTAGTGGCGAGGGTGTTTTTTTGCTGTTTTCAATCTTGTTTACTGTGTTTAACTGTTTTTCGCCGCCTGGCCGTTTTGTACTATGCTCTGCGGCGGGCGGCGCTATATCTGTCAGGCGTTTTTTTCTACTATGTGATGACGCCAGCAAGGTTTCGCGCTATTCGGGGGGGCGGGGCCAGAGGATGACGCGTATCACGTCGTCCTCCCGCGGCCCGCCCCTCAAGGTTCCTCTGCCGGCGCTATTTTGATTCTGCTGCACGTCTGGGGCCCTTCTTCATCCCGGAGCTGCGGCGGTGATCCCTGTCTGTTGTCGTTTCCTCTTGTGGTCTGGCGGTTGGTGCCCTTTCCCTGCTTGGTCCGTGAGTCCCCTTCGGGGGTTTTTTGGTTCACTGGGGCATGTGCTGCGGGATGCTTATGTGTCTTTACTTATATCTTTCAGTCGGGACAACCGTGGGTTGTGGTTTCTCCCGGTCCTACCCCTTACCATCTCTCATCTTCCCTTACTGGCTTCTGGGGGCATCCCTTGGGGGGGGGGGGCATCCCGGGTGGCTCTTATTAGCCTTTACCCTGTGCTGGCCTGTTGCGCCTGTTAATCATCGTATGGAGGCTGCTGGGGATAGCTTCAGGGCAATCCCGGCCGATGTTCCATGTGTGGGGTATCCCCTGTGAGTAACAGTGTCACAGTGTGCGTGCCATGCGCCCAAGGTATCCTTGCGCTCCAGGCTGGACTGCCCGCTTTGCTTCCCAGCTCTGCGCCCCCTTCGGCATCGCCTACCCCCCCGCCCCGCGCCTGAATTTAGCCCCCAGTGGGGGGGATACTAGCGGGGGGTCACAGTCTGATCTGGCACTGCATGTGGCCAGTATTGAAAGGCAGATTGCCAGGCCTGTTCCACGTAAGGCCTCTGGCAAGAAGCGGCACCTAGCTCCCGTGACATCCCTCTTTCCTGAGGAGGATGAGGGAGCTGATACTTTTGTTGGCCTTTACCCCCTAGAGGGGGGGACACTTTCAGGACTCTGACTCCTCTGGGGACCAGCAGAAGGGTTACGGCAGTGACCCTGGGTCTGCGTCTGGGGAGGACTCATGGTTCCCTGAGGACACTGATAGCCTGTTAGCTCACATTTTTGAAATCTTGCACATTGTCCCCATGCGTAAACTGTCTTCTTTGCACCACAACCCCCCCCCCTCCACACACACACCAGTTACATTTCTTATTTACATTGTCTTACACCATGCCCTGCACCCTGTCCTATCTGTTCTACTGGATGTCCGATCCTGCTGCACAACGTGGAACCCCAAGCTTGGATAATAATTTCTTCTGGGATTGCTCCTGCTACCTACCGGATTAGGTCCCCAAGTGACCGCCGGCATTCAGCAGGTAGTTCACAGCAAAGCTCACTGGGCAAGTGGGGCTAGGATGCATCATGCCATCCATGAAGTAGGTGAGTAAAGGTGTCAGGAGGCAGGATTCTCCAGCCAGTCTGCAGTGTGGGACATCCAGCAATTGGAAACTCCTTGCTAGTAATTATATAAAGCAAACCTTTAACCCACCTGCAGCAGGCTTTGGGGACGCTCACAGGCTGGAGCGCCACAGTGACAAAACAAAAGCAAACTTGGCATGACCATCATTAGCTGGTGCTCCAATGTTCCATGTGACCTCTGGTGGTAAATAGGGTTTGTTGGGTGAATGTGGCTGGCTCCCTGTACAGCATGTGCACACCCATCCTGTTAACCCTATTTGTCACAACAGAACAGTGAACATGCTCCCACTGCACCTCCCTACCTCTATTGGATGTGAAAGTTGTGTATTTTGCTTGATTATGTGCTTCGCGGGGTGCTTGAAGAGGAGGAGTATCCCATTTGACTGGAGGTCTGTTTTTATCTGTGTGATGGCCCATCCCAAATCCTCTTTCATCTGTACTGCAACTCACTCCATCTTTTTACTGCTACTTTCCATCAAACCTCCTTATTTTGAAAGGCATTAGGATAAGGTGGTGTTTCGGCTTAAGCCGGATTTCTTGCCTAAGGTTGTGTCTGCTTTTCATCTCAATCAGGACATTGTTTTGCCTTCTTTGTGCCCTAACCCTGCTAATTCCAAGGAGCGGGCCCTTCACTCTTTGGATGTTGTCAGGGCTCTGAAGTTTTATTTGGTTGCTACTGAGTCTTTCAGGAAATCTGATGCTCTTTTTGTTCTTCCTGCTGGATCTAGGAAGGGTTTGCCTCCGGCTAAATCCACTATCAGCAAGTGGATCCATCAGGCGGTGGAGCAGGCCTATTCTGCCAGGGGGAAGGTTCCTTCTTTTTAGGGTTACTGCTCATTCCACTCATGCTGTTGGTGCCTCTTGGGCTTTTCAGCACCAAGCTTCTGTTGAACAAGTTTGTAAGGCCGCCACTTGGTCTTCTGTTCATACTTTTTCTAAGTTTTACAAAGTTGATGTTAAGGCCTCAGCTGATGCTGCTTTTGGCCGCAAAGTTCTGCAGGCGGCAGTGGTTTAAACTGTCTGCTGTTACTTTTGGGGTTCCCACCCTACCTTACGGACACTGCTATTGGATGTCCCAAGAGTAAGGAATATTTTCTGGAACAGGACGTGCTGTATACTTAGAATAATACAATTCTGTGATTACTCACCTGTAGAATTGGTATTATATGTATAAGTTAACTGAGCAGGTGTGCACATGTAGACTCATGCAGGCCCAACTGGTTAACACCATTGGTTGCCACTACCAGCTGGTAGTATAAAAGGGTGATAGATTGACATTTTTTTTTTATTTCAAAGTGTTAAAAAGGGGTAAATGGAAGAACTCGCTTTCAGCCAACAGATTTTTCCCAAGACATGCAATAGAACAGGCACAAATACTATTTTTGTATTTTTCTAAAGGAATAAAGAGAACAATGCTGGACTTTGCTCCCCAGCCAAGCATATTTATTTCCATTTAGGAGAGGAACATTCATTAGCTCGGAGCACTGTATGAGCAGCTCATGCCGCCATAGAATGTGGGACATGGACACTATTATTTGCTGGGCTGAACTTGACTGAATTGTTTAAAGAGTTCATTAAATCAAATTCCACAATGCAGATCTAGTCAATTAGAGGACAATTCCAGTCTGCAGTTTGATTCTGCCTTCTCTTATTTAGGAATAAGGCACTGGAAGACATGAAAGTCCCTTATACTTAATTGAGTGCAGTGTTTCATGATTTGCATATATAGTACATCTGATTTGCATTGTACAAGACTAACTGCACAACTGCCAGCCCCTGCTGGATACCCTTCTAGAAACTTGAGAGTTGTAATACATATTTTTTGTTGCTCATCTTTAGCCTAGTCTGGAAGATCCTCCCTATTAAAATTCAGTTACGAGATAACCTCTCTCATTTTTTAAGGAGATTTAATTGTTGTAACGGGGCTCTGTCAGCTGTTCTATATTTGAAATTCTCATTGAGGGCTTTGCCGAAACCACCATTAAAACAGTGTCAAAAGATTAATTCTCTAATCCCACTTCCTGTGAAAACTCGGGATGAAAGAGACGAAACAAAAATGCATTTTATTTTGCAAATGATCCCTAATTTTCCATGAAAATCAATTCCTCTACTGTAGTCAATTAATATGAATGGCTTCTAGCTCTAGGTTAAAAATCGCTACGGATTAAAGTGCTATGATCTTGAGAAAGGAAGCAGACCCTTGATCTTATGCAGCCACCCTGCCAAGTCATAGTTTGGATTGGTTGTGGGGCCCTTACTATTGCTGTGCAATTGAAGGAAAAAAAAAATAACTTGAAAGACTTTTCAGGCTTCAGGTGGCTTATATTTTCTGTTTCTGGAGACTTTGAATGTCTATAGATTCCATAATGCCCTTGTTTTATTTTTTTATTCCTTTGTTTAGATGGGCTTTCGGTGGTACATTTATAGCAAATTATAATACAATATAATAATTCATCAGCACATTATGAAATAGTATAGTACAGAGGGTGATTAATTCAGATACATTTTCCTCAGTAGGATTGTAGAGCAAGCCTGGTACATCATAAGTTGGGATGAGCGAAACCACTGAAGTTCGGGTTCGACAATTTCACCGAACTTGCTGCAAAAGTTAAACCCAAACCCCATTGAAGTCAATGGGGACCCAAACTTGGGAGGCCCAAAACTGTGATGCAAGCACACTGTGATGAATATGAGAGGATGGCAGAGTTTCAGAGCTGCAGAGAGAGGCAGTCAAACAGAATGTCTGGGACAGAATAAGTGGGGGTGTTTCCGTTCTTGACCAGATCGGCGGGTGGGGACTGAAAGCTGAGTAAGGGAGTGATTTTCCTCAGTAAGGAGACATGAGGAAGCAGAGCGCTGAAGCCCCTCAATGAAATGTAAGATACTGATATTTATTTTTTAACTTTTGACTTGCCAAACACTTTAAGTGTTTTACTAAATATGGCTTTTAGTTTCAAACTGAATTTTTATTCAGGAAATAGAATCTTGTCAGTCTCAATATATGCATAGTATATATAGATAGTGTCAATACAACATACAATCATATTGTGAACATGTCAGGTTATATAGTCCAAGTTATCTAACATTTTATAATTGATCACATCTTAAGATATAGTTTAGTAATCATAATTGAGGAGTGGCTTACAATTCAGTGCCTCATTTCCATTATTTTTGTCTTTTTCCTATTGCATGGCACGGCCTGCTTCAAGAAGTCCTTACGTATGGGATATTCCGTCACAAGGTGGCACAGTGTACTGCAGAAGAGTTGTGGCTCCTCCCAGCACCCTATAAAAACCGGATCACCAATAGACTTCTCCACTGTTTTCTCTGCAGTGACACTGCGAAGATAGAAGATGGCTCTTATATTGTGCAGGTGAGCGGGGCAACCAAGCCTGCGGCTCTGCATGTCTATTTCCATCCGTTTTCTGGACCCTCTGTGCCTCCCAGCCTCGGCTGTCGGATCGGGTGAGGGTAGAGGAGCACTAGGGTCAGGTGCTCTGCCCTAGTGGTGGCTATACGCCGCTCGGTTTGGCTGCGCCAGCGGGCTGCTGACAACGCTGCCAAGAAAGCTCTCACTGGGTTTCCCTTCAAAGGACTACGCCTGATTGGGGACCGCCTGGACCTGTTTGCTAAAGGAGGCAGGTTACCCCAGCGCAGGCGGCAGTCTCGGCCCTTTTGGGGACAGGGCTCCTTTTCTTCCCCCTACCGTGGAGCCAGACAGGGGAGGGGGGTCTCCCTTACCGGGGCCCGAGGAGATTTCTGGGATAGGGGCAGAGGACGTGGACGCCCTGGCTCATCCTGGGGCTCTAAGTCTTCTCCCAAGCCCCCTCAGGCATGAAGGGGCGCCCTCACCCATCCGGGTGGGGGAAGGCTTCAGCATTTTGCTCACGTCTGGAGGCTTCATGTCTCAGACCGGTGGATTCAGGAGGTAGTGTCCTCCGGTTACAAGATAGAGTTTGCTGCCTGCCCCCCCCCCCCCCCCGCAAGATTCATCAGATCCCCCTGTGTCAGCTCAGGCTCTAGTTCTGCCGGTGCAAAGCCTTCTGGAGCTGGGAGTCATCTATCAGGTCCCCTTACGAGAAAGGGGCAAGGGCTTCTATTCCAACCTTTTCACCGTGCCCAAAAGAGATGGGTCAGTCAGGCCCATCCTGGACTTGAAGATCCTCAACAAATTTGTCAGGTGAAGGCACTTTCGCATGGAAACTTTGCGCTCTGCTATCAGTTCCCTGTGTCCAGGGGATTTCATGACCTTTGTGGACATCAAGGATGCTTACCTTCATATTCCTGTTTTTCCAGGTCATCAAAGATTCCTCAGGTTCGCTCTGGAGGATCAGCACTACCAATTTGTGGCATTGCACTTAGCCTCGTCTCACCTCGTCACCCAGAGTGTTCACCAAGGTTCTGGCAGGGGTGATGGCTCGGCTCAGGGCTCAGGGCATTCGCGTGCTGCCCTATTCGGACGACATTCTCATCACTTCTCAGTCCCTCCATCAAGCAGAGCTGGATACTCAGCGGGTAGTGTCCACCCTGGAGTCATTTGGCTGGGTGATCAACCATCCCAAGTCTTCCCTGTCTCCCTCCTTGGTGACTCCCTTCCTGGGAATGAATCTGGATACAGTTCAGGCAGGGATTTTTCTTCCTCAGCAGAAGGTGGACAGTCTACTGGTGCAGGTTCAGTCCCTGCTCTCTTGCCCTCATCCCTCCATCAGGTAGGGAATGCATCTGGTGGGCCTGATGGTGTCGTGCTTCGAGGCGGTTCCTTATGCTCAGTTTCACATGAGGCCTTTGCAACTCCACCTCTTGTCAGTATGGGACAAGGATCTCGCGTCCCTGGACCAGGTACTTGTGCTATCCCCCCTAGCCAGACGGTCCCTCTCGTGGTGGCTGGACTCCAGGAACCTCTTGGCGGGCAGATTCTTTCTGGCCCCCTGCTGGGAGACAGTCACCACGGATGCCAGTCTGACGGGTTGGGGGGGCTTCTGGAAGTCCCTGCAGTTCCAAGGGAGGTGGGGCCCTCAGGAGGCCTACACACCCATCAATATTCTGGAATTAAGGGCGATCAGGTTGGTGCTGGTTCACTTGACCCAGCACCTTCGGGACCGGCCTTTTCAGGTGCGCTCGGACAACCAGACGGCGGTTGCCTACATCAATCATCAGGGAGGGACCTGGAGAAAGAGGGCCCTCCAGGAAGTTTCTCTGATCCTGGGCGGAGGACAATGTTCCCTGCATATCAGCTGTGTACATCCCGGGGGTGGAGAATCTGCAGGCAGACTCTCTGAGCAGGGGGACCTCTCGCCTGGGAGAATGGTCCCTTTGCAACAGGGTGTTTCAATCTCTGTGTCACCATTGGGGCCAACCAGATGTGGATCTGTTTGCGTCCCGTCACAATCACAAGCTCCCGGCCTTTGTCTCCCTGTCTCAGGATCCTCTGGCCTTGGCCACGGATGCTCTGGCAATGTCATGGCAGTAATTTCAGCTCCTGTATGTCTTTCCTCCATTCCCCCTGTTGGCCAGGGTTCTGTGCAAGATAGCTCAGGAGGGGTGCCAGCTATCCTGGTGGCTCCCAGGTGGCCAAGAAGAGTGTAGTTCGCAGATGTGGTGCTGCTGGCAGTAGATCAGTACGCTCTGCCCAGGGTGCCAGACCTGCTCACTCAGGGTCACTTACGCCATCCCAATTTACAAACTCTGGCTTTGACGGCCTGGCTGCTGAAACCTCCATCTTGATGGAGAAGGGGCTGTCTGCCTCTGTTGTTGATACCATGCTAAAGGCTAGAAAGAAGTCTTCTTCTTCCATTTACTATAGGGTTTGGCATGCCTACATTGACTGTTGTGAGTCTAGGTCTCTTCCCTGTCGTGTGTTCTCTATCCCAGGATCCTGGAGTTCCTGCAGCATGGGTTGGAGCTGGGGCTCCAACTCAGTACTCTGAAGGGTCATGTCTCTGCCCTGGCTGTTTTCTTCCAGAGGTCATTTGCCCAGCATTCTCTGATCAGGACTTTTTTTCCAGGGGGTTACTCATGTGCGTCTCCCACGTAAGCCTATGTTGCCTGTTTGGGATTTGAACTTGGTCTTGTCTGCCTTGCAGGGTGCTCCCTTTGAACCTGTGCAGGAGGCTGCCCTGGCCATTCTTACTCTCAAGGTTGTCTTCTTGGTGGCGATCACCTCTGTTAGGCGTGTGTCTGAGTTGGCGGCGCTTTCCATCCACCCCCACTACTTTGAGAGACACCAGGACAAGGTGGTGTTTCGCTTTATGCCAGATTTTCTGCCTAAGGTTGTGTCTGCCTTTCATCTGAATCAGGACTTTGTTCTTCCTTCCTTGTGCCCTAATCCTAGTAACGCTAAGGAGAGGGTTTTGCATTCCTTTGATGTGGTTAGGTGTCTGAAGTACTATCTGGTGGCTACTGCACCATTCAGAAAAACTGATGCTCTTTTTGTGGTCCCTTCTGGTCCCAGGAAGGGTTTGGCTCCTGCTAAATCTACTATCAGCAAATGGATCTGTCAGACTGTGATTCAGCCCTACTCTGCTAAGGGGAAGAATCCTCCCTTCCGCCTTACTGCTCATTCCACTCATGCTATTGGTGCCTCTTGGGCTTTTCAGCACCAGGCTTCTGTTGAACAAGTTTGCAAGGCCGCTACTTGGTCTTCTGTTCATACTTTTTCAAAGTTTACAAGGTTGATGTTAGGGCCTCAGCTGATGCTGCTTTTGGTCGCAAGGTTCTGCAGGTGGCAGTGGTCTGACCTGTCTGTTGTTACCTTTGGGGATCCCACCCTACTTTATGGACACTGCTATTGGATGTCCCAAGTGTAATGATTCTTATCTAGAGCAGGACGTACTGTATACTAAGAATAATACAATTCTGTGATTACTCACCTGTATAATTGTTATTATGAGTATACAGTACGTCCTGCTCCACCCCTTGGTTTGCATTATCCTAGGATCCCCTGTATGGTGATTATCATTGTTATAGTTACTGGTTGGTTCTGTTTTCTTTCTCCCTGCTTCTTGTTAACTGTTTTTCAATGCTGGGGATTTGTGGGAGGTCCCGGGTATTTGAGGGGCCCGGGAGGAGCCAATTTTGCGGTCTCTGCAATCCAGCGCCATCTGGCGGAGTAATACCCAAGTGTAATGATTCTTATCTGGAGCAGGACGTACTGTATACTCATAATAACAATTCTACAGGTGAGTAATCACAGAATTGTATTTTTCCACTTCGTACTACTAGTTTGACCTCAATCCACTCCATTTCTTTGCATTCCTTTATTATTGTATGTATGTCTTTCTCTTTTGTGCTCTTGGTCACTATGACCGAGTTTTTTTCTTGCAAATGTTGCTTAGCAAGAGCACATAGTGATATAAGAAGATATCTTTACACAGTGTATATACATTCCTGACTGTGTTCATCTTTAGATGGCATTAATGTAATAAATGAAACGGGGTTTGTATGATATATATATATTTTTTTTTTTACTATATTAAAAAAAAAAAGATTTGCATGGGGTGCTCCCACCCCAAAAGGCAACCATCCCCAGCACCAGGCATAAGGGCTTGTAACCCAGGGCCCATAGGCCACGCACCCTGTCCCTGCAAACTTACAAGCCCTTATGCCCTTTAGTATGGGCTTGGGTCTTCCACACACCAGATGCCCCAAATGGGAATGCTGGTAATAGGTTGGGTTACCAGCAAATGCAATGTCGGCTCCTGACCCTAGTGAACAGTACCAGTTCACCCCATTTAGAATTGATCCTTAACATTGAGACTCACCCAGTCATAAACAAAATACTGACATACTTGTCAACTGCCATACATTTAGATTACTACGAGAGATATTTGAAGGCTTGGTCCCCATGGTTGCGGTTCCAAGGCTTGACAGTGAATGACTCTCCAACCCGTGAGCTGTAGGGACCTACCCCCTACCCTCTCTCCTTCCATCTCCTAACTCTCCGGTATGTTCTTTCTTCCTCCTTGCCTTTCTCTTTCTGTTTCTTCTATTCCGAGCTAGTAATTTCCATAATTTATGCTCTCAATTGATAAAGTCCAGCATGGAAGTCTACAAGTATGTCATCTCTGCTATTGATGATGTTGTTAGACTGAAGCGGTTTTAGTCTTGCTGTTATCTCGGAGGCGTTCATCATGGCTAAAACAATGGTCTGCTGACGCAACTTCCAAGAAGACATTACAGGAGAAGTCTAACCCTTTTAATGCCTGACCATTTCGCAGTGGCAGAGGTTCTTCTACCTCTAGGTGCCGAGAGAAGTTCTGGAGTAAACCCAAGACCCAGCACAAGGCCAAACCCTTTTTGCGAAACTAGGCTAAACCCCCTTTTAAGCCTTCCCAGGCATAAAGGGATGCCCTCATCCTGTCGGGTGGGTGAACGACTTCTGCATTTTTCCCCTCTTTGGAAGCGGCATATAGCAGATGCATGGGTCCAAGAAATAATTTAATTGGGCCACAAAATTGGGCCACAAAATCGAATTAGGGGCCAGACCTCCTCAAAGGTCCGCGGTAGCTCACCTGTCGCAGTTAGGAAAGTTTGTCCCATTACCCACTCAGAGAGGAGTTACTATCCCTATCTGCTAAGCCATTATATCCATCCCTGGGATTCCTCAGTCATAGTGGAACCTTGTATTTATGTACCGTATATACTCGAGTATAGGCCGACCCTAAGCCGAGGCACCTAATTTTACCACAAAAAAATGGAAAAAGTTATTGACTCGAGTATAAGCCTAGGGTGTTGGAGGGTAGCGGAGGATGCAGCCTCCACTAGCCTTAGACGAGCTATTAGACGAAGGGGCAGGAGCGGACCTGAGCGTGCCGACTGAACCAGAGGCATTAGCCCCAGCCTGTGCCTGTCCCAATGGGCAATGCCCCAGCTATTCTACAAAACTGCCAGCCACAGTCATGGTATTAGCCCCAGTCTGTGCCTGTCCCATTGGGAATGCCCCTGTCATTCCAGAATTAAACACTGCCAGTCATGGCATTAGCCCCAGCCTGTGCCCTGTCCCATTGGGAATGCCCCTGTCATTCCAGAATTAAACACTGCCAGTCATGGCATTAGCCCCAGTTTGTGCCCTGTCCCAATGGCCAATGCCCCTGCCATTGTAAAATAAAACAATGTGGTCATGGCCACAGCAATGACCCCCCAGTATAGTGTCACCCCCTCACACAGCCGTGGGAGCCTGCCCTCCCGATGCCCAGTCATATTGGAATGGCAGCCTGTGACGGGCATGATGCTGCCAATGAGCAGTGCGAGGGAAGCAGCTGCCAATATTACCTGGGATGGAGCGGGCATGGTCACACGCACACATGGACACTGCAGCCGCCACCCTGTCCTCGTGACTGCAGCACGAGGACCCCCCCCCCCTTACCTGTTGTTGCGCGCTGGCCACCTCCGTTCCCTCTGCCTCCGCCGCCGCCTCCTCCGCCGCTCTCACAAACGCGCAGCCACTTCCTGGTTGTTGCGCGCCGGTTGGTGGGCGGGCCCCATGTGGTCGGCGTCCAATAGAAACAATGGACGCCTCCCACCAACCTGCGCGCAACAGCCAGTAAGTGTCAGTGTGTGTGAGAGCACTGACTCGAGTATAAGCCGAGGCGGCTTTTTTCAGCCAAAAAAGTGGGCTGAAAAACTCGGCTTATACTCGAGTATATACGGTAAATATGTTGTGTGTTTGCATTTAGGAAAAAAAATATCCTGAAAATCTTGGGGTTTGTTTCTCTTTAAGTAAGGAAAAATACACAAGTTCCCAATTGTTATTTTCATCTCTTTATTACAGATGCCTCTCTCTTGTGGCAGCTGCAAGCTAGAAGAAGCCCTTATCAAAAGTGCTGTGGGAGAAATCATTCTGTCTGGCTGTAAAGAAGGAATCCATGAGATAAAGCTGAAAGGTGATGTCGTTCCTGAATCAAGGTGCGTTTAATTGAGATGTTATGCATACTACATATATTACATAGAAATAATGCCTACACCCCCAAAGATACATTGGTTCTAAATCAGAATCCTTTTGCTTGGTTATGTTGGTCAACAGAGATGAAATCTAATGTTTTGTTTTCAACCTTCATTGACTCGATTTTCATAGATTTTTTTCATAGGATAAGCAAAAATAAAATGAGAAAAGTAACATATCCTGCACTGACCTGAAAAATACAACCGGATATTCACAATCTCTTGCCTGTTAAAAAATATTTACCAGGAACCTCTTCATTTGCTTCCTGGAAAGATAATCCTTTTTTCTTTTCTTTCAGTATGATTTCCCTCTGGTTTTAAAGATGGGACTAAGTGAAAAACATCTCCCTTCTTTATTTAATTTGACGGGCTTATGGGGCTTGTGTGTATGGAAAGAGTATGTTTTCTGCCACTGTGCATTGTGGGGTTATGTCAGTTAAATTCAGTCAGCAGCACGTCTGGAATGCTGGGAAAGGAAGTTCCAATATAACTGCTACCAGAAAAAAAAAATGTGAGGCAGCATTTCAGCCTTGAGTTGGTGCAGGTGTAAGTGCTGACAATGATTCAGTATCATGCATGCAGATGGGGCAATAGAGTTTTGAGGAGTTTTTTGTGCCAGGCTGTTGGTCTGGTTTAATGAGGACACCTGTGACTTAATCCTTCTCTCTATTAGTTCCTGGGGGCCCTGAAGATTGCCAAATTCAGGTGTGATGTTGGGCAGGAGATTCTGGAAGATTGCTTTGGCTCAGTAAAACTCTTTATTAAATATTAACAAGCATTAGTTGTTGTGCCTTGTGCTTTTCAACATCTGAGGCTGTTGGCTACTTTACTGAGTTCTGGTGTGTGAAGCAAGGCATTTTGTAGCTGAGAGGAGGAAGATTGTGAGTTTATCTGTTGTGGTGCATAATGTGACCTCTGGTTATGCAAGCAGTGCTAGCTGAGGGGGTTAGGGAGTGTGCATTCCTTGGACCTCACCATCTTGCCTGTGTGGTGTGGAGCCAATTCAATGTTCCTTCTTTCTTGGCTACTTATGAGTGAAAATAGTATTCCAGTCGTATATGTCTGGCTAGAGCAATATCTGTCTGCTGTCAAGGGGACCAAAATATGCCAATGTGGATTTGGCAGGCATGCATGGGGCTGTGCACTTCCCGATGGTGAAACCTATAAGCTGCATTTCATCACAAGAGCAGCTTGCACAAAGGAGTTGCCACAGAATCATAGAGGGGTGAGATTTCTACCAACATTTTGGGCTGATCTCAGGGTAGATCCCAGCAGATGATACGCAGACAGCCACAAGGGATGTATAGTGTATGCTTGTTCCTGGTCCCTTCCGACTCAGCATGACCCCCCCCCCCCCAGAAGAACAAAAAGGAGGGCCTGATAATCCTGCTTACACATGAGAATTAGAGGGGTGCTGTGCCAGCAGCAATTCATACCAAAGTAAAGGAAATCTGTGGGAGAGAAGCTGTTACCATGTATCCCTATGGTGGCAGCAGCAGCAGGCACAAAAGCATTCAGTCAGGGAATACAATGTATATAGAAGATTTCAGCTGTTTGCAAAGCAATGATGAGTGATTACAGGTGAAGGCTTACTACTTCAGGCTAAAAATGAGAGTTGATTGCACAATGCTATGAGGCAATTTTGATTGAAGGACTTGGTTTTTCAGCGGCAGGTCGCTCATGTGTAGTCAAGATGGCTGCTGCCATGTATGTTTAAGAGTGCAGAATCTACCTCTATTTCAAACATCTGTTCAATAAGCTCATGTCACTGATTGCAGAGAGGGGCTTTAAGGGAGCAATTTATTAAGCTTTCATTTTTTGATAGGAGGTCAAAACCGCTTAAATTGAGGACCAAAAGGTGTCCCTTGCATGTTTAACACGCCTTCTTCAGATGGAAAACCCTAATAATTGTGTAAATTTTCTTTATCTCAATTTATATATTACTATAATACCACCTGATTTGGTCCCATTGCAAAACAAATAACAGGCTAAATATTGTACAGCATTCACTATGTAACTTGGGCTCCTTTAGAGAAGAATGATTTGCAAGCAGCCAGTGTGAAAATTTGGGCAGATAAACAGTGAAGATGCTCCCGTGTGTATTTCTTTGAGAGCGTCAGAAGTTCCCCGCACAATATTGCAGCATTAGAAAATAAAAAGTGTTCACTTCTTTGCATGCTGGCTGATGCCAGAGACACGTCTTAGTCTCTCTCATTGGCTCCAGTAGGTGAAGCGTTTACAGCGTTCTCTTGCAGCGTATCTTTTGTTTGGGACACAGGGGAGCCCCTCTTCAGTGCTGGCAAATGAAAAGCTGCTAAGCCCTCCAGCCAGTAAAGCACGCATTCAGCTTGTTCCCATACTATTAAGAAAAAACACCCAGCCGATGCCAGCGTAATATTGTGTTTTATTGTTTGAAAGACAGGTTTCTTGGTAGCCATTCAAACCTAGGAACTCCTGGGGCCCACACTATTTATGTTTGCTGGACAAGTTTTTTTAAATATTTTTTTTTCATTATTAAATGCAATATTTTTCTTAAGCAATTTACTTAAAGTGAACCTGTCTTTTCACACGCTACTTACAGGTACCAGTATGACTTACAGGATTTGGTTCAGAAGAGCAAGTTATTGTTTTAAAGGCAACCTCCAGGCAACGTTGCTCTTTAAATTAGCTGCATGTTTGCAGGTCATGTCACCCACCATACTACATTCTTGCTCTTTTAACTATACTGTGAAAAAAAAACCTTATGTTTCAGTCTTCCAAATGAAGTGTTTATACTCGGGAATACTACATGGCCCCTGAAGAGTTAGGAATGTTATTGTATATACTGTATAGCTGCTGTCCTCAAGGAGGAATTTTATTATTTCACCTTACCCCATTCTTGGCTCTACCACCGTTATCATGATTGTTTTTCATGCACACTGACAAAGTATAATTTAACGTTCATCACTCGATGTTCTGCTTATAGCTCAGCTGTCAACTGTCTCTCCTCCATGGGGCCACCAACAGGTCATGTTTTCCTATTGCCTGGCATGGCCTGCTTCAAGAAGTCCTTACGTATGGGATATTCCACCACAAGGTGGCGCAGTGTACTGCAGAAGAGTTGTGGCTCCTCCCGGTACCATATAAAAACTGGATCACCAATAGACCTCCCAGTGTTTCCTCTGCAGTGATACTGCGAAGATAGAAGATGGCTCTTTATATTGCGCAGGTGAGCAGGGCAACCAAGCCTGCGGCCCTGCATGTCTATTGCCGCTCATTTCCGGACCCTCTGTGCCTCCCAGCCTCGGCTGACGGATCAGGTAAAGGTAGAGGAGCACTAGGGTCAGGTACTCAAGGAGCGCTGCTCCAAGCCGCAGACCCTGTACCACAAAGGGTAGCCGGCCATAGGCTTTATGGTGAGCCTACTGAGGGATGTGGAGTTCCTGTCCTAGCTTCTGAGGGGGTGGGTGTTTTTTTGGGTACTGTGTGCCTTGTTTCTCTGGTTTCTGGTCCTCCCCCCCCCCCTGGCCCGGCTCTCGCCGCTGTCTGCTTGCTCTCCCCTCCCCCTCTCCCCGGCGTGTGTTCGGGGGGGGGCGGTGGTAGCACGAGTGGTTTTAACGATGTTTTTCACCGCCGTTGCCGCTTTGTAGTCTGCTCCGTGGCGTGCGGCGCTATAGCTGTGACGCGTTTTTTTGTATTGTGATGGCACCGGCGTGGTCACGTGAGCGCCGTTTTCGCGCTCTTCGGGGGGGCAGAGCCGGGGGATGACGCGTATCGCGTTGTCCTCCCGCGGCCCGCCCCTCGAGGTTCTCGTGCCGGCGCCATTTTGAACCTGCTGCGCGTCTGGGCTGCGGCGGTGATCTTTTCCTGTGTCGCTTCCTCCCGTGGTCTGGCGGTTTGGTGATCCTCTGCCTTTGGTCTCCTTGTTCCGTGAGTCCCCTTTGGGGGTTTTGTTTCCTTGGGGCATGGGCTGCGTCTTGCTTATGTCTTTCAGGCGGGACAACTGTGGGTTGTGGTTTCTCCTGGTTCTGCTCCTTACCCCCCCCCCCCTCATCTCCCCTTTACTGGCTCTTCTGGGGGGAATCCCTTGGGGGGGCATCCCGGGTGGCTTTCTATTAGCTCTTACCCTGTGCGGGGCCTATTGCGCCTGTGTTAATCACCATATGGAGGCTTCTGGGGATAGCGTGCTCGGGGGTCCTTCGGGGCAATCCCGGCTGTGTGCCATGTGCGGGGCATCCCCTTTAAGCGGTAGTGGCGTGGTGTGCTTGCCGTGCGCCCAAGGTATCATTGCGGCCCAGACTGGGTTGAGCGCTTCTCTTCCCAGTTATGTGCTCCCTTCGGCATAGCCTACTCCCCACGTGAATAAATAGGCACGGCACTCCAATACATAGGTGTAAATGCTTATATTCTGTCAAAGCAGTAATAGTTCCATTACCAAATATGGAACAGAAGATACAATCCATATCATGGCCAAAAAGACAGTCTCTTCCATTCATCCAATGTTTCAGGGGTCAGGAGCCCCCTTTATCAAGGAAGACTGTAAACCACGCCTGCATTTAGCCCCCAGTAAGGGGGATACTAGCAGGGGGTCACAATCTGATCTGGCACTTCGTGTGGCCAGCATTGAAAGGCAGCTTGCCAGGCCTGTTCCAGGTAAGGCCTCTGGCAAGAAGTGGCACCTGGCTCCCATGCCCTCCCTCTTTGCTGAGGAGGATGAGGGAATTGATGCCTTTGGTGGCCGTTGCTCCCTAGAGGAGGAGGAGCTCCCTAGAGGAGGAGGACTCTGACTCCTCTGGGGACCAGCAGAAGGGGTACGACAGTGACCCTGGGTCTGCGTCCGGGGAGGATTCATGGCTCCCCGATGACACTGATAGACTGTTTGATATTTTTGAAACCTTGCACATTGCCCCCCCTGAGGTAGCTAAGAGGAAGCAGGGTGAGCTCTTTCGTCCTGATAAACAACATCTGGAGTTCCCTGAGCAGGGCCATTTCTCTAATATGGTGCTCAAGGAGTGGGAACGTCCTAATAGATTGCCCGCGGTGCCCAAAGGGTTGGATAAGCGGTATCCCTTTTCTGCTGACCTGGTCAAGCGATGGTCCTGTCCCCCTGAGGTGTACGCTCCCGTTCTAGGGCTGTCCAACACCTTGGTCATGCCTTCCCCTGACACTACTATACTGCGGGACAGCGCGGACCGGCGTATGGATCAGCTGGCCTGCCATTCTTTGACATTTGTGGGGGCTGGGCTGCGTCCGGTCTGCGCCACTGCCATTACTGCTATTGCCCTTAAGAAAAAGCTCAAGCGTCTCACTGATGGCACTATGGCTGGTAGAAGGAGGGAGGATTATAGGGCCCTATTGCTTTGCTCTGATTTTGTTGCCTTTGTCCTTACTGCCATGGATGATGCGGTCCGGCTGGGTGGCAGGGCCTCTGCCCTCGTGGTGGCTATGCTCCGTTCTGTTTGGTTGCGTCAGTGGGCAGCTGACACTGCAGCTAAGAAGGCTCTCACTGGGCTTCCTTTTGCGGGGCTGCGGCTCTTTGGTGAGCGTCTGGATGTTCTAGCCTAGTATGGTAGGCTACCTCAGCGTAGGAAGCAGCCCTCCACTTCCTTCCCTTCCTTTCTTGCTTCCAGAGGAGGTCGTGGCTCCCTCTTCTCGGGTAGCCGCAGAGATTATTGGGGCCGTGGCAGATACTGTGGTCATCCCAGTCTCTCATGGGGTTCCAAGCCCAAACGCCCTCCCAAGGCCCCTCAGGCATGAGGAGGCGCCCTCACCCATCTGGGTGGGGGGACGGCTTCGGCTCTTTGCTCACATCTGGAGGCTCCTCGTCTCAGACCGGTGGATTCAGGAGGTGGTGTCCTCCGGTTACAAGATAGATAGAGTTTGCAGCCTGGCTGCCCCCAAGATTCCTCAGATCCCGCATGTCTCAAAACCCTCTGTCAGCTCAGGGTTTGCGCCTTGCAGTTCAATGCCTGTTGAAGTCAGGAGTCATTTGCCTGGTGCCTTCCCAGGAACAGGGTCAGGGGTACTACTCCAATCTTTTCACGGTCCCCAAAAAGGACGGGTCTTTGAGGCCCATCCTGGACTTGAAGGGTCTCAACAAGTTTGTCAGGTTCAAGCACTTTCACATGGAGACGCTACGCTCGGCTGTCAGTACCCTTCGCCCGGGCGACTTCATGACCACTGTGGACATCAAGGATGCCTATCTTTACGTGCAAATCTTTCCAGGTCATCAGAGATTCCTGAGGTTCGCTCTACAGGATCAGCATTACCAGTTTGTGGCTTTACCGTTCGGTATCACCTCTGCGCCTCGGGTGTTCACCAGGGTGCTGGCGGGTGTGATGGCTCTGCTGCAGGATCAGGACATTGGCATCCTCCCTTACCTGGACGACATTCTGATTGCGGCTCAGTCTCTTTATCAGGCCGAGAAGGATACTCAGGTGGTTACCTCCACTCTCGAGTCCTTTGGCTGGGTGATCAACTTTCCCAAGTCTTCATTGTCTCTGTCTTTGGTGAGGTCCTTTCTGGGCATGACTCTGGATACCTCTCAGATCAAGGTGTTCCTGCCTCAGCAGAAAGTGGAGGGACTTCAGAAGCAGGCACGGGCTCTGCTCTTGTGTCTCCGTCCCTCCATCCGGCAGGGGATGAAGTTGGTGGGCCTGATGGTGTCCTGCTTCGAGGCATCCCTTTGCTCAGTTTCACATGAGACCTCTTCAGTTGCACCTCTTGTCAGTTTGGGATCGGAATCCTGTGTCCCTGGATCAGCAATTTGCTCCGTCTCCCCTGGCCAGACAGTACCTCTCATGGTGGCTGGACTCAAGGAACCTTCTAGTGGGCAGGACCTTTCTGTCTCCATGCTGGGAGACTGTCACCACAGATGCCAGTCTGACCGGTTGGGGGGGGGGGGCTTTTGGAAGTCTCTGAAGTTCCAGGGTCGGTGGGGCCCCCAGGAGGCCCATGCTCCCATCAATGTCCTGGAACTGAGGGCGACCAGGTTGGTTCTTTCTCAGCTGACCACACACCTTCGGGGTCGGGCTGTTCAGATCCGCTCGGACAACCAGACGGTGGTTTCCTACATCAGTCATCAGGGAGGGACTCGGAGCAAGCGAGCCCTCAAGGAAGTGTCCCTGATACTGTCGTAGGCTGAAGAGATTGTCCCTTGCATCTCAGTGGTCTACATTCCGGGGGTGGAGAACCAGGAGGCAGACACCCTGAGCAGGGGGACGTCTCGGCTGGGGGAATGGTGCCTCAGCAACGAGGTATTTCACTCCCTGTGTCACCGCTGGGGTCACCTGGATGTGGACCTGTTTGCGTCCCGCCACAATCACAAGCTTCCAAGATTTGTCTCCCTGTGGCAGGATCCTCTGGCCTTCACCATGGATGCGCTAGCGATGCCTTGGACGGAGTTTCGGCTCCTCTATGTGTTCCCTCCCTTTCCTCTGCTGGGCAGGGTGCTGCGCAAGATAGCCCAGGAGGTGGTACCAGCCATTCTGGTTGCCCCCTGTTGGCCAAGGAGGGTGTGGTTCGCAGACGTTGTGCAGTTGGCAGTAGATCGGTACATCTTGCCCAAGGATCCAGATCTTCTCACTCAGGGACAGCTGCGCCATCCCAGTTTACAAACGCTGGCTTTAACGGCTTGGCTGCTGAAACCTCCATTTTGATGGATAAGGGGTTGCCGGCCTCTGTTGTTGATACTATGATTCGGCTAGGAAGAAGTCCTCGTCCTTTATCTACTACAGGGTCTGGCATGCGTACATTGCCTGGTGTGAGTCGAAGTCTCTTCCTTGTCGGGTGTTTTCTGTTGCCAGGATTCTGGAATTTTTGCAACATGGTTTGGATTCTGGCCTTCAACTTAGTACCCTCAAGGGACAGGTGTCAGCTCTGGCAATTTTTTTCCAAACATCCTTTGCCAATCACCGGTTGGTTAAGACTTTTTTCCAGGGAGTTACTCATGTGCGTCTGCCACGTAAACCTATGCTACTGGTTTGGGACTTTAATCTGGTGCTGTCTGCTCTGCAGGGTCCTCCCTTGTAGCCTATCCGTGGGGCTGCGTTGCCCATTCTGGCCTTTTTGGTGGCTATTGGGTCAGGCGAGTTTCTGAACTGGCGGCGCTTTCCATCAAACCTCCTTATTTTGAGCGCCATCAGGATAAGGTGGTGTTTCGGCTTAAGCCGGATTTCTTGCCTAAGGTTGTGTCTGCTTTTCATCTCAATGAGGACATTGTCTTACCTTCTTTGTGTCCTAACCCTGCCTATTCTAGGAACGGACTCTTCATTCTCTGCATGTTGTCAGGGCATTGAAGTTTTATTTGGTTGCTACTGAGTCTTTCAGGAAATCTGATTTCTTTCTCTGAAATCTTTTTGTTCTTCGGTCTGGACCTAGGAAGGGTTTGCCTCAGGCTAAATCTACTATTAGCAAGTGGATACATCAGGCAGTGGTGCAAGCCAATTCTGCTAAAGGGAAGGTTCCTCCTTTTAGGGTTACTGCTCATTCCACTCATGCTGTTGGTGCCTCCTGGGCTTTACAGCACCAAGCTTCTGTTGAACAAGTTTGTAAGGCCGCGACTTGGTCTTCTGTTCATACCTTTTACAAGATTGATGTTAAGGCCTCGGCTGATGCTGCCTTTGGTCCTTCAGGCTGTGGTGGTTTGAACTGCCTGCTGCTACTTTTTGGGGATCCCACCCTACCTTACGGACACTGCTGTTGGATGTCTCATACGTAAGGACTTCTTGAAGCAGGCCGTGCCATGCAATAGGAAAAATACAATTCTGTGAGTACTCACCTGTAGAATTGTTTTTACTATGCATGGCACGGCCTGCTTATCGTTATTTTTGGTTGCTTCTTTATGGTGATTGTTCCAAGTTAGTTGGGGTTGTTACCTTTTTTACCTTTATTATCTCCTGGCTTCTTGTATAACTGCTTGTCAACACTGGGGAGGTCTATTGGTGATCCTGTTTTTATATGGTGCCGGGAGGAGCCACAACTCTTCTGCAGTACACTGCTCCACCTTGTGGCAGAATATCCCATACGTAAGGACTTCTTGAAGCAGGCCGTGCCATGCATAGTAAAAACAATTCTACAGTTGAGTACTCACAGATGTTGTATTTTTGCAGATCTCCACATAGACACACAAGTGAAGTTATTAGTGCTCAGACAGACCAATAGAGCCGCTATGTCGAAATCTACAAAACATGACCTACTGGTGGCCCTTGGAGACAAGTTTTGACACCCCTAAGGTGCAGTAATACAAAATGCAAAATGCATCAGATGTATAAAAATGAGGGTAATATTATATGATTGTCCATCACTAAAATATCAAATTCCTTGTAAAATTAAGCTTGATGCGTTTAGCTCTATTAGGCTTTTCTTAATAAATCTACAAACTGTTTGGTACTTTGAGCAGGAAAAGAAGAAATACATTTTCTAGTATGGGACCTGGACACACACATTTTTTTTATCAGATTACACTCTCCTGCAGGACTCCAAAATGAGTTTATAGCAGAAAAATATTCACTCTCTTATTATTCCCCATCTGCTCAAGTGTGCTTCTCTGCCCTCAGTTATTCGGGAGAAGATTCTCTTGCTAGTTGGAAGGCAGGGTAGCGCACCAAGACTTGCCTCACTGGGTGTTCCCCATCCCAATTTTTAGTGGTATGAAACATATTGCCTGCAGAAGACATCTAAAAAAAAGACAGGGTGGAGCACAAGGAGGGGTAGGCGAGGTACAGGCAACCGTGGGAGGATAGATTAAGGTGAACAAACGGGCAATCACTAACTGGGCGGTTTCACACACAGGGGCCTCTAGATATGGGAACGAGGACCAAAACCCAGTTGAGTTTAATACCTGGATTTCAGCCTGCTTTAATTATGTGTCAGTGCAGGCAATTTATTTTGAAAATCAACATTTACCTTTCTTTCCACTTCCATGATCCGCCACAGTCCAGGTACCATAGTTGTGGCCTTTGGTTATTGTCAGCTCAGGAGCTAATGCACGCTCTCAGGGCAGCTATGGCAAGCTGGAAAGCAGAGTGGTCTTAGGTGATTCTATATTCAGGTTGAGAGTGTGCATCACCATCAAACCTCAAATAGTGCAGTTGCAGGCACCCCAGACTATGATCGATTAAGGTAGCTGTAGGATAGGTAATTATTGGCCTAAAATAATTTCACCTACACTGACACCTTAATGCTGCAGACTGGGACGGGGGATTCTGGACTGGAGTGTAGTGAGGGGAAGGATGCTGTGATTTAGATACTTTAACCCATCAGACCTTAAGCCCCACAGACGACAAAGCGGTGCTTAACTTTTTCATACATTGTCCCCTCTGCCAGACCCAGAAATGACTGCATGACCATAAGCCTGACCTTGCAGATATACTTTTTCTTCAATTCACCCTATTCAATGGAAAAATCTCTCTTGGTGTTCTCTGAAGGGAATGGGTAAGGTTAATTTAGGACCTGGAGGCTTGTTAGATTACCAGAGGGCCCTCCTTGAAGAGAGCCTCCAGTCTTTTCAAGCCACTCTTCACCACCCTGTTCGCTCCCCTTGATCAATTTTGAGAATTGAGGTAATTCTTCCAATCCTTGCTGTGACCAGACGCTGCTGTTGCAGCTGTAAATTGCTGCCTCTGAGTTCCTAGCTCCTCTTCTACCATGCAACGGTGCTTGGCTGCCCCACAGTCCGGAGGATTACAATGAGATAGTGAGTAGTTTTTCTATGATTCCTAAAACAGGCATTGCTCGGAAGCAGTGACTGGTGGGCGTGAAGGGTGCCATGCTAAATATTTGCCCTGGGTGCAAGAAATCCAAGCTATGCTTTTTCTGATTGGAGATTGTTTCTTCTGTCTGTTTAACACTAGATTTTGTTTAGATAGGGGAAGACTGAATATTTGTCTGACTATATTATTATTTAGGATTCATATTTTTTAATTTATTTTATAGCATTTTTCAGTGTGTCAGTGACGTAAGTCAGTGACTTTTCACACACACCCTATTTATTAAAACTTTTCATGCAGGAAAAACATTTTACTTGTTAATGAGAGGAAGTTGGAGAAATTAATGACATAGATCCCAGAACCCTCCAAGATGTCTCCTTTTAACCATGCACAAGCGGCTCTCCCTTTTTTTTCTCTTTTACTGTATGTAGTTTAATTTCTTTGATAGGGTTCAGTAAGCAAATGCAAATAGATTTAATGATTTGCATCAGTAGATCATTTCTCACTTTAATATCCTCGGATATTTTGGTCAAGGACTTTTTCCTTTTTGGTGGCTGGCAGAATTTCGTATAATAAAAAAATATTAATGCGGGATCCATTATGATACATTCAAATTAAATGATATATTTTAACCATTTATTCTTGGGGAATATTTTTCAAGGAAACGCATTCTGTCAGTCTAGTGACAGTCAAAAAGGAATCTATCTTGAAAGAAAATGGAATAACTCTTAAAAATGAATATGGAACAGCCATATTAATGCACTTTTAAGGAATAATCATTACGGTTTGGGTTCTGACGTGAGATGATTGCCTGTAGGCCTCAAAAGTCCTGAGCCACAAAAAGGCTCTTTAAAAAAAGACCGAATGCAAATGCATTATTCTGTCAGAAATGAAAAATACTGGCTTCAAACAACTTTGGAGAGAGCCCGCAAAAAAAAAAGATGCCGGGTTGGTAAATGGGTTCATAAGTTATTTTTCTTACAGTAGTAAAAGGAGCATTTGAGGAACACATTAACAAATACTTAATAATGTTGGCTGAGACTTTTTATTTTCTTTCTTAATAAATGCACATGTATGTACAGATGGTATCATATTTAGAAAGCACTTTGCTTTATAAGATAAATTGAAACCTTGGTTGCACACAATTTGGGCCACAGGTATTGTATAAGATGAGCCTATTTCTTCTAGCACTGTGTTACTCTATATAAAAGGATATTTTCCCCAGATGTCCTCCAGGACGGCTAGCCACTTACTTCCTCTCCCTAAACCGGAAACACAAACTGAGTATTAAAGCCCTGTCCCTTTCCCTCAGCTCTCAGTGTTTTTGTGTTTCCTCCAAGGAAACGAGATGGATTATCTTCATGGATTTAGGGTTGATGGTGGGTCATTTTAATTCAGGCCATCAGAGTAACTCAGTCACGATTGGGTTAACCTCTCGGCCGAAGGGCATGGACTGCCATGACCATGTCACAGTGCTTCTTCTCGGCCGCCACCTCTGGAACAATTTCGGCTAGGCGAAGTACCTAGCACCACCGAAGCGGCCGGTTCTCCTCTGGGTTACTGCGCATATTCTTAGTATACAGTATGTTCTGCTCCAAATCTAATACTTACAGTTGGGATATACTCCGCCAGATGGCGCTGGACTGCAGAGACATCGAAAATAGGACCCTCCCGGACCCTCAAATACCCAGGGACCTCCCACAAATCCCCAGAATTTCTCTGCAGTCTGCCTGCGAAGGACGAGAAATTGGCTCTCTACTCGCAGGTGAGCAGGGTTATTAACCTGCGGCCCTGTAGGACTATTCCCACCCGTTCCACTAGTAATATGCCTCCCAGCCTTGGCTGCGCTGGTCGGGTGAAGGTAGGCAGCATCGCCGTTGGTGCTTAGGAGCGCTGCTCCACCGCAATCCCCCACCAAAGGGTAGGCGGTTCAGGCTTATGGTGAGCCTCTATAGGATGCCCCTCCCGCACTATTGCCCCTGCCAATCGGTGGGCCCTATTTAAGTGGCCGCCGTCCTCCCTCATCCTCCTTGTAGTCTTCGGGGGAAAAGAGGGGGGGGGGTGTATGTGTATAGATATGTAGGTTATGAAGTCTGTGCTTTCACCTTTCACATGTCTTTATTCTTGTGTCAGCCGCTGCGCTGACTTGTCTTTATTGCTTTTAAATTTACCGCCGCCGCGCGCTGGTTCCGCGCTTGGCGGCGGCATTACCTCAGGCGCTGGTGCGCCATCATTGGCTGTTGGCCTTCTGGCTTCGCGCTCTTCGGGGGGGCGGGGCCCGTCTTTGGCGCCTTCCGCGTCATCGCTGTTACTGGCTCACCCCTCGAGGTATACCGATGCCATCTTTTATGACTTGGTTGGCCTATGCGCGACGGACTACTGCCTACCGCGGTCCGTAAGTACCCTCGCGGGTGGCTTTATCTGCTTCACTTTTGTTACGATGTACTTAAGGTCTTGTCTGCTTATGTCTTTCAGGCGGGACGAACCTTCTTGGCTTCTCCCGGCCCTTTTTTTTAGTATATTACTTGTAGGCCTTGTAAAAATTATACTCCCACATCCCTAGCGGGTTACTGGGGCATCCAGGGTTGCTATATAGTGTTATTCCCTATCGGCGTATAGCGCTGCTATAATCACCATATGGAGGCATCTCAGGATAATGTTACCGGGGTCCCTTCGGGACAAGACCGGCTGTGTGTAGCGTGTGGGCAGCCTCATGCTGATGCTGACAAGGCACGGGTCTGTGTACCCTGTGCTGAGCAGGTGCTTGCATTGCAATTTGGCCTGCCAGTGGCTGCACCTCGTTTCACTTCATCTACTCCCCCAAGCTTAAATCTCACTCCTACTGAGTTGCATACTAGTGGGGATTCTCAGCCTGATGTGTCTTCTAGACTGGCTACTGTTGAACAGATTATTGCTAAGTCCTTAGCGCGTAAGGCCCCTGCTAAGAAGCGGCACTTGATGCCTAATGTCACTGTTTTCCCTATGGGAACTGAGGAGTTTATGAATCTGTGCGGCTATACCCCGTCTGACGAAGGGGATCTCTTTTCTGATTCAGGCTCATCTGATGAGAGACCAAGGGGTCATGACGATTCTGGCTCTGACCCCTGGGCCCCGGATGACACTGACAGATTATTGACCCAGATTTTTAAGGTTCTGTCTATCTCTCTCCCTGTTGAGGCTCCCAGGCAAAGAGGGGAGCTTTTCCATACAGCAAAATCACGTTTGGAATTTCCAGAGCAGGCACATTTCCATAACCTTGTGCTCAAGGAATGGGAGCGCCCCAGTAAACTTCCTGGGGTTCCAAAGATTTGGGATAGGAAGTATCCCTTTCCTACTGAGGTGGTTAAATGTTGGTCATCCCCCCCCCCCCCCCCCCCGAGGTGGATGCCCCGATCCTAGGGCTATCTAACACCTCTGTCATGCATTCCCCTGATGGACCGGACCAGCGCATTGACCAGTTGGCCTCCCACGACTTTGCATGTGCGGGGACGGCGCTGCGCCCGGTCTGTGCCTCTGCTATTACTGCTCTGGCCACTAGAACCCTTATCAGAAATATGCTTGATAGTGCCCCTGATGATTTGCCTTGTGAGGTGTTTAATGCACGCTCCAGTTGTGATGTTTTTGTAAATTTTGTCCTATCAGCATTGGATGACACCATCAGAATGTGTGCCAGAACTTCTGCCCTCGTGGTGGCTATACGCCGCTCGGTTTGGCTGCACCAGTGGGCTGCTGACAATGCTGCCAAGAAGGCCCTCACTGGGTTTCCCTTTTAAAGGACTGCGTCTGTTTGGAGACCGCCTGGACCTTTTTGCTAAGGGAGGTAGGTTACCCCAGCGCAGGTGGCAACCTCGGCCCTTTCGGGGTCAGGGTTCCTTCTCCTCCCCTTACCGTGGTGCAAGACAGGGAAGGGGGGTATCTTTCCCTGGGGCCCGGGGAGATTTCTGGGGTAGAGGCAGAGGACGTGGACGTCCTGGCTCCTCCTGGGGTCCCAAAGCTAAATCCTCTCCCAAGCCCCCTCAGGCATGATGGGGCGCCCTCACCCATCCGGGTGGGGGGACGGCTGCAGCACTTTGCTCACGTCTGGATGCTTCATGTCTCAGACCGGTGGATTCAGGAGGTAGTGTCCTCCGGTTACAACTTGGAGTTTGCTGCCGATCCCCCTCCAAGGTTCATCAGATCCCGGATTCCTCAGGATCCTGTGTCAGCTCAGGAGCTAGTGCAAGCAGTGCAAGGCCTCCTGGAGCTGGGGGCCATCTGCCAGGTCCCTTTAAGAGAAAAAGGCAAGGGCTTTTATTCCAACCTATTCACAGTACCCAAAAAGGATGGTTCTGTCAGGCCCATCCTGGACTTAAAGATTCTCAACAAGTTTGTCAGGGGCAGGCGCTTTCGCATGGAGACTCTGCGCTCTGCCATCAGTTCCCTGCGCCAATGGGATTTCATGACTTCTGTGGACATCGAAGATGCTTACCTTCATATTCCTGTGTTCCCAGGTCATCAAAGGTTCCTCAGGTTCGCTCTGATGGATCAACATTACCAATTTGTGGCCTTGCCCTTCGGCTTCACTTCAGCTCCCAGGGTGTTCACCAAGGTGCTGGCTGGCGAGATGTCTCTACTCAGATGTCTGGGCGTCCGCGTGCTTCCCTATCTGGACGACATCCTCATCACTTCCCAGTCTCTGCATCAGGCAGAGTTGGATACTCAGCTGGTGGTGTCCACTCTGGAGTCATTTGGATGGGTGATCAACCACCCCAAGTCCTCACTGTCCCCTTCCTTGGTAACTCCATTCCTAGGAATGAATCTGGATACAGTTCAGGCAAGGATCTTCCTCTACAGAAGGTGGACAGTCTGATTGTGGTGGATGGACCCAAGGAACCTGTTGGGGGGGCAGATCCTTTCTTGCCCCTTCCTGGGAGACGGTCACCACGGATGCTAGTCTGTCAGGTTGGGGGGGTTTCTGGAAGTCCCTGCGGTTCCAGGGGAGGTGGGGCCCTCAGGAGGCCAATGTCTTGCAGCTGCAAGCGATCAGGTTAGTTCTGGTTCGCTTGACTGCTCATCTTCAGGGCCTGCCTGTTCAGGTGCGCTCGGACAACCAGATGGCAGGAAGCGTCTCTGATCCTGACTTGGGCGGAGGCCAATGTTCCCTGCATTTCAGCTGTGTACATCCCGGGGGTGGAAAATAGCCTGGCGGACTCTCTGAGCAGGGGGACCTCTCGCCAGGGAGAATGGTCCCTATGCAGCAGGGTGTTTCAATCTCTGTGTCACTGTTGGGGCCAACCAGATGTGGATCTGTTTGTGTCCCGCCACAATCACAAGCTTCCAGCTTTTGTCTCTCTGTCCAGGGATCCTCTGGCCCTGAACTCGGATGCTCTAGCAGTGTCATGGAAGGACTTTCAGTTCCTGTATGTCTTCGCCCCAATTCCCCTGCTGGGCAGGGTTCTGCGCAAGATTGCTCTGGAAGGGGTTCCAGCAATTCTGGTGGCCCCCAGGTGGCCAAGAAGAGTGTGGTTCGCAGACGTGGTACAGCTGGCAGTAGATCAGTACGCTCTGCCCTTGGTGCCAGATCTGATCACTCAGGGCTCATTACGCCATCCCAATTTACAAACTCTGGCTTTGGCGGCTTGGCTGCTGAAACCTCCATCTTGATGGAGAAGGGGCTGTCTTCCTCAGTTGTGGATACTTTGATTAAAGCTAGGAAGAAGTCTTCCTCTTCCATTTATTACAGGGTTTGGCGTGCCTACATTGACTGGTGTGAGTCTAAGTCTCTTCCCTGTCGTGTCTTCTCTATTCCCAGGATTTTGGAGTTCCTGCAGCATGGGTCGGAGATGGGGCTCTGAAGGGTCAGGTTTCTGCCCTGGCTATTTTTTTCCAGAAGTCCTTTGCTCAGCACCCTCTGATCAGGACTTTTTTCCAGGGGGTCACTCATGTGCGCCCCCCACGTAAACCTATGGTGCCTGTTTGGGATTTGAACTTGGTTCTGTCAGCCTTGCAGGGTGCTCCTTTTGAACCTTTGGATGATGCCTGCAAAGGAGGCTCTGCAAGATACCGGGCTCGGTGTGGGGTGCGGGGTATCCCTTACGGGGGAGAATGTGCTGATTTGTATACCATGCGCACAAAAGGCCATAACCGCTTCATCGCCTTCCCCTCCCCACCTGATCCGTACCCCAAGTGACATTGGTACCAGTGGGGAGTCGCTTTCTCATGTTTGGGCTCGGTTGGCCAGCATAGAGAAAATGATTGCTAGCATGGTGGGCAAGAAGGCCCAGGCTAAAAAGAGACAGTTGTCGTCGGCCCAGCCTTTGTGGGATATTGACGACGAGTCCGCTGATTTGTCCGATTATTCCCCGTTAGAGGAGGGGGAATTGTATCGGGATTCAGAGGCTGACTATCGTCAGCCTGGGAATTCCAATGTCGGGCAGGCGCTGGGAGATGCCGTTGATACGGCCACTGTTTTGTCACATTTATTGGAGGTGTTGGATATTGATCCACCTGAGGCGCCCCCTCTTAAGAAGGGGGAATTTTTGGGGGCCCACAAGCCCCGTCTGGAATTCCCTACCCAGGGTCATTTTGATGCGCTGATACTTAGAGAATGGGAGAGGCCCAGCCGGCTTCCTGGTGTGCCTCAAGGATAGGATAAGAAGCATCCTTTTCCGATGGAGGCGGTCAAGCGTTGGTCTTCTCCTCCCGAGGTCGACGCGCCTGTTTTAGGTTTGACCAACTCTTCTGTGCTGAACACCCCTGACGCCACCTCCCTTAAGGATGGCGAGGATAAGCGCCTTGATCAGATGGCGTGCCACGCATTTGCCAACGTGGGCTCGGCCCTGCGGCCTGTTACTGCATCTGCCCTGGTGTCGCTTGCTACCAGGTCTCTTATCAGGGACTGGCTGAATAACGCTGAAGCTTGATCCAGATGGCGCTGAGTTTGCTATACTTAAGAAGTGCGAATTGTTCATGGATTTTGTCATGGCTGCGATGGAAGACTCCATTGTCATGTGTAGTAGGACGTCAGCCTTACTGGTGGCCATGCGCAGACTGGTCTGACTCCGTCAGTGGACAGCAGATGTTGGAGCCAAGAAGCCGCTCACAGCTCTCCCCTTCTTGGGTGCGCGACTGTTTGGAGATAAATTGGATGCTGTTGCTAAAGGAGGTAAGCGCCGTCCCTTTTGGGGGGCGGGCTTGTTCACTCCCTCCTTTCGAGGGGCCAGAGCGTCTAGGGGTCTGGCCTTCTCAGGTGTCAGGGGCTCGTCCTGGAACAGAGGCAGAGGTCGGGCACGTCCCGCGGCTGCCTGGGGTTCCAAGCCCAAGCCTGCCTTTAAACCGGCTCAGCAATGAAGGGGTGCCCTCACCCGCATGGGTGGGGGGACGGCCGCGGCTCTTCTTCCAGGTCTGGGCCCGGGAGGTCACAGACAATTGGATCTTGGAAGTGGTCTCCTCCGGGTACAAGCTGGAGTTCGAGTACTGGCCGCCCCCAAGATTCTTAAGGTCTCGGGTGCCCTCGGACCCTCAGGCTGCACAGGGGCTCCTGTTGGCAGTAAAAAAACCTTCTGGACATGGGGGTTATATGCCCGGTGCCTCCGTTGGAAAGAGGCAGGGCTTACTACTCCAACCTTTTCACGGTTTCCAAAAAGGAGGGTTCGGTGAAACCCATTCTAGATCTCAAGGTTCTCAACAGGTTTATCAGAGCCAAGAAGTTCCGCATGGAGACTCTGCGCTCGGCTATCAATTCCCTTCGCCAAGGGGATTTTATGACATCCATAGACATCAAGGATGCGTATCTGCATGTTTCGATTTTTCAGGCACCCCAGAGATTCCTCCGGTTTGCGGTGGAGGATCAACATTATCAATTTGTAGCTCTTCCCTTCGGTCTGACCTCGGCACCGAGGGTCTTCACCAAGGTTTTGGCGGGGGTAATGGCTCTGTTCAGATCTCAGGGCATTCGCATTGTGCCTTATCTGGACGATCTGCTGATTTCAGCTTCTTCCCTTCAGCAGGCGGAACTGGACACCCACCAGGTGGTGTCGACCCTGGAGAGGTTCGGGTGGGTGATCAACCGCACCCAGTCTTCTCTCTCCCCATCTCGAGTGATTTCATTTCTGGGCATGAATCTGGATACCAGTCGGGCCAGAGTGTTTTCTGCCCCAGTCCAAGGTGCAGGGGATTCAGGGCCTGATCCGTCTTCTTCTGGCCAGTCCTTATCCTTCTATCCGACAGGGGATGAAACTGGTGGGTCTGATGGTGTCCTCCTTCGAGGCGGTGCCATTTGCACAGTTTCACATGAGATCTCTTCAACTTCTCCTATTGACGTATTGGGACAGGAGCCCACAGTCATTGGATCAACCTTTCAAGATGTCTCCCAGGGTTCGGCAGTCCTTTCGGTGGTGGCTGGACTCGAGCAACCTGTTGAAGGGCAGATCCTTTCTGGTCCCTTGTTCGGAGACGGTTACCACGGATGCCAGCCTGTCGGGCTGGGGAGGTTATTGGAAGAGTCATCAGTTCAGCGCGGTGTGGGTCCCCAGGAGGCTCACACCCCCATTTGACTGGTTCTGGCTCGGCTGACCACACAGTTGCGGGGTCTTCCGATTCAGGTGTGTTCGGACAACCGAACTGCAGTGGCTTACATAAATCACCAAGGAGGGACTTGCAGCAGGAGTGCCCTCAGGAAAGTCTCTGATCCTGCACTGGGCGGAGAGCAATGTTCCTTGCCTTTCGGCAGTCTACATTCCGGGAGTGGAGAATACGGAGGCGGATTCCCTGAGCAGGGGATCCTCTCGCCACGGAGAGTGGTCTCTCAACCCCGAGGTTTTTCTGGATCTTTGCCGCAAGTGGGGGACTCCGGAGGTGGATCTCTTTGCCTCGAGGCACAATCACAAACTTCCGGCCTTTGTTTCTCTTTCTCAGGATCCCCTGGCTTTGGCAGTGGATGCCTTGTCACTGGCTTGGAAGGACCTGGGTTTTCTGTATCTGTTTCCGCCTGTCTCCATGCTGGGCAAGGTAGTTCGCAAACTGGTTCTAGAAGGGGCACCAGCGATTCTGGTGGCTCCAAGGTGGCCAAGAAGGGTTTGGTACGCGGACGTTGTAAGGATGGCTGTAGACCAGTACCGGCTTCCCTTGCTGCCGGACCTGCTATCTCAGGGTCATCTACTTTACCTCTGCTGAAACCTTCATCTTGAAAGAGGAAGGTTTGTCTGAGGCTGTTGTTCAGACCCTGATTAGGGCTAGGAAACGGTCCTCTTCTGGCATTTACTATAGGACTTGAAGGTCCTATATTGATTGGTGTGAGGCTAGGGCTTTGCCTTGCAGGGTTTTTTCTATACCCAGGATTTTGGAGTTTCTTCAGCATAATCTGGATCTTGGGTTCCAGCTTAGTACTTTGAAAGGACAGGTTTCTGCTCTCTCGGTTTTCTTCCAGAGGTCTTTTGCTTTACACCCGCTGGTTAAGACTTTTTTCCAAGGGGTCGCGCATGTGCGGCCCGCTCGGAAGGCTGTAGTCCCTGTTTGGGATTTGAATTTGGTTCTTTCGGCTCTGCAGGGTCCTCCTTTTGAACCGTTACAGGATATTGCTCTTTCGGTTCTTACTCAGAAGGTTGCTTTCTTGGTGGCTATTACCTCGGTCCGGCGTGCCTCTGAGTTGGCGGCCCTGTCGATTCAGGCCCCTTACTTTGAGAGACACCAGGATAAGGTGGTTTTTCATTTTAAGCCGGATTTCCTTCCTAAGGTGGTGTCTGCTTTCCACCTCAATCAGGACATTGTCCTCCCTTCCTTGTGTCCTAAGCCTAACAATGACAAGGAGAGGGTTTTGCACAACTTGGATGTTGTTCGCTGTGTGAAGTACTGTTTGGTGATTACTTCTTCCTTCCGTAAGACGGACGCTTTTTTCGTTGTGCCCTGCGGGCCCAGGAAAGGTTTGGCGCCTGCTAAATCTACGATTAGCAAATGGATTCGTCAGGCCATTGTTGGGGCCTATTCTGCTAAGGGGAGGACTCCCCCTTTTAGGGTCACTGCGCACTCTACTCGTGCTGTTGGTGCATCCTGGGCTTTTCAGCTCCAGGCTTCTGTTGAACAAGTTTGTTAGGCTGCTACTTGGTCTTCCGTTCATACCTTTTCCAAGTTTTACAAGGTTGATGTGCGGGCTTCAGCGGATGCTGTTTTTGGCGGCAAGGTTCTGCAAGCTGCAGTGGTTTGAGTTGGTACATTCTTTACTGTTTCTGGTTCCCACCCATGACGGACACTGCTATTGGATGTCCCAGATGTCATGAAGAAGGAAGTGGAGTGTATGGCACACTTAGAATAATAATGTTTTGTGAGTACTCACCTTTAAAACAGGTATTATGAGTGTGCCATACACTCCACTTCTTGTTTGTTTCAGGTATTCTGGGGCTTTTATATGGTGAACCATTGGTTTTGATTGTTACGGTTATATTTGGTTCTTCCTGGTCCCTTTACTGCTTTTATACACTGGGGAATTGGTGGGAGGTCCCAGGTATATATGGACCAGGAGGGGCTTTCTTTTTTGCATATTCATCTCTGCAGAAGTTTGCCCTCTACTGGAGATTACCCAGATGTCATGAAGAAGGAAGTGGAGTGTATGGCACACTCATAATACCCGTTTTAAAGGTGAGTACTCACAAAACGGTATTTTTCAGCACCAGGCTTCTGTTGAACAAGTTTGCAAGGCCGCTAATTGGTCTTCTGTTCATACCTTTTCAAAGTTTTACAAGGTTGATGTTAGGGCCTCAGCTGATGCTGTTTTTGGCCGCAAGGTTCTGCAGGCGGCAGTGTTTTAAACTGCCTGCTAATTTTTTCTTGGGGATCCCACCCTACTTTATGGACACTGCTATTGGATGTCCCACGTGTAAGTATTAGATTTGGAGCAGGACGTGCTGTATACTAAGAATAATACAATTCTGTGATTACTCACCTGTAGAATTGGTATTATGAGTATACAGTACGTCCTGCTCCAACCCACCCTTGGTTTGCATTTTCCTGGATCCCCTGTATGGTGATTGTTATCATTGTTATAGTTGATAATTTGAATTGTTTAATGCTCCCGGCTTCTCCTTAACTGCTTTTCAATGCTGGGGATTTGTGGGAGGTCCCTGGGTATTTGAGGGGCCGGGAGGAGCCTATTTTCGATCTGCAGTCCAGCGCCATCTGGCGGAGTATATCCCACGTGTAAGCATTAGATTTGGAGCAGGACGTACTGTATACTCATAATACCAATTCTACAGGTGAGTAATCACAGAATTTTATTTTTCTGGTGGCTATCACTTCTGTCAGGCGTGTGTCTGAGCTGGCGGCGCTGTCCATTCAGCCCCCTACTATGAGAGACACCAGGACAAGGTGGTGTTTCGTTTCAAACCTGACTTTCTGCCTAAGGTAGTGTCTGCCTTTCATTTGAATCAGGATATTGTTGTTCTTTCTTTGTGCCCTAATCCTAGCAATGCTAAGGAGAGGGTTTTGCACTCTTTGGATGTGGTTAGGTGTCTGAAGTACTATCTGGTGGCTACTGCACCTTTCAGGAAAACTAATGTTCTTTTTGTGGTCCCTTCTGGTCCTAGGAAAGGTTTGGCTCCTGCCAAGTCTACTATCAGCAAGTGGATTCGTCAGGCTGTGATTCAGGCCTACTCTGCTAAGGGGAAGAATCCTCCCTTCTGCCTTACTGCTCATTCCACTCGTGCTATTGGTGCCTCTTGGGCTTTTCAGCACCAGGCTTCTGTTGAACAAGTTTGCAAGGCTGCTACTTGGTCTTCTGTTCATACCTTTTCAAAGTTTTACAAGGTTGATGTTAGGGCCTCAGCTGATGCTGCTTTTGGCCGAAAGGTTCTGCAGGCGGCAGTGGTTTAAACTGCTGCTGCGTTTTATTGGGGATCCCACCCTACTTTATGGACACTACTATTGGATGTCCCACTTGTAAGTATTATATTATATCTGTATACTAAGAATAATACAATTCTGTGATTACTCACCTGTAGAATTGGTATTTTGAGTATACAGTGCGTCCTGCTCCAACCCACCCTTGGTTTGCATTTTCTTGGATCCCCTTTATGGTGATTGTTATCATTGTTATAGTTGATTTTTTGGATTGTTTAATTCTCCCAGCTTCTCATTTACTGCTTTTCAATGCTGGGACTTTGTAGGTATTTGAGGGGCCGGGAGGAGCCTATTTTCGATGTCTCTGCAGTCCATCGCCATCTGGCGGAGTATATCCCAACTGTAAGTATTAGATTTGGAGCAGGACGTACTGTATACTCATAATACCAATTCTACAGGTGAGTAATCACAGAATTGTATTTTTCTCGTCCGCTGCCTCTGGAACAATGTTGGCTAGGCGAAGTGCCCAGCACCACCGAAGCGGGCGGTTCTCCTGCGGGTCACAATGTTTCTTCTTGGCCGCTCTGAAACAATTTCAGCTAGGTGAAGTACCTAGCACAGCTGACGCAGCCAGTTCTCCTGCGGGTCACAGCGTTTTTCTTCGGCTGCCGCTTCTGTAACAATTTCGGCTAGGCAAAGTACCACCGATGCCGCAGGGTCTTCTCCGCTGCCCGGGTGGACGCTTGGCGCTTCCCCAGCCAGACACTGGGGTTATTGGCCGACGGGGCTGCTTCTGAGCCGCTGCATGGGCTAAACCATTAGGTAGGTTAATTTGATTTTATTTTCATATGATTATTATGTTTATTAATATTAATGATTAATATTGTATTTATT
Organism: Gastrophryne carolinensis; assembly: GCA_027917425.1. Lineage (NCBI taxonomy): Eukaryota > Metazoa > Chordata > Amphibia > Anura > Microhylidae > Gastrophryne > Gastrophryne carolinensis. The sequence continues at coordinate 510,537,856 of CM051235.1, read as the reverse complement.
GTTTGAATCTATATTGTTATAGATTGGCAATATATATATATATATATATATATATATATATATATATATGAAAGCCATGATCCTAGTTGATCAAAACCAGTTTGGATACCAACAGGTATGTAATCTTGGTTTTGATCAACTAGGATCATGACTTCCATGAACTACCCTAACGAGTCTTAGAACCCAGTTGTTCTCGCCAAGGATGCTATGGATGTAGCACAGGCCGGCCGCAAGGTTGACCCCATAATAGAATAATCATGATTATCGCCACTTGATCTATGCGCTTATCCGCTGGATCCTTTGGAGAAGCACTATCAAAGGATGGCATAACCGAAGTCTTAGAAAGACCTGGCACCAGAGCATCCACCACAGGCGGTTGAGACTATCATTCAGTCTGATCTGGAGGAAAGGGATACATACGGTAGCATTTAGCACTTTAGGAATGGAATGGATGATTTGATCAGGTTTTTAGAGATTGAAGTAGTTTGATCCACAGTGATGTTACTCCAGCCGGGAGATTTTATAACCACATTGTATATATAAGGATGCGTACCTACACATTTCGATTTTTCTGGGTCATTTGTAATATTTGCAGTAGGTGACGTACATCTTCAGTTTGTGGTTCTACCCTTTGGTCTATCGTCAGCACCAAGGGTGTTTACCATAGTGTTGGCAGGTCTCATATTTTTTCTAAGAAGTCAGGGTATACATATAATCCCTTATTTAGATGATCTGTTGATATGGGCCCCATCATGTCAGGGGGCCTAGAAGGATACACAGACTATCTTATCGACATTGGATAACTATCCAGTCGAATTCTTCTAAAGAACATCAAACCTTCAAGAGTTATTTCTTTTCTGGGAATGTCATTAAACACCTCTCAGGCAAAAGTGTTTCTTCCGGAACAGAAAAGACTTTTACTTCAGGCCAGGGTACAGGGTCCCTTGTCTTGCCTTCACCCGACAATTCGTCAAGGTTGGGCCTGATGGTATCTTGCTTCGAGGCAGTGCTTTTTGCACAGTTTCACACAAGTTTCACCCCTGCAGATGGAATTGCTCACTATCTGGGATCGAAACCCACAGACTCTGGATCACTCTTTTGGTAGCCTAAGACCCCTAAGGAATTTAAAGACAGGTCCCTACCTAGATCCTGCAAAAATTTCCAGATGCCCCTACCCGACAACTGGAACAATCAGTTATGTACATTTTGTCTCCAGCATTTACCCCTAATCTTAATCCCCTGATTTCAGTTTTTTTGAGTGCCTGAAAGGGGGAATGGATAGCACATTTGCTTCCTACAAATCCAAACTGGATCAATTTTTGCCTGCCCTCCGAGCCCTCCGAGCTCCCACCCCAGGTTATCCAGAGAACAGTGGGGTTGCTCAGATCAGGGGTCTGGAACCAAGTGGGTCATCCCAATTTTTCCCCCCAGGGTGGGAGCATCGGATGAAGAAGTGTTTCTTCAGATAAATCTGTTCACTCCTGCCACACAGAACAATCAGCTAAGATGGAGGCATCTGTCGGTTTGTGGTAGAAGACACGCCTGATCTCATTTAGGCCATCTATACCATGCTAAAGATTGAAACCCCAGCCCAGCCTATGTGTCTAAAGGATTTCTTATATCAGGGGTTTCAGGATCCTAAAACACCTAGGTTCTCTGTCCATGACTCTATCAAGGAGATGGTTTCAAGGGAGTGGAGGAACCCAGAAGCCAGGTTTTTCTTCCCTTTGGATAAAGGGGCAGATATTCTTCTTAGAAGAGTCTGAGACACTGATGCCTTCTTTTAAAGCCTTTGATTGCTACGAACTATGTGGCGGTGTCTTAGAGGCGGGGGTTCACAGTCTCAGGAGTGACCTTATTCAGGGAGCCCTCAGGGAGGAAATCTTAGATGCCTTACCTTTTGTCTCTAAAGCCGTATCATTTATCATGGAGGCTTTTGCGTAAGCAATCAGGGCAACACACACATCTCTAACAGTGCCAGGCGTGCACTGTCGCAGGGAGACCAGACATCTAAGTCACTTTTGTGGGCTTCCCTTCGAGGGTAATATTCTTTTTAGCATGGAGTTACATACAGTTCTTTCCCATTCTTCCAAATAAAGAAAATAAGTTTCCAGTTAAAAGCATGGCACCAGTGCCCTCTCTGAGGGTAGACAACAAGAAACCAAGGTATCCTCAGTGAGAGATCAAAAGGCCTGAATCGGAAAGCCTTGGCAGACCTCCAGGTGCATGGGAAAGGGAACTCATTTATTTAGCATCTATCAGGTACCCAAGCCTCCATCATTACCGAACTCTAGGCTCCAAACACAAGGCAGTGTTAGAACCAGGTTTGCGAAGGAGAGAAGGTGTGTACCTGTTTTTCTGGTACCCAAACCTTCGGGAAAATTCTGCATGATTTTAAATGTGAAAAACATAAACAGCAATATAAAACACAAAAATTTCAGCATGGAATCAATTTATTCCATAAAAGACATTCTACAAAAGGAAGTACTTTTGGTGCCAGTTGACCTACAGGATACCTACCTGCACATTCCTATCCATCCTGCTCACAGAAGGTTTCTGAGGTTCGCAATCCTGCTAGAAGACAATGTGAAGCATTGGAAATTTTGAACTCTGCCATTCAGCCTTTCTTTGACACCCGAATCTTTACAAAGATTCTATCAGAAGCAATAGCTCACCTGAGACTTCATCGGGTGAACATGATAGCTTATTTGGACGACCTGCTTCTTTTTGCGAGGGACAGGTCCTCCCCTTTTGAAGTATTTCTCCCTCAGGAGGGATCTGGTGGCTTGAGGTCTGGATGCATTCAGCAATCAGTGGGTGGAGTTCATCCTTTGTTATACATTCCCATCAATGAGGCTGTCACGTTTAGTCCTAAGGAGGTTCAAACTAGAGCAAGACAGGGTTCTCTTGATTGCACCACACCGTGGTTTTTCCCCCTGTCCCGAATGTCCGTAGAGCCTTCATGGCTTCTGCTGGAGTTTCCAGATGTCATTTACCACGGCCCAAATCCTCCACAGGTCCAGTCCCTAAAATTACCAGTGTGGACCCTGAATGGGGCTTACTTAGAAATAAGGAGTTATCACATAGAGTTACTTCCACCCTGTTGGAAAGCAGAAAGGTAGTGACATGAAAGATCTACTGTAAGGTATGGAAATGATACCGATCCTTCATCTCAGCTCAATTTCTACAGTAAGGTTATGAGTTAGGCCTAGCCTTAAGCACCCTTAAGGTTCAGACTTCGGCCCTTTCAGTCTTTCTGAAAGAATGTCTTAGAGATGAACCTTTGGTGGATAGATTTTTCAGAGCTGTTTATGGGAAACAATCCTTTAAGCCCAAAATGTTTTCCAGTTGGGATTTGTCTTCACTTCTTCAAGGACATAGAAACATAGAAACATAGAAGGTTGACGGCAGAAGGAGACCATACGGTCCATCTAGTCTGCCCTTATGTGTATACTGTTTTTTATGTACTCTTTATCTTAGGATAGATGTGTGCTTATCCCAGGCATGTTTAAATTCAGTGACTGTTGATTTTTCAACTACCTCTGCTGGAGGTTTGTTCCAAGCATCTACTACTCTTTCTGTAAAATAATATTTTCTAACATTGCTCCTGATCTTCCCCCCGACTAGCTTCAGGTTGTGCCCCCTTGTTCTATCATTAAGCTTCTTCTTAAAAACACTTCCCTCCTGAACCTTATTCAATCCTTTCACATATTTAAAGGTCTCAATCATGTCCCCCCTCTCCCTTCTTTCCTCCAGACTGTACAAATTAAGTTCTTTAAGTTTCTCCTGATAAGTTTTAAGTTTAAGTCCTTCCACCATTTTCGTTGCCTGCCTTTGGACACGTTGTATTTGAATAATGTCTTTTTGCAGGTAAGGTCTCCAGAACTGCACACAGTATTCTAGCTGTGGCCTTACCAGGGCTCTATACAGCGGCATCACAACCTCCCTCTTCCTACTGGTGATGCCTCAAGCTATGCAGCCGAGCATCCTGCTTGCTTTTCCCACTGCCTGGCTACACTGTCCACTCATCTTGCAGCTATCAGTAATCAGTACCCCTAAATCTCTCTCCTCCGAGGTCCTGGCTAACACAGTGCTGCCCATACGGTACTCAGAGCAGGGATTCCTTCTACCCAAGTGCATGATTTTACATTTAGAGACATTAAACTCTAGTTTCCACAGTTTTGACCATCTATCCAGTAAAGCTAAATCATTTTCCATTTTGCAGACACCTCCAGGAATATCCACCCTATTACTAACCTTTGTATCATCAGCAAACAGACAAACTTTTCCTACCAAGCCTTCTCCTATGTCACTTACAAATATATTAAAAAGAATGGGGCCCAGGACAGAGCCTTGTGGCACACCACTTGTAACTCGCCTTTGTTCAGATTGCACACCATTTACAACAACGCTCTGATACCGATCCTTCAGCCAACTGGAAATCCACTGAACTAACCAGGGATTGAGTCCTAGCTTCAATAACTTATCTATGAGCTCCTTATGTGGTACAGTGTCAAAGGCTTTGTTAAAATCCAGATAGGCGATATCCACAGCACCACCTTCATCTAACACTTTAGTGACATTGTCAAAGAAATCAATAAGATTGGTCTGACATGATCGGCCCTCAGTAAAGACTAACGTTACCCTCTTTACCATTAAAGATGCTATCCTTAAAGATTACTTTCATCCTAGCAATCACATTGGCCAGGCGGGTTACTGACCTGCATGCCCTGTCTATTAAAGAAGCCCACCTGAGAAAGTTACCAGACAGACTTCTTTTAAGGCCATATGCCTTATATTTACCTAAAATGACCTCAAAATTTCACAGGCCACAGGAGGTTGTGTTGCCGGCAGAGAAGGCGGCACAGTCAGATCAGGTCCCTAGAGCTCCTAGATGCCTGTCAGATCATTTATTGGTCTCCTTTGGGGGGGGGGGGGGGGGGAGAGAGCAAGAGGTTGCAGGCATCCAAAGCATCCATAGCTAGATTGATCAGAGATGCTATAGTTCTGGCCTATCAAGCAATGGGTGCCTTGTCCCCCTTAGGTATTAGAGCTCATTCCACTAGGGCAGTGTCAGCTTCTTGGGCTTATAATGGTGGCATCTCATTGGAGGAAATATCTAAGGCTGCCACCTGGTCTTTACCGCACACCTTCCTGAGACACTACAAGGTGGATTTGTGGAATCACGACCAGCATATTTTCGGAAAGATGGTTCTTCAGGCAGTCTGACCACCCTGCGGCAGGACGCTGCTTGTCTTCTGTGGCTAGCCAACCCTGAGGACGCTTGCGGAAAACCCCAGTTAGTTTTACCAGTAAGGGTATTTCCAATAGTCCTCCAGGATGGTGTTCTACACCCCACCCCACTTTTTCCCATCTATTCTGGCTTGGTTGCACAGGTGGTGCTTCTTGCTTGTTTTTTCCCTTCTGGTCTCGAAATATTCCTGTATGATGGCCTAAAATCACTGAGGCCTGAGGGAAAGGGGGGGGGGGCTTTAAAACTCTGTCAGTTTGTGTTTCCGGTTTAGGGAGAGGAAGTGAGTGGCTAACCGTCCTGGAGGACTACTGGAAATATCGTTACCGGTAAGACTAACTGGGGCTTTTATGTATATGGAGCCTTTCAATGCTTGTGATTTTCATCCATTTGAAGTAAATATTTGAAGTAAATATGTCCACAGGATCATACAGTATCATGTTTGGTCCTATTGTAATGTGTTTTGCTTCCCTGAAAAGAAATGTTGGACGTATTTCAAATATAATACGGGTCGAATTACCTGCTTCAAAAGGGGATCTTTTTCGAATTGTGTAAATGTGTTTTGAGGCATACTCTTTCAAACAAACATTGTAACTGATTTGGAAAAATTATTGGAACAAAAAGGAAATGAATTGCCTTGTATTATTGATGTACCCAGCTTACAGTCAGCTTGTTTGTGTGATATCAGGAAAAACTCTCGTGACTTAAAAATTTCTAGGATAATGTTAAACTCAAATATTGTCCCTTATTGCATTTTGTTGCTCTTCCTACACTGGCTTAGTAAAATCAAAGTGGATTTCCTGCCTAGAAGCAACATTTATGAAGGAATTTGAACATCTAACTCACATGACGAGAAGGAGCTGCCAAGCTAGGGGCTTATCCTAGACTCTTGAGAGTGTTTTGGAGGCCGACAAGGGCCAGTTAGAATTCACTCCAATGCCTTCTCCAAAAGTATGGTTTTGCCATGTACTTAGAAAGCTTAGTTTGTTCACATGCTAAACTGTTTGATGAAATCTTTGAGATGACTTACTTGCCTCTTTGTCCAGATTTTCCAAGGTTTCCAAAAGTTTCTATTTAATGTTCACTCATTTCTTACTAGTTTGTGGCATTGATTCTAAGCCTGGCCTGATCCACTGGAAGGTTCTGTTGACATTCTCCAATGCTGGGGAGAGGTTTGGGGGACCCGACCACCCATGTATGTACCCCCCCCCCCCCATCTCATGTATAGGATGCTATGCAAGGTCAAGTTGAAAGACGTTCCAATTATGCTGTTGGCCCCCAACTGGCCAAAACTGCCCTTGTACGCAGACATATGTGTTGGCAGGCATATGTGGTGGCAGACATGATGATGGAGACTTCCTTTCGTGCCGTGGCCTGCCCTCTCGGGCACCACGATTTTTAGTCCTTGGTCCTGATAGCATAACTGTTGAAAGCAGCATTCTTCTGGGGTTATACCCCAGGTACTATCTAGAGTTCAAGGCTTTCTGAAGTTCAAGGTGCAGTATATTTGGGCCAACAGCTTCAGTCTTTGTTAGAGCTGTGGGGCCTAAATCTTGCTTTCAAGATCTCTATGATTCTTTAGTTTCCCTGTCCAGGAAGATTGCATTTGTAGCTGCAATCACTTGTGCATGATCGGTGGCTCTCCCTCTTACATCATAAGACGAAAGAGGTAATTGTGTTTGTCTTCCATGTTAACCAGGGGATTGTTGTGCCTTCGTTCTGTCCATCTATCTGATCAAATTGAGAAGATTTGCAACTGTTTATATCCTTCAAGTTCTTCAAAAATATTGCAAAAAGACAGATTTAGAGGGACCTCTTTAGGAACTGGCAGCAGACTACTTTAATATAAGCAGATGGGTCAGAGGAAGCAGTTGTTCGGTCCTTCAAGGCAAGATGAAAGTCTCCCCCTTTTTAAGTGGCCAGGGCGCTTGGCTTGTCCTTGGTCTTCTGCCACCAAGCTACAGCTGAGCATATCCGAAAAGCAAAGACGTAATCATCCTTTCATACCTTTGCAATGTTATACAAGATATACAAGTGTATCGGCTGATTCTGGCTTTGACCTCCCCAGATTTTGCAGTTGGTCCTCTGAACAGAAGAAAAAGGATCCTTGTTGTTGGCTCAGCCTGTAGCAGGTGTTTTTTTTTCTTCCAGGTTTCTGTTTTTTTTCTGTGCCCTTATGTAATAATGCTTTAGGACATAAGTATCTTTTCTTGGATCCCACTGCAGGATTAACAAGAAAATAGAAGTTTAGTACAGTACTTAACCAAAAATCCTTTTCTTTAGATCCACTCCACCACATTTGTAGAACTTCCACCTTTTATCCTAGATATTTCTTACTACTTGCCATGGTGATGTGCATTTGATCAGAGGATATAGGTTAATAGGGGAAGGAAGATCTTTTATTGTTGGTAGCTGCTGTGATTCACTTGAGCTGGGCGTGAAGTAAGCTAAAGGAAAAATTCAGATCTTTTTGCATTTTGTTGTTCCTCCTACTCTGGCTTAGTAATATTAAAGTGGATGTCCAGTCTAGAAGCAAATTTTATGATGGAATTTGAACATCTAGTCCACACAACTCACCTCTTTGCCGTTCCCATCTTGTCCAATCCGCGCTTTATGTCGATGTTATTAGGAACAGAGCAAGAGCGAGCTCATCCACGATTCTCTGCAGAGTGAAGCTTCTGGGATGCAGCCACGGCCCATCATTACAGCACAGGACTACTGGAAAGGTAGGTGATTGCTGGCCCTTGCAGGGGGGTTCACACAGTGGGGCATCCCCAATTTAGTCTCCAGAGCCGACTACAAATGTGATAGGTCCACTAAGCTGGGTTGTATAATTGTTTGAATAAGTGGGTTTGGAGGGGGCTATTGAAAGCTCGGAGGGCTAGGAAGTGGCAGATTGAGCAAGGGAGGGTATTCGATGAAATTGGAGGAGCATGAGGAGTCCTGGAGTAGACTTCAGTAATTTAACTTACCATATCTTAACTAACTTCAAGATCATCTACATTATTTAGCCACTGCAGAAGGAATAGATCATAACTCTTTTATGTATTTGATAATATTAATGTTTGAAAATATCTAATATTGATTGATGTAATTTCCTTTTAAATTATGATTTGTAGTTTTGTTATATAAAAACCCTCAAAGTATCTGTAACATGCTGAGCTGTGCAAAAATATTTCAGTAAGACACTATAGTTTATCAGAAAGCAGGGTCTTCCCGTGCATATTTTTATGTAAATAAAGGAGCTCATGGAAGAGACAAATTCAGCCTCTATTCCTTTGGTAGGCCGTTTGGAAGGCAGCCGTGTTCGGTGATTTACTGTGCATCACCTTAGCCATCATTCCCCTAAGTATTAATTTTAACTCCACTAATAAGAAACGGAACAAAAGTGGAATTATGAGTTCACTAGTGTTCTGTGAAAGGTCAGTTGTTAAAAAGGCTGAATGTGACATTCTGAGAAAAAGGTGCCTTCATTAATCATCCTGATAGGATAGCAGTGGATATACTTGACCAATACCAGTAAAGCTTGCATCCTAATCTTTCATGAAGCACTTCTCATGCTTGTGCACTAAATGCATAATCCCTTCTTTTGTTTGTGGTTAGAAATTATGCTAAATGTAACTGTTAATATTTATTTTACATCATTACATAGTTATTGTATTTGAGAATTTTGCCTAACTAGTTAAAAAAACGCGAGCAAAGACAATTAGGGTAACGGGGTGATTTTAAAGACTACACTCGGACAAATCACTGCCCAGGAAAAGTAAAACAAAGTTAGAAGAGAAGGCAGTAGGGTTCGCCACTGAATCTAAACCTGTAAAAAGTTTTTACTACTGTTGTTTATGATGTAAAAGGAAATTAGTTTGTAATTTTTGCAGTTGATTATAATTATGCAGGGATAGTGATATTAAAGTGGACCAAAACCCAGGCCTGACAGCCCTGGAATCTCCAGGGGTGCTTGATTCCTTCCCCTCGGGGCATCCAGATTTGGGATGCCCCTCAGGTAGTCCGGTAAATGCACCTTCATCCCCACTCCAACGGTGCATGCATGAGCACCGGCACGCTTGTATCAGCCTGCTTAGGGGATTTATTAGGCGAAGGGGCAGCAGATTCGAGCATGCTGATTGGATAAGAGGCCACACATGTACCGTAGGACCAGGGAAATGTGAGTTAGATTGGGTGACCTGGGGGGTTTCACACAGCGGTGCCCTGGGTGGCAAGAACCAAAACCCAGGATAGTCAAAATCCTGGGTTTTTGTCCACTGGGGCATATAACTAGCAGATAAAATGTAAAGAGCCTGTATGGTGAAAAATACAATTTTCCTTGCCCACCCCTTTCCACCAGCGATGCTCAAGGAAGCAGCCAACAATTACCTGGTCCCCCTCCCATATCAGGAGCTGGCCGCTGCTGCCTCCGCTTTCACTCTCATTGCCCAATCACAGCAGCAGCAAGTTGCTATTGTCCAGTGAGATAACTTTTTATCCTTACACAGTATTTCCTGTTGTATATCAATCTGTCCCAAATTTGTGACCTGATTTACTTCTCCACACAAATTAGTAGGCTGTAGGTTGTTTTGCCATTTAGGCTATTTTCCATAGCAAGAGATAGACAGAGAAAACATTAGACCTAGGTTTGCTGGCAGACAAAGATGCTCTTGTCTGACTTTTTCCTTACCAGATATATACTTACCATTACCCAATGTATGAGTTGCAGTGGGGGGTTTCACACAGTGGGGCATACCACATCGGGGTGCTCTGAGGGCAAGGACCAAAACTCGGGATAGTCCAAAATTCTGAATTTTGGTCCACATTAACTCGATACAATCAGGCTATTTGCTCTGTTTATATATAGCTTATGTCTCTGAATTTCTTTCCTAGCCACAAACTGGTGAAGGGGATGGGCCAATGTGCTGAAAACTTCATGCTTGATTGATGAAAAGGGTCTTCAGTGTTGAAATTTCAGGCTGCTTACATTTTCCAAAGGATGTAAATTGCTGGGTCGGCAGTAGTCATGCTTCTTCCTTAATGTCACAATGTTTGCTTAATAGCTGTTTGTGCTACATTGACTTAGTACATGCATAGCTTAACATAAATGATTACATTTGATTATGATTAAAAACTTCCTCCATTAGAGAGAGAAAAAATATTGAACAGAAAAGCTTACAAGTGATTTGTTGCCGGCATTTTCTGCTTCATTAGTCACAGTGTACACTATGTGGAGTCGTTGCCTAAGAGTTACAGAGGTCTCATAATGAGCTGTATAATATCAGCCTTTTGACAAAATTTAAAAATAAATGAAATCTTTTCAGAGCAGTTTAGCATGCAAATTAAAGCCAAGAAACAATGACGAGATCTGTCGCTGTAGGCCAAATTGGATGTCACATCTTGAAAAGGCACAGACAAAGACTGCAGAGTTTTTTCTTTGCCCATTACGATCATCTGCATGCTTTAAAAAACAATCCTACATTTGGAAGTGCTCAAGGCGCTTAGAATCTTTTTCACATTGGAAATATACAATTTTACAGTGACCAAACAAAAGGCTGCACGAAATATAAAGAACAATAAAACATAATCAGGTTGAGAAAAAGCTACAAGACAAATGCCCAGAAGACACGAGGGTAAAATTCATTATATAGTTTAGAAACCGTTCCAAATGACCAGGCATAACTTTTGAGAATCTCCAGTTATTTAACAAGTGTTAAAATTGGGTAAGTGCTTTCATTTTGTTGCCACTTCAGCAGATCTGGGCAAATTTCATATTTTTAGCTAGGCGTAAAGTTAAAGGAGCACTATTGCGAAATTGTGTAATATTAAACATCCATATTTACGTATCGGCCAATGAGAGGAGAACTGAAACGCCATTCGCGCTTCTCCTGGTAGGATTTTAAATCTAGGGGTGACAGGTTTAGTGTATCAGGGGTGACAGAACCTGTCACCCCTGATTTCCTCTTCCTTCCATTAAAATAAAAAAAAAACAATCCTGGCTGGATATTTCCTGATACCGGTTGTATAAGTGACCTCTCTTCCCACCATCCAGCATCCATTTATATGGATTTTTATAATTGGTCCATTTTTTCACTGTAATGCTCCTTTAAGATTGTGGGGGCACACTGCTTTATTTGACTGATTAGTTAAAGTTTTACAGATCTTTGGTTTAGCTGAAGAATACACGTTTTCTAAGCCATGAACCTCTTTTTCCAGAAACCATTTAAAAGCAGCTGATGTAGCAAAATCTAGGAGGTAACTGGATAAAAAAAAATTGACTCCAGGTGTACATGAACACTTATATTAATACCTGACCAAATTCACTCTATTATGACCAATGATTTCCAGTTCCTGAAACGGTTTGACTTCACAATTAGGTAGCCATCTTATAAATCATTTCTATAGTATATATTCATACACTGAAGGTCTCCTGGTCACATCTGTTTGCCCAAATAATAATAATATTAAGTCAGTGACATATTGGACATAGCTGGCATTAGCACCCAGCAAACATGGGAACATGCTGGGGTCCATTGAAGCCTTATAATGCCTTCCTTTTATGTGCTCAGTGTGCTAAACTGGAGCTGCAACAATTCCCCTCCCCTGCTAATGCAAAGCTCAGTCTCCTTCAGTTCCCCTAACTCAGTCTAGGTTCACAGTGACTTTATAAGTCCTGACTCTTAAACTGAACCAACAGCTTCAGTTGAAAAAGAATGCTCCCCAAAACTCCCTTGCCCCACCTGCATGCCTAATACTGAATCATAGCACCTACATTTGCTCCTGCATTAACACAAAGCTGAAAAGCTGCCTCACCAATGTCCTCCTGGTCATGGGCATCTTGGAGCCCCTGGTAGGCTTCCTTTACCAGCATCCCAACTGTGTTGCTGCCTAGATTTAACCAACATAACCCACAATACAGTGCGGCGGGAAACACAGCAGCACCTCCCCTTTGCAGGCTGCTAGCAGGTCTAAAGGGCTCTCTTGAGTGGTAGGACTTACAAAAAGGTAAATTAATCTATATGTGCAACAATTTGAATTGGATTAGTGGCATTAATGTATTCCAGAGTGTAGAGCATCACTCCACATACACGCATGATGACATGCTGTCAGTGTCGGAATCCTTGGATTGACAGGGCCAACTAGAGGTTGTGTAATCCAGAAACCGCCATCTGGCATTTGACAGGGTGCCACATAAAAAGGTTTGGAGGGTCATACCCGCCCCCTGACCCTTGTGTTTTGACACATGTGACCTAAAGGATCTAGGACTACCGAAGAAGCCACTTTCAGGTGAAATTTGTCTCAGGAAAACCTCATTTCATACACAGAAATTATTATCTAATCAAGCACCATATATAACTTCATTGTTATCTCACAGGGATAAGGCTAAACAGAATTGCCACCAAGTAAACTGAACTTGTAATTTATCTGTAAAAAGTGAAATTAGAGGGGGCAGAAGGTCTCTTGGGTAAGACTAGCCTTCAACTCCCTATCTCCTTGTAGAGCGCAAAGTTTTTGTACAATTTTGTGTGGTGACATAAGTTTATACAGTAACAGTACACAAATATATATATTATGTGTAATATTATATATATGTCCTTGGGGACAGACTTTTCAGCAATCCCTGTAGAGTTAGTAGTCTGCTTTTGTAGTCAGGGCTGAACCAAGCCCGCAAACATGGCGCCAACAACCTGCTGTCCCTCCCTCTTCTGCCACCCGAGGCAACCACCTCACCTCACCTCATTAGATGTGCACCTCTGTATGTAGTGCGCAGTAGCACACAGTGCTGTTATAAAAATAACACTGCAGTGTTTGTTTTCTGTGAACTTTTCATCAACCAGTTCTGTAACTGCTGAAAGTTGCCTGTGAGTTAAATAATGGCTTTTGTCTGGTAATATGCTAAAGGAATTTTATTCGGAGCAATCCAGCTCAGTATTACTAAACCTTTAACAAACGCTTGGCTTAAAGTGGCCCAACAGTCAAAAAAATAAATAAAAGCACAGAAGGCTTACTCACCTTTGCAGCGCAAGTCCGACTGTCCCTGCAGCCACACAGCTGACTGGTTTCGGCTGTGCAGCTGCTTCTGCAAGCTGCTTCCGTGTTCATTGAGTGACGGAATCTGCAGCTACATGAATCAACAGCTGCAGAATACTGTCCGGTGACACGAGTCACCAGCTGACCTTAGCAGCGGCTTAGCTGCGGGACTCGCTCTACTCCATGTCGTCACCCGCTACCGCACCTCCCACTCACTGTGTGGCCTCTCGCTTTATGAAAAAACAGCCACTCTCTGTGAGGGGACGGCTCCCTGGGAGGGTCAAAGGCTGCTCTCCCAGGTGTAGCAAGGTGGAGCGAGATGTCCGGGAGCATACCCCCGGGTATTGCAAGAAGCAAGATGTCCGGGGGCAGGTACCATGCGTAAGTCATTAATGAGGATGCAGCAGTTTTACCGCATTTACCCATCCCCCTCAATCCTTTTTTTTAGACTGGCATTGTATAGCTTAAAACATCTATGTGCTAGAGCAGGTTTACAGCTGATTTGTTTAGGCGCATCTTAAAAGAACACTAGCCGAAGCACAGTTCACCCCAATGTGTTGCATTGTGGTGCATGGTCTGTGCCTTAATATCACTCTTGTGATTCATATTGCTCTGAATAAACTGTCTGCACATATCTTGGTATAGTTTTTTTTAATTTTAAAATCCACATCCAGGTGCAAAAATTTCATTGGGATTATCTCCAGAAGGGCGTGATACCTTACAAGCTTTACCTGGGCTCTTACAAGACAAAAGTCATGTTCAATAAATAATATCTGACCCACCCCATAAATACTCACCTGTGTAGGGGGGCTTCCTTTTATTTGCCAACTTCAATAAGACTCTCCCTCCCCAAATTAAAAAAGCTCACCTGTTTAGGTGACCTACTATGTTCTAATATGTTTTTGAACACAATAATTGTTTGATGGATCACCTGTTTAGGTGACCTACTATGTTCTAATATGTTTTTGAACACAATAATTGTTTGATGGGAGCATGGCGAATAGTTAACAAAAGTGGTCGCACTGTGGTCAGACATTGTATTCGTTTTGAACTATTATGATTTCTGTGATCCCAACTTGGGGTGCCCTGCAATACAAATGAAACCCCCGGCCTTTGCAGCATTCTCACCAATATGTGGGATTTTGCCAGCTGCAAGTAAAGTCAGAATATTGCTGCAAAATGGAATACCACATTTGATTGGCGGGGGGTCCTTAATGATTTACGCTACAGAACATTCCAAACCGGTATTCTCTCTAGGAAAGTTACAACGTGTGCCAAATGTCTATTTTGACTTTTAGTTCAGGTTAACTGGTGCTGTCTAACAAATGTGACTCATGAGCTAAAGAACAGTTGGACTGATCAGTTACTATACTAAAAGGTCCCATAAAAAAGGTTTGCCCAAAAATACTACAGAATATGAGAAAATCCAAATTTAGTAACAAAAAAGTAACAACACAAGACCACAAACCATCTAGTGTTAAGACTTTCTTAAACTTTAATGGATTTATTTAGCAATAATCATATTCCACAAACAAAGAACACAAACTACAGCTCTGTGTGCCATGGCAGTAATAAAAAAACACCAGTTCAGATTTACTGGTAAAGGGAGTTTTAACGGTAATACTGTGCAATAATAGGTTATTTTGTGTTCAAGAGCCGCATTTATCACAAAAATGATGATATACAAATCACTTCCATATCACAAAATGTTCCTGGTCAAAATTGGCTTGAGGCAAGTGATATCTTCGAGTAAACAGTATATGAAGACCATATCTTAAAATGATAGATCACCTAATTTTATTCTGACAGTGGTTTTTTCCACAACAAGCATCTGTCATTGAAATACCAATTCAGAGATATGGAAGCCAAATTGTAGAGCTTTCCAAGTATTTGTCAATCTGCACTTAAAAAAGTACTGCTTATTTCTTTGTACAATTTTCCCTCTGTATTAAAATAATAATAATAATACAGGCACTAGTGTGAGGTTAATAAAAATGGACACAGCTGGTAATTTTCTGCAGATGATGTGATTTACTAGTTTAGTGTATGCTATGAAATATTGCAATGTTTATATCATTTTTTGGATTAGATCATCATTCTTAGTTTATATAACTGATAACTGATTTTTGGTGGTTTAAAGTCATAGCTCAGGCATAGCCAGGTGTTATGCCATTTTATATGGTTACACTTGGCAATGTCCTAAACTGTTTTTTTTTTTTTTTTTTTTTTTTTTTTTTAATTTACTAAGAAATGGCCGAGATACTGAGGTTTTAACTTTTACTTTAGGAATTATGTTCTCAATGATATGGGTGTGACCTGGGTACTTTTGAAGTATGTTTTGTGCATAGAATCAGTATAATAGGCGGTCTGTAAGACCACATACAAATTATCAGCACATTCAAGATGAGCTATTGCAGTGCCCCAGCCCCTGCTGCTTCTAGAACAAAGTGTGATCATCCCGCCGCTACAGGTCGGCACACCAGGCATAGGGACTGGGGTCCTCATGGCTCAAAGGCCAAACGGCGGGCCTCCGGCCATGTCAGGACATCGGCCTATATTCCCCCTGAGTGGGTCCAGTGCTCCCCACAGAGATTAACACTAGGCCCACACCGATGGTCACAAGGCTCTTCTGTATACCACTGGCCATTGGGGATATGGGTAATGGGGTGGGGGGGGGACATTGGAAAGTTACCCGCCATGGTGGCAGGTAACTTTTTGCCCCCCACCACTCTTTGAACCAGTATATGGGTCTCCTGGACCCTTTTCTAGTTCAAGGTAAAAAAAAACTACACTCTGAGGTCCCTTGTGCTGTCAGAATCTGTCAGCGTGACCGGTCTGCCAGCGTTTGGAAGGGAGGAGGTTGAGGTTCCCCCTTTCTTCCAGGCTGGCACGCTGCCTGGCTGTTCTTGCTCCTTGCCAATGGGAACGTGTATTTATACCCTCAGGTGTGGCTTAACAGGAATCCCCTTAGCACAATTTGACAGTCTTTCAGTCTCCGAGTCATGGGAACCCCAGCCCCGAAGCGTGGTGTGCCTGCTTTTTTAAAATGTATTTTCAAATAGTCCTAATTATGTTCATGCTTAACACGTTTTTCTCTGTAAAATAAGTCTGTCAGCCTCAGCAACACATATACTGAGCAATATCTGGCTGGAAGAGAGGGAGAGTTGGCGTGCCTGAGGGCTGGAGAGCTAGCACTGAACTGCCTCAGGGAGAATGTGAAGGGGCAGTCCATCATCCAAGAAGATGGACACCATTTGTTGATGATGGAATTATTGCCGTAGTTTTAGATTCACCAGAGCCACCTACATACTTCTTTTTCCACAATTTAAAGGGGAGTCTCTGAGGTTGGTTCTTTCATCCCTGACACAAGGTGCATTTATGGCGATGGTGGACATTTAAGAGACTTTGCATTCATAACTTTCCTGATCATTTGAGCGTTTTTGTATAGGATCAACTATTCCAGTCCTTTTGGATTGGTCACAGTCCTGAGGGTGTTGGGCAAAGTTCTGCCATTGTTCATGGTGGCATTAAAGTGAACCAAAACCCACCCTGCAGTCTATGAGACTCCAGGGCAGACATACTCGCTCCCCTTTAGGCATCCAGAATCGGGATGCCCCGCTGTGTGAAACCCCCCAGGTCACCCGAAAACTCACCTTCTTTCCAGGTCCAACGGTGCATGAACAAACAGCGGCCGCATCCCCGCTATACCTTTAGCAGGGCGCATGTCCATGTCAGACATTTGTTAATGGCTGGCGTGGGCACGCTCCCTGTTAAAGGATGCAGCCACCAGCGCGCTTGGGCGCTGACTGGACAAGAGGCTGCGCATGCGCCGTAGGACCGGGAAGGGTCAGTGAGATCAGGTGATCTGGGGGGTTTCACACAGTGGGGCATCCTTAATCGGGGTGCCCCGGGGGCCAGGACCAAAACCCAGGATAGTCAAAATTCTGGGTTTTGGTCCACCTTAAGGTAGCAATTTGCATAATCCCTCACTTGGATGACCTGCTGTTGAAGGTTCCTTCTTAAGTGAAAGGCACTAGGTGCCTGTGGTTTCTACTGGGGACAACAGTGAATTTCTCCAAGTTCACCCCAATACTGTCAAGAGCCATTTTTGACCTCTGCACACAGTTGCAGTAAAGATTTACCTTTAAGACTACAAATTTAAAGACAGAGTGTATGAAAGTGTCAGGCTTGATGGTGGCTGCCATACTTTAGGATCAGACACCAGGCATAGGGGTTTTAACCAGCCCCTATGCCTTTGGGTATGGGTCCACAGGAGGGAGATACCCTTCAAAAAACTCAGAAATAAAGTTAAAACACACCCTGAGTGACCTGATATTTACTTTATGAGATTTGTTCATTAGAACTTTTTGCAGATTTTATCCACATGTGCAAAAAAAAAAAAATTTGTCCGACTGAAACGGCTTGTTTTTGCAAAAAACCTTAATGTGGTTCAGTAAAATGTTTTCCTGATTCTGGATACGTTTTGCAAGGGTCAAGCAGCCTCTTGGGCCAGCATTAGCATCTACGGAAGGCCTTAAGCTGTTACTGGTGACATGGATGCACCCTGCAGCTTTTCAGTTAGTCTATCGGGAGTACCTGTATGCAACCCCCAAGTTTACAGCACTAAATCTGTTCATTCAAAAGCTATTTCCCTAAAGTTAGGAGATTGTGGTTAGACCTGTAAGTTCTGTGCTCTCTTGATTTCACTATATATATATAATTATAGATTTTGGGTAGGTAATTGTGCACGTGCAGCATGGCTTTAATGCCCATTTATTAGATATGAACATTCTAAGTCATTAGGTAGCCTGTGCGCTCTCTTTATTAGTGTTGAAGCAATATGGGCTTTATTAAGTTTGCCTTGGAAGTGTAGGGTTATTGACAGTCACTAAATCACTAATCCTCTACCTACCTGCTCTAGCCTACAGCCTTAGCTTTATGTTTAGATAATATAATTAGGACTCATCTGAAAAAATACAGAAGAGGTTATTGCAAATACTAATCACTTTGCTATAGGCTGGGGACAGCACAGTGCTTAGGATTTAAACGTTACTGGAACCTTCTTACCTGCCTGTACCAGCCACAGCATAGCAACCTATTGGTTGCAGTTTTGCCTTCCGTTACTTGCTTTACCTATAACGTTGTAAGAGATTGTCCTCTGTTAATGTTTTGTATGATTTGTCAGGATATTTAGAGCCAGAAATGGCATATTAAAAAAAAATAAGAAAACATTAATTAGGCTCATACACTGTCAGAGTCTTTCTAAAGGTTTGGTACCCCTGGTACCCACTTCATTATGGTGGGGTTTTGACCAGTGTGTGTAGGTTGATGCTTTTTCTCTCTTCCCTCCCTTTCTTTCTTTTGCTATACTTTTTTTGTCTTTCTCTGGATATGTCTTTTTTCAATGTTCTTTTAGATATATTTGGTTAAAAACTAGATGAATTAGCTGAATATTTACATATGTGTATTCATAACTCAGTATGGCCCTTTTACTGCCATGCAATGCAATACATGCACTTTACCTGTGCTGCTCATAGACTTGTATGGGCTGCATTGTCGTTGCACTGTAGTTTAAATGCTGCATTCAGCATTTGGCAAAACGCAACACAGAGATTGGCCCATTTACTTTGATGGGCAGTGTTTTCTTCTTGTGAATGGGGGTATTTTTACTGCAGAGCATTGTGAGCAGAAAGATCTGAAACTCTTCTTCTATTGCGAAAAATTACTCATTAATAAAAATCCATATTAATAGGTTGGATGGCAGGAGGAGGGGTCACTTATACACCCAATATCAAGAAATATCCAGCCAGGCTTGTTTTCTTTGTTTTAATGGAAGGAAAAAGACTTCTGGGGTGACAGGCCCTGTCACCCCTGATAGACTAAACCTGTCACCCCTGATAGACTAAACCTGTCACCCCTGGATTTTATTCTTACTATGAAATAATAAACCACAAGCTTGGCGGGAGTTTTATTTAGGTTGGGAGTATAAGTGATCCTTCCTCTTATTAGCTGCCGAGTTTCTATGGATTATTTATATTACACAATTTTGCAATGCTCCTTTAACCCTTTAAGTGTAACACCTACGTGCTCGCATGTCCATGCCTTAAGTGCCAAGCACGTAGGTGTTACGTGCTTGACATTCCCCCCCCCCCCCCCCCGCTAGTTTAAAGAAAAAAAAAAAAAAATTACTTACCTGACCCCTTGTTGGATCTGGACGGGTCTCCTCTTTAATTTGGTGCCATCCGATCCCCCGTGGGGGCTCGGATGGCTCAGGAGAGCCCCCCGGAATAGCGCCCCCCTCCTTCGGCAGCAGCAGCTGCTAACTGTAAAAAAAAAAAAAAAATGACATTTACTTACCTGAGGTCGTGCTGCCTCCCGACAGGTCTCCTCTTCACTGGGGGGGCCCCCCCAGGCTCTTCCATGGCGAGGAGAGGGCAAAAATCGCCCTCCCCCCACTTCCTGGATCGCGACTGCTAGCACCAGCTAGCACCGAGACTAAGAATTAGTCTGCTCGGGTGCTTGGAGGAGAAAGGTGGGGAGGGGGAGAGGGCTGTGATCGCCCCCCCCCCCAGGCTCTCTCCTCCAAACACCCGAGCAGACTGTCACCTGTCATCGGAGATCGCCGGGGGACAGAGGATCGGAAGTGAGTAAAGTAAAAAAAAAAAAATGTCATTTTTTTTCTTATGTGTCAGTGTGTTTTACATTTAACCCCTTGTGAACTGGTAAGGGGTCCATGAGACCCCTTATACCAGTTCGCAAGGCTGGGGGCTGGCAAGTCACCTGCGGTAGCTGCAGGTGACTTGCCATTAACCCCCTGCACCCCTATTACCTGCCTCCCCAAAGCCCATGGGGGGCAGAAGAGCCCGGGCCCACATAGGCTATGGGGGCTTGTAGGCTGCAGGGTGGGGGGGCCACAAAAGCTGGCCCCTCCACTCTGTTTCTACAAGCCCCCATAGCTGGTCCCGGGCTGGTAATGCTGGGTAAAGGGGACCCCATTTCATGTTGTTTGGGATTTTTAAGGGTTTTAACCCTTAAAATTCCAAAACAAATGGGGTCCCCCCCCCTGGGAGGGGGGGACCCTATGTAATTTTTTTTTTTTAAATTAATCCCTTATGTTCTGTCGCCCAGCAGCTATTAAAGGCTTCCAGCTGCAGCAGGAGAGCAGAAGCCAGATTGATCATCGTGGGACACAGGGATGGATGGGAGGTAAGTATTAAAAAAAATATATATATTTTTTTTTTCTGCTTGTTTCTTGTTTGTTTCTGTTTTTTTTACACTTAACCCCTTGTGAACTAGTAAGGGATCCATGAGATCCCTATACCAGTTCACAAGGCTGGGGGGCTGGCAAGTCACCTGCGGCTAGCGGGTGACTTGCCGTTAACCCCCGGCACCCCAATTACCTGCCTCCCCAAAGCCCAGGGGGGGGGCAGAAGAGCCTGGGCCATGGCTATGTGGGCTTGTAGCCTGCAGGGTGGGGGGGGGGCACCAAAGCTGACCCCCTTACACCCTTTTCTAGCTGGTCCAGGGCTGGTTATGATGGGTGGGGACCCCATATCATTTTTTGGGGGACCCTATGTCATTTTTTTTTAATTAAACCCCTTATGTTTATAGTGTGGATTGTAGTAGTATTTTATTTGTAAATGTTATAAAGTGCTATTTTCAGGTTACCAATACATATGTGGTACCGTTGTAATCGGGAGAAATTGGGCTTTCACATGCAATTTCTCTAATAAAGTAAATGTTTTATTTAAAATAAAGGAGACAATTGTATAAAAGAAATATTTATTTATTTTTTTGTTTTTTTTACACAAAAATATAAAAAAAAAAAACAGTAGAAAAATTACAAACAAGACATTTCATGTTAAAGCCTAAACTCTGCTGCAAAATATATAAGGGTGACAAAACTTCAAGTAGGCTGGTAATTAAAAGAGTTAATAGTACCTATGCATGTTGGGTATTGTTCTGCTCGGAGGACCTTGCTGTTTCAGATTTAGCTTGTTTTTTCTTGTTTGCATATTTATATTTTAGGAAAACATGTTATTTATTCAGTTTTTTTATTTATTTTTTTAGGGAAACCCTGTGCACCTCTTTGGTGAACGTCTGCTAAGGGCGGCAAGTTACCTCAGCGTAGAAGGCAGCCCTGGTCCTTTCGGGGTTCAGGTGCCTTTCTTCCTTCCTTCCGTGGTTCCAGAATTGGACGGGGAACTTCCTTTGCTGGAGCCCGTGGAGATTTTTGGGGCAGGGGCAGAGGATGTGGCCGCCCTGGTCCCTCCTGGGGTCCCAAGCCTAAGTCCTCCCCCAAGCCCCCTCAGGCATGAAGGGGTGCCCTCACCCATCCGGGTGGGGGGACGGCTTCGGCTCTTTGCTCACATCTGGAGGCGTCATGTCTCAGACCGGTGGATTCAGGAGGTATTGTCCTCCGGTTACAAGATAGAGTTTGCAGCCTGGCCGCCCCCAAGATTCATCAGATCCCGGTTAGCTCATAACCCCCTGTCAGCTGAGGGTCTGTACCTTGCTGTCCAAGGCCTTCTGGAATTGGGAGTCATCTGATGGGTGCCCTTAAGGGAAAGGGGCAAATGCTACTTTTCCAATCTTTTCATTGTTCCCAAAAAAGACGGGTCCATCAGACCCATCCTGGATTTAAAGCACCTCAACAAATTTGTCAGATTCAGACACTTTCGCATGGAGACTCTGCGCTCCCATGGGAATTCTCTACGCCCAAGGGACTTCATGACCTCTGTAGACATCAAGGATGCTTATCTTCACTTACCAATCTTTTCAGGTCATCAGGGATTCCTCAGGTTCGCTCTGGAGGATCAGCACTATCAATTTGTGGCCTTGCCCTTCGGTCTCACCTCGGCTCCCAGGGTATTCACCAAGGTGCTGGCAGGAGTGATGGCTCTGCTGAGATCTCAGGGCATTCGCATTCTTCCCTACTTGGACGACATGCTTATCGCTTCTCAGTCCTTCCAACAGGCAGAGCTGGATACCCAGCGGGTGGTGTCCACACTGGAGTTATTCGGCTGGGTGATCAACCACCCCAAATCTTCCCTGTCTCCTTCTATTGTGAAGTCCTTTCTGGGCATGATTCTGGATTCATCTCAGGTCAAGATCTTTCTTCCTCAGCAGAAGGTGGAGAGTCTTCAAGAGAAAGCTCAGCTCCTTCTGTCTTGTCCTCATCCATCCATCAGGCAGGGAATGCAGCTGGTGGGCCTGATGGTGTCCTGCTTCGAGGCGGTTCCATATTCTTAGTTTCACATGAGACCTTCAGCTTCACCTCTTGTCAGTATGGGATCGGGACCCCGTGTCCTTGGATCAGGTGTTTTGTTCTGTCCCCTCTGGCCAGGCCGTCTTTATCGTGGTGGCTGGACTCAAGGAACCTGCTGGGGGGCAGATGCTTTCTGGCCCCTTGCTGGGAGACTGTCACCATGGATGCCAGTCTGACAGGTTGGGGGTGCTTTTGGAAATCCCTGAAATTCCAGGGTCAGTGGGGCCCTCAGGAGGCCCACACCCCTATCAACATTCTGGAGTTGAGGACGATCAGGTTGGTTCTCGCCCACTTAACCCCACACCTTCGGGGTCGGGCTGTTCAGGTCCGCTCAGACAACCAGACGTTGGTTGCCTACATTAATCAACAGGGAGGGACCCGGAGCAGGAGGGCCCTCAGGGAAGTGTCTATGATTCTGTCCTGGGCGATGAAAAATGTTCCCTGCATCTCGGCTGTGTACATTCCGGGGGTGGAGAATCTGGAGGCAGACTCTCTGAGCAGGGGGACCTCTCATCTGGGAGAATGGTCCCTCAGCAGCAGGGTGTTTCGCTCCCTGTGCCACCGCTGGGGTCAGCCGGATGGGGATCTGTTTGCGTCCCGTCACAATCACAAGCTTCCAGTCTTTGTCTCTCTGTCCCAGGAACCTCTGGCCTTAGCCATGGATGCCTTAGCAATGTCTTGGACGAGTTTTCAGCTCCTGTATGTGTTTCCCCCGTTTCCCCTGCTGGGCAGGGTGCTGCGCAAGATAGCTCAGGAAGGGGTGCCAGCCATACTGGTGGCCCCCTTTTGGCCAAGAAGAGTGTGGTTCGCAGACATCGTGCAGCTTGCAGTAGATCAGTACGCCCGGTTCCAGATCTGCTCACTCAGGGGCACCTATGCCACCCCAATTTCCAAATGCTGGCTTTGACGGCCTGGCTGCTTCTTGATGGAAAAGGGGCTGCCTACCTCTGTTGTTAATACCATGGTCAGGGCTAGGAAAAGGTCCTCTTCTTCCATCTACTATAGGGTTTGGCGTACTTACATTGACTGGTGCGAGTCTAAGTCGCTTCCCTGTCGTGTATTTTCTATTCCTAGGATTCTGGAGTTTCTGCAACATGGTTTGGATCTGGGTCTTCAGCTCAGTACTCTGAAAGGTTATTTTTCTGCCTTGGCCATTTTCTTCCAAAGATCTCTTGCTCAGCATCCCCTGGTCAATACCTTCTTCCAGGGGGTTACTCACGTGCGTCCCCCCACGTAAGCCTATGTTACCAGTCTGGGACTTGAACTTGGTCTTATCTGCCCTGCAGGGGTCTCCCTTCGAGCCCTGGCAGGGGGCCCCTTTGTCCATTCTTACGCTTAAGGTAATCTTTTTGGTGGCTATTACTTCTGTTAGGCGTGTTTCTAAGTTGGCGGCGCTTTCCATCAAACTCCCTTACTTTGAGAGACACCGGAACAAAGTGGTGTTTCGCTTTAAGCCAGACTTTCTGCCTAAGGTTGTTTCTGCTTTTCATCTCAATCAGGACATTGTTTTGCCTTCTCTGTGTCCTAATCCTAGTAACTCTAAGGAGAGGGTTTTACACTCTTTGGATGTGTCTCAGAGACTCTCAGGATAAGTCCACTATCAGCAAGTGGATCTGTCAGGCTGTGGTACAGGCCTACTCTGCTAAGCGGAAGGAATCTCCCTTCCACCTTACTGCTCATTCTGCTTGTGCTATTGGTGCCTCTTGGGCTTTTCAGCACCAAGCTTCTGCTGAATAAGTTTGCAAGGCCGCTACTTGGTCTTCTGTTCATACTTTGGTTTAAACTGCCCGCTGTTACTTTTTGGGGATCCCACCCTACCTTACGGACACTGCTATTGGATGTCCTAAAAGTAAGGAATATTCTGGAACAGGACGTGCTGTATACTTAGAATAATACAATTCTGTGATTACTCACCTGTAGAATTGGTATTATACGTATACAGCACGTCCTGTTCCACCCCACCCTTGTTATCATTATTTTTAGTTACCTCTTTATGGTGATTGTTCTTATGTTCAATATTGATAATGGTTATAGTCCCTGGTATATATGGGGCCGGGAGGAGCCACTTTTCTGTCTCTGCAGTCCAGCGCCATCTAGTGGATGTATTACCCAAGAGTAAGGAATATCCTGGAACAGGACGTGCTGTATACGTATAATACCAATTCTGAGTAATCACAGAATTGTATTTTTAGGAAAATGTGGCTTGATTCTTCCGTTTCATTCTTTTTTAAGGAAACTTTAGGCAACCAAAGAATACATTGAGGGATTACTTCCAGAAAACTAAGCCCACATAAACAAGCTTGGTACGCCTAGAAAGCTTGAGGCGTGTACTTCCAGAGAATATATAGTTTGTGGGGGGTATTTCAAATGTAAAGGGTTGTTTTTCTGGAAAAACTGCAAGGTGCACATAGCGCAGTTGTATTTTATCTGAAAATCTCCTAAAGCTTTGTTTCAGTTTGGGGGAGTCTCCTGGGCAGGAAAGGGTGCCTACCAATACATATGTGGTACCGCTGTGACCGAGAGAAATTGGGGTTACGCACGCAATAAAATTTTATTGACAAACTTACATTTTTTATTACAAAAAAACACTACAAATTGCAAAAAAATGATTTTTTTTTATTTGTTTTGCACATATTTCACCAAAAAGTATTGAGAATACACTAAAAAAAGGCCAAACAAGACATTTCATGTTGAAGCCCAGACTCTGTTGGAAAAAACAATATATAATTTTCCTGGGAAATCCCTGGAAATCACAGGTGTTGTAGTCACAGAAGTTGTAGCACAAAATAGTGAAACATGGTCTGGCAACAGAGGGTGACAAAAGCTGCAGGTAGGCTGGCAGCGAAAGGGTTAAGGTGCACGGAGTGGTGAGAGAAAGTCATATGGTATCACCCCTTCCTAGCTTCAGCGAAACATTTTTGGTAACGTAGGGTACAATCAGGTAAAAGAAAAGGGTAATCCCTTTTTTTTCCCCGCAGCTGGTCAGTCCAGTTCTTGCGGTCACCAACTCACTTGATCTCTGGATCGCATCCTGCGCCACCCAGGCACAGGATGTCTTAAATAAGACAGGAACATGCTGTGGTAAGCTAGCACCTAGGCCTCATTTTATACTCAACTGCGGCTCTGGCATAACTGGCGAGAGAGCTCTTCTCAAAATATCTGATGTAAATATGTTGTCAAAAAACATGGTGCTATGTTGAGCAACACCAAAGATAAAGACCTATAAAATCCTTGAAGTGTTAGGAAGGCCTTGTTCACCATTTTCCTTAAGAGTAGCAGATTTTTCCCTGAAGCATTTTACGAGAAGGCTTTTGAGATTGGCCACCATTCTTAACAGAGAATATGAGGGTTCAACCTCTGAAATGATGCTCTGGGAAGTAATTGCTTTGAATTTAGGTTATTTGTTATGCCATTATAATACTACATCCACCCCCTCTGACAACGTTTTTTTTTGTTGTTTGGATTGTTCATTTAACTATTCAGTGTGCATTTTAATTGATTGTACCCAAGTGACATCGCTCTAAAACATCTTGCTTATGAACATTATTGACCTAGCCTTAGGTTTAATTAAGCTATGATTTTACTGTGCTATATGCTTCCTCGTTTGACAAACATATCACAAGTGAATCCTAAATTAAATATTCTGTAGAGGTGGCACACACATAATCTTTAAAATGTCGGCATACTAGTTGCGTTTAAATTGTGTGTGTGCGTGGGAGTTTTCCCTTGTAATTTATCTCTGCATAAACGGGGTTATACAAACATAGTTTCCAATTTGTTGACCTCAGAATGCTTCTACTATTTTTAACTTCATAATGGCCAGACAGCTTGTACGACACTTACTGTTGAGCATCATGCTGGGTGCTATTGAAGTGATGATGCTTTTATTCTAAGTATGCAGCACGTCCTGCTCCAGATAATGATTCATAACAGATGGGATTACCTCCACCAGAGGGCGCTTGACTGCAGAGATGGCAAAAAGAGGCCCCTCCCGGTCCATATATACCCGGGACCTCCCACAAATTCCCCAGTTTCTTCTCTGCAGTCGGCTGCGAAGGTCAAAAGATGGCTTCTCTTATCGCAGGTGAGCGGGGCTTAACAGCCCGCGGCTGTTCCCACCCGTTCCACTTATTACTTATGCCTCCCAGCTTTGGCTGGTCGGGTCACGGTAGGCACAGGTGCTCTTCTTTGCTGAGCCTGGCTCCGACCGCAATCCCCCACCAAAGGGTAGGCGCTGCAGGTTATGGTGAACCTGATTTGGGATGCCCCGTCCGCTCTTGCCCTTCCCTGGTCATTGGTGGGTCTTTTATTTGACATCCACTCTCCCCTCTCTCTCGTTATCCCGTCTGGGGGGGGGGGGTGTATGTGCGCTTATTGCCTTTTGTGTGTATGTGATTGCACTTCATTCAGGGCTCCGCGCTCTGTCTTTCTCTTTGTCATTTTGAATTTGCCGCCACTGACACGCGCGCCCTCTTTGGCGTCCGCGGTCAGTGGCGGCATCATCATCAAGAATCCCTGCGCGCCCATTGGCTGTAGCGTCTGGCCTGTCTCTGCGCTTCTCGGAGGGGGGCGTGGCTTGCTCTGTTGGCGCGTTCCGCGTCCGACCCTCCTCCGGCCCGCCCCTTGAGGTTCCCCCAGCGCCATTTTGGTCCTCTCCTGGTGTGATTGCTGGCTTCCCACCGCGGTCCATGAGTGCCCCTGCGGGCTTGGCTCTTATTCATTTGTCATTTCTGTGTGCTTATGGGGTGTCATTGTTATGTCTTTCAGGCGGAATAACTGTTTTTAAGAGGTTTCTCCTGGTCCTGTCCCCTCTATTAGTTATAATAACTTTATTAGAGGCCTACACTGTTTAATCCTCCCACTTCCCTGGCGGACATTTGGGGCATCCCGGGTTGCTTATACGGCGTAATTCCTATTGGCCAGTTGTGCCACCTTAATCACCATATGGAGGCTTCACAGGATATTGTGATCGGGGTCCCCTCAGGACAAGCCCGGCTGTGTGTAGTGTGTGGGGCATCTCCTGTGAGCGATGATGTGCGGGTCTGTGTACCCTGCGCCCATCAGGCACTTGCGCTGCATTCTGGGCTATCTGTGACTGGGCCTGCGCCCACTATGTCCTCACCCACTCCCCCTCGCTTGATTGTGACTCCCAGTGAACTAAATACTAGTGGGGAGTCTCAGCCTGACGTGTCTTCCAGGTTGGCTAACCTTGAGAGGCTGATTGCTAGTTCTGCGGCCCGTAAGGCCCCGGTTAAAAGGTGGCATGTGGCGCCGGGTGCGTCTGCCTTTCCTGTGGAGACTGAGAATTTCCTTGATTTGTCTGATTATACCCCACTTGAGGAGGGGGAATTGTTCTCGGATTCAGAGTTATCTGATGATCAGCATTTCAGTGGTGCTGACTATGGCTCTGATCATTGGGATGCTGATTACACCAACAGACTGTTAACTCAGATTTTTGATGTGCTTTCTATCTTCCTTCCTGCTGCGGTTCCCAAGCTACAGGTGGAACTTTTCAGTACTGCTAAACCACGTCTGGAATTTCCAGAACAGGCCCATTTCAATAATCTTGTTCTCAAAGAATGGGAGCGTCCCGGCCGGCTTCCCGGAATCTCTAAGGGCTGGGATAAAAGGTACCCTTTTCCCACTGATGTGGTTAAATGTTGGTCAACCCCCCCAGAAGTGGATGCACCAGTATTGGGATTGTCCAACACATCTGTGGTCCATTCCCCTGATTCCACTACCCTCAAGGATAGTGAGGACCGGTGCATAGACCAGCTGGCCTCCCATGCCTTTGCCTGTGTGGGGTCTGCCTTGAGGACTCTCCTCAAGGGTCTGTTGGAAGGCACCCCTGATGATACTTCTAGTGCCGAGTTCAGGGCCTTGTCACAGTGTGAAATGTTCATTGCATATGTCCTTTCTGCCTTAGATGACACCATTAGGATGTGTAGTAGAACCTCTGCCTTGGTGGTTGCTATACGCCGCTCTGTTTGGCTGCGTCAGTGAGCAGCTGATAACGCTGCTAAGAAGGCCCTCACGGGGCTCCCCTTTAAGGGGCTGCGCCTATTTGGTGATCGCTTGGACCTTTTTGCCAAGGTGGGTAAGTTGCCTCAATGTAAGAAGCAGCTGCGGCCCTTTTGGGGTTCGGGTGCCTTTGCCCCCTCCTACCGTGGATCCAGGTCTGGGAAAGGGGTTTCCTTTGCAGGTCCTAGGGGAGACTTCTGGGGCAGGGGCAGAGGTCATGCCCACTCCGGATCTTCCTGGGGGTCCAAGCCCAAATCTGTCTCCAAGCCTCCTCAGCCATGAGAGGGCGCCCTCACCCATCCGGGTGGGGGGACGGCTGCGGCTCTTCGCTCATGTCTGGGGACAGCAGGTCTCAGATATTCTGGAGGTTGTGTCCTCCGGCTACAAGCTAGAGTTCGCTGCCTGGCCGCCTCCAAGATTCCTCAGGTCTCGGATTCCTCTAGAACCCCTGGCAGCTCAGGGTCTGTTTCTGGCTTTACAAAACCTATTGGACATGGGGGTCATCTGTCAGGTCCCTCCTGGGGAGAGAGGTCTGGGTTTTTATTCCAATCTCTTCACAGTACCCAAAAGGGATGGTTCCATCAGACCCATCCTGGACTTAAAGCTTCTCAACAAGTTCATCAGGACCAGACACTTTCGCATGGAGACCCTGCGCTCAGCGATCAGCTCTTTGTGCCCGGGGGACTTCATGACCTCCATAGACATCAAGGATGCTTACCTTCATGTACCAGCCTTCCCAGGGCATCAGAGATTCCTCAGGTTCGCCCTGGAGGACCATCACTACCAATTTGTAGCACTGCCCTTTGGTCTCACCTCGGCCCCCAGAGTCTTCACCAAGGTGCTGGCAGGTGTTATGGCTTTCCTCAGAGCTCGGGCATTCGCATTCTTCCTTATCTGGACGACTTCCTCATCACTTCTCATTCTTTCCAGCAGGCAGGATACCCAGCAGGTGGTGACTGCTCTGGAAACATTCGGATGGGTGACCAATCACCCCAAATCCTCCCTGTCTCCGTCTCTGGTGACCTCCTTCCTGGGCATGAATCTGGATACTGTTCAGGCCAGGATTTTTCTTCCTCAGCAGAAGGTGGATTCTTTTCAAGCTCTGGTGCATTTCCTTCTGTCCTGCCCTCACCCTTCCATCCGGAAAGGGATGCAGCTTGTGGGACATTTGGTGTCCTGCTTCGAGACAGTTCCTTATGCTCAGTTCCACATGAGACCTCTTCAGCTCCATCTCCTGTCAGTCTGGGACAAGAGTCCCCTGTCTCTGGATCAGGCCTTTGTTCTGTCTCCTCTGGCCCGGCGGTCCCTCTTGTGGTGGCTAGACTCGAGGAACCTGTTGGGGGCCAGATCCTTTCTGGCCCCCTGTTGGGAGACGGTCACCACGGATGCCAGTCTGTCGGGTTGGGGGGGCTTCTGGAGAACCCTACAATTCCAGGGGCTGTGGGGTCCTCAGGAGGCCCATGCCCCCATCAACATCCTGGAACTGAGGGCGGTTCGGTTGGTACTGGCCCAGTTGACTCCTCACCTTCAGTGTCGGCCGGTCCAAGATCGCCCAGACAACCAGACGGCGGTTGCCTACATCAATCATCAGGGAGGGACTCGGAGCAAGAGTGCCCTCAAGGAGGTGTCCATGATTCTGTCCTGGGCGGAGGACAATGTTCCTTGCATCTCAGCAGTGTACATTCCGGGGGTGGAGAATCTGGAGGCGGACTCTCTGAGCAGGGGGACCTCTCGCCTGGGGGAATGGTCTCTCAGCAGCGAGGTCTTCCTGTCCTTATGTCACCATTGCGGGGTACCAGAAGTGGATCTGTTTGCGTCCCGCCACAATCACAAGCTCCCAGTCTTTGTCTCTCTGTCCCAGGATCCCCTGCCCTTGCGGTGGATTCTCTGGCTCTATCCTGGCAGGGGTTCCGTCTCCTGTATCTTTTTCCTCCATTCCCCCTGCTGGGCAGGGTTCTGCGCAAGCTGGCTCAGTAAAGGGTACCAGCAATCCTGGTGGCCCCCCGGTGGGCAAGACAGGTGTGGTTCGCTGATATCGTTCAGCTGGCAGTAGATCAGTATGCTCTGCCCCTGGTCCCGGACCTTCTCACTCAAGGGCGGCTATGCCATCCCAATTTACAAACGCTGGCTTTGACGGCCTGGCTGCTGAAACCTCCATCTTAAGGGATGAGGGTCTTTCTGAGTCTGTGGTTAACACTCTAATCAGGGTTAGGAAGAAATCCTCTTCTACCATCTACTATAGTATCTGGCGGGCCTACATTGACTGGTGTGAGTCTAGGGTCCTTCCATGTCAGGTGTTTTCCATTCCTAGGATTCTGGAGTTCCTTCAGCATGGTTTGGATCTTGGACTTCAGCTCAGCACGCTCAAGGGTCATGTTTCTGCCTTGGCTGTTTTCTTCCAGAGATCTTTCGCTCAACATCCTCTGGTCAAGACTTTCTTCCAGGGGGTTGCTCTTGTGCGTCCCCCTTGCAAACCTCTGTTGCCAGTTTGGGACTTGAATTTCTTCAGGGCCCTCCTTTTGAGCCTGTGCATGGGGCTGCTCTGTCTATTCTTTCTCTTAAAGTTGCCTTTTTGGTGGCTATCACCTCGGTCAGGGGTGTTTCGGAGTTGGCTGCCCTTTCTATTCAGGCCCCCTACTTTAAGAGACACCAGGACAAGGTGGTTTTCAGATTTAAACCTGATTTTTTGCCTAAGGTTGTCTCTGCCTTCCATCTCAATCAGGACATTGTGCTTCCTTCCTTGTGCCCTAATCCTGGTAATTCCAAGGAGAGGGCCTTACATTCCCTGGATGTGGTCAGGAATTTGAAGTTCTACTTGGTGGCTACTGCACCTTTTAGAAAAACTGATGCCTTGTTTGTGGTTCCTTCGGGTCCCAAGAAGGGCCTGGCACCTGCTAAGTCTACTATTAGCAAATGGATTTGTCAGGCAATTTTTAGGGCCTATTCTGCTAGGGGAAAGGATCCTCCTTTCCGTGTTACTGCTCATTCTAAACGTGCTGTGGGGGCCTCCTGGGCCTTCCAGCACCAGGCTTCTGTTGAACAGTTTTGTAAGGCTGCTACTTGGTCTTCTGTTCATACCTTTTCCAAGTTTTACAAGGTTGATGTTGGGGCCGCAAGGTTCTGCAGGCGGCAGTGGTGTGAACTGCGCGTTGTTGCTTTTGGGATCCCACCCTGTTTACGGACACTGCTATTGGATGTCCCATCTGTTATGAATCATTATCTTGGATCCTCTGTATGGTGATTGTTATCCTTGTTAACGTTGTTAATTTTCATTGGCTTCTCCTGGTTCTCCTTACTGCTTTTCTATACTGGGGAATTTGTGGGAGGTCCCGGGTATATATGGACCGGGAGGGGCCTCTTTTTGCCATCTCTGCATCAAGCACCCTCTGGTGGAGGTAATCCCATCTGTTATGAATCATTATCTGTAGCAGGACATGCTGCATACTTATAAAACCAATTCTACAATTCTCTTTTCCTGCTTGTATTGTTATATAGTGTTTCCTTATTTAAT
The DNA here is from genome assembly GCA_027917425.1 of Gastrophryne carolinensis. Lineage (NCBI taxonomy): Eukaryota > Metazoa > Chordata > Amphibia > Anura > Microhylidae > Gastrophryne > Gastrophryne carolinensis. The sequence continues at coordinate 510,505,789 of CM051235.1, read as the reverse complement.
CAACTTTTGAGATTCCATGTTCTGAATTCAAAACAGTATTAGAATTTTTTTTAGTATTCTCAAATGTTGTAGGTTTGCTTTAATGAACTATTGGCTCCATGCATGCATGCATATACAGCTGCATGCACTGACCTACAGGGGTTGAAGAGAGGTGGCTTAAAGTGTTAGACAAGTCAAAAAGTAAAAAAATAAATGTGTCAGACCCCTCCAGGTTGCCCGAAAACTCACCTTCGTTGCGGGTGCAACGAAGCATGTGCGAGCATGCGAGCAGTGGCCACATCCCCGCTATCTCCTTAGCAGGGCATGTGCAGCACGCGCACACGCTCCCTGTTAAAGGGTAGCAGGGAATGCGGCCGCCAGCGCACTCAGATCCGCTCGCCTTAGACGAGCTCTAGAATGAAGGGGCGGGATCGGATCCGAGCATGCTGACTGGACTAGAGGCTACACATGCACCGTAGAACCGAGGAAGGGTGAGTGAGTGAGATTGGGCGACCTGGGTGGTTACACAGAGCAGGGCACCCCAGGGCAAAGACCAAAACCCAGAATAATCACAATCCTGGGTTTTGGTCCACTTAAAACAGACAATGTCATCGCCGTCAATCCCACGAAGCATGGGGCTCTCCTCCAATCCAATCGCTTTCTATGCCATGCATATGATGAGCAGCATAAAATGCTTAATGAAAGGGATAGGTCAGACACAGGAGTGCACATGGGATGCCAGAGGGATGCTGCAGTTTTCCATGCATTGTGATCCCTGGTGTGTCACAGATCAAGCATTCTAAATTGGGATGCCCCAAAAAGAAGCATATAAGTATACAGGAAAGCAAAGCAGCACACCTTTGATATGATTAAAAAACATGTGCGGGCCAAAGAACATACCTGAGGCAGCAGAGCTGGTCCCTTGGCATGCACACACCTCGGGATACACCTTTACCTCTCACAAGCAAATTCGTGGACAAGTCATGGTTCCACTCACTGAGGCAGAGTAGTCTGCCAGGCACTGTCTCATCAAGGGTCACATTCTCCTGCCTCTGGAAAGTTTATGTGCTCAGTGGAAAAGGGGTGGTGGGTGGTATATACAATATATAGGTTGACTATATCTTGTGTACAGTGCACGTACACACGAGATATTTTAGTAATCTGATAAATTACCATTACCTGTCCTCCACAGTAAATATTGCCTATATAATCAAACAGCATCAAAAGAAAAGGACAGATTACTAGGGATGTCATATGCACCGAGCACTATACAGTAAACAGTATATTAATTTATTGTGTATTATATTTTAATGTTTTATATTTAGTTTTGTTAGAGGTTTTTTGCACTGGTTTATGTGTATGTATAGAATACCACCATCTGAATGTTTATATTTCGATGTTTGAGTTTTAAACAGTATTTTGGAGATTTTGGACATATATGGCTGTTGTATGCTTGTGCACACATGAGAATTGTTCCTCAGCATTTAACCCATCTGTGCAGTGAGACAAACACAAGCAGTGAGTGTGCACATGCTTGGAGCGGTGAGCTGCTCCTGAGGAGCAGTTGGGGGGTTAGAGCACTTTAGACTTGCCCCTGCTGAGAATCAGTTCTGCAACCCGCCAGTCAGAAGGTCGCTTCCTTACAACTAGGCCCCACATGCATGCCACCCTGCAGAACCTGCTGGCGGTATATAGGCAGAATGATGCAATGCTTCCTAGGGGGGAGGCTTTCTACTGTGGTTTTACCCAAAGGAATACCTGGTTTCAAATTACTGGATATTTTAGGCATCGAAATCCAATTTTTGGCCCTTGGGAGCCAACATGGTGGTTCTCCCCGTTCCTGGGGCAGACAATCCAGTCTTTTACTATGATTTCTGGCATTAAAGTTTTTATTTACAGTTGTGTCTGCCAAAGTAATTTTGATTTGAGTGAAATCTAGTCCAAATCGGTAGCTCACTGTAATGATGCTCGTGATCTAAGGTTGCTTCAGTTTTGTTGGGAACCTTGCTTCTCGATATAGCGGCAGTAATGTGGGTATGAAAAACGTCCCATGTCAGGATGCCCCACTGTGAATGGACATTTTTTAGCTGGGGAAAATGGATCCGCTGATACTGACCACGTCCCATGTGACTACCAGCAGCCTAGCCAGGACCCCTGCTTGATTCCCTACCCCTGGGGGCATCCAGATTCAGGATGCCCTACTGTGTAAAACCCCCCAGGTCGCCCGTCATACTCACCTTCTCACCCGTTCCATCGGCGCATCCCTTTAGCAGGGCCCGTACCAGGCATTTGTAAACTAACTTTTCTGAGCAGAGCTACAGTATATTAGTAATATTATAAAGCAGAAACTTTTTACCAAGTAATGTGCATAATCAAGTAAAAAAATATAATAAAATACAATTTCTTAAACTGCAGGTTCTCTTTAAATTTGAATCCCCACAATTCAGTGTTTTTTTATGCTTTTTTTTTAAGCCATTATTACATGCAGTGCAGAACGATAATGTTAGGCAATACGTTTTTGTTGGTTATATTTTGTGACGTGCTTTAAACAATTCACTGCTTTTTCTATTGCCCAGAATTCCCTTTTACAGAATGCTGGTGTTGCATTATGCAGGACTGGAGCACAGTTTAAATAGCTGCTGAAGAATATACCGAATTATAAACAGAAGGCTGTGGAATTGTTTCTAGATAAAGAAGCACTTGAGGTAAATGGCTTGTACCAGGCAGGAACAATGTATATCTGGAGTGTAGTATAGCAGCTCCCATTGTTTGGTCTCAGAGATGAGACGTGTAGGAAGCAGCTGACTTTGGAGGACTGTGAAGACATGATACCAGGGGAGCTGAGCAAGTGAGGATCATTGTAACCAGGGGAGATAAGAGAAAGGATCAAAGCATCAAGGCAAAGAGGGGGAGTTAAGAGTGCCGTGCCCTGGGCAACCTCTGGAGAGCAGGCTGGTAATGGAGTAGCCCAAGGGAGCCGAAACAGAAGACTGAATCAGCTGTTATGTGCCGGGTAGGACAGGAGCCAGGAATGGGGAAATAAAAGAGCAATGTAGTATGTCTTGTGAAGTATAGCAAGGACAGCATGTGTATATATTCCAAGTATACAGCACGTCCTGTTCCAGAATATTCCTTACTCCTGGATAATACATCCACAAGATGGCGCTGGACTGCAGAAACCAGCTTGTGGCTTTTTCCTGCCCTATATAAGTCAGGGACATCCCACAAATTCCCCAGTTTCTTTCTGCAGTCTGCACTGAGAAGATAGAAGATAGCTCTCTTGTGGCGCAGGTGAGCGGGGCTTATTGCCTGCGGCCATGCAGGACTATTCCCACCCATTCCGTCCCATTTACTGCCTCCCAGCCTCGGCTGATAAGGTTCGGGTGAAGGTAGGCTATTGAAGCACTACAGTGCAGAGGAGCTAGGCTCCTACCGCAGTCCCTGCTCTAACAGGGTAGGCGGTTTAGCCTAATGGTGAGCCTTTTGCCCCCACTGCCTCATGGTTTTTGCCAGGTTATCCTGTGCAGTTAAACCCTATTCCCATTCCCTCTCCACCCTCACTCCTCATATTAGCCCCTGGGCACCGTTTCTCCCTGGGAATTCTGCCGTTATCCTCTCTCACTCTCCCCTCGGGAGATCTCTGGGGGGGGGGGGGGGGATTGTCTAGTGGTTTAAGACTTTAGACATATGTTGTGCTTGTCACTTTATTAAAACGCGCCGCCACGCGTTTGTACTGCGCTTCGCTGCCCCATTCACCTCTGAGCTGCCGAGCCGCTACTGGCCGGCCGGATCACGTGGGTGCGCTTCGCGCTCTTCAGGGGGGGGGGGGGTGTTGGCGGGCTCTGTGGATGATGCATTTTACCTCATATCTCCACGGCCTGCCCCTCGAGGTTGCGGACGCCATTTTTCTTCTTCCTGTTGCTGCTGGCGGTCTGTAAGTAACCCGATGGGGGGATTTTTCTCAGTTTTTTTTTCTTATTCCTTATTCTCATGGGAATATTTGATTATGTCTTTCAGGCGGGGTAAAGCTTCAGTCCTGTGGTTTCTCCCGGCCCCCTCCCCTCATTATCTCCCACTTCCCTAGAGGTTCATTGGGGCATCCCGGGTAGCTCTTTAGCATTAACCCTTACTGACCTACTGTGCCTTTCAAATCACCATATGGAGGCTTCTGGGATAATGAGCCCTGGGTTCCTTCGGGACAAGCCCAGCTATGTGTTGCGTGTGGGGTATCCCCAAACGATGATGATGTCAGGGTATATGTATCCTGCGCCCAGCAGGTACTTGCATTGCAGTCTGGGTTACCTGTTGCTGGGCCTGCGCCCCCTCGGGCTAGCCTACCCCCCCACGCCTGCATCTGACCCCCTACGAGGAGCATACCAGCGGGGAGTCTCAGCCTGATTTGGCTGCACGGGTGGCCAGCATTGAGAAACATATTGCTGGGTCTGCCTTGCGTAAGGCTTCTGCTAAGAAGTGGCATTTATCTCCAGCCGTGTCCCTCTTTCCTGTGGAAACTGAGGACATTTTTGACACTACTGGTTATTCCCCCCTGGAGGAGGGGGAATTGTTCTCTGATTCAGAATCATCTGAGGAGCAGCCTAGGGTTTATGGTGGTACAGGGTCTCCCTTTGGGGAAGATCTATGGTCCTCAGATGACACTGACAGGCTTTTGGCTCATATTTTTGAAGTGCTTTGTATCTCCCCTCCTGCCGTGGCTCGGCAGCAGCAGGGTGAGCTCTTTCATACGGTTAACCACGTTTGGAATTCCCGGAGCAGTCTCACTTTAATAATCTGGTGCTCAAAGAATGGGAGTGGCCTAGCAAGCTGCCAGGGGTGCCCAAGAGTTGGGACAAAAGGTATCCCTTTCCTGCTGATGTGATTAAGCGTTGGTCATGTCCTCCCGTGGACGCGCCCGTTCTGGGGCTGTCCAATACATCTGTCATGCATTCTCCTAAAACTACTACCCTGAGGGATGGTGTGGACCGGCGTATGGACCAACTGGCTTGCCATGCCTTTGCCTGTTTGGGGACCGCGCTACGCCCGGTTTGTGCCTCTGCCATTACAGCTATTGCTATTAAGGGTTTGCTTAAGAGTCTCTTAGAGGGGGCCTCTGATGACACGGGAGGAGAAGAGTATAGATCTCTCCTGCTTTGCTATGAATTTGTTGCATATGTCCTGTCTGCTATGGATGATGCCATTAGAATGTGTGGTAGGACTTCTGCCCTGTTGGTGGTTATACACTGCTCTGTCTGGCTGCGTCAGTGGGTAGCTGATAATGCTGCTAAGAAGGCTCTCACTGGTTTCCCTTTCAAGGGCCTGCGCCTTTTTGGTGAACGCTTGGATTTGTTTGCCAGGGGCGGTAGGTTACCTCAACGTAGGAGGCTGTCCCAGTCCTTTCGCGGATGGGTGCCCTTCTCCCATCCTTCCGTGGTTCCAGACATGGCCTAGGAGTCTCCTTTACTGGGGGAGATCCCTGGGGAAGGGGCAGAGGATGTGGCCGTCCTGGCCTCTCCTGGGATCCTAAGCCAAAATCCTCACCCATGCCTCCTCAGGCATGAAGGTACGCCCTCACCCATGCGGGTGGGGGGGCGGCTCCGGCTCTTTGCTCACGTCTGGAGGCTTCACATCTCAGACCGGTGGATTCAGGAGGTAGTGTCCTCCGGTTACAAGATAGAGTTTGCAGCCTGGCTGCCCCCAAGATTCATCAAATCCCGGATGGCTCTAAACCCCCTGTCAGCTCAGGGTCTGTGCCTTGCTGTCTAAAACCTTCTGGAGTTGGGGGTCATCTGCCAGGTGCCTTTGAGGGAAAGGGGCAGAGGCTACTATTCCAATCTTTTCACTGTTCCCAAAAAAGACGGGTCCATCAGACCTATCCTGGATTTAAAGTTCCTCAACAAATTTGGCAGATTCAAACACTTTCGCATGGAGACTGCACTCAGCGGTCAATTCACTACGCCCAGGGGACTTCATGACCTCTGTAGACATCAAGGACGCTTACCTTCAAGTTCGCTCTGGAGGATCAGCACTACCAATTTGTGGCTCTGCCTTTCGGCATCACCTCGGCTCCCAGGGTATTCACCAAGGTACTGGCGGGCGTACTGGCTCTGCTGAGATCTCAGGGCATTCGCATCCTTCCTTACTTAGACGACATTCTCATCATGTCTCAATCTCTCCAGCAGGACGAGCTGGATACTCAGCTGGTGGTGTCCACACTGGAGTCCTTCGGCTGGGTGATCAACCACCCCAAGTCTTTCCTGTCACCGTCAATGGTGAGGTCCTTTCTGGGCATGACTCTGGATTCATTTTAGGTCAAGATTTTTCTCCCTCAGCAGAAGGTGGAGAGTCTTCAGGCCCAAGCCAGGTTCCTTATGTCTTGCCCTCATCCCTCCATCCGGCAGGGGATGCAGCTGGTGGGCCTGATGGTGTCTTGCTTCGAGGCGGTTCCATACGCGCAGTTTCACATGAGACCTCTTCAACTTCACCTTTTGTGAGTTTGGGATCGGGACCCTCGGTCCCTGGATCAGGTGTTGGTTCTGTCCCCTCTGGCATAACCTGTACTCTTCTCTTCTCAGTTCCTCATCCTTGCCTGTTAGAGCTGACCACCAGCAGTATTACAATTGGTAGGGAGGGTTACAGGGTGTTGTGAAAGTGGAACTATTAGGCCTGAGTCTCAGAGTTTCATACTGCCATCATCTTTTTGTGATATTATAAGGTTATGGTATTTGTCAGTCAGAGTGTTAAACTAGTAGACTGCATTTCCCTGTCAAGCTGTCCATAAAAGGATTCTGCTTCATTATGATTGGGTATTTCCCAAAGCAGGAGGCGGAGCTAGAGCAGGAAGCTCTGGAGATTTGACTACTCCCTCGTGTACAAGTATAAGACTGAGCAGGCCGGTAACCTTTCTAGGTTACTAATTAGTAAGGATTAGACGAAGGGCGTGCTCATATGCATCTCAGCAAGTCAGATTGCTGCATATAAAAATTAATTTATCTTTTTGTTACTCCTGCTGTGGTCAATTTAACAAACAAAATGGCATCCCATGGAACTTAAGGTCGCTTGCAAAGAGGAAGGGCTTCTGGGTTTCTTGCTGCTGTGCATTGTGGCGTTATGTCAGTTGAATGCAGACAGCAGCATGACAGGGATGCTGGGAAAGGAAGCTCGAAAATTGCCGCTACCTGGGGAAAATCAGTGAGGGCGGCATTTCAGCTTTGAGTGGATGCAGGAGCAAATGTAAGTACAGACAATGATTCAGTATCATGCATGCAGATGTGGTAAGGGAGTTTTGGGGAGTTTCTCTTCCAACTGTACAAAGCTGTTGTTCTGGTTTAAAGATAAAAAGCAAAAGAAAAGGTTCAGGTTAGGTTGAAACCTTTTTACATAAAGTTTTTTTTTATTCCACATTAAAACATTTGTGTGCTGACAGGGAGCAGCTAATTTCTAACACAGCAGAGTGCAAGAGCATAAAATGTGGTCAGTCCAGCAACTATTAGGGTTGTGTATAATTAGGTGTGATTCTTATATTTCTTTCATTCCAAATTAAGGACCAGCAAATTAAGCTGTAGTGTAACGTGACACTTCCCCCCTGCCTTCAACCTCAAAAATAAAATAATAAAGTATATTCTGACCGTAATAACTTAATTGGGTATTAAAAACCATCAACTCAAAAGAAGTTGCCAGGTTTACTGTAAGAAGCCGCAGAAGTCCACACATGGAAAAAATTCCACTACAGAAACAATGATGGGCTAAAAAAAAATGGAAACCTAAACGACGATGTTCAAGCGGCTAATGATGACAATTATGAGATGGAAAATATTTGCTGAGTTTAGACACCACGTTTGGCTGAAATATATGGTATTTATTTAATTCAGCAGACATGTCTATACACCTCGGTGACAGCTCAAAATACTGATAAGAAATCTGTCATAGCAGACACTGCTCCTCTCAAGCGATGTTCACAGATTTTGACAAGACGTAGCAGTAGCCAACGGATTTGCACTCAGCCTCCGTAGCAAAACACTCTGGTACAGACTGCTCCTAGCCACTTGTCAGGGCACCCACATCATAACTTAATAAGATTGAAATAACTATATATGTAAAGGGCTATGTAGACATGGATAACACCAATCCCAGGCCACAGTTATGTGAATAGATACAATACATTTGTTCTTAAAGTAATATTCCAGCCTAGTAAAAAAACATAAAGAATTCCCACCTTTGTTTCTCGCAGCTGATCGGTGGTAGTGGGGAGCCCCATAAGATCAATTCCCCACGCCATCTAGGCCTGATCTCCTTTCACCAGGGGCGCCTCTGCAATGCCAGTCACCTTGTCCGGTGCATGCCCAATCCACTCATTGCAATGGAGGGGGCGCACCAAAGCATGGCATGCCTGCATTGAGTAGAGTGAGTATGCTACCAGTACTACGATTGATGACGGGGGATGGCCATTCGCCATGGAGGTACCTCCAGTGACCGGATATCGGGCATGGATGGCACAGAGACTCAGTCTCATGATCTGTTAAACGTAGGACTGCCTGTCTACCATTGATCAGCTGTGGGAGACAAAAGGCAATTTACTAATCTGGAAAGTTTTAACTTTCTTAAACCAAAACCTTTTTGACTAGCATTGGGTTAGAGCCTCTTGGATGTTCTTTTTGATTTTTGTAATACCACTAAAGTCCCTGTCCAGGCACTCACTAACTTACTCCCATGTTATCCCATGTTACTCCCATGTTATTTTACACTGATAACAAAGAATCTCAAAATATCCTATTATATTTACTACAAACATCCCTGCAATAGATCAGATGAACTGCAAGTGAAAGATTAAACTGGACTTTTAGCCTGAATAAGAACTTTTCTTGTTTCCCCCACCCCATATAAAGATTGCCTACTTTAAAAATCATCCTACCTGCACCTATTGCATTTTCTGAGCCTTTTAACATCCAAGATGGCGGGCCATGGAGGCTGCCTGCCAATAGGAAGTGTCTTCTGACTGTGCCACTCTTCATTCTGAGATTGCTGTCCTTTTCCTGACCCCAGCTTTGCTCTGTCTGCTATGCAGCTATAACCCACCCACTTTTAACCACTCTCCTCTCCTCAGTATGTAATGCTTCTGAGGCAAGATGGCGGCGACCGTATCCTTGAGTCCTGACTAGAGTTAAAATCCAGTATATTCTGAGCCTTTTAACATCCAAGATGGCGGGCCATGGAGGCTGCCTGCCAATAGGAATTGTCTTCTGACTGTGCCACTCTTCATTCTGAGATTGCTGTCCTTTTCCTGACCCCAGCTTTGCTCTGTCTGCTATGCAGCTATAACCCACCCACTTTTAACCACTCTCCTCTCCTCAGTATGTAATGCTTCTGAGGCAAGATGGCGGCGACCGTATCCTTGAGTCCTGACTAGAGTTAAAATCCAGTATATTCTGAGCCTTTTAACATCCAAGATGGCGGGCCATGGAGGCTGCCTGCCAATAGGAAGTGTCTTCTGACTGTGCCACTCTTCATTCTGAGATTGCTGTCCTTTTCCTGACCCCAGCTTTGCTCTGTCTGCTATGCAGCTATAACCCACCCACTTTTAACCACTCTCCTCTCCTCAGTATGTAATGCTTCTGAGGCAAGATGGCGGCGACCGTATCCTTGAGTCCTGACTAGAGTTAAAATCCAGCGGGGTAAAGAATAATAGTCACTAAAACGTAAATATATTGATTCTAGAATTTTAGCTTATTTATCTAGCATTTGTGAGGTCAGACACTTACGTTGGATAAAAAGGCCTGGCTAACAATCTCCGTTCACAGGGCTCTGTGGGAAACAGTGACGTTCTTCTTTGGTGATCATACAGAAGCCCCAACTGAAGCTAAATTTCAATAGCTTTGGGCAAGTAATATATGTGTAGCACGGACATTTTTCATATTTTTAAAATAATTGTTTATGCTATTGAGTTTTGTGAAGGAATTATTCTTTTCACGTACCGAAGTGGTGGAAAATTATAACCTTGCTGAGATCTCGAACAATACAAACATTACATTTTCTGTCCTGCTATAACTTTTCCCTCCATTCGAAAAACCCAGAATGCATTTGAGCCACTTTGTAAAGTCAAACATAATGTAGGACAGAACGGCAAAGAAATGTAAAACATACCACCTGTGAAAGAAGCCGGAGCTGTCAGGAGAGGCTGCTGACAAGTGATAGAGTGATGGGGAAATCAAATGACATGAAAGCGGAGACGCTCGCAGTCTAGGCCTCTCCTGCTCGTGACTTGCACAGCATTTTTTGTGAATTATGGAAATGCTAGCAAAAATATCCAGTTGGGGAGAGACGTTCTTTTCCTGTGCAGCACCTGTATACTGACACTCATCCGGAACTGACCGCATTTCACAAATGTCCACTTTGCAATACTTTATGGCCTGTTACAGAATGTCACACTTAATGTTTAACATAACCGAAGAGAACAAAAGTCTAAGAGTTTGCTTTTTCCCTCCTCCTCTTTCCTCTGCTCAGGGTATGTTATTGGGAAGTTTCCAAAGTCTGAGCTATTGCAGTATGTACCTGGCATTGAACTTGTTCATTGTTCATTCAGTATCCTAAATGTTTCAATGTTAATATCTCACATATGCAGCAGTAGATGTTTCAGCTGGGATCTTACTTGTCAGACTGGGCTGTGTGCATCCTCCAGAATAAAATCTCCATGATTTTTTTTTCAGTTTTGCATTAAGCAGGTATTGTTTAGATCAATTTCTAGGAGATTTAGTTTTCCTTTCTGTCTGACACAGACCAAAATTACTTTTAAAACTTAAAGGTGTGGCTATGAGGAGGAATGTGGATTGACAGAACAGACAGAGACCAGCGTGGTTCAGTGAAGTGGGAAAGAACACCCCAAACTAGGATGGGAGTTATAGAGATCCAGGGGTGGTCAGTTGACCAAGGGACGCACAACTATCCAACCACGGGAAGGCATGGTAATTGGGTAGTCCAACATCCAGAGAGCCCATGGCACAGGGCAGGTACAGGGTTCAGCAATGCAGGAGTGGTCCAGTGACCAAGAGTGGTGCCTTCTCCAATCTCTCTAGTGGTACCTTGGTAGGAAAAAAAAGGGTAAACTTTCCTAAAACATGGAAAATACAGACAAATAATAACAGGATTTATACATGATTCTTAGCAGAAGGTGGAGCCATACACGTATCCTTGGACTGGGCTAAAGTGGATCAGATGAAGCTCAGCAACAACAGCACATTAGCAGGATGAATCCTCTGCAGTATTGGCACAAAAGCATAGAAAATTATGGAAGCTTCTGATTTTTCTTTAGCAAGACATGCTAAACATTCAACAAACATTAGTATGTCTTTGTGTGGTTAAAGCTGCCATCTAAATAGTTAAACAATCAGCGTTTAATGTTGCCTGAGAAAACACATTCATCAGAATATTTGCTAGTGGTTTGTCTTAGTGGATGGCAAACTCATTATAGTATATAGGAGAGAACAGTGGGAACAAAATCCAGAGGTCGTTGATGGGTGCATTAGGCCGTAGATCTGCTATACATTGCTAGTAAAAAAAGCTCTTTTCCAAGTATACAGCAAGTCCTGTTCCAATAATTCCTTACACTGCCTCCCAGTCTCGGTTGACGGTTCGGGTGAAGGTAGAACAGCACTAGGGTCAGGTGCTGAAGGAGCACTGCTCCAGGCCGCAAGACCCTGTACCAAAGGGTAGCCGGCGACAGGCCTTCTATGGTGAGCCTCATTGGGATGCCCCAGCCTCAAATCTTGGGTCCTTGTTCCCTCTTCCTCACCCTGCCTCCCCTCCCCTCTAGAAGGTTGTGCGCAACCCCTTTGTTGTGGCCCGCTCGGGTGGCAGGGGGTGCCCGGGGGGACCGTGATTTGTGTGTGTTATTTTTTGTTATTGGTGTGTGTGCGGGCCGTGGCTCCGCGGTGGTTGGTGCTATGTATTTTTTGGTTCTGTCATGGCGCCGGCGTCTCGTGATCAGTTTTGCGCTCTTCGGGGGGCGGGAGCTGCGATCTGACGGCGCGTTCTGCGTCATACACTCGCGGTCCGCCCCTCTAGGTACTGCTGCTGGCGCCATTTTGTGGCCTCGTCCTTTGCGGTCTGGCTGTGCTTTACCTCTCTGGGCGATCTCTAAGGCCACAGGATGTAGCAGTCCCAGCACCATCTCCTCAGCTCGGGTAAATTGCAGTTTAGTGGGGAATCCTCCGGCAGTTTGTAAGCTGCAAAAGATAGTTGTACACATTTAGCAAAATGGTGCCAATACAAGAAGAAGACAAATCCACAAAGTATATATGTATCTGTAATTACGCCGTTTATTTTCTTTCTTCCGTGCTGCATACTTGAGGTCCGATATTTTCCTTTGAATCTGCTCCACATCTTTGAGCTCTTCCCCCGCTGCATTGACCTGTCTGGTGAGCGCCTCCAAAATTTCAGCTTTGCGCTGTTTGCTTGTAGCTTTGGATCTGCGCCCATATAGCTCATCATAATACAAGGTGAGGCCACTAGCCAATGCCAGAGTTTGGGCCTCCCCAAACCTGTCACTCAACTGGCCTCTGCGCAATGTGCGCCCTGTTGGTTGCGGTTCTGGCTCCTCAGTGTTTGGCGGAAAATCAGGGGACATTCTGGCCTAGCTGTGTTGGGGTAAAATTGCGGACTGCTGGCTGGCTGCAGATTGACGGACTTGGAAAGGGACTGGGTGTTCGTGGCTGGGTGGCCACTGAAGTCGCAGGTGTAGATGTGGCATATGGTGAGTGCCTTAACACCTGTGCCGGTGGAGAATGTGGCCGAGGAAGAAGTTGGACTTGGGGCCCTGTGCCTCTGTGGGCCCTTAGAAGAAGCATGCCCCTTGGAGGTAGTAGGCCGGTCCAGGTGTGAGCCAGAGCTTTGGCTTCTTGGCCAGTGCCTTGCCCTCTTGGCTGAGGATTTGGAGACCCGTGCGGGTGGGGATGGTGACCTTGGGCTTCTTGAGCGGTGCCTTGCCCTCTTGCCATGAGACTTGTGGCCACGTGTGGGTGGTGGTGATGCCGAGCTGGGGCCTCAGGGCCTTGTTTGCCGGTGCCTTTGGCTCTTGCAAGTTTTTTCACCACGTGCGGGTGGGGGTGATGGCGAGCTAGAGCTGCTGTGGCTTCTTTCCCAGTGTGTCCTTTTTTTAGCCTTGGCTTGGGAGACACGTGGGTGGGGTGATGGTGACCTGGGGGGGCTGGGGCTTTGCACCCTCTTGTTACCTTTTTTGGTGCCCGTTGTTGTGGCCTTGCTGGCCTGTGGCTTCCTCTTGGCCGCTGGCTCCTTTTTTGGCCTGGTTTTTGGAGGAGGCTTCGGCTGAGCACTGCGGGTTGCCTGCAGCTTACTTTTTGGCATCTTGGAGCGAGTTGTTGGCCCTGCACATTGCTCCTGCCGCTTGGATGGCTGTTTGCTGCTGCTGGCGTCCTGTGCTGCTTTTTGCAAATTTTTTTTGGGTGCCATAATGTTGAGACTCTCAGAGAGAATGAGCTGTGTGTCCAGGACCCTTTAAATAAGATTGTCGGGGTCTGACGCTTACGCGTACGCGTGCGTACGGACGTTCCTCCGGCCGTGCGGAAACCGCAGGGGCATTACTTATCTGCTGCAGACAAGAGGCAAGATGGCGCCCACAATCTTCACCCGCCAACAAGAAGAGATCATCATGCTTGTAAGTGTCTTTTAATGCCTTTGATTTGCCATCTAAATGCATGCCTAACCCTTAAGGAAGCGCAGGAAGAAACGGTTTGTTTACAAAATATCTAAAAGTCCGTGCAAAACCGACGTGAGGGCCCACACGTGCGAACCCACACTGATGCCAGCTTCAAGGATTTGATTAGGCTAGAATTGTGCCTGTTAATGTCATTTAGTCAAATTATCGATTGGTGACAGATATTTGTATGCAGTTTTAACTAAATCCTATGTTTCTTTTGTGTTTTGTAGACGATGCTGGAGCGCAGGTACGACTACCTGCCCAACTCATTCGAGAAGCGGACCGTCGCCCTGGAGATAGTTTCCAGAATCCAACATGAGACGGACACCACCTTCACCCACACTTACATCATGCAGCATTGGTCGGACCTGAAACGGCTGCACATGCCTCGGGTGCGGCGTTTTTTCGGACTCCATTTCCCTAGTAAGTACCTAGCGATTGCATGCCAGATGTCAATAATCCAGAAGGTAGGCATTTATTTATAATTACTTTTCTTTTCTAGTGTTGGAAATGGATTACAGAATCCGCCGCACCCGGAGGTGCACAGGCCGACCAGTGCTGCATGAATCTGCAGCTGGAAGTGAAGGTGGTGGAACTCCAGGGTGACGGTCCTACCCCTCCTCTGTTGGGTCCTCCGACCAGCCCCTGGACCTTTGCACAGAGGAAGGGTGGCACAGCGTGGGCAGGCAGTCATACCCAGCGACGCAGGCGGGAGCCTCTGGTATGTGACTCTTCATGTAACCGCACACACATACATGCTATTTACAACAAAGCTGATCCCCTTAATCTGTTTTTCAAGATGCTTCTGGAGCGGGTGAAGATGTGGAGGATGCAGCAGATCTCGCCCAGGAGGCACAGGGAGAAGGTGAGTGATGTGACACACACATTGAAATAGACATTTGATTACTGTTGACTAAGACATTATAAGTGACCCTATTTGCCATGTCTCTACAGCCTCTACTTCACAGCAGTGGCAGGGCCCAGGACGTAGGGTTGTCCCCAACAAGGCATCCGTCGGCCACCAACCAAGTAAGTTTTAATGTCATTCTTTGCAGTATGTGGTTTTTGACATGATCACCCAGATACATCAAGCCATAGTCAATGGCATTAGCAGAATGACCTCTGCCCCTTCCTTAGATTGATGACTGAGCAGAATGACCTCTGCCCACTTCCTTAGATTAATGACTGAGCAGAATGACCTCTGCCCACTTCCTTAGATTAATGACTGAGCAGAATGACCTCTGCCCACTTCCTTAGATTAATGACTTAGCAGACTGACATATGTCGTCATGATTTAGGTTGGCAACTAACAAACATTCCATCCACAGGTGAGAAACATGTATTTGTCGCTAAATAATGTTTTTTTTTTTTTTTTTTTTACAGTGACCACACGGGCAAGAGTTGAAGAAATGAATAGAAGGGTCCTTGAGTTGGTGGCCGATATGCAGCAGCTGGGACAACAGAAGAAGAATAGTGTTCTGGGTCCTGCCACTGTGTTTTTTAATGTAAATAGTTTTTTATTTTTTCAATTTTTAAATATTTTTAATATTTTTTTTTTAAATTGTTCAACATTTGTACACCCAAAAAAATTAAAAAAGTCCAAAAAATATGGGCATTTACTAAAAGATAACAAAACCAAAATAACAGTTTCAGTGTCTTTTTTTTTTTTTTTACACAAATACATTAACACCAAGCGAAGGGTGAAATAAATATTTAGAGATGAATATTCAGATGACCGGGAAGTGGTTTGGGTAAGTTTTAGGGGCCTAAAATGGAAGAAGAACCTAACCGGGAAGTGGTTTGGGTAAGTTTTAGGGGCCTAAAATGGAAGAAGAGCCTAACCACGAAGTGGTTTGGGTAAGTTTTAGGGGCCTAAAATGGAAGAACCTAACCGGGAAGTGGTTTGGGTACGTTTTAGGGGCCTAAAATGGAAGAAGAACCTAACCACGAAGTGGTTTGGGTAAGTTTTAGGGGCATAAAATGGAAGAACCTAACCGGGAAGTGGTTTGGGTAAGTTTTAGGGGCCTAAAATGGAAGAACCTAACCGGGAAGTGGTTTGGGTAAGTTTTAGGGGCCTAAAATAGAAGAAGAACCTAACCGCAAAGTGGTTTGGGTACGTTTTAGGGGCCTAAAATGGAAGAAGAACCTAACCGGGAAGTGGTTCGGGTAAGTTTTAGGGGCCTAAAATGGAAGAAGAACCTAACCGGGAAGTGGTTTGGGTACGTTTTAGGGGCCTAAAATGGAAGAAGAACCTAACCGTGAAGTGGTTTGGGTAAGTTTTAGGGGCCTAAAATGGAAGAAGAACCTAACTGGGAAGTGGTTTGGGTAAGTTTTAAGGGTCCAAAAGGGAAGATGGAGGATGGTGCCAAGTGGTTTGGGTAAGTTTTAAGGGTCCAAAAGGGAGGATAGTGCTAAGTGGTTGGGGTGAGCTTTAAGGGTCCAAAAGGGAAGATGGAGGATAGTGCTAAGTGGTTTTGGTGAGCTTTAAAGGTCCAAAAGGGAAGATGGAGGATGGTGCCAAGTGGTTTGGGTAAGTTTTAAGGGTCCAAAAGGGAAGATGGAGGATAGTGCTAAGTGGTTGGGGTGAGCTTTAAGGGTCCAAAAGGGAAGATGGAGGATAGTGCTAAGTGGTTTTGGTGAGCTTTAAGGGTCCAAAAGGGAAGATGGAGGGTAGTGCTAAGTGGTTGGGGTAAGTTTTAAGGGTCCAAAAGGGAAGATGGAGGATAGTGCTAAGTGATTTAGCTAAACATTGTAGTAGACGTGAGGGTGGCAAATATGTAGGCGAGCACTTTAATGAGTTAAGTTTGTAGTGCGCAGGCACAAGATCGTAAGGATTTACGTCCGCACGATTATTTAGTGAAAAAGGAAAACAGAATCTAACGGAAAACTTAAAGGATTCGTGGGAGGAGACGATGGGAAAAGGGAAAAAATGAAAGCCGACGTAACATGAGAAAATGAAACAGAAAAGTCACGCTGGAAAATGACATCCTCGTACTCTGGCATACGGACGGACGGAAACTTTACTGAAGGTTAGCAATGCATGCATAGAATCGCTCGCACACTCATACGAAAGCGGAAAAATAAAAAAATAAAAAACAGATCGGCACTAAAACGACTGTCTTTTTTTGTCTCTCTGAATCGAGCCTATTGTTTTGCCTTCATTGTGTCCTAATCCTGCTAATTCCAGGGAGCGGACTCTGCACTCCTTGGATGTGGTCAGGGTTCTGAAGTTTTATTTGGTAGCTACTGAATCATTCAGGAAGACTGATGCTCTTTTTGTTCTCCCTTCTGGACCTAGGAAGGGGTTGCCTCCGGCTAAATCCACTATCAGCAAGTGGATCCGTCAGGCTGTGGTGCAAGCCTATTCTGCTAAGGGGAAGGAACCTCCCTTCCGCCTTACTGCTCATTCCACTCGTGCTATTGGTGCCTCCTGGGCCTTTCAGCACCAGGCTTCTGTTGAACAAGATGTAAGGCCGCTAATTGGTCTTCTGTTCATGCTTTTTCTAGGTTTTACAAGGTTGATGTTAGGGCCTCAGCTGATGCTGCTTTTGGCCACAAAGTTCTTCAGGTGGCCGTGGTTTAAACTGCCCGCCGTTGCTCTTTGGGGATCCCACCCTACCTTACGGACACTGCTTTTGGATGTCCCAAGTGTAAGTAATTATTGGAACAGGACGTGCTGTATACTTGGAAAAATACAATTCTGTGAGTACTCACCTGTAGAATAGATTTTGTAGTTTACAGCACGTCCTGTTCCATCCCTCCCTTGTTATCATATTCTAAGTATGTCACACACCCCGCTTCAAGACATTCATTACATGTGGGTATACTGACCTGTAGATGGCTATCTTGCAGAGATGTCAATAAAAAAAGTAAGACCCTCCCGGCCCATAAGTACCTGGGACCTCCCACTCATTCCCCAGTCTTTCATCTCTGCAGAGGCGAGCAAGTCAGAAGGTGATGTCTCCTCCTTGAAGGTAGCCAGGATGACTCCCGGCCTTCTATTCTTCTATTCCTGCCCGGATCCCTTTGTTACATTACTTGCCTCCCAGCTTAGGCTGCTGGTCCGGGCAATGGTAGATGGCACCCTAGGTGCTCAGGAGCCGTGAGACCCCATAACAAGGGGTAGGCGGCTAACCGGGTTGGTGACCCCGGTTTGGGATGCCCCGTCCCTTGGCCCCTACCCTAGCATGGATTCCCCCTCTCCCGGATACCCTTGGTGGGGGGGGGGGGGTCTAAAATGGAAGAAGAACCTAACCGGGAAGTGGTTTGGGTAAGTTTTAGGGGCCTAAAATGGAGGAAGAACCTATCTGCGAAGTGGTTTGGGTAAGTTTTAGGGGCCTAAAATGGAAGAAGAGCCTAACCACGAAGTGGTTTGGGTAAGTTTTAGGGGCCTAAAATGGAAGAACCTAACCGGGAAGTGGTTTGGGTACGTTTTAGGGGCCTAAAATGGAAGAAGAACCTAACCACGAAGTGGTTTGGGTAAGTTTTAGGGGCCTAAAATGGAAGAACCTAACCGGGAAGTGGTTTGGGTAAGTTTTAGGGGCCTAAAATGGAAGAACCTAACCGGGAAGTGGTTTGGGTAAGTTTTAGGGGCCTAAAATAGAAGAAGAACCTAACCGCGAAGTGGTTTGGGTACGTTTTAGGGGCCTAAAATGGAAGAAGAACCTAACCGGGAAGTGGTTCGGGTAAGTTTTAGGGGCCTAAAATGGAAGAAGAACCTAACTGGGAAGTGGTTTGGGTAAGTTTTAAGGGTCCAAAAGGGAAGATGGAGGATGGTGCCAAGTGGTTTGGGTAAGTTTTAAGGGTCCAAAAGGGAGGATAGTGCTAAGTGGTTGGGGTGAGCTTTAAGGGTCCAAAAGGGAAGATGGAGGATAGTGCTAAGTGGTTTTGGTGAGCTTTAAAGGTCCAAAAGGGAAGATGGAGGATGGTGCCAAGTGGTTTGGGTAAGTTTTAAGGGTCCAAAAGGGAAGATGGAGGATAGTGCTAAGTGGTTGGGGTGAGCTTTAAGGGTCCAAAAGGGAAGATGGAGGATAGTGCTAAGTGGTTTTGGTGAGCTTTAAGGGTCCAAAAGGGAAGATGGAGGATAGTGCTAAGTGGTTGGGGTAAGTTTTAAGGGTCCAAAAGGGAAGATGGAGGATAGTGCTAAGTGATTTAGCTAAACATTGTAGTAGAAGTGAGGGTGGCAAATATGTAGGCGAGCACTTTAATGAGTTAAGTTTGTAGTGCGCAGGCACAAGATCGTAAGGATTTACGTCCGCACGATTATTTAGTGAAAAAGGAAAACAGAATCTAACGGAAAACTTAAAGGATTCGTGGGAGGAGACGATGGGAAAAGGGAAAAAATGAAAGCCGACGTTGTAACATGAGAAAATGAAACAGAAAAGTCACGCTGGAAAATGACATCCTCGTACTCTGGCGGACGGACGGAAACTTTACTGAAGGTTAGCAATGCATGCATAGAATCGCTCGCACACTCATACGAAAGCGGAAAAATAAAAAAATAAAAAACAGATCGGCACTAAAACGACTGTCTTTTTTTGTCTCTCTGAATCGAGCCTATTGTTTTGCCTTCATTGTGTCCTAATCCTGCTAATTCCAGGGAGCGGACTCTGCACTCCTTGGATGTGGTCAGGGTTCTGAAGTTTTATTTGGTAGCTACTGAATCATTCAGGAAGACTGATGCTCTTTTTGTTCTCCCTTCTGGACCTAGGAAGGGTTTGCCTCCGGCTAAATCCACTATCAGCAAGTGGATCCGTCAGGCTGTGGTGCAAGCCTATTCTGCTAAGGGGAAGGAACCTCCCTTCCGCCTTACTGCTCATTCCACTCGTGCTATTGGTGCCTCCTGGGCCTTTCAGCACCAGGCTTCTGTTGAACAAGATGTAAGGCCGCTAATTGGTCTTCTGTTCATGCTTTTTCTAGGTTTTACAAGGTTGATGTTAGGGCCTCAGCTGATGCTGCTTTTGGCCACAAAGTTCTTCAGGCGGCCGTGGTTTAAACTGCCCGCCGTTGCTCTTTGGGGATCCCACCCTACCTTACGGACACTGCTTTTGGATGTCCCAAGTGTAAGTAATTATTGGAACAGGACGTGCTGTATACTTGGAAAAATACAATTCTGTGAGTACTCACCTGTAGAATAGATTTTGTAGTTTACAGCACGTCCTGTTCCATCCCTCCCTTGTTATCATATTCTAAGTATGTCACACACCCCGCTTCAAGACATTCATTACATGTGGGTATACTGACCTGTAGATGGCTATCTTGCAGAGATGTCAATAAAAAAAGTAAGACCCTCCCGGCCCATAAGTACCTGGGACCTCCCACTCATTCCCCAGTCTTTCATCTCTGCAGAGGCGAGCAAGTCAGAAGGTGATGTCTCCTCCTTGAAGGTAGCCAGGATGACTCCCGGCCTTCTATTCTTCTATTCCTGCCCGGATCCCTTTGTTACATTACTTGCCTCCCAGCTTAGGCTGCTGGTCCGGGCAATGGTAGATGGCACCCTAGGTGCTCAGGAGCCGTGAGACCCCATAACAAGGGGTAGGCGGCTAACCGGGTTGGTGACCCCGGTTTGGGATGCCCCGTCCCTTGGCCCGCCCCCGTGCTGCGGGCGCCGTTTTTTCAGGTCCCGGTTTCCGTCCGGGAGGGGCGGGGCCGGGCGCGACGCGCGAACCGTGCCGGCCTGCCCTCCCTCTTCCTCTGCACACTACGCGTCTCCTGTCCCCTACTGCCAGCGGGCTCCGGAGGGGTGAAGGTCGGGTGAGTGGCCTGTGTCCCATCATTTTTATTTATTGATTATGCCCCTCACTGGGGTTGCTGGCCAATGCTGTTGTTAATTCTTTAAGGTCATTTGCTAGCATGGTCTGATTGTGTGTTTCGTTTGTGTGTTCCAGGTGGACCATTGATCCTATTAAAGGGGGATTCTCCCGGTCCTAGGGTCCCTGGCTAAATTTAGTTGGCTTAAAATACCTCCCACTCGGGACTTAAAGGGGCATCCCGGGTTGCATAACTGCGTAATTCCCTCGGAGCACTGTACACATGTATATATATATATATATATATATATATATATATATATATATATATATATAAAAATCACCATATGGAGGCTTCCCCTGATACTGGGCTTGTACCCCCCTAGGGGCAATCCAGGCTGTGTTTGGGGTGTGGGGTATCCCTTTTGGGGGATGATGTATTTCTTTGTGTACCCTGTGTGCAACGGTCTATTACGCGGCAAACCGGATCTGAGGCGTCTGGTTCTGCTCCGCCAGTCTCCTCTCCGTCTCCCCCTCGCTTGACACGTACCCCATGTGATGTGGTCATTGGCGGGGAGTCGCAATCTGAGGTGTGTGCCAGATTGGCCAATCTTGAAAAATTGTTTTCCAGTGCCGTTGCTAAAAAGGCCACGGCAATGCGAAAACATTTGTATACAGCCACGCAGGCCTTTGATACGGAGGAGTTTGACGCCCTGGATTGGTCTGATTGTAACCAGCAGTTTGTGGGTGCTGATACCGAGCAGGGTCAGGGGGATTCCTTGGATACCTCTAGGGTCCTGGCTCATATGTTTGAGGTCCTGGCTATTTCTCCCCCTGAGGCGGCTCCTCCGCTGAAGGGGGAGTTCTTTGAGGTGACCAAGCCGCGCTTGGAATTTCCTTATCAAAAGCATTTTGATGGTATCATTCTCAAGGAATGGGAGAGGCCGACTCGGCTTCCGGATTTCCCTCCGGGTTGGGACAAAAAAAAAACGCGGTGAAGCACTGGTCGTTCCCCCCAGAGGTGGATGCTCCTGTTTTGGGGTTGTCCAGTTCCTCAATCCTGCATTCTCCAGAGTGCGCTTCTCTCAAGGATGGTGAGGATAAACGCATTGACCAGATGGCTTGTCATGGTTTTGCCAGTGTTGAGTCGGCCTTGTGGACGGTTTGTGCTTCAACGCTTTTATTGGTAGCTGCCAGTTCGGTTGTTATAGGACTTTTGACCTCTTCCGGGCTTGACCCGGCTAGTGAGGAGTTTGCTGACCTTAAGCGCTGTGAGTTATTTTTGTCCTTTTTGCTGTCCGCCCTGGATGACACATTGGTGATGTGTAGCAGAGCTTCGGCCTTGTTTGTGGCTATCCGGCGGTCGGTTTGGTTACGCCAGTGGGCGGCTGATTTTGTGTCCAAAAAGTCGCTTACAGCCCTTCCCTTTGTGGGGTTGCGGCTCTTTGGAGAAAAATTGGATTCGGTGGCAAAGGGAGGTAAGTTACCTCAGTGCAAGAAGCAGCGTCGCCCATTTCGGGGGGCGGCTTCCTTCTCTCAGTCCTTTCGTGGGGCTAGAGTTGGCAGGGGTTCGGCCTTCCCTTCGTCCAGAGGTGATTCCTGGCCTAGGGGCAGGGGTCGGGCCCATCCAGGACACAGTTGGGGCTCCAGTTGCAGCTGCCAAGCCGGCTCAGCAATGAGGGGGCGCCCTCACCCTTGTGGGTGGGGGAACGGCTGCAACTCTTCTCCCGGGTCTGGGTCCAAGAGGTCTCGGACAGGTGGATTCAGGAAGTGGTGTCTTCCGGTTACAAGCTGGAGTTCGTGTTCCGGCCCCCTCCCAGATTCTTCAGGTCTCGGGTGCCGTCAGATCCTCTGGCCGCCCAGGGACTGCGGGCGGCAGTAGCAGGTCTCTTGGACATGGTTGTCATCTGTCCGGTGTCTCACTCAGACCGGGGCCTGGGCTTCTATTCCAATTTGTTCACGGTGCCCAAGAAGGACGGATCCGTTCGTCCCATTCTGGGTCTGAAGTTGCTCAACAGGTTAGTTCGTCCCCGGAAGTTTCGTATGGAAACTCTGCGCTCAGCCATCCACTCACTTCGTCAGGGGGACTTCATGACATCCATCGACATCAAGAATGCTTACCTGCATATTCCAATATTTCCGGCACACTAGAGATTCCTCAGGTTTGTCGTGGACAATCGACATTTTCAGTTTGTGGCTCTTCCGTTTGATCTTACCTCTGCTCCAAGGGTTTTTACCAAGGTGTTGGCAGGAGTGATGGCGATCCTCAGAGCCAGGGGTATCCGCATCGTGCCCTATCTGGACGATCTTCTCATCATGGCGTCTTCCCTCAGTCAGGCGCAGCTGGATACCGGGAACGTGGTGTCCACTCTGGAGAGTTTCGGTTGGGTGATCAACTATCCAAAGTCCTGCCTCACCCCCTCCAGGGTGGTGGAGTTCCTGGGCATGTCTCTGGATACTTCTCAGGCCAGGGTGTTTCTCCCCCAAGCCAAGGTTCTTCTGATTCAGGAATTGACTCAGCGTCTCCTATCCGTCCCCCGCCCATCCATCCGGCTAGGGATGCGACTGGTGGGATTGATGGTGGCATCGTTCGAGGCGGTTCCCTTTGCCCAGTTTCACACAAAGACGCTCCATCTCTTGGCGGCCTGGGATGGGTCCCCGCTGTCATTGGATCAGTCCTTTCTGATGTCCCCCCGGGTGCAGCATTCCCTTCGGTGGTGGCTGAAACTGAGCAATCTGATGAGGGGCAGGTCCTTTCTGACCCCTCGTTGGGAGACGGTCACCACAGATGCCAGCCTGTCAGGTTGGGGGGGATTTTGGAAGGATATTTAGTTTCAGGGACTGTGGGGGCCTCAGGAGGCTCACGATCTCATCAATGTTCTGGAGCTGAGAGCCATCAGGTTGGTTCTGGCTCACTTGACTCATCAGTTACGGGGACTGCCGGTTCAAGTTCGGACAATCGGACGCCTACATCAATCACCAGGGAGGGACTCGCAGCAGGCATGCCCTCAGGGAAGTGTCTTTGATCCTGGATTGGGCAGAGAGCACTGTCCCATGCATCTCGGCAGTGTACATTCTGGGAGTGGAGAACACGTTGGCGGACTTCCTGAGCAGGGGGTCATCTCGCCGGGGAGAATGGTCGCTAAGCCCCAAGGTGTTTCGGTCGCTGTGCCACCGGTGGGGGACTCCGGAGGTGGACCTCTTTGCCTCTCATCATAATCACAAGCTTCCGGCATTTGTGTCTCTCTCGCGGGGTCCGCTGGCTCTGGCAGCGGATGCCATGTCTCTGAACTGGGGGAATCTGGGGTTCCTATACCTGTTCCCTCCGTTTCCCATGGTGGGCAATGTGGTGCGCAAGCTGGCCCTGGAGGGTGCGTCAGCAATCCTGGTGGCTCCAAGGTGGCCAAGACAGGTTTGGTTCGCGTGGTAAGGTTGGCAGAGGATCAGTTAGTTCTGCCCCTTCTACCGGATCTACTCACTCAGGGTCCACTGCTCTACCCCAATTTACCAACGCTGGCTTTGACAGCGTGGCTGCTGAAACCTACTCTTGAAGGAGGAAGGTAATTCTGATGTTGTCATTCAGACTCTGGTTAGGGCTAGAAAGAAGTCTTCCTCTGCCATCTACTATAGGATTTGGAGGTCTTATATTGATTGGTGTGAGATCAGGGCCTTGCTTTGCAGGGCGTTTTCTATCCCTAGGGTCTTGGAATTTCTGCAACATGGTCTGGACCTAGGTTTGCAGCTTAGTAAGCTGAAAAGGCATGTTTCTGCCCTGGCGGTTTTCTTTCAAAAGTCTTTTGCTCTTCATCCTCTGGTTAAGACCTTTTTCCAGGGGGTTAAGCATGTGCGGCCTCCTAGGAAGCCTTTGCTCCCAGTTTGGGATTTGAATTTGGTTCTTTCTGCCTTGCAGGGTCCTCCTTTTGAACCTTTGCAGGATATTGCGCTTTCTACGCTTACTCAGATGGATGTTTTTCTGGTTGCCATCACTTCTATTCGGCGTGTTTCGGAGTTGGCGGCCTTGTCCATTAAGGCCCCTTACTTTGAGAGGCATCAGGACAAGGTTGTTTTCCGCTTCAAGCCAGATTTCCTTCCTAAGGTGGTCTCTGCTTTTCATCTTAATCAGGACATTGTTCTACCCTCCCTGTGTCCTAAGCCTAGCAATGACAAGTAGAGGGTTTTGCATTCTTTGGAAGTGGTTCGCTGTGTGAAGTACTATTTGGTGGCTACTTCACCTTTTCGTAGGACTGACGCCCTTTTTGTGGTGCCCTCTGGGCCTAGGAAAGGTTTGGCTCCCGCCAAGTCTTCCATTAGTAAATGGGTTCGCCAGGCCATTGTTGGGGCCTATTTGTGTTACTGTTCATTCTACTTGTGCTGTTGGGGCGTCCTGGGCCTTCCAGCACCAGGCCTCTGTTGAGCAGGTTTGTAAGGCTGCTACTTGGTCTTCAGTTCACACTTTTTCCAAGTTTTCCAAGATTGATGTGCGGGCCTCAGCGGATGCTGTTTTTGGCCGCAAAGTTCTGCAAGCTGCAGTGGTTTAGGTTTGTGCCTTGTTGCCTTGTTTTTTGGATCCCCGCCCTTTATGGACACTGCTATTGGATGTCCCACATGTAATGAATGTCTTGAAGCGGGGTGTGTGACATACTTAGAATAATACCATTTTGTGAATACTCACCTGTAAAATGGATATTATAAGTATGTCACACACCCCGCTTCACCCTGCCCTTTTGGATTCTGGATCCTTTATATGGTGAACCTTTGTTAGTTTTAGTTGGCTTTCCTGGTCCCTTTACCTTACTGCTATCTTTATACTGGGGAATGAGTGGGAGGTCCCAGGTACTTATGGGGCGGGAGGGTCTTACTTTTTTTATTGACATCTCTGCAAGATCGCCATCTACAGGTCAGTATACCCACATGTAATGAATGTCTTGAAGCGGGGTGTGTGACATACTTATAATACCCATTTTACATGTGAGTATTCACAAAATGGTATTTTTTCTTGGTTACCTCTGTATGGTGATTGTTCAAAAGTTCATTTTGGGTTCTTATCCATTTTTTGATTCTCCCGGCTTCTTGTATAACTGCTTGTCAACACTGGAAATTGGTGGGAGGTTCCTGGCTATTTATGGGGCCGGGAGTGGCCACAAGTCTTTCTGCAGTTCCATCTTGTGGCGGAATAACCCAAGTGTAAGGAATTATTGGAACAGGACGTGCTGTGTACTACAAAATCAATTCTACAGGTGAGTACTCACAGAATTGTATTTTTAAAATGCACTTAAAAATATTTATATATAGCTTGAAAGAAATTGTAGATTCAACACAATTGACTTGTGTTTATCTGGAAGAGTGACCCAAACTTGTATATAAAATGAGTGAGATATAATTAGCCACATGATGTATATTGGGTGGTTTACATGGGTATAAATAGTTAAAAACCAGGGTCTTAAAGGGGACCCTGGCAACAGGAGGGCAGTCGATTTGGATTCTTTGCTAGTTACCACTATCCCCCACCTCAAAGCGTGATACTCCCACTAACACCCCCACTACTCCCGTTTTGAATGTTCGGTGCCCCATGTGACCACAAGCACATGGGGCATAATTTGTATATCACAAATTTGCTATCAGTGGTCACAGGATCGGCAGCGTGGGAGCAAACACTGAAGAGGTAAGAGGTAGCTGCATGTTCCCATCAGAATGCCTTCCATGCTACCAATATTGACTAGAGGTCCCCTCTTAACCAGACCTCCAATTTAATCTTCCATGGCTTTCCTCAGGCCCACCACATGCGCACCATAAATAGGAATGCCCACTGGCTGTAAAACTGCTAGAAAGCCTGAAATTTGGACATGGACCATGCTACGTTGTTGCTCATGTCCCATATGTCAGCTGCCAACAGGCTCACCAGACTGGTGTATGTGGAGACACAAATAGTGAATGCACCTTCACCCACCCCCTTGTGCCCCTTTGTTAGATGGCCACTGCAGGGATGGGTAGGTGTTTTTTTATTTTTATTATTTTGAGCTTCAAAGGGAGATTTAACTGGAGGGGCATCACAAATTGGAATGCCATGAGGGTTGAGATTAAATGGAACCTAAAGTAATTTTGAACTTTACCTCTGCGTTTGGTGACTCTGGATCACCTTTGTGCAGTGTAGCTTAGAGAAGCAGTAGACACACTCCCAAGGTCTAGGGTCTTATATATTAAAGCACAGATCATTTATTCTAAGTGTACAGCACGTCCTGTTCCAGAATATTCCTTACACATGGGTAATACATCCACAAGATGGTGCTGGAATGCAGAAAACAGCTTGTGGCTCCTCCCGGCCCTATATAAGTCAGGGACCTCCCACAAATTCCCCAGTTCTTTTATGCAGTCTGCGCTGACAAGATAGAAGGTAGCTCTCTTGTGGCGCAGGTGAGCGGGGCTTATTGCCTGCGGCCCTGCAGGACTATTCCCACCCGTTCCGTCTATATACTGCCTCCCACCCTCGGCTGACAAGGTTCGGGTGAAGGTAGGTTGGTAAGCACCAGTAAAAAGCTGAGGAGCTATGCTCCTACCGCAGTCCCTGCTCCGACAGGGTAGGCGGTTTAGGCTGATGGTGAGCCTTTTGGGATGCCCCCACTGCTTCTGGGGTTGGCCAGGCTCTACCTGTGCCCTAATCTTTCCCATAGGTTCCCTCTTCTCCCTTTGTCCCCTGGGCGCCCATGGCTCTCCGAGAATCCTGTCTTTAACCCCTCTCGTTCTCCCTCTGGGTGATCTCGGGGGGGGGGGGGGGGCGCGCCACCGCGTGCTTGTACTGCGCTCCGCGGACGGCGGCGTCATTCACTTCAGAGCTGCCGGGCCACTATTGGCCAGCAGGGTCACGTGTGCGCTCTTCGGGGACGTCACATCTCCACGGAGCCCGCCCCTAGAGGTCTGCAGACGCCATTTTCTTTGCCATTGCTGTGTGTGCTGCCTGGCTCCCAAAGCGGTCCGTGAGTAACCCCGGTGGGGTAAAAAAAATGTTTCTGGATTCCTTGATGTATTCTCATGGGAATGTTATGTCTTTCAGGCGGGTTAAAACTTCAGCACTGTGGTTTCTGATTTGACTGCACGGGTGGCCGGCATTGAAAAACATATTGCTGGGTCTGCCTCGCGTAAGGCTTCTGCTAAGAAGCGGCATTTATCTGCCGCTGTTTACCTCTTTCCTATGGAAGCTGAGGAATTTTTGACACTACTGGTTATTCCCCCCTGGAGGAGGGGGAATTGTTCTCTGATTCATAATCATTTGAGGAGCAGCCTAGGGTTTATGGTGGTACAGGGTCTCCCTTTGGGGAAGATCCATGATCCTCAGATGACACTGACAGGCTTTTGGCTCATATTTTTGAAGTGCTCTGTATCTCCCCTTCTGCCGTGACTCTGCAGCAGCAGGGTGAGTTTTTTCATACGGTTAAACCACGTTTGGAATTCCCGGAGCAGTCTCACTTTAATAATCTGGTGCTCAAAGAATGGGAGCTGCCTAGCAAGCTGCCAGGGGTGCCCAAGAGTTGGGACAAGAGGTATCCCTTTACTGCTGATGTGATTAAGCGTTGGTCATGTCCTCCCAAGCCAAAATCCTCACCCAAGCCTCCTCAGGCATGAAGGGGCGCCCTCACCCATCCGGGTGGGGGGACGGCTTCAGCTCTTTGCTCACGTCTGGAGGCTTCACGTCTCAGACCGGTGGATTCAGGAGGTAGTGTCCTCCGGTTACAAGATTGCAGCCTGGCCACCCCCAAGATTCATCAAATCCCGGATGGCTCAAAACCCCCTGTCAGCTCAGGGTCTGTGCCTTGCTGTCCAAAACCTTCTGCAGTTGGGGGTCATCTGCCAGGTGCCTTTGAGGGAAAGGGGCAGAGGCTACTATTCCAATCTTTTCACTGTTCCCAAAAAAGACGGGTCCATCAGACCTATCCTGGATTTAAAGTGCCTCAACAAATTTGTCCGATTCAAACACTTTCGCATGGAGACTCTGCGCTAAGCTGTCAATTCACTACGCCCAGGGGACTTCATGACATCAAGGACGCTTACCTTCATGTACCAATCTTTCCAGGTCATCAGAGATTCCTCAGGTTCGCTCTGGAGGATCAGCACTATCAATATGTGGCCTTGCCTTTCGGTCTCACCTCGGCTCCCAGGGTATTCACCAAGGTGCTGGTGGGCGTACTGGCTCTGCAGAGATCTCAGGGCATTCGCATCCTTCTTTACTTTGACGACATTCTCATCACGTCTCAGTCCCTCCAGCAGGCCGAGCTGGATACTTAGCTGGTGGTGTCCACACTGGAGTCCTTCGGCTGGGTGATCAACCACCCCAAGTCTTTCCTATCACCGTCAATGGTGAGGTCCTTTCTGGGCATGACTCTCGATACATCTCAGGTCAAGATTTTTCTCCCTCAGCAGAAGGTGGAGAGTCTTCAGGCCCAAGCCAGGTTCCTTATGTCTTGCCCTCATCCCTCCATCCGGCAGGGGATGCAGCTGGTGGGCCTGATGGTGTCTTGCTTTGAGGAGGTTCCATACGCTCAGTTTCACATGAGACCTCTTCAACTTCACCTCTTGTCAGTATGGGATCGGGACCCTCGGTCCCTGGATCAGGTGTTGGTTCTGTCCCCTCTGGCCAGACGGTCTCTCTCGTGGTGGCAGGACTCAAGAAACCTGTTGGTGGGTAGATCCTTTCTGGCCCCGTGCTGGGAGACAGTCACCACAGATGCCAGTTTGACAGGTTGGGGGGGGGGCTTCTAAAAATCCCTGAAATTCCAGGGTCAGTGGGGCCCTCAGGAGGCCCACACCCCTATCAACATTCTGGGATTGAGAGCGATAAGGTTGGTTCTCGCCCAATTGACTCCACACCTTCGGGGTCGGGCAGTTCAGGTCCGCTCGGACAACCAGGCGGCGATTGCCTACATTAATCATCAAGGAGGGACCCGGAGCAAGAGGGCCCTCAAGGAAGTGTCCCTGATACTGTCTTGAGCGGAGGAGAATGTTCCCTGCATCTTAGCTCTGTACATCCCAGGGGTGGAGAATCTGAAGGCAGACTCCCTCAGCAGGGGGACCTCTCGTCTGGGAGAATGGTCCCTCAGCAGCAGGGTGTTTCGCTCCCTGTGCCACCGCTGGGGTCAGCCAGATGTGTATCTGTTTGCGTCCCGTTACAATCGCAAGCTTCCAGTCTTTGTCTCTCTGTCCCAGGTCCCTCTGGCCTTGGCCATGGATGCACTAGCAATGTCTTGGAAGAGCTTTCAGCTTCTCTGTGTGTTCCCTCCTTTTCCTCTGCTGGGCAAGGTGCTGCGCAAGATTGCTCAGGAAGGGGTGCCAACCAAGAAGGGTGTGGTTCGCAGACGTCGTGCAGTTGGCAGTAGATCAGTATGCTCTGCCCAAGGATCCAGACCTGCTCACTCAGGGGCAGCTACGCCATCCCAATTTACAAACGCTGGCTTTAACGGCCTGGCTGCTGAAACCTCCATCTTGATGGAAAAGGGTCTGCCTGCCTCTGTTGTTAATACCATGATTCGGGCTAGGAAGAAGTCCTCGTCATCCATCTACTGTAGGGTCTGGCATGCTTACATTGACTGGTGTGAGTCTATGTCGCTTCCCTGTCAGGTGTTTTCTATCCCTAGGATTTTGGAATTCCTGCAACATGGTTTGGATTTGGGTCTTCAACTTAGTACCCTCAAAGGTCATGTTTCTGCTTTGGCCATTTTCTTCCAAAGATCCTTTGCTCACCATCGTCCGGTCAAGAATTTCTTCCAGGGGGTTACTCACGTGCGTCCTCCACGTAAGCCTATGTTACCAGTCTGGGATTTGAACTTGGTCTTATCTGCCTTGCAGGGGTCTCCCTTTGAGCCTTTGCGTGAGGCTCCTTTGTCCATTTTGACTCTTAAGGTAGTCTTTTTGGTGGCTATCACTTCTGTTAGGCATGTTTCTGAGTTGGCGGCGCTTTCCATCAAACCCCCTTACTTTGAGAGACACCAGGACAAGGTGGCGTTTCGTTTTAAGCCAGATTTTCTGCCTAAGGTTGTGTCTGCTTTTCATCTCAATCAGGACATTGTTTTGCCTTCTCTATGCCCTAATCTTAGTAACCCTAAGGAGCGGGTTTTACACTCTCTGGACGTAGTCAGAACTCTGAAGTTCTATTTGGTGGCTACTGAATCCTTCAGGAAGACTGATGCTCTTTTTGTGCTCCCGTCTGGACCTAAGAAGGGTCTGGCTCCGGCTAAGTCCACTATCAGCAGGTGGATCCGTCAGGCTGTGGTACAGGCCTATTCTGCTAAGGGGAAGGAGCCTCCCTTCCGCTTTACTGCTCATTCTACTCGTGCTATTGGTGCCTCCTGGGCTTTTCAGCACCAAGCTTCTGTTGAACAAGTTTGCAAGGCCACTACTTGGTCTTCTGATGTTAGGACCTCAGCTGATGCTGCTTTTGGTCGCAAAGTTCTGCAGGCGGCAGTGGTTTAAAATGCCCGCTGTTACTTTTTGGGGATCCCACCCTACCTTACGGACACTGCTATTGGATGTCCCATGTGTAAGGAATATTCTGGAACAGGACGTGCTGTATACTTAGAATAATACAATTCTGTGATTACTCACCTGTAGAATTGGTATTATACGTATACAGCACGTCCTGTTCCATCCTACCCTTGTTATCATTATTCTTAGTTACCTCTGTATGGTGATTGTTCATATGTTCATTTTTGAATTCTGGTTATTATTGTTCTCCTGGCTTCTTGTTAACTGCTTGTCAATACTGGGGAATTTGTGGGAAGTCCCTGACTTATATAGAGCCGGGAGGAGCCACAAGCTGTTTTCTGCAGTCCAGCACCATCTTGTGGATGTATTACCCATGTGTAAGGAATATTCTGGAACAGGACATGCTGTATACATATAGTACCAATTCTACAGGTGAGTACCTGTAGAACCCCACCTACCCCATTGATGAACCAGAGCCTAGATCAGGGGTACTCAACCACTTTTTGTATAGGTCCATTAACAGGCATCCCATGAGAGGTGAAGGTCCGGACGGGGGGCTGTCGAGGGGGGGGGTGGATAGTTAATGTGCAGTGCAGTACTTCATATGACAATGCTAGGTATGCTAGGTGCCAGGGAGACTAAGCACTGCATCGCTTATCAAGGGGCAGCTCTGAGCATAGCAACACATAAGCAACTGTGTGCAGGGCTGTCATGGAAGGGGTCCGAAAATCTGGCACCAAGGTCCACATTCGGACCCCGGTCCGCCAGTTGAGTACCACTGGCCTAGATCATGGTCTTCAAAACAGGTTTCATTGCTCAACATTAGCTTCTAGCATTACTCCTTCTATTGTGTTTAAATGTGAGCAGATCTTTGCGACCATGTTTTGTTGTGAAAGTATGAAATTACCTATGGCCATCATGTTTAGGTGCCCACAAGGTTTTAGCTATGTACTATATATTGCTACATATCTGTCTAAGTAATTGCAACATTAGCTGTAAACCAGTTAACCACAAATGTATGTATTTAAGACAGAATCCCCCCCCCCCCCAAATACTAACCTTCTATACCCCTGCAGTGGCCCCCGCAGTCTGTTTTTAAGAATGGGTCCTGTGGAATGCACGTACCTAGGGATTTTTGGGAATTTGTTTACTATTCACTATCAAATTCATGAACAAGATTCCATTCCCCCACATTGTCACAGTTATTACAGCTCAATGCACTATTTACGATTCCAGGGACTCTCTCAGAGTGCACTCTCTGTAAGAGACAGCAGTGCCTTGTGTGATTCTCTATATTACGGCAATTTGTAAAGCTCAGAGGGGGCAGTTTTTTTTGTCTTTAAGCTTGAACTGAGACCTTCTGGGTGTATACACATAAGTCCTTTAGTCACCTTTGCATAAAAGGTTAGTCCAGCAAAAATATAAAAAAAAAAAAAATGCTGTACCTATAGTGGCAGGTGATCTGCCAGATAGACAACTGGATGGTGAGTGATGGTGACTGCAGTATAACTGGCCCTTTTAGAATTTTCCATTAAGGCACTTGATAGAGACCTGGAGTCTTGCAAGTATGGGAAGCTGGGTGGGTCCTGCTGGCCAATCCTCACAATCCAGTGCTCCAGGTCAAAATGAGCCTGTGGCTGTAGCTGAGCTGTGAATAGTGCTGCAGCCAAGTGTCCCTGTGGAGCAATTGTGTGGCCTGCAGGAGGGCATGTGCCAGGGACATATTTACCAGCTGGAAGACTGGAGGAGAACAGCCTGGTGCAGGGGGCACCAGCTCTGGGGCAGAAGAGCACAGTCTTGTAAGTAACCCGGAAAGGCTAAAGAGTTATCTTAACTTTCTGTGTTTTGATGGACTTAGAACTTATGCTGAAGAAAGCACCTTTCCCTGCTTGATTTATGGATGTATAAAGAAAATAAATCACATGAGTTAACCCCTGTGTAAACCTGTGTCTGTGCCCAAAAACATCACAAGTGCCTTTCTATCCACAGGTGTGATGCCTGGAGTCTTGTGGCTTAAGGTCCCCTGTTCATGTGCCGCTGTGCTGTCAGCTCCAGCTCTGATATGTAGCTTATGTACCTTTACATTCTATCCATATATATGTAGTTAGAGCTGCTATAACATACCATAGTCTACATACTGTTCCGGCATTTCCTGAACGAAAAAATCACAGGACATAAAAGTACTTGCCCTGTACTTAGAAATCCATGCAACTGGTTTCCCAAACCTCCTCTGATGTGACCAATATTTTTTGCTTATTTTTATCTAATAATCCATGTTTTGGTAATCATTTGCAGCAAATGAACCAAGTTACTATTCTAAGTATACAGCACGTCCTGTTCCAGGAGATATTCCTTACACTTGGGATATACATCCAGTAGATGGCGCTGACTGCAGAGACAGAAAAGTGGCTCCTCCCGGCCCCATATATACCAGGGACCTCCGACAAAATCCCCAGTTCTTCTCTGCAGTCCTGGCTGCGATGACTAGAAGATGGCTCTCTCTACTCCCACCCGTTTCCTTTTACTGCCTCCCAGCTCAGGCTGCTCTGGTTCGGGTGAAGGTAGGCAGCACCGCTGTCAGGTGCTAAGGAGCCCTGCTCCAACCGCAGTCCCCCACCAAAGGGTAGGCGGTATAGGCCTATGGTGAGCCTTATGGGATGCCCCTCCCGCACTTTATGCCCCTCGCCCCCTGTCCCCGCAGTTGGCTCCCTTTAGGCTGGCTGTCGCTTCCCCTTTGCTCTCTCTTGGGGGGGGGGGGGTTGCATGTCCTTACTATATGTTGTGTGTTGTTTTTTGATCCCTTTTGAATTGATTGCATTGGTTTCTTTTGCCGCCGCACGCTTGTACTACGCTCCGCGGTCGGCGGCGGCATCGCCTCAGGCGCTGCTGCGCCATCATTAGCTGGCCTTGTCAGGTGGGCGTGTTTCCGCGCTCTTCGGGGGGTATATGCGGGCGCCATTTTAGTTCTCTGCTGCGTGTGCCTGGCGTCTCCCTATAGTGGTCCGTAAGTGCCCCTGCGGGCTGATTTATTTTATATTTCTCTGTATTGCATATTGCTTATAGGATCTTTTTGCTTATGTCTTGCAGGCGGGTCAAACGTTGTGGTTTCTCCCGGTCCTATCCCCTCTATTTAGTGTTAACTCTTATTGGAGGGCTATTATATTCCATTACTCCCACTTCCCTAGCGGGTTATTGGGGCATCCCGGGTTGCTATTATTAGCGTCAATCCCCGTTGGCCTGTTGTGCCGTGATAATCACCATATGGAGGATTCTCAGGATAATGTGCTCGGGGTTTCTTCGGGACAAGCCAAGCTGTGTGTGCTTAGCATGTGGGGTATCCCCTATATGTCATGATGTCAGGGTGTGTGTACCCTGCGCCCAGCAGGTACTTGTGCTGCAGTCTGGGTTACCTGCGGCTGGGCCTAGTGCTGCGCCCCCTCTGGTTTCGCCTACCCCCCCACGCTTACACTTGACTCCCAGTGAAGTGCATACCAGTGGGGTGTCTCAACCTTATTTGGCTGCCCGGGTAGCCAGCATTGAAAGGCATATTGCTGGGTCTGGTCCGCATAAGGCTCCTGCTAAGCGGCGACATCTGGCACCCGGTGTTACCCTCTTTCCTGTGGAAGCTGAGGAGTTTTTTGATATTACTGGATATACCCCCCTGGAAGAGGGGGAATTATTTTCTGATTCAGAATCATCTGAAGTTCAGCTTAGGGGTTGTGCTGAGTCTGAATCTGACCCATGTGCTTCAGATGATACTGACAGACTTTTGGCTCACATTTTTGAAGTGCTCTGTATCTCTCCTCCTGCCGTGGCCCCGCGGCAGCAGGGGGAGCTGTTTCATACTGTTAAGCCAGGTGTGGAGTTTCATGAACAAACTCACTTTAATAATCTGATTCTCAAGGAGTGGGAATGGCCTAGCCGGCTTCCCGGGGTACCAAAGAGTTGGGATAAGATAAATATCCCTTTCCTGCTGAGATGGTTAAACGTTGGTCATGTCCTCCAGAGGTGGATGCATCAGTTCTGGTGTTGTCTAACACATCTGTCATGCATTCCCCTGACTCTACTACAGTGAGGGATGGGAAGGACAGGCGCATGGATCAGCTTGCTTGCCATGCCTTTGCCTGTGTTGGGACCGTGCTCCATCCGGTCTGTGCCTCTGCTATCACAGCTGTTGCTATTAATAGCCTGATCAGGGTTCTCTTAGATGGGGCCCCTGATGATACTGGTAGTGAAGAGTATAGAGCTCTTCTGCATTGTTAGGAATTTGTTGCATATGTTCTCTCTGCCTTGGATGATACCATTAGAATGTGTGGCAGGGCATCTGCCTTGTTGGTGGCGATACGCCAATCGGTCTGACTGCGCCAGTGGGCAGCTGACAATGCTGCCAAAAAGGCTCTCACTGGGTTTCCCTTCAAGGGGCCGCGCCTCTTTGGTGAATGCTTGGACTTGTTTGCTAAAGGTGGCAAGTTACCTCAGTGTAGAAGGCAGCCCCGGTCCTTTCGGGATTCAGGTGCCTTTTCTCCTTCCTTCAGGGGCTCCAGAATTGGACGGGGAGCTTCCTTTGCTGGAGCCCGTGGAGATTTTTGGGGCAGGGGCAGAGGACGTGGCCGCCCTGGCTCCTCCTGGGGTCCCAAGACTAAGTCCTCCCCCAAGCCCCCTCAGGCATGAAGGGGCACCCTCACCCATCCGGTTGGGGGGACAGCTTCGGCTCTTGGCTCACGTCTAGAGGCGTCATGTCTCAGACCGGTGGATTCAGGAGGTAGTATCCTCCGGTTACAAGATAGAGTTTGCAGCCTGGCCGCCCCCAAGATTCATCAAATCTTGGTTAGCTCAAAACCCCTTGTCAGCTCAGTGTCTCTCCCTGGCTGTCCAAGGCCTTCTAGACCTAGGTGTCATCTGCTGAGTGCCCTTCAAGGAAAGGGGCAAAGGCTATTATTCCAATCTTTTCATTGTGCCCAAAAAGGATGGGTCCATCAGACCTATCCTGGATTTAAAGCTTCTCAACAAGTTTGTCAGATTCAGACACTTTCGCATGGAGACTCTGCGCTCAGCTGTGACTTTCCCACGCCCAGGGGACTTCATGACCTCTGTAGATATCAAGGATGCTTACCTTCACGTACCTATCTTTCCAGGTCATCAGAGATTCCTCAGGTTCGCTCTGGAGGATCAGCACTACCAATTTGTGGCCTTGCCCTTCGGCCTCACCTTGGCCCCCACGGTATTCACCAGGTGGGATTGCCCTGCAGAGATCTCAGGGCATTCGCATTCTTCCCTACCTGGACGACATGCTTATCGCTTCTCAGTCCTTCCATCAGGCAGAGCTGGACACTCAGAGGGTGGTGTTCACACTGGAATCATTCGGCTGGGTGATCAATCACCCCAAATCTTCCCTGTCTCCTTCCATGGTGAAGTCTTTTCTGGGCATGATTCTGGATTCAGCTCAAGTCAAGATCTTTCTTCCTCAGCAGAAGGTGGAGGTCCTTCAAGAGAAAGTTCAGCTCCTGCTGTCTTGTCCTCATCCGTCCATCAGGCAGGGAATGCAGCTGGTGGTTTCGAGGTGGTTCCATATGCTCAGTTCCACATGAGGCCTCTTCAGCTTCACCTCTTGTCTGTATTGGATTGGGACCCTGTGTCCCTGGATCAGGTGTTTGTCTTGTCCCCTCAGGTCAGGCGGTCTCTAGTGTGATGGCTGGACTCAAGGAACCTGCTGGAAGACTGTCACCACGGATGCCAGTCTGACAGGTTGGGGGGGGATTCTGGAAGTCCCTGAAATTCCAGGGTCAGTGGGGCCCTCAGGAGGCCCATGTCCCTATCAACATTCTGGAATTGAGGGCAGGTTTGGTTCTCGCCCACTTAACCCCACACCTGAGGGGTCGGGCTGTTCAGGTTCGCTCGGACAACCAGACGGCGGTTGCCTACATCAATCATCAGGGAGGGACCCGGAGCAAGAGGGCCCTCAAGGAAGTGTCCCTGATACTGTCCTGGGCGGAGGAAAATGTTCCCTGCATCTCAGCTGTGTACATCCCGGGGGTGGAGAATCTGGAGGCAGACTCTCTGAGCAGGGGACCTCTCGTCTGGGACAGTGGTCCCTCAGCAGCAGGGTGTTTTGCTCCCTGTGCCACCACTGGGGTCAGCCGGATGTGGATCTGTTTGTGTTCCATCACGATCACAAGCTTACAGTCTTTGTCTTTCTGTCCCAGGATCCTCTGGCCTTGGCCACAGATGCCCTGGCAATGTCTTGGACGAGGTTCCAGCTCCTGTATGTGTTTCCCCCATTTCCACTGCTGGGCATGGTGCTGCGCAAGATAGTTCAGGAAGGGGTGCCAACCATCCTGGTGGCCCCCTGTTGGCCAAGAAGAGTGTGGTTCGCAGACATCGTGCAGTTGGCAGTTGATCAGTACGCCCTGCCACTGGTTCCAGATCTGCTCACTCAGGGACACCTACGCCACCCCATTTACAAATGCTGGCTTTGACGGCCTGGCTGTTGAAACCTCCATCTTGATGGAAAAGGGGCTGCCTGCCTTGGTGGTGAATACCATGATCAGGGCTAGGAAGAGGTCCTCTTCTTCCATCTATTACAGGGTTTGGCGTACTTACATTGACTGGTGTGAGTCCCACTCAATTCCCTGTCGTGTGTTTTCTATTCCTAGGATTCTGGAGTTTCTCCAACATGGTTTGGATCTGGGTCTTCAGCTCAGTACTCTGAAAGGCCATGTATCTCTTTGCTTTTCCAAAGATCTTTTGCTCAGCATCCCCTGGTCAAGACATTTTTCCAGGGGGTTACTCACGTGCGTCCCCCACATAAGCTTATGCTACCAGTCTGGGACTTGAACTTGGTCTTATCTGCCCTGCAGGGGTCTCCCTTTGAGCCCTTGCAAGGGTCTCCTTTGTCCATTCTTATGCTTAAGGTAGTCTTTTTGGTGGCTATCACTTCTGTTAGGCGTGTTTCTGAGTTGGCGGCGCTTTCCATCAAGCCTCCTTATTTTGAGAGACACCAGGACAAGGTGGTGTTTCGTTTTAAGCCAGATTTTCTGCCTAAGGTTGTTTCTGCCTTTCATCTCAATCAGGACATTGTAATGCCTTCTCTGTGTCCTAATCCCAGTAACCCTAAGGAAAGGGTTTTGCATTCTTTGGACGTAGTCAGAACTCTGAAGTTCTCTTTGGTGGCTACTGAATCCTTCAGGAAGACTGATGCTCTTTTTGTGCTTCCGTCTGGACCTAAGAAAGGTCTGGCTCCGGCTAAGTCCACTATCAGCAAGTGGATACGTCAGGCTGTGATACAGGCCTACTCTGCTAAGGGAAAGTAGCCTCCCTTCCGCCTTACTGCTCATTCTACTCGTGCTATTGGTGCCTCTTGGGCTTTTCAGCACCAAGCTTCTGTTGAACAAGTTTACAAGGCTGCTACTTGGTCTTCTGTTCATACTTTTTCAAAGTTTTACAAGGTTGATGTTAGGGCCTCAGCTAATGCTGCTTTTGGCTGCAAGGTTCTGCAGGCGGCAGTAAACTTTAAACTTTAAACTTTAAACTGTCTGCTGTTACTTTTGGGGATCCCACCCTACCTTACGGACAGTGATATTGGATGTCCCAAGTGTAAGGAATATCTTCTGGAACAGGACGTGCTATACCTAGAATAATACAATTCTGTGATTACTCACCTGTAGAATTGGTATTATATGTATACAGCACGTCCTGTTCCACCCCACCCTTGTTATCATTATCTTTAGTTTTTTATGTTAAAATTTAAAAAGGTTAAAACCTTTTTATGTTAAAATTTTCATATAATGGTTATAGTTCTCCCAGTCTCATTTTAACTGCTTTTCAATACTTGGGATTTTGTGGGAGGTCCCTGGTATATATGAGGCCGGGAGGAGCCACTTTTCTGTCTCTGCAGTCAGCGCAATCTATTGGATGTTTATCCCAAGTGTAAGGAATATCTTCTAGAACAGGACGTGCTGTATACACAGAATTTTATTTTTTCTGTCTCTACAATGTCATGTTCCAACACGATGACAGTAATTGTTAAGTGCAGCCTAACATCTAAATGACAGTCTTGATTGAATTACTTTAATAAAACCCTATCAAACTGATGTTTCTAAAACGATATTAAAATAATTTTGTGGTTTATAGAACCTGCGATCTGAGCTCTATATAAATTCAGGCAGCTTGAAAGTTGCTTTCATCCTGGGGAAATCAATGATTCTTTGTCGTGTGTTTTTCTCTACAACCAGAGAAATGTGAGAATTATTTTGTTTTTCTGAAACACAGAGCCTGTGATTAGCTCATGGCTGTCTAAATACACCTTTGCACACCTTTAAAGGCTTCCAAATTTCCAACCATAGTGCCAGCTTCTTCATGTTTCTTTCTCTAGCTTGCAAATTGAAGCAGATACATTGGTGCTAGAATGTGGGAACTGTGCCCTTGGTACGTGTGGCTCTTGGATGGTGGTAGGTGGTGGGGAGACATTATTTTGAGGATTATTGAGAGGAATTTTGATATTGATATTTACTCTGTGGGATATTTACTCTGTGGGAGATATTTCATATAGTTCTCTCATTGTTGGTTATGGTTCATCTTGGAAAGTTACTCAACAATTTCTGTTGGATGGATTTTTTAGGGTATTGGGTTTAGTTAATTGCAATTGTTTGCACTAGCACTATATAACAAAAACTTTTTATGAAAAACATTTTTGTTGCTGATCCAGATCATAGGCAGGTTTTGCACATATTTTGTGTACATTGTGCACTATTGGATTCATTGTGGTATAGGGTTTCATCGGTGTATGAATTAATTTATTGATTTTTTGTCTATTATTGATTGAGCATAGAGTTCTCTCCCCACTGCCTATACACGTAGTTTGTCCTGTATGTCATTGGTTATATGTTTTTTAATGGTTTTAATATGTCTATTGTATGGTGTTGTGGATAATTCTATTAAATAAAGTTTTATATTGATTTGGATATGGGTGTGCCTCCCTTTTTGTATTTTTGTTTCCAATGAATTGCTTGTATAGCTTTGGGAGTGGCACCCGTGATTGATTTTTTAATTGATTTTAGGTTTGAGGGGGATGGTACAAGCCTTCTGCAGATTTGGCTAGAATGTCTGTGAACCCTTTGGGATTTTGTATATTTATGCCTCAATTTGACATAATATGTTCATGCAAGTCCTTAAAGTAAAGAGTCAAACATATTAGATTTGGTAATTTATTTATTGAGAAAACTATCCAATATCACAAATATGTGAGTGGCAAAGGTATGTGAGTGGGCTTATTTCTAGGCACCTCAGCAAACTACAGTTAAACAGAATTTGTTCAAATGGAGAAAAAGCAAGATCATTATTACCTTCTCCAGCAGTGGTTGACCAATTGTGCCAAGAGTAAGGCATATACTAGTCTGCATGGTCATAAGCTCATTTCTAAGGAGCTAAATTCATTTTACATATTAGCAAATTTTATTATTTATTAGTCCCCTGAAAAATAATGATGTGCAACGCAGGATTGCAAGGAGAGAGCTGCTGCTCTCCAAAAACAAAAAAATGCTGCCCATCTCCAATTTGCTAAAGATCAATTTGACAAGCCAAAAATAATTTTAAACAATGTTTGTAAACAGATGCGATCAACATATAGCTTTTTGGTTAAGATGAGAAGTGTTATGTGTAGAGAAATGAGAGCACTGAACACCAGTATAAAATCCCCATACTATCTGTGAAATACAGTGGCAAGAGTCTTGTAACTTGGACCTTGGACCTTGATGCATCTACACCAGAACAGCTTGCCATTTTTGATGAAATAACGTAATATTGCAAATGCAGTTTTTGCTGCACAAGGGGTTATATTAGATACTTAAAGCAAAGGTCCACATACCTTTGCCTTTTACAGATTAGTAATATTGGATAGTTTTTATCAATAAATAATAATAAATACGAGATCTAATATTTTTTTGTTCAAGTTTATTCTCTTAATCTGCTTTTCGGACCTATATGAAAATCTGATGTTTTAGGTCAAATTGGTGCAGAAAATATTTAATTCTGAAAGGTTCACAATTTTTCCAGAACCAAAAGCCCCCCAAAAAAATGTTTTAGGTCTTTTTACAATCGTTACTGCGGTATT
Organism: Gastrophryne carolinensis; assembly: GCA_027917425.1. Taxonomy (NCBI): domain Eukaryota; kingdom Metazoa; phylum Chordata; class Amphibia; order Anura; family Microhylidae; genus Gastrophryne; species Gastrophryne carolinensis. The sequence continues at coordinate 510,464,781 of CM051235.1, read as the reverse complement.
TCTATTTGGGAATCCCCTAAAGTTAAAGATCCTTACAGGCCAAAATCAGGCATGGAGCTCTGTATAATGTGGGAGGCTTGCAATAGCTACACACCTCAGTAGAATGGAGCTCCACTAGGAAATGGTCAGTATTTCTCTAATATAGGACTACTACTGATGAGGGTGGGTTAGTTTAGGTTGTAAGAAAAAAAAAAACTTACAGCAAAGACAAGCTTAGCCTTTTGGACCACAACCCTGTAATTCACGAACATTTTCATTACATAGAAATCATATATATATATATATATATATATATATATATATTATATATATATAATATATAACACATTATATAACACCTACCTTGTTCGCCCTGAGGAAGTGACACATGTGACGTCACACAATGCGTCGGCGGGGAACTGGGGGTCCTGTTCGCTGTGTTTACCATCGATACCTGGCACGTGAGATTTCAATATGGCTATATTTAACCTTGCCTATTCCCACCCGGTTTGTCCTCATTATTATTTATGAAGCACTTTAGCACTACACTTTTTGAGACATATATTTGACAAAATTCAACAACTGAAGGATCACTCAGAGACTGGTGATTTCATAATTTTTGCCAGGGGTTGTATTATACACAGTAATTTTTACTGGGAATATTAAGAGATAGGTGAGGCCTGACTGCCATTTCATTACAATCATAATAGTAATAGGTATCTCAGTAATCATGCTCCCTTGTGTTTGTCTATGCTTTATGTTTTTTAGATTCTTTTAAAGTGTATATGTTTGTCCATATTGGCTTGGAATTCTAATAAAATTATACCATTTTCATTATAAAGAATAGTGGTGCCACTCACTTTTTTGGATAGTTTTTTGGGGGGGAACCCCACACCCTTTGTTCTCTATACAGTAGTGATCTATCCTGTGGTGTGCACACTATATGTAGATTTAGCTAGTGCGACCCATTCTCTGTTTTTTTTTATTATATAACACATTATATATAACATATTTGCAATATAACCACCACTTTGTTATGTGGAAAGGGTAAATAATATAAAGGTTTGGAATATGCAGTCTTGCTTTCTGTGTAATGTTAATGGACTACTTTTTTGTGTCAAAAGGGGTAAACTCTCAGAAAGCCATGCTTTTTTGTTGGTCGCCACCTCTCCGTAAATTGAATTTCTCCTGGGACCAACAAGAAGTCGCAGACTGCATAGAAATCATACTGTGTCATAAAGTGTCTCTCCCTTTTATACATGTAAGGCAATAATAAAGGTAAGTTCTTCAACCTCGGTCGCTTGAAGATGTCAGGCCATCTTGCATCTTTGTCGCAAAGGGAGCAGGGCTAGTGGGTTGTGATCCTCCTCATTCTAAAGCCTGACTGGCCCAATGCTCATCATAATCGGTGTGAGTATAATTACCAATTGTATTTGAGGTTAAAAGCCAGGCACATTTTCTTGGCATTGGTTGGCCAAAACTGTGGATTTTGCTTTAGGACAGATTGATTGTTTCTCCTGCCACAGTTGTAATTTATATTTTTTTCACATGCACACTTATCAATGCCTGTCCTGTAGGTGACAAACTGCCACCTTGTGAAGACACATCCACTTAACAATAACTTTTCTTGTGGTTGACAGCCTATCTGCAGCTATGTGCACAGGCATAACTTTCTAAGCCTTGACCACGGCAACTTGTGGAGACCTACATTCTGTAAATAGTGAATTCCAAGGGCTAACATGGCAGAAGGAGCAACTAGAAACGGCATCTTGTAGAGTCATTTCCTAGCTACATATTAGCAATATATCCTGTTTTTTTTACAGTTTTTATAATAACACTACAGGTATAATCCAAATAATTGAATTATTGGATGCTCTAAAAAAACATTTTGCATAAATAAATTGTCACAAGCTGCTATCATGTTAGGCTTGATATTCCGGACTATAAGAGACTAAACACCCCTATTTATAAGCAAAAGTAAAAAAAAAACACTTTTTTAAAACAGAAAGTATTTACATAGCACATACAGACCAAGAAGCATTCTTAGAGTGGATTTCCAGTCTAAACGTAAGCCCCACTCCACTACTGGTGCTGTGACAGGGCGCGGATGGGGGAGGGGTTAGAACAAATATGAACTTGTTACCTTGATCAGGATCCAGTGCTGGTCTCCAGGTTCAGCCATCTTGGATCTGCTGCACAGAGAGGCTAACCCTGCTCTGCATGCTTCCGGGCAGCCGATCTGCACAGCCCACTCAGGGGAATCCGTCACATCGCTGTATACAGGGAGGGGTTACAAATAGACTGGACATGTATGCAAGGAGCTGTAAATCAGTGGCAATAATAAGGCAGAAAGCATCCTTATGTACCTCTCCTTCATAACCTGTAGTTCAAGGTGGAAGCTGTAGAAGGGCTCTAGAGTTTGCCTTTCCCGGCAGCTCCCACAGTAATGTGAACAACACCAGATGCATCCCCAGCATCTCTGGGCTAAGGCACTCTCCCACAGCCAGCCATTCAGATAGGCTGGGAACGGGAGCGCTGGCCAATCTAAAGTGAATTGGGGGTGTGGCCACTGTGACCCTCGATTGCCAACTGTCTGCCTCTAAACAGAGGCAAATTGCTGATCATTAATATTCACGACATATTGACCTGGTTGAACGTGTGCCCTCACATGCATTGTTAGATTGGCAGTCTTGTAAGATTTGCTGGGTATCAAGAGGATCTCACAGAGTGGGACATCCCAAATCGAGCTAAGGAACAAACCCCGGGATAGTCAAAATTCCAGGATTTGTTTCAGTATAAAACAGAATGTATTTACTTGGCACATATAGATCAAAAAACACAGATCATAAATTATGATTTAAGCATGTCCTGTTGGCAGTACATGCTTTCATTTGTTTTTACCATGATTTAAGGTGCATACCTGTGTACATTTTAAAAATGTCTATACTTAACCCACACTAACCCAACCTCCAGAAGACTCAGTCCTATGTGCCCTAGTTACTAAGTAGCCAACACTTTTCTACAGCCCCAATTTTGCACAGTTTCTCTGCATCCATCTGCTTCCAGTAATGAGCGTAGGAGGGCTCCCTTGTTGATTGCTTAAAGTGGACCAAAATCCACAGCAATCGATTCCTTCCCCCTGTGGCATCCAAAATCGGGATGGCCCGCTGTGTTAAACCCCCCCCCCCCCAGATCACCCTTATCCTTACCTTCTTTCCCGGTCCAACAGCACATGCGCGAGTCGCAGCCGCATCCCTGCTATTCCTCTAGCAGGGCGCGTGCCCGCGCCAGGCATTTGCCAGTTTGGCGCGCTCGGAGCCGCTAGCCTTAGATGAAGGCTTAGACAACATGACGTCAGCGGTGATTAGACGAGCAGCCACGCTGTAGGACTAGGAAAAGAGGTGAGTTGGTTTCAGTGACTTTGGGGGTTTCACACAGCGGGGCACGGACCAAAACCCAGGATAGTCAAAATCCTGGGTTTTGGTCCACATGAAGAAGCTATCTGGGCATTTGGTGTCACAGTTGGGCTGACAGCAGAAGAATGTTAGCAGTTCAGTATTCAGGGATGCATGGGATGCAGCATGGGAGAGGGTTTTACAGACAAATCTTTAAAACCCTTAAAACTCACAGAATCCAGTCCTAGAATATAAAAGACTTTAGGGCTGTGTGAAAGTTCCATGCACCCTTTATTATATATATAAATAATATATTGTATATATTACTTTAAAGCTAGAAGATTAGCGGTAGATGCGCCCGCCAGAGCAGCCGTCCAGACGCCGAGGCTGGCAGTGGAGCCAAATGACAGTGAGCGCACTGATTGGCTAAGCGTGCCACTCAGCCAATCAGTGCGCTCGCTTTCAGCTTCAGCCTACACCGTGGGAGCAACAGAAAGGTGAATGTATGGGGCGACCAGGGGAAATACACAGAGCGGGGCATCCTGATTCAGGATGCCATCGCATATAGGAACAGCACCCCAAAAGGTAAAAATTGCATGTGTTGTTTCTCTTTAATGCCATTTTGTCTCAGTAGCACCAGCACCTGTCATGGTTCTGATGGTGGTGGCTGTTACTTAAAGGTACGTGGCTGGATAGTACAGAGGGGGCAACATGTATTGCCCAGGTAAAAACTCTCATGGGTGTTGTTGCTAGGTCGCCTCATTTCCTGCAAAAAACAATACTTTTTATTGTAAAGGTGGGGGGTGTGCCAAGTCTTGGCAGCCCCTTCCACTGCATTAAATTGAGTGGGTATGTGGAGGGATGGACTGTCAATTTTATTTCTCTGTGTGCATGTTTTTTTTTTTTTTTACATTTGACCCTTTTTGAACTAAAGGGTCCTTGTATCTGCGGCGACCCCCAGGCCCCATTACCTGCATCCCCCAAGCCCGGGGGGGGGGGTGCAGAAGAGCCTGTGGCCCATATGGCCTCCACACCCTGATCTACCAGCTCTCCTAGCTTGTGCCCGGGCTAGTTTTACAGGAGAGGTTGGGACCTATGCCATTTTCTAAAAAAAAAAAAAAATTTCAAAGGTTTAACTCTTGATTTGCGAATTATATGTTGTATTTTATTTGAAAACCTCATAAAGCGCTCCTTGCAGTGTTTCCAGGGCAGGAACCGGTGTCTACCGATACATATGTGGTGCCGTTGTAATCAAGAGGAATGGGGCTTTTACATGCAATATGGTTTTCTTGAAAATCTTACATTTTGTATTTAAAAAAAGCTACAAAATTAAAAAAAATAATATCTATGAGACAGGGCAGGGCAGGCATACTTGTACCCCGGTCAGGGGTGCCCCGCTGTGTGAACCCCCCACGTTCACCTGAAAACTCACATTCGTTTTCAGTCCAACGGCGTATGCGCAAGCAGCGGCCGTATCTCTTTAGCAGGACACCTGCCCACGCCAGGCATTTATGAAGCCCGGCTCGGGCACACTCCCTGTTAAAGGGTAGTGGGGGATGTGGCCACTAGCGCGCTTGGATCCACTCACATTAGACGAACTTCTGGAAGAAGGGGCTCAAGCGGATCTGAGTGTAGTGGTCAGAAGAACGGCCGCACATGCACCGTATGACCAGGAGAGTACGGTGAGTTCGTTCAGGCGACCTGGGGGTTTTCACACAATGGGGCACCATTGTCAAAATCCTGGGTTTTGGTCCGCATTAATGCTCAAGCTCTGCTTAAAAAACAGCATATGATTTTCCTGGAAATTCCTGCAGTGTATTATTTTATATTTTAAGGCTCTCAAAAACATGAATTACATTTTTATATGATAAAGTCAGAGTTAAGATCTCCATCTGCAATAAGTAACAAGTGTCAGGTCTTAAGGCTCATTACACATGCTGTAGGGGTAAGAGTATATTTTCATGGCGATCCAATTATGCTTCAGCCTCATTAGATGGATTCAAGTAAAAAGTTGTTCCTTGCTTTGGACTGCATTTATCTAGCAGAAATGGGCCAGGGAATGGAAAGGTGTTTTTTTGCCTTTTTGTTTTAAATCCCCACTCCCACTTTCCTTGTGATCTTTGTAAATGAGCCTTATAGTTTGCAAACTGTTTACGTTGAGCAGTTTAAATACCCCTTATACTGCAGTATATTTCAAATGTGCTTACTTATGTCAATGAGGGAAGCGGCCTGTACTGCACATTGTTAAGACAGTAATAAAACAGGAATGTTTATCTGTTTGTGCAGTTTGATATTTCTGCAGCATGGCAATATTCTATTCAGCAAATAGCTTAGCAACACATTTTTATAGGATGATGCAAATCCCTTTGTGGGATCGCACTGCTGGTCATACGAAAGAATGATACTAAATAAACTGCAATTACTGCTGGTAAGTGCTACAAATGTCACCTTGACCAGCTTATGTGTATTTATTTTTTTGTATTTTATTTAACATTTTTTGGTAAAGACAGTATGTATGTAAAAAAAATCAGATTACTTGCATGTAAAGGTTTTTGCAGGCAAAACTGTTTCAGTTGTTAATATAGTTGAGATGGGTTATAACAAATGTGATATCCTTTCATTCCTCATGGCCCTTTGGAGATCTAGACCCAATTCTTGTTTTGTCACCAGAGACAGGATCCATGGAAATGATCAAAACAAACACATTATATGGAGTTTATGTGCATGGGATATGTGATTATTGACACAAAAGATGAGAAGTGAGGCTATATTTTCACAATCCCCCTGAGTTTTAAAACTCTTTATCATTGCTCTCCAGAAGAACAAATAGGCAGAGCTACAGAGGAGACAATCTTCACAGTGGTCTCTCCATCACGAAAGCACGATGCACACATCACATTGAGTTGTAAGCTACTTACATTTCAATAGCAGGGTAATGACTGCTTTACAATGTATCACAGCTGCTTTGCAAGCTATCACAGCTCCAATAGAAACAATTAAGATACATCAACTGTTCCTTTGCTACAACAATGTATCGCAATGTACCGTAACGCTCAGAAGGGTGTTGGCAGGCAGAAGGAAGGGGGGAAGGGAGAGTCCATCTCTGTGAGATATGTCACCTTTATACACTGACTGGCCTTCTGGGCATGCTTCCACCCACATGCTCTGTTATGGCCAACAGCTAGCAATATTTACTGATGGGCATTTTTCAAGCTGTGCAATTGCTGATTATTATAGTAATACCTGAAAGGTCAGGAAATATATGTCTGTTTAGACATATTATATAAGACAACTTTGCTACTAAGCCTGTTCAGGGCCTGTAGTGGTTAAAGTTAATGCAGGATTCTTAAGAGCAGCATCATTTAAGCAGTGATCTATGGTGCTTCACATGCTTCTTTAATTTATTAAATTGAGTAATCAACCTACCCTGCCTTTATCATATGCTTGTCCCGAAACTTCCTAATCCCAGTATCTCTGCTCAAGGGTCCCCACAAACCAGGAGGTCTCCTGAGGCTCGACAACCACATTTTTAAAAGTGATCTCTCGATCTAGATGAGTTTTAAAACTAAAGTTTGAGTTTTATTACTTGTGTTTGGTAGTAGGGTATCATGTAGTCTGGTCAAAACAAGTAGCCAAACTTGAGCTTAGTTTTTCTGAAAAAGTGTCAATGAAACTTTCCATGTGTAAATACATTTAACACACTTTAAAAGTCTAAGCGCTAGGTGGGCTTTGATCCACTTCTTCAAGAAAAGGGAAAAGGAGAAGAGCTGGGATTAGCTTCAGAAGAACCTTTACCCCCCTTGAACATTCTCTGAATCCCCTCAGGCCAGATTCCTAGAATCACTCACACTGATGTGTATGGCACATTTTTAAAAAGGATCTATAGTTAGGTCACCAATTCACCATTTACTTATATGGCAGCCAATCATGTGACTGCTGGCAACCTTTCAAGTTTGATGTGCAAGCCCACTCAGCAATCCTGATTGGTCACCAGCAGTCATATGATTGGCAGCCATACAATAAATGAGGAAGTGGTAGGCATATGGGTATAGGATCACTTTAATGAGACATAAAATAATGTATCTATAATTTTCTTCTAGGTGGTTTTCGCACAGGGAAAATCCCAGAACAAGTAATACAGAACCCCCATATTTCAGGCAAAAGTCTAGTTTCCAAAAGGCCCATTAGAAAAGCACTGAGGAGAAGAAATATAGGTCCTATCATACACTGTTAGTACTTTCACGCTTTATTTAATGAGTGTCTGCCTTGGCCCAAGTCTTAAATCAACAATGTAACCTCGATCCAATGGCACAAGGCCTGCCTTGCCCCTAATTATATGGAGTCTCGGTAATCTTCAAAAGATCCAAAATTAATTAGTGACTGCAGATCCTTCAGATTTAGCTTCTATAATAAAAGGACTGCAATAAACAGATGATGAGCCTGTGAGCTTTTTCTGATAAAAAGCTACATCTGAATTGATCATACCTACAGTTGGAAAAATCTAAATGGGGGAGGGAGACACTGCCATTTTGAAGCTACTATAAACCCTGGAAAATTGTGTACAAGGTATTCCTTATCCCCACATACAATCTTGTACCCCCTGTACTCAATATACACTGAAATCTCTGTACTGTATTAAATCAACACGCTCTATACACTGTTCTATGTGCCAATACCAAAGGGTAAAAGCAGTACAGTGATAGTGATGGTATGGTGCCTGTGTGCACCGCAAATACATCATCACCACACATTTATTCCAAGTATGTCTCACACCCTGCTTCGGATAGATTAATTACACGTAGGTTATGGTCCAGTAGAGGTCTGCAGGAGTCGGCGAGCAAGTCAGAAGATGGCTGTCTCTTCCTTGCTGGTACGCCGGGTTCACACACGGCCATCTTTGTCCCTATTTCTGCCCGGACCTAGTTAATTTTAAACCCCTATGCCTCCCAACCTAGGCTGCAGGTCCGGGTGAGGGTAGGGTACACCTTAACAGGTGTACTTATAGGAGCCTTGTTCCTCTGTGAGACCCCATAACAGGGGGTAGGCGGCTACCAGGTTGGTGACCCTGGTTTGGGATGCCCTGTCTGTGTACCCACTCTCTACTACTGTAGTTGGGGACCTTCCCCTTCCATTACTCCCTTTCCCGCAATGGGGGGGGGGGCTGTGTCCTTTCACTCATGATCCTTCACCTTTTTGTTTCTGTGTGGGTGTGTGGTGCTTGCACTGTACTGATGCGCCTGTTTGGGAGCCGCAGCGCGCCTGGAGCCGACGGCTCCACGCTCGGTGGGGAGAGCTTCTTACCCTCCTGTCTGTCCGGGGAGGGGGCTGGCCGGGCGCTCGGTGCGCTGGTGGCGGCCAGACCCCTCTCTCACTCTCTCTCTCTGGCGCCCTTTGCGGTGCTCTGCATTGGCCGGGTACCGCGATGATGGGGAAGGGAGGGCCAGCCGCGGCGTGCGCTCTGCGCTGGCCCGCCCTTCTTCTTCTTCCTCTGCTGTCTGCACATTTTGGTCGGAGAGGCGCCATTACAGCGTTGTGAGTGCCCTGCGGGGCTTCTTGTTGTTTTTATATACTTGTTTAAGTTATATGCGGCTTTTTTTTTTTTGTCTAGCGCGACGGCGGCCATTAATAACGCATGTATCTGTTGCCCATTTGTGTTTAAATCATATATTGACATTTTCTGCATGTATGATTGCTTTGGAGAGTGTGCCTTGCTTACAGGGTTCCCCTCTCATAGTTAAGGACCCTGCTTAGTTAAGTGGGGGGGGGGGGTTCTCCCGGTACTAGGGTCCCTTGGCTAAATTTGGGGCATAATAATTATTATTATTAAAATCCTCCCACTAACGGACTTAAGGGGCATCCCGGGTAGCTTCTAGCATAATTCCCTCTGGTCATTGCGACTACCATAAGATTCACCATATGGAGGCTTCCCAGGATACCGGGCTCGGGCTCCCTTCGGGGCAATCCCGGCAGTGCATGGGTTGTGGGGCGTCCCTCACGGGGGATAATGTGCTGGATTGCATACCATGTGCACAGCAGGCCATAACGCAGCAGTCGGGGTCCCAGGCGTCTGAGTGACACTGTCATTAGCGGGGAGTCGCAATCTAATGTATGTGCTAGATTGGCCAACATCGAAAAATTGATTTCTAGCTCTGCGGCCAGAAAGGCCCCGGCTAAGAGAAGACATTTGTCGCCGGCCGTGCCGGTTCTGGATTTTGATGATTATGATTCCCTTGACTGGTCTGATTATTCCCCACTTGAGGAAGGGGAACTGTTTGCGGAATCTGATGGCTCTGAGGATCAGCAGTTTTTGGATGCTGATGCTGGGCAGGTGCATGGGGATGCCGTGGATACCCCCAAGATCCTGGCCTTTTTATTTGAGGTGCTGGTTATTTCTCCTCCGGCGGAGTCCCCTCCGCAGAAGGGGGAATTTTTTGGGACCTCTAAGCCTAGTTTGGAGTTCCCAAATCAGAAGTATTTCGAAAATCTGATTCTTTAGGAATGGGAAAGACCTAGCCGGCTTCCCGGTGTTCCTCAGGGATGGGATAGGAAGTATCCCTTTTCGGTGGACGTGGTGAAGCGCTGGTCGTCCCCTCCCGAGGTCGATGCGCCGTTCTGGGATTGTCCAACGTATCTGTTGTGCACTCTACAGACGCCACCTAGATTAAGGATGGTGAGGACCGACGTATTGATCAAATGGCTTGCCATGCCTTTGCTAGCGTGGGTTCAGCCTTGCGAACTGTTTGTGCTTCTGCGCTCACGTCTGTGGCTACCAGGTCTGTGGGTTGGGGCGTGTTGAGTGGTTCCCAGCTTAACCCGGCCAGCGATGAATTTGAAGCGCTTTGGCGGTGTGAATTGTGCGGCTGTTTGGAGATAAATTGGATTCAGTAGCGAAAGGAGGAAAGCTACCGCAACGCAAGAAGCAGCGTCGCTCCTTTCGGGGGGCAGGCTCCTTTAGCTGCCTACTCTACCTTCAGAGGTGATTCCTGGAACAGAGGCAGAGGACGGGCCCATCCAGGACCTGTCTGGGGTTCCAAGCCCCAGCCCGCTGCCAAGCCAGCTCTGCAATGAGGGGGCGCCCTCACCCTTGAGGGTGGGGGAACGGCTGCGGCACTTCTTCCAGGTCTAGGCCCGGGAGGTCACAGACAAGTGGATCTTGGAAGTGGTCTCTTCCGGGTACAAACTGGAGTTCGAGTACCGGCCTCCTCCCAGATTCCTCAGATCTCTGGTCCCCTCGGACCCCCGGGCTGCGCAGGGGCTCCTGTTGGCAGTGCAAAATCTTCTGGACATGGAAGTCATATGCACCCATAAGACCCATTCTGGATTTGAAGCTTCTCTACAGGTTCATCAGAACCAAGAAGTTCCGCATGGAGACTTTGCGCTCAGCCATCCTTTTTCTTTGTCAGGGGGACTTCATGACGTCCATAGACATCAAGGATGCTTACCTTCATGTACTGATCTTCCCAGCACACCAGGGATTTCTCAGGTTTTTGGTGGGAGATCAGCATTTTCAGTTTGTGGCCCTCCCGTTCGGGCTGACCTCGGCACCAAGGGTGTTCACCAAGGTGCTGGCGGGTATAATGGCCCTTCTCAGAGCCCAGGGCTTTCGCATTGTGCCGTATCTGGACGACCTCCTTATTACGGCTTCCTCTCTCAGACAGGCGGAGCTAGACACCAGGACGGTGGTGTCAACGCTGGAGAGGTTCGGCTGGGTGATCAACCACCCCAAGTCTTCTCTCTCCCCGTCAAGGGAGATTGCATTTCTGGGCATGAATCTGGATACCTTTCAGACCAGGGTGTTCCTACCTCAGTCGAAGGTGCGGATGGTTCAAGATCTGATATGTCTGTCCAACCCTCGCCCGTCTATCCGGCTAGGGATGAGACTGGTGGGAGTTGATGGTGCCTTCCTTCGAGGCAGTCCCCTTTGCTCAGTTCCACGTGAGGTCGCTCCAGCTCCATCTACTGTTGGCTTGGAACAGATGTCCGCTGTCATTGGATCAGTCATTTCTGATGTTTCCCCTGGTTCAGCAGTCTCTTCAGTTGTGGCTGGAACCAAGGAATCTTCTGAGGGGCAGGTCTTTTCTGACTCCTTGTGGGGAGACGGTCACCACGGATGCCAGCTAGTTGCTGGGGGGGGTTCTGGAAGGAACATCAGTTCCATTGTCTGTGGGGTCCTCGGAAGGCCCACACCCCCATCACGCTCAACCACTAGGTATTCCGGTCCCTTTGTCACAAGTGGGGGATTCTGGAGGTGGATCTCTTTGCCTCACGTCACAATCACAAGCTTCCTGCATTTGTGTCTCAGGATCCTCTGGCCCTGGCAGTGGATGCCTTGTCTCTTGCCTGGAGGGATCTGGGTTTTCTGTATCTGTTTCCCCCTTCTCCATGGTAGGCAAGGTGGTGCGCAGGCCGGCTCAAGAGGGTGCGCCAGCAATTCTGGTGGCCCCAAGGTGGCCAAGACAGGTTTGGTTTGCAGACGTCGTACGGCTGGCGGTAGATCAGTACAGGTTGCCCCTGTTTCCGGATCTGATCACTCAAGGTCAACTTTGTTACCCCAATTTACAAACGCTGGCTTTGACGGCGTGGCTGCCGAAACCTCCATCTTAAAGGAGGAAGGTTTGTCTGATGCTGTGATTCAGACACTTGTTAGAGCTAGGAAGAGATCTTCCTCTAACATCTACTACAGGTCCTATATTGACTGGTGTGAGGCTAGGGCATTGCCTTGCAGGGTGTTTTCGATTCCTAGGATTTTGGATTTTCTTCAACACGGTCTGGACCTGGGGTTCCAGCTTAGTACCTTCAAAGGGCAGGTCTCTGCTCTGTCTGTTTTCTTTCAAAGGTTCTTTTCTCTGCATCCCTTGGTTAAGACTTTTTTCCAGGCGGTCACTCATGTGCGGCCCCCTAGAAAGCCTTTGTTGCCCGTTTGGGATTTGAATCTGGTTCTGTCGGCCCTCCAAGGGCCTCCTTTTGAGCCGGTGCAGGATGTTGCACTTTCTGTGCTTACACAAAAGATTGCCTTTTTGGTGGCTATTACATCTGTTCGTCTCTGAGTTGGCGGCTCTGTCCATTCAGGCCCTTTACTTTGAGAGACACCAGGACAAGGTGGTCTTTCGCTTTAAGCCATATTTCATTCCTAAGGTGGTTTTCTGCCTTCCATCTCATTCAGGATGTGGTTCTCCCTTCCTTGTGTCCTAAGCCTAGCAATGACAAGGAGAGGGTCCTGCACTCTTTGGATGTGGTTCGTTGTGTGAAGTACTATTTGGTGGCTACTTCTTCCTTTCGTAAGACGGACGCCTTGTTCTTGGTGCCCTCCGGGCCCAGGAAAAGTTTGGCGACTGCCAAGTCTACCATTAGTAAATGGATACGTCAGGCCATTGTTGGGGCCTATACTGCCAAATGTCCCCCCTTTTCAGATCACTGCTCATTCTATTTGTGCTGTTGGGGCTTCTTGGGCTTTTCAGCACCAGGCTTCTGTTTAACAAGTTTGTAAGGCTGCTACTTGGTCTTCTGTTCATACTTTTTCCAAGTTTTATAAGGTTAATGTGCGGGCCTCAGCGGATGCTGTTTTTGGCCGCAAAGTTCTGCAAGCTGCAGTGGTTTAATTTGTGCACTATTGCCTGTTGGGATCCCCACCCTTTTTGGACACTGCTGTTAGATGTCCCATGTGTAATTAATCTATCCGAAGCAGGGTGTGAGACATACTTGGAATAATACCATTTTGTGATTACTCACCTGTAAAATGAGTATTATAAGTATGTCTCACACCCTGCTTCGTCCCACCCTGAGTTGTATCTTGGATCCCCTATATGGTAATTTTTTTTTCTCATGGATTTTATTGGCTCTTCCTGGTCTCCTTACTGCTTTCTTATACTGGGGAATGTGTGGGAGGTCCCAGGTATTTATGGACTGGGAGGGGCTTCTTTTTCTAGTCATCTCTGAAGAAGTTCGCCCTCTACTGGACCATAACCCACGTGTAATTAATCTATCCGAAGCAGGGTGTGAGACATACTTATAATACCCATTTTACAGGTGAGTAATCACAAAATGGTATTTTCTGTTCAATATGTTTTTATTAAGAATAAAGAATTAAATACAGTACAAAATAATGATACCACAACTGTCGTATATACCACAATCCATTAAAGAACAACTGACAGCCTAAACCAGGCACTCCCCTCGGTATATTGTGCATAACCTAGGGAGGGGGGTGCTTGTCAATCATCTGGTACCCTTCTACACATCGCCTTCAGCGTGTTCCCCTCTCCCACCCCTGGTTCGCCATGCTGCCAGACAGTCCAGGGTATCTGTCCAAGGGCTGTAGCAGCCATTCTGCCCTAACGTTATGAGGGGGAGAGTACACTCAACCCGGAGAATTGTGGCACAACAAGTATGCTGAAAGAAGACAAAAAAAAAAATGAACATAAGAAGAGCAACAGACAAATATTAAAGAAGAAGAACACTGAGACGGGGGAGAGGGGTAGAGGGTAAAAGGTAACCATTGTGCATTATTTTTTTTTTTCTTATTAAAATGCATTTTTTACATTTTACCCTCAAATCCTAATGCTGATACAAGGAACTGAAATCCTGGAAATCCTTATTTGATAGTCTCATTTTTGGGGTATTTTCTGTTAAAAATATTTTTGATGGCAGTTTATCGTTCCTTGGCATCATTGTTTGTCTGCCTCCCTAATCCTCAGCTATTAGTTTTAGTGCCTTTCACAGGCTGCAAATTTGGTGTTCATATTTGGCTAGATATTTTGGGTTGACAAGGGTTCACCTGTTGCTTTCAGCAAGTGGCGTTTGATGCTATTGTCCTATCAAACTTTGCAAGCAAATCAATTTTTCTGATGGGAGTTATAATAGATCATATGCTAAAGTCTATAAAAATGTATACGATTGCAGCACTTCATCCTTTTTTTGTGTGAAGATATTTGAACTGTTTGATTTCAAAACCATCGTAACTCCGTCATAAAGTTCTGTCATGTTTATGTTTTACCGTACAGTCTATTTTGCAGGTCATGGAAAGCGATTGAATGCCTCAAACAAGTTGAGTGCTTCCTTAACGCATTTGTTATGTACTGTGTTACTACCTCATAAAAGAAAAAAAGTCTTAAGAGTATGCTTATGGGCAGTCTTCTCTCACTACTGCAATTTATAGAACACAGTAGATGTTTTATTGCTAATGATCTATATCGTTTCTTCAGGTTGTGTCAAGGTATAACAAGGTTTAAGATATAACATATATTCACATCATAGGTCACAGCAATGAAAGTTATTGCCATTAGATACACAAGATAAGAACACAATAGTAGAAAACTGCTAAAATGTTTCAATACCACAAATTGCATTAACACAGACCTCATCTGAAAGTATTTCTTAGTATATTCAGTATGAACCTCTAGGGTTGAACCTTTATCAAAGTCCAGTGTCGAGGTAACCCGCCTGTCCTGCCACCCTCGCCTTGCACTGAGGCACGACGGGGGTTACAAAGAAAAAAATTCCTTACCTTACCCTAGATCCAGCATGGTTCTCCCGGTGCCCCATGTCCTGGGTGCCATCATCTTGAGGAGAAAGCACCGAACAGATTCCCCGTTCTGCACGTAGCTCGCCTTTTTACTTGGCAGATGGGAGATGGCACGGGGATGCCATTTTCTGCGTTGCGGCATCGGCATGGGTCCTGCTATACTGCAGGCAGGGTAAGAGTATTTTTTTCCTTTTGTAACTTCCCTGTCCTGCCTCAGCACTGAGTTTCCACTTTAGTACGATACATGATGTGATAATAGGAAAAAAAAAATACCAAGAAGATATAAAGACACTGGCTAAAGTTGTAACTAGTACAAATACCCTATAACTTCATTCATTTGATTCAAACTTAGGATCTTTATCATTCACTACATACTGCAGAGCCTGTCACCCCTTATGTCCTTTTTCTTCCATTAAAATAAAAAAACAAGCCTGTCTTTATATCTCTTGAGGGTGTATAAGTGACCCCTCCTCCCACCATCCAGCACATTTTATGGATTTTTTATCATTGAGCCATTTTCACGATAGTGCTCCTCTAAGGAGGAACATCGGAGGCCCTGGTCATCTGATCCCCCCCCCGGGCATCCCAAATTGGGATGCCCCGATGTGTGCAACCCCCCCATTGCCAGTTTTACTCACCTTTTCCTGGAGCCCTCGCTGCGTCTGTGCACTTTGCCTGCACCCCTGCTACCCTCTAGTCGTACCTGCGCCTGACCTTCTTAAATGGGTGGCGCAGTAATACCACGGCTGAAAGGTGGACGGGTGATGCAACTGGTGGTGCCTCTAGGCCACTCAACCAATCAACACACTCCCCCGAGACTGCGCCGTGGGAGCGGAAGAAAGGTGATTGAAATGGGGCGACCTGGGGGGGTACACAGTGCAGGGCATCCCAATTCGGGATGCTGCCATACAGAGGAACAACACATGGGAATGTGATATTCCTGTGCGTTGTTCCTTTTTATGGTAATGACACTTAGAATGCATTGACTATTAGACAAGTCCACCATATGTGAGCCACATCTCCCTGCTCCCTACTAGATCTAAAGCACATAGGGGCAATCCATGTAGCATACTTTGTAGGGATCAGATACTATCTAAATAAGAGTAAATGAGGTATTTATGAAGCATTTAGATGTTATGGTTGTTATGCGTCAAAGGTATTTTTATGCAATCCTTTAGAACTTATCTTTTAGAAGAGATGGTTTGATTGAATGATAGTTAAAGCAGAACAAAACCTGGGATTTTAACTTTCCAGGGTTTTGTTCTGTTCCCCAGGGGCATCCCAATATAGGATGCCTTGCTGTGTGAAACCTCCCAGTTCCCCCAGTTAAACTCACCTCTCCTTGGTCCAACGGGGCAGGTGTTCCGCTAATGAGAGCTGTTTGCTATGTATATGTCTTTTGGCAAATGACTCTCATTAACTGTAATGGGGAGCGTGCATTGCCCATCCCTAGCCGTGCGTACACTCCCTCCCCAGCCTATCTGAATGACTGGGATGGGAGGTTGCAGGGGATCCAGCAGCACGGCTCCCCATTGACAATGAGAGGCACCTGCCGAATTATGTCAGTTTAGCGAGCAGCTATCATTGGACAAGACCCCCCCACATATGCTGTTGACCAGTGACAGGTGAGTGTGTACGGATACCCTGGGGGGTTTCATACTGGGGGGCATCTTGATTTAGAATGTCCTGGGGTAAAGCCAGGGATTCGAGATGTCGGGGGAGAAAGCTAGATTCCATGCTGGCCGCTGGTGGGTCATATTCCAGACTAAAAATAAACTCTGTACTTACTTTCTGTCTTGTACAGCATGCCTTTCTTGGTCGCTAGATCTGTGTCCCATGCCGTGTATCTGCATTCAGTCACAGTGACGCTGAAACGCCTCCCCTATTGCACTGAATAGACAGGTCATGCCAGCGTCACTGTGACTAATGATGGGGGCAAACTGAGGGGTTTTATGGGGGGCATCCCAGATCACTATATCCCTGTAAAGCTGACTAAGCTGGAGGGTGGAATCACATATTCTGAAACAAAGATCAAAGATGACTGGTGCCATTTAACATTTGCCCCTAGAACATCCTAATTTGGGATTCCTTTACAGTAAAGATTGTTATGAATCCACAATTGGACATGAAGCTATGAATGAAAGGGTTAGGAAATAGCTGCACACTGCCGTGCAACATGTTTCCTGTTGGATGAGGTACAGCTGCCTCACATGTGTGCAGCTCCTTGCTGTCCCCCTTCAGATGATTCTCCGGTGGAATAAGATGAGTCTGAGCAGACTCACTTATGGCAAGAGGGGTGGATTTGGTTAGTTGTGTTGCTGTGGACCAGGACCCTCTAGTACAGAGTTACCATGGAGCCAGGTGAGAAAACATACTTTCTTAGGAGAGAAAACCGCCATTCGTTTTTATTGTCTGTATTGGGGCTTGTTTAGAGCCAGGTGAAAATGTACTCTCGATTTCTCACCTAAATAAGAAATGAGTTTTCCCACCAGGCTCTGAATCGACCCCGATCACACACAAATACATTGTGAACATGTCCTTTACAAAATGAGAACTGGGCAATTAATACTCGGTAGGGGAATACATGCGGTATATTATTGACAGAAAGGAAGCATCTATGATTTATTTTGTAAAGACATTTCTAATGTTTGAAGGTGACATTGAACTTATGTCTTACATTACAATATAGTAGCTCAAAGCTTAGTGTGCACGCACTGTAGCCATCAGTGACTACCATGTAGAGGTAATGTCTACTGCTGTGATGTTAAGTGACAGTTTGCACTGCATTGTAGCAATTAAACTGATATACAGTATATTCGATATGCAAACAGCAAAGGTAATTGAAATATGTGACCAGGAGTCAAGAAGACAGTTCAGGCATCACATATCTTGATGAAAGGTAACCATGACAATGTGAGATGACCTTTCCTGGTGTTGATGTTCATGCTTTTATAGTCTGCAAGTAATAATCAGATTATAATTGGCATCTTGACTGAGCTCAGCATGAGGTTTGTATTTTGCAGGGAAGTTTCTTGTCTTAGCCTGTTTTGCCAGTTTTGTAATGTCTGAGAGTCATCCCATGCTCAGTTCTTTTTGGTTTGTACTTTTGTTTAGGTTGCCTCTTTCTTGGCTGGTCCGCAATGACAGTTAATGAGAAAAGTGCCTATCATCACCCATAATAACAGCTTTCATTGGTCCCAATACCCATGTTTAGCGGTTTAGATGTGCCTCCAGGATGTTAGTCATAGGCTACCCTGATGAGATACCCATGGGTCCCTGTGGGAAAGTGTCTGAAAAGCTTTTCTAGGTGGCAAAGAACCTCTTTCTACATAAATTCTGACCGTAAAGAAATGAGCTTACAGTAGTTCCAATCCTGTGATCGTTAAACTGGCTCAAAATATCGATATTTGAAGAGTCATCCCCTGTAAAGATGCAGTGATATGGTCCTTGTAACAAGATCTTGTCTACCTTTTACATATCTAAAAGTGGAAAAAAAAGCTTGATTTGATTTTTTCATACAAGGTGATGAAATAACGCCTCTTCTTGCCATGTAGCATGCGCATGAACCTTTAAATGGTAGACTAGGTCTGTGATAGTTATTCAGTAACTAATCTGCCTGTTTTTGTGTTGATTTACTACTGGTAAACTGTTTACTGAATACGTTTAAGAAACCTGTCCTGACCATGAGGGATGTATCGGATTAATTTCCATCCGTGAGTTTAGTTCTTTTGTTCCCAAGTACAATCATTTCTGAAAGTCCTCGATACTGTAGAAGTATGAAGTGAAACGAAGTTATTAATAATGAATTGTGGAATCTATGCCGGATGTTAAATAAACGTGGGAGATGAAAATGTGTAAAATATAGATGAATTGGAGGCTTTTATGCTGCAGCCTTGGAAAAACTAAGGGATACGTAAAGGATTTGTGTTTGCCTTCTACTCGCCGAAATGACAGAAGTAAATCTCATGCAGAAGTTGGCCCAAAAATAACTTGTCTCTCCAGCAACACATATTAATAAATAAAATTTCACTTGTCCACATGTTTTCCTATTTATATTATTGTTGATATTTTTGGAAAAAACATTTCACTTTGGTTTATACATAATACAGTCATTTGGGATCAGATTAGATTTGGTGTCTTGTGACACAAACGTATCTTGAAAGGGATTCAGATAGACTCTTGTTATTATTTCGGGACCATGCATCTTGTAGGCATACTTTGATTAACTGTGTTTAGTTTTAGGAACAATTTAGTAAAGTTGTGTTCTTTGGAGATTGTTTTTTATGTATTTCTAATTGTAGCAATGACTGGTGAGCAAGTCAATGATTCTCTAAAGCCGTAATTCTGGGAACCTAGACCATGACCTGTTCACTCCTCTGGGTTTTAAGGGGGATCTGTTGAAAAATGGGTCCAGCATTAAAGCAATATCCGTATTAACATGATAAGATAGCAGGATCAATTAGCATAGTGCGTGTTGTCATGGCACCCAGAAAAAGAAATTTAAAAATATGACTGTGGCTTGGGCTTCGAGTTACATCTGCAAGGTATAGTCAAGAGACCAGTCTTTCAGGATTGATATTTGGGTCTTAGTTGAATACCATAGTCAGGGATTCTCAGATGAGGTCCCATTGTCCGAGGCTGACCAACATTAAAACTGACTGATTGAGGGCAAGAGTCTGGAGTTGTAAGTGCAGTATAATGGTGGAAAAAAATACATGTGACCTTCACAGAACTCACAGAACACAATCCAGTAAAAAGGAGCAATAGCTAATAATGCAATTGGGGAAAACTGAAACTTAACATATAATAGATTTAGTGAGTAAAGAGTACACACAGAGGGATGTAAATAGGGCCACGTTGGGAGGAAATTATATCCTATAGGATAAATTCTAAAATGTAGAAATAGAGTCTAAAGTCCAAGAATCAAGTCCAAAGAGAAGTCCGCAGCAAAGAGTTTCTGGGAAGCAACAGCTCTGCCACCACAGCAGCTTACAACAGTAATACTCGTGCACTTGCTGTTAGGGCAGGACACCTAATAACGCCTGACACTTCTCTGGCCCTGGTGCTGCATAATTAGCCCAGGGACACCTCTCAGTGGCCAGGTACAGAACATTCTGAGTCTAGCAATGCAGAGCCGCCAGCAGGTGTAATGCAGAACTAAAACCTTGCACAGAACAAGCATATAATTGATCTGAAATTAACAAAAGCTCCCCACCCCATACGAACAATAAGAACCCATACAAAGGTGGACATTGACCATTGCAAATCCCTTTCCAATATAGAAAGAAAGGGGAAATTCTTCCTCTTTTTCCAGTGCTGTCTTCCGAGTCAGACCACAAATTTTATAATTACTGTGGCAACATAGCTTAGTTCCCCAAATGGGGAAAACGGAAAGTGTGTCCATATGCATCTCTACACAATGGGGGTACTTTTGAGTGTACCTGAAATTTGACTTGATTAAAATGAAATTCCTATGAAAATCGTGATCTGGTATCTTCCAGTTTCCTCCAGTTTAAGCTGTATTTTACAAAAAACGGACTGCCATTTACTTTCCACTTAAGTAAGTGCAGACCACAGCAATCAATGATTGCACGTCCCCACATTTCCTTTATTTTAGCGGCCGGCCCTGAAATCTTTTAGCTTCTTTGAGATATTACCAGAGGGGTTCCCAAACTTTTTTTTTATGAAGTGCCATTTTCCACTTTCCTAATAACTTCAAGTACCACCTGGGTGGTATATATGGGTTGTCAGTCACCTTGTACTATGTTAAAAACAATGATGGGGCTCTCCTGACCCGGTGCGGTCGCACCCCCTATAAAAGGGCATTAGTGCGACATTCTCTTCTGCAACGAGTCAGTATTAGTAAAATATAGCACCGGATACACCATATAAACAACTACTTTAAATGTATATAACACCAAAATATAAATCAACCATGTATACAAACTATACTAAATTCTAAAATAGTCATAACCTCATAATGGCCAATATAGTGCAAAAACCCACCTGCATAAATAAGGAAATGGGGTCTGTGGGGTCCCCATGTCATGCTTTCTGCACTACCTTAACCTCTTTTCCCCCCTATAGAAGAGTGACCCCAGACACTCCTATAAACTTGCAGGCCACACACTCCTACTGGCAGCAATAAACTTGACCCAGGGTAAGGTAGACATTATGACACTTGAGCCATTTCCAGGCAGGAAACGGGGCTACAGTTTTTTTTTAGTACCAGAACCTGAATACCTCCACAGAACCCTGCCACCGCCTGCTGTGCTCTTACTTGACTGTGTGCCGGGTGAGATTGTGCCCATTAGTGGAGCAAGGGATTCTGCAGCATGTGCATCATAGGACTACATCGGTGGATTCTGGTTAGGTGATCGGGATGCCCCCTAGGAAACATAGATACTGGACTAAAAGTCAAATATGACTTTTGGTCTGGCTTGAAGGTATATACATAGTGCAGTAATGCATTAGATGTCCAACACTCCTGAGATAAAACGTCCTATTTTTTTTGCTTCAAGATTAAAATCTCCATATTGGCTGTACAGCAAGTAAAATCCAAAGCAATAGGTAAGCAGCACACATCTAAACATGTGACGCATACCAAGCTTTACGTGGCTCTTACTATACATAGTGCACCCCATCCTTTTTTGCAAAATGTCCAGATCACTGGGCCTTGCGTACAGTGTACATAGCCTAGCCGCTCCTTTTACTCTATTATTGTATCTTGCTCTTACTGGCACAGCTTCAACCTTTACTGGTAGAAAAGGGGATCAGCCTTCCCAGGCTCAGCTTTTGCATTGGGATTTGGTATTTGGCACTACACTAAAAAATTCAAAACGATCCATTGACTGCAAGGTCAAAAGTTCCCAGCATTGCTGCTTGACCTAATCCATTGACTTCAAGGGCAAATTTTCCCAGCATTGCTGCTTGACCTGATGTGACAAGATAACCAGTTTCATAACTCTTCGATCCTAAACTTGACTTGCATCTTGATCGAACTCCCTTCCCCCGCCCTCACCGTGGCTTAATTTTCAGACCACAATGTTTCTTGCAGACTTTTCTAATCTTTTGAACCAACACAGCCTATTCCTTGAATCAAATTCTTGTTTCTGAGTCCGTACCTCCCACTTAGACATTACGGTATAATGCACTATGAAGCTTTCTGCTGACCTGGTACCAAAGCTGCTAACAGAGTCAAGAATAAGGTATATAATAACAACAGTAGATGGAGTCAAGATCTTGGAGCTGGGTCTGTGTGGCTCCACACCAACTGGTGACAATTGGACTGTTTCTGGATTTTGCCACTTATGGGTTTCTGTTTGTGTTATTGTCATAGAGGACACAAACATATATGCTATGAAAATATAAAATAAATTATAAGCATGCCAATCAAAAACCATATTATGATATAATTGTTTTTCACTTAAGGGGTATGTTCCTGTCTATGTCCAGCTTGCAGTCATAAAGAAGACAATGTTATTGGAGCCTGTGCCAACGTGATTTATGCTGTGACAGACCTTTTATGATTTGATTTTTCTGATGGAAAAAGATCTCTATGTCCCCATCCTGAGATATCCAGGAAATAGTTACTATATAATTGGGCTTAGTCAATGTCCTGCTGAAGCATAATGCCAATCGATCCTTGGTTGGTTGCTTTGGGATTGGGAATCATTTCTCTTTCCCCAGTATAGTAGATATGAAGCATGAACCCCACTGCGTCTAAAACTGTAACACCAACAGTTTTTTAATGTATTTATTTGGCAAATTACACCAAAGAAGGCCAATTAAAAACTCCCAATGTTATTACAGTCTTAAATGGAGTTCTATATTTCAGGCATCCCTGAAGTAAATAAGTGACTGTAATAAAACCGAGTTGCTGTACATATAGCAATTTGTGGACATTCATTTAACACAGACTGTTTAGGTAAATATTTCTCCCACAACACAATTGGTAGATGGCCTTTATCATGGCATTTTCTTACCTCTCACTGTTTACTATTATCATCAATGTTTGGTTTTAATTGTACCACCTAGTGTGCAAATATCAGATCTGTTATGCATTGTCAATGCCTTATGTTTAATTATATTGTTATCAGACTTAGCAGATAGTAATTACACATATAGCATTAGTGCTGAATCCTTCAGCAGTTTCATCAAGCGCTAGGCTTCCATTAGTGCGATTAATAATTCTATAGACACTTCACTAGCGTTTGCCATCAGTTGGTTCTATTTTTTTTCCACTCAATTATTTTATGAAAATTGTAATGATTATGTTGTAATAATGTAATAGATTTAGCAACATATTTCACTGCTGCCTAAATGAAGTATTTTAGATCATTTTTACTTTTCATATTAGTGGTTACACCAAATGTTTTGCTTCGAGATTAAAAAGTCCTTATCAGCAGTACAGCAAGTAAAATCCAAAGTAATAGCTAAGCAGCACACATCAAAACACGTGACGTGTTCTAAGCTTTACGTGGCTCTTAATATACAGAGTGCACCCCTTCCTTTTTTGCAAAATGTCCAGATCACTGGGCCTGGTATACATCTTAATATTTGCAAACCAGGTGGTACAATTAAAACCAAACATTGATGATAATAGTAAACAATGAGAGGTTTAGAAATTCTTTAGAGTAAAATTTGTGAAACTGTCCAGGCACATGCTAACTCATCCCCTCCCCCCATCCCCTATTGGAATATTGTAAGGTTTTACATGTAAAAGACTATCTAACCAACTGGCTAAGTTGAGAAGGATTTGTCATGGCACAGCTCTATGAGTCATGCACATGCTCTGTTGTGGTCGGAGCCAGCTGTGCAACCAATGGGAATTGCTGGGCGTGCTCACTCTGGAAGCTTCATGGAAAAGTTTAGCCATGTGACCAATTTGGAGTGTGGAGGAATAGAATGTAAAGCAGTAGCAACATTTGGAGACCTGCTACATCTATTTAGGGCTGCAGGAAATGGAGGAGAGGCGCATGGAACAGATTTTAGGTCAGCTGCTTCCTGTCTTATTATTGCCATTGCCTGGACTGTTCAGTTAAAAATCAAAGCGGTTCTACATACGTCCTAGAAAGACGTATTGGGGAGTTTGTAGGTCTGCTGTAAGATAAAGGTCTTTTTATAAATCAGAGTATAAGGATTGAACCTTCTGGGCGGACGTCACTGCCGCAGACATCATGCGGTAGTATCCCTTGATACAGGCCATTCATGACTATGACCAGTAAACCCATCCCTGTCAGCCCTTTAGAAATGCCACCAGCTCTGTTTGATGCAGCCCCAGTCTGTTAACAGGGTAACATTGGGCCAGAAGTCATCCCCAGTAGTGCTTAATATACCCAAGAGTGGGTTTGGGATTGAGATAACAGAGCAGCACAAGTTGGGTTATGTATTTTAACGCTTTCAGAGCACACTAGACAATCTCTATACATACAATCAATGGCTATAAGTCAGAAGGGCAAATACAGCTGGTTAAGTTACAGTTAGAATTAGCAGGGGGGATGTATGTCAGTTACACATGCTATGCAGTGATACAGACAGCCACAGGGGGCACGTAGAGCCTGCTGGATCCAGGTCCACCTCCACACATCACACATGACCCATAGACAAGAGTCCTTGCCATTTTAGACACTTGTATTCACGCCTGTTGTTTTATTGGTAGCATAATCCAGGAAAGATTTGTTGAACATACCATTTCACTTTTACAGGGGAGGACTATTGACCTCTCTCCTGATCCAGACTGTGGGAGACCGTAGAGGTAACCCCTTTAAAGTGGACCAACACCCAGGGGGGACCGGCCCGGGAATCTATAAGATTCCCGGGCCAATCAGATCCCTCCCCGCGGGGCATCCGAAATCGGGATGTCCCGCGGGGTGAAACCCCCCAGGAAGCCCACAATCCTACCTTTTCCACGTTCCAGCGGCGCATGCGCGTCCGCTGCCTCCCGTGCGTCCCTCTAGCAGGGCGCGCTCCCGCGCCAGCCGTTTGTGAGTGGCCGGCGCGGGTGCGCTCCCTGTAAGAGAGACACGCGGGAGGCGGCGGCGGACGCGCTCTGCTTGTGCGGCGCTGCCTCTCGCTTGTCCGCCGGCAGGGATTGGCTGCAGCGGTCACGTGGGAGCGGGGAGAGGTGAGTTTTCGGGGCTTTCTGGGGGGTTTCACACAGCGGGGCACCCCCGATCGGGGTGCCCCAGCGAAGTGGACCAAAACCCAGGATAGTCAAAATCCTGGGTGTTGGTCCACTTTAAAGGGACAGTCCAGCCTAACTAACTTATTGTTGATCGGAGCAGCCATAATGGAATTACAGCATAATGCCACACAGTTGTATTCTATTGAGAGGGGAAGGAAGGGGTAGTGCTTTGTCTCATACATCTCAATAAAAGACAATGGTGCGCAATTATGCTTTAATTCCATCATGGCTGCCCCCATGAACAATAAGAGTTGGTTATGCTGGACTGGTCCTTTAATATCTGTCTCTAAAGCATTGAATAATGGCTAACAGCATCTACACACCAGCAGTACTGCAATAGCAATAAGCCATTATTCCAGTGCTACACACTGGCAGTCACGGCTGCAACAACAGATGGAGGTGGTGGTGGAGGCACAGGCTCCTGATGATAACTGGTAGCAGTAAGAGGCCAGACCTGGCATCCTGCTCGGGGCTGGCACTTGCTGAAGCCACCTTTGTGGGGTTCTTTCCCCATGGTCCAGAGGACTAAAGAACCCCAAAAAGGGGACTACAGCTGGTACCTAACTGGTGGACAAAGGCCCTTGATCACTGTGGGGGACCAGTTGCGATGGATTGGGAGTTAGCTGTGAGTATGGATTTTAACTGTACCGCAGCACAGGTTACTTGCAGTGCCCATAGGCTTGTATGCCCGGCATTGCAGTAATGCTGTGAACAGAAAAAAAAACAAGCTTGGCCAAAATTTTTGTTGTGCATGGTATATAAGCCCCCCTGTACGCCTGATGTCTATCATATTTATGTGAATTGTTATTATTATTATTTTCACAATAGAGCGTCTTTAATCTAAATTTGTTTAGCCAGTTTAAATGGTGCATATGTGTGGTGGCTCACAAACCAACATAACAGTATGAAGAACCCTATAAACAATCTAATATGAAATATTAAAATATATGTAACAGTGTCCTGATTTATGAGTGGCATAAGTCTACATCTAATTCTCTGATGCTTTTGCTTTTTACGGCCCTTGTTAAAGGAAGTAAGCAGGTACGAGTTGGA
Source organism: Gastrophryne carolinensis (assembly GCA_027917425.1). Lineage (NCBI taxonomy): Eukaryota > Metazoa > Chordata > Amphibia > Anura > Microhylidae > Gastrophryne > Gastrophryne carolinensis. The sequence goes on along the minus strand of CM051235.1, from coordinate 510,438,647 downwards.
AAAGTGAAATTCTTCCCGCGGATTTATTGCACTATCAGCCAAATTTTTTTAAGTGACAAGAGCGAAAATAATCATTAATTTTTATAGGGCACAAGTCTGGCTTTTTGTTTGACACAAAGCTGTATAAAAAACTGCTTCTGATTTTATGCACATTGTTTTTAGTTAATGATTTTCAGCTGTTTGTTGTTCCTCTGATAGCATGAAAATGTACCATATGCTCAGCCAAAAGACAAATGATTAGCAAATGAAATTCTGGACAGCTGTCTGACTGAAAGCGTTTGGTTGATAGCATTCTGCTATCATAATTAGCTTAAGCTTTGGGTTAATTAACTTTCTACCTGGATATGCATAATAATAGCAAACTGCAAAAAGCAAGAAGCTTTCAGTACATCAACAACATTGCTGTCTTTTTTATTTGGTATTTCAAGAGCATATTAGAATTTCAAGAGTGATTAATCCAGGGAATATTGTCATCTACTGTAGATTTTATTTGCAAGCCAGATAATACTGAAACAATTGGAATCTATTATACAGCAGAAATAGCATTTTCAAATTGTAATTAAAGTTTCTAAAGGCAATTGCTAATTTACTGGGCCTTTGTTGAAAGGAAGTATTTGGCGTTTTGCGTGGCGGCATATATGGTCAGCTTGCTTTAATATCAAATTCAAAAAGGAAAATACCAGTGTTCCTATTGAGGTAGGAAAGAAAGTTAATTATTAAAACAATTTCACATTTTTAGCAGTGAATTGTGAACAAATCCTTTTAGTGTATGAAAAAAAATGTTCTTGATTAAATGTTTTTTGTTCCCATGTTCTTCTCATATTAAAGTATATGAATGTAGTCCTGTTCAATGGTAAATTACATTTTTTTACACTGTGTGTAGCTATTTTGTAGGCCCATGGGCCATGTTGAAAAGAATATTAAAGGGGAACATATGTACAGTACAACCAAATGGGAAGCTTTAGCCTTTTCTTCAAGAGAACCAGCTCCTTCACAGGCAATCTTCTGTTTTTTTAGAGAAATAGCAGCCAGTGAGCTATTGCTTTACAAGGCAGCATGATCATATTGTTTTACTTTTAGTCTTTTAGAGATGCTTTTGTTCTAGTTAGCAGGTTTGTTATGGTTAGCAGGATAAAGCTATCACCATGTTCTTCTGCTTTTCCCAGCCTTCTTATTTAACTGTATCACCAGGCAGTCGCCACGTCCTATAAAAAGGCCCTCAGAAGAGAATGATTGCCATGTTGGGATTGGCAACCCTCTCTATGGATACAGGCTTTATGGTCTTCCAGGCCCCCAAAGTTATCTCTCATGCCAATTGGGAGATTGTATTCTCTCCCTTCTGTGTAGTCTCACTAATCCTGAGGTGAAGCCACTGCATCTCTTGGTTATGATCAGGAATCGTTTTGCACAGAACTAGGAGTTTCAAGAAACAGACATTCTTTTTGCCCTCACAGATGGTCCTTGCAAGGGGGTGGCATCAGATTACTCCATCATCAGCAAATGGATCAGGGAAGGGGTTGTGAGCCATGAAAGGCCAAAGGCAAGACTTCCTTTTTGGGGTTCTGCTTATTCCCCCGGGGAATACAAGGTATGGCGCATAATGTGAGATGGTCACTGTTGGCTGACAGGATGATTCTGCCCCTGTGTTTACTACGGGGCAGATTTTTGTTGCAAGCGTCTGGTTGCCTAGCAGCGGGCGGCGTGCTCTGTCAGATGACATGGAGCGTGAGGACGCCGTCTGCGTCCCGTGATCCGGCTGAGTTGACGCCTGCTGTGCCCCGGACCGTGTGGATGCCGGGGTTTTGTTCTTCTGCTCACCTGCGCATGAGTTACACGGTATGATTGTGGGTTAGTGGTGTGATCAGGCCACGCAGGTGTTGTGGCGCGATCGCTATTGGGACGGGAGAGGCTGTTGGGCCAGTGTGAACGGCATCATGCTGTGGGGTGGGAGGGCACTAGTGAACACAGTATCAATCAACTAATTAAGGAGAAGATTGGAGAGGGTGGGTATAGGGTAGGCAGGCATTATTTAAGGGCTGATGATTACAGTCACATTACCCTGACCCTTGAAGCAGCATGGGGGCTGCGTGCGCGGGTAGTTTCATCTAAGATTGACCGGTCCGTTGCCCTGGGTGACAGCACGTGAGATTCATTGTTTTGCATTGTCTGCCGGCACTTGCTATTTTCATTGGCATACTGTGGTTCGGGTTCACACTAATTGCTCCATGGGTGGGTTTCCTGTGCAGCAGCAGGTTAATAGATAGATTATTATGGTTTGCACTTGCACAATTCCTTTTGTATATGGTTTTCATTTAGTTAGGTCACAATTTGATAGACTCATTTACACCAATAGGGTGTTTAGCAGTAGTGTAGTTTAGGCATTAGGTATTAGTATTACTATCTGGCACTTTAATTCATTTGCACATATATTATATTTATATTTTTTAACTGCATTTATATATACATTTTTTTGTGTGTTTTTGGGTGCGCATACATTTGTGTGCATTAATAGGTATATGGTTGTATACATTTTTTCTGTATGTATAGATTTTGTATATAATATACTTGTATTAATCTTTGTACATATGTGTATTGGTATAGATATGTGTTTTGGTTGTGATATATATATACTTTTTTAATAATTCACATTTCCACACAAAAAAATCTTTTTTAACACATATATTTTTTGAGTTTTTGTGCCGGCACAAACTAGTAATAGAACATACAGTCTTCACCCAGGGGTATATTACACATTGGATAGCCCCTTTGGTTGGGCAGAGTATAGATATTAATCAATTGTTCTTGGTCATATCGATTGTTTTTATTTTGTCTTGTGGTGTGTAGATGTTTGATTGTTTTTAACTATTTATACTAATAAAATATGCATTTTTGATTAGAATTATACATGTTTTTTGTGGTGCTTCCAGTGGGAGAAAGGTGTGCATTGCATGCCTACTCCAGGTTTGTGTAGAGTCAATTGTAGTAGGTGAGCACACAGCTTCTTTATTGTATGATTATATTTAGGCGGTGCACCCCCTTGCTAGTATATTGGGATTTCTTTGGTTTCCACAGTTAGCTGTGGGATACTATTTTTTTGGTGTTTGCACGCCATTATGGCCTTCAATTTTGCAGATAAAGAGGCCGCTTGGGCCAATAAATTTCAAAGCCTGATGGGTACTAACCTTAATGATAATGTGGATGTGAATGATGATTTTTTGTTACTGACCAGACAGATTAGACAAGCACAGAAAAATTATACACGCTTATGGTGGAATGTACATAGCTTAGAGACCTATGTTGCACAGGGAATTTGCCCACGGGGCCTGAGGGTCCAACTTTTCCCTACGTGGGAAGTGAGTGGACCATTTAAGGAGACCTGGGAAAGGGGCCTACTACAAGCATCTAATATCATTATTAATATGCTGATTGAACATGATAAACAACTACTAAATGATACCAAGACTAGACTAATTGAGTTGAAGTCTAAGTCTGAACAATTTGATCAACAGACCCAGGTGGGCCCATTCCTTGAGTCTTTAAATGTAGACCTCAACAGGTATGAGCAAGTGATAATGGAGACAAAAAAACGCAAATTACAGAGAGACACTCTGGATTATGCTCAGAATCGTGCATACAGATGGCATCATGTGGGCAATGGCCGTGGCAATAGACGAAATGGAGGGAGAAATAATGATAGTGACAGACAAGTCAGGACTACAAGTAGATCAGGGATGATCACCAGTTCCCAGAATAGTTCCAGGTCAGATGCACAGAATTTTTTATCTTCAGGCAGCGATCTGGAAGAAGAATCCGGAGGGGGGGTAGGAGACGCCCGAAGGGCGTTGAGAAGTCGAGAACGTTGGGGTTACAAACGTCTAGCAACACAGACGATCAGACCAACGACTCACTTCAAGTAGTAAACATTTCAGAACATAACCTCACCCCCGCAGAAAAGTCAGTTCTCTCACGTGGCTTCTTTTTCTCCCACTCAGAATGTTGATAAATTTTCGGTCATAAAAGATGTATATCTGTTCTGCAGGAAAATTCTACTGAGGAAACAATTTGGATCTACAGATCACCAAATTATTGAGGATGAGGTTTCTTTGGATACACAAGATCGTGAAGCGTTACTTAATCTCCATACGTTATTGACAGAACAGGATTCCACACTACCCATGGATGAAGGCCTGGTAAGGCAACAAAGTGGACTAAAATGTCCATCCACTTATTGTCCACCATTGTCGACTTCGGCCTCTGTTCAGGTGTTTTTTGACCTGATGGTCAAAGATATTATGCGTTTACCAGATAGGTCTAGGGGTGATAATTTATCTGCATATGAGCGTAAAGCATTGAAAGATCTTCAGAACAATCAAGAGGTAATAATCCATGAGGCTGACAAAGGTGGCAATGTTGTTGTATGGTCTAGAACTAAATATATTGCAGAGGCCCACCGACAATTGGGTAATGTGAAACATTATGTCAAGCTATCAAAGAATCCAACTATAGAGTGCAAAATGGCACTGGACCAACTAGTGACAGAGGCATTGGAGGAAGGAATCATTAGCAATAAAGAATCACTTTATTTGAAAGTTGCACATCCGGTTATGCCAACCTTTTATTTGCTACCCAAGACACATAAAAATCTTCATTCACCTCCAGGACGACCAATCATTGCAGGTATTGGGGGCTTGTTGGAACCGGCATGTACATTTATTGATTTGTTCCTACAACCACATGTACTAAGTCTCAGCTCTTATGTTCGAGACTCTACAGACCTATTATGTAAATTAGAGCAGGTATATTTACCACCCGGAACACTGCTCATTACATGCGATGTAGAGTCGCTTTACACAATAATTCCACATGATCTAGCCCTACGTTCTGTACAATATTTTCTGTCCAAGGAATCCAGTGACAGGAGACAACTACACTCTTTCATCCTCTCATTGTTAAAATTTGTCTTGACTAACAACATCTTCACATTTAATGGTACTTTTTACAAACAGCTGTCGGGAGTAGCCATGGGGGCGAAATGTGCCCCATCTGTGGCAAATTTATTCCTTGGATGGTGGGAGGAATGTGTAGTATTTAACACTGACTGTGATCGGTTCCACCCCCTGATAGGGGGGTGGTTCCGATTCATTGATGATGTCCTCATTCTTTGGCAGGGATCTGAAATCTTGGCCCGTGAATTAGTGGAATGTCTGAATAATAACCCTTGGAACATTCATTTGACTTCGGAAATTTCAGCTGAGACTGCTACCTTTTTGGACCTTAAATTGACAGTGGAGATGGAGGGTTCCATCAGTACGGATCTACATAGGAAACCCACGGCGGTAAATAGCTTCCTAGATTTTCGAAGTGCACACATTTTACATCTTAAGGAGGCTATTCCGTATGGTCAATTTTTAAGGGCACGACGTAATTGCAGCAGTGATTCCAGTTTCGAAAGACAGGCTGAGAAACTGAATCACAGGTTTAGAGAACGTGGGTACCCTGGTCATGTTATTGACATTGCCTATCAGCGGGCAAGATCGACCCCGAGAACTGAATTGCTTAGATCAGATACCAGTGGTAAGAAAAAGAGGATACAGAATGACTCTGTTAGATTCATTACGAATTTTAACAAGCAATGGCAGCCCATTAAAACACTTTTGTCAAAACATAGGCATATCCTCAGTTCGGACCCTTTGGTAGCCCCACATGTGGGTAACAGAATCCAGATGGTTGCCCGTCGGGCACCGAATCTGAGAGATAAGCTCTCGAGGAGCCATTTAACACCACCTAACACTTGGTTGACAGATATGCAGACCCGGGGCAGTTTCCCGTGTGGGCGGTGTTCTATTTGTCAATATATGGAGAAGACAAATGTAGTTGGCAGGATTGGTGGTACTAACAGTGGTTATAAAATTACATCTTTCATCAATTGCAGGACAAGGTCAGTTATCTATCAATTGAGCTGTGGCTGTCCAAAATACTACGTTGGAGAAACACAGAATGCCTTAAGGACTCGGATACAAGGCCATGTGTCTAACATCAGGCTTGCTGGGAGGGACAATACTTTAGGTAAGACTGTCTCTCCAGTAGCACGACACTTCTTAGAGGTACATGGGGGGGATTGGTCCTCCCTGCGAGTGACGGGCATTGAGAGAGTCCGATTAGGACCAAGAGGGGGAGATTTGAAGCAACGACTGTTACAACAAGAGCTTCGTTGGATATTTCAATTAAATACCAGAGCCCCCATTGGCCTCAATGAGGATTGGTCCTTTGGCCCATTCCTGTGAGGCTATTTGATCTAGCTGCTGGGTGTGGATCCATATGTTTTGGAAGATGGTGGGAGATTCAATAGTCTCAGACCAGTTGGTATTAGGTGCGGGGTTTTGGTACATTCCAGTATTAGTCTGAGTGGGTGCCTACATTCTTGCTTCCCCTTCGGGAAACGCGCAGTAATGCACTTGTTCACTGAGGTTAGGGTTTACATATTTGCAATATTGTTGGCACATTCATTTATGTGGTTGCGCTTGGTCATTGATATATAGGTTTTGGACACCTCGGTGCCCACACTATGACCTATGACCAGCTCACCCACCTTTATTCACAGTGCACATGTAGTATTGTTGGACACGCTTTATTGGTTTACTTGCATTATTATTAGTGAGTGTGTACTTGGGCCTTTACACAACTTTGTTGGTGTGGGATCGCTCATTGGCACACTCTCCTCTTTTTTCCCCCCTTCCTTTTTTTTTTTTTTTTTTTTTTTTTTTTTATTGATATCACTATTGTTTAGATATATACACACTTGTTTGATTTGTGTTTTGGTTTTTTCTTCTTTATAATCTAGGTATCACTGGATTTATAATAACACGTGGTGACTATATTTGGAGAACATGCGCGTTTGGGCTTCATCGGTGGGAAGAAACAACTGCAATACCCACAAACTTACTGGGATGGCATTGCCCGGTGGGACCATACTGGTTTGGATCCACGTTTAACACATGGACATATTAGATATGCTACATAGCAGCTTGAATGGGAGAACGTTTGGACTACGACACAGCCAACCAGTAGTTGACAGCGACATTGTCATTTAGTTATTGCCCTGTATAAGGTCTAGTGGCTCCCTTGCTCATATAACATCTTCTCTAATGGGTGTAGTTTTATACCCAGTATCTGGATATATTTGCAATGCTACATGATAATATGTCTCTAGCTGGATTTTTGAGAAGGATATAGCCTATTGGGTGTTGACAGTGGCACTGTCACTCAGGACTTGCCTAGTATGATGTGCATTCTTTTCCTGCTTATTGAAAGTTGCCTTTTCTTATAAGGGACTGAACACAGATATAGGCATATACAGACTTACATTAATGTTACACTTGGTATGACATCATTGTATTTGGGTCCACCTAGGAGAGAGTAATGCACACAATGGGGTTCAAATGTCGTGGGTCATATATGTAACAAAATGGTTGGGCATGCATGAAGCAGCCCAAGGCGAATATGTTTGGGTCTGCTATTGATACATATTAGTTTAGAATAGTCCATTAAATATTCAGGTGTGCTGCTGTATACTTTTGGCATGCATGGTCAGATTAATAGAAATACATCCACATATACATTTCCTTATGACAGGCCTCGTATTCATTATAGGCCATGGTATATACAAACAATAGGTATAGCTATTAGTATCTTCAAATGTATAGTATAATATAGTACGTTTTTTCTTTTTCTTTTATTGCACAATTTAGACATACACCCTTGATATGGGCCTGCTTTAGATATTGATGGTTTTCCTCCCTCATTCCCTTCCCCCCTTTCCCCCCCCCCCCCCTCTCCCACATTCTCCCTTACGTCCTTTGCATAGCGGGACAGATTTATGTTGAGAGCGTCCTGTTATGCAACAGCCGGTTGCACGAACTGTCAGCTGACATGATGCCTTGTTATGTGACCAATGCTTGCTATTATGCGTCTGACGTTTCTTGACAGACTGAAACGCCACTCACTGGGCGCCAGCGCGTTTGCGCAACTTATATGGATGTTTTTGATCCCCCCTCCCTGTTTCTCTTATGTTTGTGGGAATACAAGGTATGGCGCATAATGTGAGATGGTCACTGTTGGCTGACAGGATGATTCTGCCCCTGTGTTTACTACGGGGCAGATTTTTGTTGCAAGCGTCTGGTTGCCTAGCAGCGGGCGGCGTGCTCTGTCAGATGACATGGAGCGTGAGGACGCCGTCTGCGTCCCGTGATCCGGCTGAGTTGACGCCTGCTGTGCCCCGGACCGTGTGGATGCCGGGGTTTTGTTCTTCTGCTCACCTGCGCATGAGTTACACGGTATGATTGTGGGTTAGTGGTGTGATCAGGCCACGCAGGTGTTGTGGCGCGATCGCTATTGGGACGGGAGAGGCTGTTGGGCCAGTGTGAACGGCATCATGCTGTGGGGTGGGAGGGCACTAGTGAACACAGTATCAATCAACTAATTAAGGAGAAGATTGGAGAGGGTGGGTATAGGGTAGGCAGGCATTATTTAAGGGCTGATGATTACAGTCACATTACCCTGACCCTTGAAGCAGCATGGGGGCTGCGTGCGCGGGTAGTTTCATCTAAGATTGACCGGTCCGTTGCCCTGGGTGACAGCACGTGAGATTCATTGTTTTGCATTGTCTGCCGGCACTTGCTATTTTCATTGGCATACTGTGGTTCGGGTTCACACTAATTGCTCCATGGGTGGGTTTCCTGTGCAGCAGCAGGTTAATAGATAGATTATTATGGTTTGCACTTGCACAATTCCTTTTGTATATGGTTTTCATTTAGTTAGGTCACAATTTGATAGACTCATTTACACCAATAGGGTGTTTAGCAGTAGTGTAGTTTAGGCATTAGGTATTAGTATTACTATCTGGCACTTTAATTCATTTGCACATATATTATATTTACATTTTTTAACTGCATTTATATATACATTTTTTTGTGTGTTTTTGGGTGCGCATACATTTGTGTGCATTAATAGGTATATGGTTGTATACATTTTTTCTGTATGTATAGATTTTGTATATAATATACTTGTATTAATCTTTGTACATATGTGTATTGGTATAGATATGTGTTTTGGTTGTGATATATATATACTTTTTTAATAATTCACATTTCCACACAAAAAAATCTTTTTTAACACATATATTTTTTGAGTTTTTGTGCCGGCACAAACTAGTAATAGAACATACAGTCTTCACCCAGGGGTATATTACACATTGGATAGCCCCTTTGGTTGGGCAGAGTATAGATATTAATCAATTGTTCTCGGTCATATCGATTGTTTTTATTTTGTCTTGTGGTGTGTAGATGTTTGATTGTTTTTAACTATTTGTACTAATAAAATATGCATTTTTGATTAGAATTATACATGTTTTTTGTGGTGCTTCCAGTGGGAGAAAGGTGTGCATTGCATGCCTACTCCAGGTTTGTGTATTCCCCCGGGGCACTTGGTTCCTCCTGGGCCTTCTGCCATTAAGCTACAATGGACCAGCTCTTTAGTTCTTGCTGCTTACTGTCACAGAATTCTACAAGATTATGTTATGGTTCAGCTATTGGCGCAGTCGGCTTGTAACTGTTGCTCTACTTTTAGCCTTTTGGGGATCCTTTTGTTCTGGTTATCAGGTTTATGCTTTCACCTTCTCAGCTTTCTTAGTGGACTGATTCTATGTGTATTTGAATAGAAGCTGTGAATCCTCCTGAAAATGAACATCCACTCCATACCTTAACTGGCTGCTAAATTTCTCTTTGTACTGAACATGATTGGCGTATGCTTGGATACCTTGAGTTATCTATATATGGTGCTCTGTCACAGGACTTTAACGTGGATATCCAGTCTAAACGTAAACCCCGGCCCTGCCACCCTACCCTGATGCTGAAGCAGGATTGGGGGGGGGGTTTACAAAAAAAAAAAAAAACCCTTACTTTAACCTAGGGGCCCACGCTGCTCTGGATCCTGGGTGCCGCCATCTTTGAAGTAAAACACAGAGCCACAACCTCTGCCTCTGAGCGCACTCCAGCCCACCTATTCAGGAGGTGTGACGCGGGCCCCTGGGTTAAGGTAAGGGTTCTTTCTTTGTAACCCTGCCTCAGGGCCAGGGTAGGGTGGCCGGACAGGGGGGTAGTTAATATTTACTTAACTTCCCTTTTAAAGGGGCCACAGCACTCAACCTTGTTAGCTTGCTGCCAAACCTATAATCTCTCTCTAAATCTTGGTCTTGGTCCACACACATCTGCAGAAGTTTTCTAAAGCTGCGCCACACACTGCCACGGTGCCTCTACAAGCTAACAGAGTCGAGTGCTGCGGCCCTTTAAAGTGGATCAAAACCCAGGATTTTGGCTGTCCTGTGTTTTGGTCCCTGTCCCTGGTGAAACCCCCCAGGTTGCCCGAACTAACTCACCTGTCCCCCTCCTGTGGTGCATGCATGGCCTCTTGTCCAGTCAGCTTGCTCAGATCCGCTCCCGCCCCTTTGTCTAAGAGCTCGTCTAAGGCGAGCGGATCCAAGCACACTGGTGACTGCATCCGCCGCTACCCTCTAACAGGGAGCATGTCCACAGCAGCCATTCACAAAATCCTGGTCAACCTGGGGGGTGTCACACAGCGGGGCATACCGATTCTGGAGGGAATCTAGTGTCGGAGCTTGGTCCACTTTAAGATTTGTGTATCCTAATTGCCCTGCTCACATGCACCTCCCAGGTTAAATTGGTCTGAGAGGCTGCCATCCCTCCTTTGTTTCCTTTAAAATAACTTCTTACCTCACCTAGGATACAATGATGTCAGCAGTGCACCGCACCGTACAGACAGTACACAGAGCGGGATCCCCACCCTTTCAAGTAAGGGGTGCTGCCGGTAATACATTGTGCAGAGAGAAGCAACCTCCTGCACAGATAATAAATGCTCAAGCATTGGGATTTGTGGGCTTCATTCAGCAGACCTTTATCATAGTGATACATGCAACTGGCATTGATTATTAAGTCAAAACTTACTTAAACCGGACCTTCAGCATGATTTAATGAAAAGTGCAAACTTTTAAAAAAACTATTCCCCAGCATCTAACATTGATATATTTAAACCAGACCTTCAGCATGATTTAATGAAAAGCCCAAACCCTTAAAAAACGATTCCCCAGCATCTCAAATTAATATATTTCAGGTTTTTAATCACTTATTATTTTTCCCCCCACTGGGCTGCAACTCTGTTCAGGACTCTAGGATACGGGCGCCGCCATCTTGACTCAAAAGCATCACACATAGTGAGGAGAGGAGAGCAGGATAAAGTACAGGGTGTGGGGTTATAACTGTGCTTTGCTTACACAGAACAGAGCTGGGGTCAGGGAAAGGTCAGCAATCCCAGAATGCAGAGCGACACAGAAGACACTTCCTGTTTGCAGGCTGCCTGCTGCTCTATGAGTCGCCATCTTGGATGGTTAAAGGCTCATAACATGCAGTAGATGCAGGTAGGATGATTTTTAATGTGAGCAATCTGTATGTGCAGGGTGTGGGAAACATATAAGATCTTATAGACTCTTATTCAGGGTGAAGGTCGGCTTTAAGTTTTTAGTCAGTTATTATTCTTTCCCCCACCTGGCTGCAACTCTGTTTAGGACTCTAGGATACGGGGGGGAGGAGAGTGGGATAAAATGTGTGGGGTGGGGTTATAGCTGAGGGCCAGGAAAAGAACAGCAATCCAAGAATGCAGAGAGACACAGTCAGAAGACATTTCCTGTTTGCAGGCTGTCTGATGCTCCATTTTTAATGTGTGCAATCTGTGTGTATAGGGTGAGGGAAACATAAAAGATAGACTCTTATTCAGGGTTAAGGTCCACTTTAAGCCAGACAACACACCAAACAGTGCCTATATGCATCCATCCCAGGGGCAATTTAGATTGCTGCACATAAAAATTCTTTAACTTTTTTCCAAATCCTGCTGTGCTAAATTTTAAAAACAAAATGGCAGTTCATGGATGTGCAGGTCATCTACAAACAGGAAGTGCTGCTGGGCTTCCTGTTACTGTGCATTGTCAGTTATGTCAGTTGTATCCAGGCAGCAGCATGGTTGAGATGCTGGAAGAGGAAGCTCCAAAATGGCCTCTACATTTCTTTTCCAACTCTGCCCGGCTGTTGGTCCCGTTTAAGGTCACATTCTAACAGTTTTACATTATTTTATATTCCCTAACTCTCTCTCTCTCAATTTCCTAAAGCTGCCCATTAGACTTATGGGGGAGGTTTGGGTCTTGGCTTATCCTTATGCTCAATTTTTACAGCTACCAGTATAATCCGTTAATAAGTCATATTTTTATTTACCTATCTCAGATGTTAAAAAAATCATCTTACATAATAAATACAAGATATTTATGATAATAAATTGCTCAATCAGTCCAATGGGTCTTTTGTCTTTCCCTTCATGATGTCTTTATTGCAGGTGGGCATGTGAGGGTCTCACGTAGCACAGCCTGACAGTCATGGTGTGTGCGGCGCTCTTGAATATAGGACGCCCCTATCCAGTGTGCCCCTGCTGCCTGGGAGGTGACGTTCCATTGCTTCCACCATCCCGGACCATAAGGCACACACAGTTAAGGCTGTATAGAAGGTAATTCCAACCATAATCATCTTCCCTTTGGGGGATTTATGGCTGGTATGTAGATATGATCCAGTATTTATATCATACCTCTGTATTCAATTCACTCACAGAAATATCTTATTCTTGATGATGGCGATGTGGCCCTTCTTTTGAAACTTGTAGAATGTACATAAATGTTTCTTTTTAATAATCCAATAAAGAATCTAGTTTACTATTTGATATTAAACCGGACCTTCACTATGATTTATTAAAAAGCCCAAACCCTTAAAAAAAATATTCCCCAACATCTAAAATTAATATATTTTAAGTTTTTAGTCACTTATTAGTCTTTCCCCCACTGGGCTGCAACTCTGTTAAGGACTTTAGGATACGGGCGCCACCATCTTGACTCAGAAGCGTCACATACGGAGGAGAGGAGAGTGGGATAAAGTACAGGGGGCGGGTTATCGCTGTGCTTTGCTCAGACAGAGCAGAGCTGGTTTCAGAAAAAGGTCAGCACAGTCAGAATGTACTTCCTGTTTGCAGGCTGCCTGACGTTCCATGTGACGCCATCTTGGATGTTTAAAGGCTCATAACATGCTGTAGATGCAGGTAGGATGAATTTTAATGTGAGCAATCTGTATGCACAGGGTGTGGGAAACACACAAGATATGCCGTTATTCAGGGTGAAGGACCGCTTTAATGGCAATCTTAGACGTGATTTTATGAACACAAATGGTGACTGTTTCCCATTTTTTCTGTCCATTCTACCCCTTGCTTTTTTCTTCCCTATCTCCTATGTAAACCTTCGGTAAAAATATTTAACAGGTATTGAGAAAGCCGCTGATTTGAGGGAGCAAAACATGTTCACCTGCAATAATAACATCATGAAGGGAAAGACAATTTACATATTGTAACATTTATTAACATACAAACCTTCTGTATCTTATGTAATATGCTTTGTTAACTAACTAAAAATATGACTTTTTAATATATCATTCTGGAAATTGAGTATAAGGATCAGCCCAGATCCAAATCGCTCTTGTATGTGTAATAAGCTCAACCCACTATCCAAATACCAAAGTGGAGCAGAGAACGCAAAAATAGTTTTGTACATTCGACCTATGACCCTGGAATCAAGTGATCTCTTATGAAATAATGTTCAGCTCTGGAAGTCCTGGCTTTAGACTGTGATTTATTTCAGGTTAGGTGTTGGCCCAGTCAGCGAGGGGGGGGGGGTGGTTTGTGCAGATTTTTATTTATCTTTGTGTAGCACTGGAAGGAGTTCCCTTATTCATTTGTAAGGATGCCAGCTGTGATTTATAAGAGCAGGCTGGCCTCATATCTCAGGCCTTCTATAAAAGCAAGTTGTCTGTATTGATGTCTTTATGTATATCAGAGCAGACAGTTTTATCCTATAGCCTGAATTATGATTTGTTTAGTCTTGTTGGGGTCAAAACTGCAATATTCCAAGTAACTGATGTATATGTTGGTTTGTGGTGTACAGTTGTGAATAGACTTTTCTTTTTTAAAGCAAAACTAAACCCACCAGCGGCCAGTCTGGAATCTAAAAGATTCCAAGTCATTCACAGGGCACCCGTAAAAAGTCACCTTTCCACACTCCAACGGGCTCTCATCGCCGCCTGTCATGACTATGTTTTGAATAGGGAGCGTGTGCAGCCGCGTCCCAGCCATTCAGATGATACAGGGGATGCAGCAGCACACACTTCCCATCAAGGCCAAATGAGAGCCATTACCCAAAAGAGGTAAACACAGCAAAATACTGTCATTGGCTGAACCACCGCATATGCGCCATTGGAACGCAAATTGGGAGGCCTCTGGGAACAGAACAAAACCCAGGAAAGTCAAATTCCAGGGTTTTGTTCCACTTTAAGTGTGCATAGCTGTGACCAGAAAGTGGATTTTATAATCTGACTAGCTAAATTTCAGGTTGGGTGAAAATTAATTCCAGTGATATACAAGAAGCTTCCTTAAAGGGGCACTATCGCGAAAAAAATGATAAATGATGATAATGATAAAAATCAATAAATATGCTGGATGGTGGGGTCACTTATACACCTGGCATCAATAAATATCCAGCCAGGCTTGTTTTTCTTTCTTTTAATGGAAGGAAAAGGACATGCGGGGTGACAGGTCCTGTCACCCCTGATAGACTAAACCTGTCACCCCTGGATTTCATTCTTACCATTACAGAATAAACTACAAGCTTGGCGGGAGTTGTATTCAGTTTGGTTGTATAAGTGACTCCTACCCTCATTAACCGATGTGTTTATATAGCTTTTTAATATTACATCATTTTGCGATAGTGCTATAAAGTAGTTGTGCGTTAATGCAAAGTATATTAGTTCAGGTCAATTGTGGTTTCTCTCGTGAAATGTAAGACAAGCCATGTCTCCTCCAGTCCGGAAGACAAAGATATCATCAATGTAACAGTGAAATATCAGATGTTTGGTGGTGCATACTGCCTCCAATTTAGCTAAAAACCTTTACAAACTATGGTGCACACAGTGAACCTACTGAAAGTCTTGTTAGCTGTAGGTCCAGGTCCATGCAGAGTACAGTAGTTTTGATTTTAGACAAAATATGTTGTGTTTCAGATGGAAGGTGGGGTGAAAGTAATTTTTTGAGAAATGTAAGATGGCCTCCTCACCTTCAGTCCAGATGACCAGGATATATACTAGGAGTAGCACAGGATACTAATACAAAGTGCATCATCAGTTGTGTGAATGAGTGCACCTGACATGCTCACATGATCTTTGTGGTTCTCTCGGGTACAGGGCCTATGACATTAATTCCAGAGGATGTATAACATGGTTACCACCTCCCTTTCTTATTGCAACAACATGGATAAAAGGATCTCGGGTAGTGGCCTATTTATTTAATTTACCAAAAAGTAATTATTACAGAACTAGTAGTTCTTTTTAAATTTCAGTATTTTTTTCTGAATTCAAAAAAAATATCTTTATTGTTTTTCTCTCACTACATTTGACCCTCTTTGCTTCTACATTTTCTTTTTTCTTTTTTTTTTTTTTGATGGCACAGATTTGTAAATCGATTTCCCATTTTATTTATTTATTTCTTGTACCCCTTTTTAAAATGGTGAATAGGAGACACATTGTCATCTTTCTCACTCGTGTTTGCATGATTTACCAAAGCACTCTCTAAGACGCTCATCATCTTAAGGAGCTGCTCTGGGCCTTTGGAGAACCCAAGCTAGTGAAGTGTATTGTGGATTTGAAGTAAAAATTGTAGTTTACATCTCCCAAAGCACCAGAGAGCCTAGCACTTAATTCTGCAATAAGCCATGCTTGTTGTTCTAACGGGGGAAAAGTATATTTTAAAAGGGAAAAAAATCTGGGAAACCCATTCCTTTATGTATGCAGTGGACAGTAAAAATATTTTGTAACAATTATTTAAATGTGTCTCTGGAGATCAGCGTCTCTTAGTAGGCTAATGTGTTTTGAACTGTGTTCCACCCCCGGTCATCACTAGGACGTGTCTGAAATTCTCGTTACTGTTAGAAAACATGGGCAAAATAAATGGATCATTGGAAGGTTATAGGAATTTAATTATTACATGGAACTGAGCAGGTAACATTGCTTTTTTTATGTGTCAGACTTATTTTTACAATATTCAAGATTCGAGATGTGTATGTCTAGGAAGGCCAAACTGGAAGTTTTATGCCACTGGACCCTGGTTCCAGCCTATGCATTAGCCCCACTGCTGATGCATTGATTCTCTCACTAGGAACTCTGTCACAGCCAGGGAGGTCAGTCTCCCCATGGCTGTCGACTTTAGGAGGGGGAACGGGCAGCTAGCACCGGTAAGGTAAGCCTTGTTTTTTATTTTGGATGGGGGTGTGACTGGACTTTGTCTATGATATGTTGTTTAATGTGTTGAATTATGAGAATTAAGGAATTAAGGAGAACATTTGGATTTGACCAGTCCAACCTGGGGTGTAGAAACCATACAACCCTTGCTGCAGCTAGCTGAGCCCCTGTGCTTCGAGTGAGACGTGCATATCATCTTGGATCATTTTCTGACTGTTGGAGGAGGGTCAACCAGCCAAGAGGTTTGTGAGAATGTTGCTAAATTTAAACTCTTGGTTACTTCGTGTGTGTATGTGTGTGTATATATATATATATATATATATATATATATATATATATATATATATTTATATTTATAGTTTTACCTAGCTTGTTAGCTTTCCATTGATTAATTTGACTGCTTAGTTACTCAATTAGTGGTTTAGACATTTTCTCAAATTAGCAATACAGCATCTTGTGGGCATAGGAATACTTTCCTTGCACTTCACACAGCTCCTTGTGAGCCATCACACATGCCCCATGAATGGGTGGCGTTGGCCTTCCCTTCCTTTAGCCATGTCTTTTCTGGTTTCTAGAAAGGCTCCTCCAGTTCCACCACTTTCTGCGAAGAACAAAGCTGTGGCTGAAACCCTCTTCTTCCTACACCATAACATGCAGAAAGTGGCAGTAATCATTCTGTGACATGGTGTGACTGACGAGATCAAGATCAAAAAGCTTTTGTGATAAATGACCCATGAGCTTTTAGCGTGTTCTGTACTGTGTCTAAAGCTGTATTTTTACAGAACAATGTCATTTATTCAAAGCTCCCTTAAAGTGAACCTAAAGTTTAGATTCCTACAGCAACCTTTGCGTAGTTGCATCTTCCATCCAGCATCTGATTGAGGGGATGCCTGTCAGCTGAAAGTCCAATAACCAGCTTGGAGATTTGCGTTGGAAATTTGGGTCAACACTCCAGAACAACACAGGTGTCCTGTGTGGCTGCCAAATGGGGTTTGCTTAAAGGGATGCACTGCCCCATGTAGGTCACTGGAGATGCACTGAATGTGCATATGCCAGATTTTCAGCTTTCTGATGGCCACCTGGGCGTGGAGGATGAGTGTTTTAAATCCATTTAGAAGAGACAGCAAGTTAAAAAACTAACTCAATCTTACCACTAAGTATCTGAAATATTTTCGTTCTAATAAAATCTGCTTCAGCCTTTCAGATCTCTTCACACAAATTTTTTTCAGACCGAAGCAAGGCAGGCCAATCTGATTTTCTGTTTTCTGTTGTGAGAGGCGACAGGAAATTAATTTAACATTTCCACGATTAAGTCATTAAAGAGGAGCAACTCCCTCCTCAGGTCTATAAAAGTCCTAGCTTGGGAGGTTGGTTTATCTCTTTATGGGGCATTTCAAATAGCGATATCCCCCTGTATGAAATGTCCAGTATCGCCCCATCCACTCACCTCTTCCGTGAGCCCTCGCCGCAACCTTGGGATGCAGGCATTTAGGTTGTAGCAGGGTGTCCAGCCAGTTTTGATCGGTGGACCTCTAAAATTCTGACTTGTGCCGCATTGTGAAGCCTAATCAAAACTTCCAAGCCCCCATATCCTGCCACCAGCTTACTTGTCCGTGATTCACAAGATCTAGGGTATACAATAGACACATACTTCAAAAAAGGCTGTAGCTCCAGATTAAAGTGAACCAAAACCCTTAGAAATTCCCCTCCTGCCTTTTTTAAGGGATGCTTTACACTGTGCAATGACCTGGTTTGCTCAGCTCCAAAAAGCTCTATACTCAGCTCTAAAAAGACCAAATGACTCGCCACTCTCAGCAAAAATCACCTTTTCCGGCAGCTGCCTCGGTGATGTAAACAATGGCTAGCAAATGTGGCCCCATCCCCAGCATATTGAGACTGAGTGCGTCTGGGGATGCGGCCGCTTTTACTTCCGACTGGCGAGCATTATTATGCACGGCAAATGGCTTTGACTGGATGCTAGCCCGCACATGCTCCTTAGGACTGGGTGGTTTCAAACAGTACATCCCAAATGGGGGAAAGGAACAAATCCTAGCATAGTCAAGATCTCAGGTTTTATTCCAATTTGACTGGAAGCAGCAGGGCACACTGAGACTAACTATGGAGCATCCCAATCTGACAGGACAAGAACAAGATGGATTCAGCACACATAACTCTGAGGGATTACTATTTCTGGGCCTTCTACTACTGAGAACAATGTTAATATGAAGCCTCTGTACAACACATCGGGGTACAACACATCGGGCCACAACACCTGCTAAAAATGTGGGCTCAGAATGAGGCTTGCTGCTGGCTGTTCTTTCTTATCCATGGAGAGATATTTCCTCCTTTACCTGTGTTTAAGAAACAAAAGACTTTTTTTTTACAGTTGGTCATCAGCAAAAGCAGGAATTATAAATACAAAAGGATCCATGTGAAATTACAGGATTCTGAAATCTTACCCATTTATTCCTTTTTGACAGCGAAATGAAGCTTTCATTTTCTATTTCTGCCTCCGTTTCTATAAAAAAAAATCTAAATATTTCAGTAATGTTTTTAGGAAAAAAAATCCTTCTATATACAACTCTTCCCAACTGGCGCAGCAATCCCGGGAATCCTGTAGATAAATTTTAAACAATGTGCATAATCCCATCTGTTGGTGCAGGCCTGTGTATACCTTCCTAAATGGGGAGGAATGGCAGAACTCTGAGCTGCAGGCACTGAACTGCACTTCTTGCTGTTTCTGCAGACTTAGCAGCATATTGGAATCTTTAATGTTTACACATCATCGCCTTGTGCTGTGAGAGACAACATCATTTGCATGCTAACAATACATGCTGTTTCCATAAAGAAACATATGCCGAAAATATTAGCTTTAGTTATGTACATGCTTAGGATTTGGCCTGTATCGCCAGTCTTCAGTTACCTTGCTCATGGACATATAGGGGGTTGATTCAGAGCCAGGTTAGAAAACTCACTTCTTTTTTAGGAAAGAAAATTGCCATTGACTTTCATTGTCTACCGGGTGTAAATGTTCAACTAGCTCTGAATCAACCCCAAGGTAGACAATGAATGTGAATGGCAGTTTTCTCTCCTTTAAAAGGAGTGCGTGCTGATTCAAGCCCATAGACATAGAAAAACTTTTGGCACTAGGTGAGTGTCAGTGAACCGCGAGTCACGAGATCCAAGTAACAATCAGGGATCTCCGAACATACAGCCCGCTTTTCCAAAACTACCAGACCCAAAGTCTACTCACACACATATTCTTGGCTAAGGCAAAAGGATTGCTCAAGTTAAATATAGGTTTTAATGCAATAAGCACATTAGGCAGTGATAACAAACATTTGGCTTTGATGGAATATGAATGAATGCAAATGTCATTCTGAGAAGCAGGTTACAGTGAGTTACACCCCAAAAAAAAAATAGAACAGTCAGTTACCTTAAAATGCAGATGTTGTGTAGTGATGATGGGCTCCCCACATGGACCTGAGTAAAGAGCTGATAGATGATTTGGGCCCCTCCCGCACACTGCAGCGTGACCTCCCAGGAAGGGACATTTGCTAAGAACATAGAATCTTAAAGGGGGAAGTCCGGGCATCAGCAATAAAAAAACATATAATATTTGCCCTATTCCTCACAGTGAGCATCAAAATCCAAAATGTAATAATTTGGTCATATTATAGCGAAGTCTAGTCTTTCCCACCTCTTAAAACGAATGGTCTGGACTATACTAGGCTTGTAATAAAATAATAAGGTTTAGTTCTGGGCAATAAATACAAGTAGTAAGGATATGTGAAGTGGGAAACAGTCAAACATTAACATAGGTCATGATCATTTGAATTATCTTAGTAAATACCAATATGAATAGCCATACATAAAACATTTAATTTGTTATCTCAAGTCAAAATCTAAATTTGGGGCCATATCTGGTGAATCACATGACCCTATTTAAAATTGTGGGTCCATTTGTTGTTTGTGGCAAGTTTGGACTTCTATGAAGTGAGGTATAGTTTGTAGCAAGGTGGACCATGTGAATATATTGTAGATTTTTTATTTATAGAACTTATGCGTAAGGTCCCACTTGATTTGTGAAGAATAGGTTTTATTGTAACCTAAACATCTGTGATGATATTTAGCGGGTGGTTGGGTGCATCCCCAGTTTGTAGCAAGTGGGACCTTATAATGTTAATAATGTGGGATATTATACACCTAGAATGTCCCTAAAATAAATACACAATTACATAAAGAAGAAATTATGTTCTGAGACAGAGCCAGCAGCAGACTAAATACATTTAAATAGCATCCCTAAGCATTAACACAAAATTGGATACTTACCTTATCTCCATTGCTACTCTGAACTTTTGTTTCATTGCTTTAAATGTATTCAATTAGATCTGTAGCTAGTCTTCCTACACAGACCCTCTGCTGTCAGAGCAGAAAAAGCCCCCCCTTTCACCAAGATCATAGGGCTACATACTCCATTTACTGTGATGACAGAAAGGACAGCTTACTTCTTAGCAGAACATGGCTGGACTCCAGACGCCAGCAAGCTCAGACCACAAGACCAGTGCTGTATCTTCAGGAAGGTTCCAGACTTGATTGGCTGGGGAGATAAAGTGGGTTACCTGTTGCCTTAGAACATATGTATTTTATTGAGATAAATAAGAACAAAGGATTCAGTAAATCATTCACTGCACATCACTGAGTTGTATCATGTTGTTTTGAGTATATTTGAACAACGGGCAAGGTCCAGTATATTCACTAGCATTTATATTGGTAGCTATGGCTACGAAACCAACAGTCCGCTCCTGTTCCCCTCTTCTCTGGGTTTTTTCTTTCACCCTGCTGCTCCATTGATTGCATGTTTCTCCGATATAGCCCACGCCCTGGACCCAGTGAGTCTTGCTTTGCGGGAAGGGGGCATGGTGTTGAGTTGCTTGTTCTCTGTGGTTGTCCTGTGTGGCTTGAGCTTGGTCAGGGCTTCAGCCCACAAAACAGCACTGAACCACTGGTTGTCCTGGCATTTCCGCTGTCCTGCTTGGATCCTTACTTTTCCCCGACACTCTGTTAATCAGAAGGGATTCCCATTTCTGTGCTAATTCATCAGGAAAATTTTGTTACCTGAGGGCTGGAGATAAAGTCCCTACTGTCCCATCTACCCTGCATGCGGAATGGAGGGAACCTGTTGGCAGGCTTGTTTCCCAAATTGAAATGCCACAGGAATGAGACTGGCTGAAGGTACATCCTTGAACTTTAAACATTTTTGGACATTTTCTAGAAATGTTTGGATTGTCCAGTTTACGGTTTGTGTCTGTGTATATTTTAAATCTAAAAATGGTCGTAAAGCGAATTTCCTCTGTGTGAGTGGATTTGATAGCCATTTTGGTAATCAAGCTCATCTACAGTATACTCTTTGGGGAAACTCGATTCTATGGGTCGCCAAATCTCTATCTTACCACTGCATACCTCTCATAGAATATACAGATGTATATTCCCCTGGCTCTGTGGTGCAAGCTTTTCCTCTACGGGCTGCTTCATATTTCGCTGTCCCAATACGCTAGGCTGTTTTTTATATTTTAGTTATTTATTTAATTTGAGTGTAAGTTAGGGTCATAGGATGATTTGGGAACCTCCATATGTTAAATATTGGCTAGCTTTATGTGCAGCGTCTGTTCCATGTTTTCAATTCCTCTGTTGATTAATGCAATGCACTGCAGAGCCGCGTAGCAGTGATGGGCTTATTATTTGAACATTATTTGTCGTGTCCTCCCCAGATGTGTCTAGGATAACCCTATTAATTCATGCACTGATTCCACACATTTCTCGCTCCCCATCTGTACGATTATTTCTGAAATACTTGGGGGGGGGGGGGGTTATTGTTCAATATTGGGATATATGTCAATAGTTGATGGCACTTTAATTTGAGTAAATTTGTACAGAAATATATATTCACGCTGTCCTGGAGCATGTCCTCGCTTGATCATTAAGACGTAATATTTAGTTTTTTCAAATTTTCATATTTCATTTCCAGTCCTTGTAATTTAAATTATAATTATGCGTTTTTCTTTAAAAATACCAAACATGAATACCTTTGTTTTATCTTTATTATTTATCAAACGTATTGCTAAATCACTCAGTTTTTTGGATAGCTCATAAAACTGTTAATTAATGGACCAATATACTGTAGTTAGTACATATTTACAGTCTAGATAATAGGAGGAGGAATTGCATGAGATACTTAGGCAAGGAATTCATCAGGACTTGCAGTCAAAAATGAATAACATTTTGGGAGTTTATCCAACTCATTCAATTAAAATGCAGACTGATGCTCCTGATTAGGAAAGTCCACTTTCGCAGGCTTTTTAAACTGATTCAGGCCAGTGTGGGCCATGAGGCTTCCCTTCTTACCAGGTTCACTCGTCACCTTAGTTATTTTTACATCGGGTTCCACACTTTTGGTTTCCGGTCTGGAAGTGGTTTGTGTGGAGTACAGGACTAGACTGAGGCATTCACTGTTCACATCCAGCAAGACCGAATTTGGCAGTGAGAGACCTGGTTTGGAGATAACCAAGATGCTGGGCATGCAGGAGAGTGATTTACTCTGGTAGTACTGCTTTGGAATCTGTTTGAAAATCCTGGGATATTGGACTTAAAGCGGACCGCCATTCACTGAAAATTCCTAATTCTGGCAAAATTACACAAATATTGTATTGCCCGCTTGTCCCAATGTCTGTTGGCAGCCAGTGATGTTTGTAGGACAGGCATTTTGGCTCTAGCATAGAAATCTATATATTTTTATTACACTACTAGGGCTTCATTTTTGGTTGCTTTAGTGGTCTTAAAACAAATAAGCAAAGGATAGCCTGACAATGAATTTTTTTTCCTATGCTTTTAACTGACCGTTTTTTTTCTCCCCCCTCTTCCTAGTATAGCATGCTGCGTGTAGAATCTTATTATGTGGAATTTTCTCTGTTACACGGCTTAGTATCTCTATAGAAGAGGGACATTAAAGGAGTGTGATGCTTTGACATTCACAAAAGCAAAGGATATGAGTTATTTATGCTTGCGTATTGAAGCAAAGTCCTTATCTGCATGAGGCACTAAACAAGGATTTGTTGTGGGATTTGAGCAGGACCATCTTGCGCTTCGGTGTTAAGCACCCAAAACTCTTGGGTACTGGCACTAATTTCCTCCCCTCTCATAAAAAAAACCGTATTCATAACCACTGAAGTGGTTTGACATAAGTAATGATGGCATATACATTCAGAGATTACTACCCCAGCAGTATAATCAAGGTGCTTGCTACTAATGCAAGTTAAATTGAGACAATAACGGAGAAACTTGCATCCTGGGATTAGAGAGGGGGGGTGCTTGAAATGCTGACATCGGCATATCATGACGGAGGAGCCTGTCTTGCTTTCAATTTCTGTTTCTACTTAATGACCTCAAAATTTGTATGTCATTAACACCGTGTACTAAAGTGGGAGCGAACAAGGTTCGGGAGGGAGAGGAATCCCTGTCTGAGTTGACTTTTGTCTCTTCTGATAATTGGTGGCTTTTTCTTGCCATATTAGAGAACAGCGCATGAAGTAGAGGCCCCAGAGGTCTATATAAACATGCTGCTAGTATGGATAGCCTCTATCTCCCAAGCGTTAGACAATAATTTACATACTTTGAATGAAAAGTCATTTACGCCTGTAAAATTGTTATTGCCGGAGCTGCCTTCTTTTCTGCCAGTATGGAAGCTTAAATGAAGCCATATTAAAATCTCATGCTCACATAATTAATGTTACTTTATTTATTTTTGTTTCTTCTGAAATTAAAAAGGGGAAAAAAATAATCAGAGACTTACCCTTGATCTTTGATACTTTTATCCAGTGGGGACTGGAAATTAATAAAGGGATTTATATGCAATTTGATAACATTTACCATGGTGCTGACGTCAGGGCTTTGTTATTCCTGTCAGGTAGCCGCATAGATTGGGTAAATGTAACCTTAAAGCAACTAAAGCTGGGCTTTATTTATGTTTTGCATTAATTAAAACAACTGAGCAGTTGATTTTTTTTCAAGAAAAATCACAAATCTCGGAAGTATCCCACTGGGCATGCACATCAAGCTTCCTCTTAACACATGTTCCCGCCACCTGCTGGGTATCTCCTTACCAGATACTTCATGGATTGGATGCCTTAATCAAATTCCAGAGCTTACAACTGAGCCACATATTCCGTCATCCACTATAATCCAGATATAAAACAAGAGAGCACAAAAACATCTAGTGCAAATTTAATACGTTAAAATGCACTAAAATCATGATGGGTTAAGCAGCATCAGGCAATTCTCTTTCACCTCCTCCACTACTGCCATAAATGGGAATATCAGAAAAAGGGACTCCAAGTTCCGCTCGATGTTGCTATCGGGTTCTAAATTTTGGAGGTATCCAGGTCGCCGCCGCCCTGCCTAACTCGTTTTGTTGTCTTAATACAACTTTATCAAAGGTATCCAAATACTCTGGAGTCAATATTTAACGGGATAGTGGATGACGGAATATCTGGCTCAGTTGTGAGCTCTGGAATTTGATTAAGGGATCCAATCCATGAAGTATCTGGTAAGGAGATACCCAGCAGGTGTCAGGCACGTGTGTTAAGAGGAAGCTTGATGTGCATGCGCCATGGGATACTTCAGAGATTTGTGATTTTTCTTGAAATAATGGCACCTCTTTCAGCCCTGCGTGAATTGACCACGCCTGGGGAGTTCAGCCCTAAGGGCCATTGAAAAGGCAAATACTGCTTCCTCAATACCTTGCAATCCTTCTGTGAAGGGACCAATCAGGAGAGCAAGTTCACCATACACAATAAACAAACAAGTCCTTTCTAGAGGATATCCAGTAAAAAGCAACGGAAGACCTCCCACCCTCACAGCATTAGGCATCCTGACTTGGGCATCCCCGCTTTGCAACCCCCCCCCAGGAAGCCCAAGCCTGAACAGACTATACTTTCCACTCCCTCAATGGCTGCTCTACATATAACCACCAGCAACCATTTGTATTTGCCCGACCTTGTACTTATTTGCTGTAAAGCACATGTACATATTTTCATACATTTACACATGGAATGCTTGTGACAAGTAAGGTAAATTGGGTGTGAGAGCAACAATCAACATGTTGTTAGAAAAGGCTGGTTCAAGTGGGAATGTATGTGGATTTATGTATTTTCCTGATTCACCCGATGGCCAGTAATCGAAAAAGGGTATAAGGGGATCTAAGGATCAGAAGGGTGAGGGGAGCAGGCTTAGAACAGTGGATGAGGAAATAGGATGTAGGGGGTACTCAAACAATAGGGGGGGGGAGACATTGACCTAGGAGAGGTGTAAAATGCAAGTATGTTAATGGGTTTACAGAGTGTGCTTGCAGGGGCATCTTGTGGGGGTACATATGGTGGTGGGGGCAGAAAGTGACGTGTATGCTGTATGAGGGCTTAGCTAGTGACACGCACAAGAGGATTGTCATCCCTGGATATCAGATTTGGTCTATAAAGAGAGCTCATGTTTAAAGCCTATCAGCATGTATATGCTAATTAGCCTTATGTCTAGGGGCTCCAGCAACACTGTCACTAAGAGTTGGTGCAGGAAGGGCGCAATGGGGGGGTTTAGGTATGCTACCTGAGGGAAAGGGAGTTAGATAGTTTTTGAGGCCACATATGACCTT
Source organism: Gastrophryne carolinensis (assembly GCA_027917425.1). NCBI lineage: Eukaryota > Metazoa > Chordata > Amphibia > Anura > Microhylidae > Gastrophryne > Gastrophryne carolinensis. The sequence continues at coordinate 510,412,505 of CM051235.1, read as the reverse complement.
TAACTACTAAGGCTGCTAAACTTATTTAGGAAGAGATGTCAAACTCAGCATTACATTGAGTTTATATTATGATTATCTAGCAACAGTAACAACTTTTTGTTTTATATTAAGATTATTTTGCCTGCCAAACAAGACAAACTAATTAATGTTGCCTTAAACAGAACAATGTAACCACTTGCAGTTTTACATTAGCAGCCAAGCCTTAGAAGACGTCCAGAAGCTTAGAGTCGCTCATGAAATTCTCTGGAATGTCACAGTCATGTTAGCATTTTTGCCCTTTTAGAGTGGTTGAAGGCTGATCGGAAGGTCAAGACCCTCTACTGAACACTTCTTTTTCCCAGACATGGCAATTTCCTGGTACTGTTCATTAATTTCTGCCTTTGAAATGCCATGTCAAATCTCTGTAGGCTCTCACAATGCCAGTGTCCCTTGGACAGCTTCTCGGCATGGTCCAGTGCGAGTTTTTGATGAAATTACAGGTGCAGGGAAATGCAGAATTAGAAGCAGATCTGATGCTGCAATACTTGGAAGGCTTTGGTTTTGTTGATGACAGGACAATTCCAGTTTTGACAGTTTAATTTACTGTTGCCAGTGGACAAGAGCAAAAGGAGAATGCAGGGTTAGGCTCCTGCCCTCATATGCTTCTTTTCGCATGCCGGGTTGAAAAATCATGACTCTCTCAACCTGTCGTGCTCAAATGAGACAGTTTTCAGATGGGAAAATGGAATATATCAGTGCATGTAATATAGCCTGACCTCATAAAACAAAAGATGGGGGGAATTGCAAATTTTGACAGCCATTATGAATCCTGTAGCCACATCTGAACAACTTGGTCCCTGGCTGGGCTACGTGTTTGTAATGGAAAAAAACAGGCTTGCCAAGTTGACTCACGGCATAGCAGAAATGACTTGTCAGAAATGTGCTCTTGGATGTTAAAAAGGCTGTTGAGTTTGCTTGTATGTGCAACAGAGAATGTTTAGCCTGAAGCAAAATCTGAAAATAGCTTGTACATTGGGGGGGGGGGGGGGGGGTCTGATATGTTGCATGAAAATAGGAAGCAAATGATGGGGCCAGACTCATTGTCTCATGATGTAATTTACATTTTTGAAACCTGTAGATGTATCAGTTATAGGACAATTAGTGCCTCAGAGATACAGTATGTTAAAAATCATCAAAAATCAATAGTTTTCACAGGCATTTCAGGATCCCAGCCTGAACTTTTTTTTAAAGAGTATGGTAAGATCGAAATTATTGAAGCAGGGGGACTAAAACTACATAATTGGGCAACTGAAACACAGACCTAAGTGGGTACACCTTAGCATAGTGAGAAAGGAACAACACTCTGGAATTTCCCTCTCCTGTTCTATGGAGGCAAATGCATCACCGCTCACCTATAGCTGTGGGCATGCACGTGCCAGCCATTTAGAAATGCCTGGCACAGGTATGCAACCAGCTAAAAGTGTAGTGGGGATGCAGTCGCAGTGCTGTGATGCAGCCAGGGTTTCGGTAACAGGTGAGTGAATCTGGTGATCCGTGGGTTTCACACAGTGGGGCATTCCCCTGAGTGGGGCTCGAATGGCCCTGGACTCTTTTAGACTTCAGGGTCTCCGATATTCCTCTTTTAAAAGCTTGCATAATGATGATTCAGTATGTTAAAAAATACATACATCATATATGGGTTACAAAAAGATGGTCCAGAAGAAAAGAAATCATCTTTCTGGGAATGGTTTATTGTTTGACAAGAGAAGCAATGGATTTTAGCCATTGAAAATTCTGCCCAGATCTAGAGCCTAAAGCTTTGGTTTCAGGGACATCAGCAGAATTTGAGATGTGCTATATTAGTGGAGCAGTTTTGTCCTAGAGGCAAGGGGAGCGCACTTGTGACCAGAGGGTGGCAGGTTCGAATCCTGGTCCTGGGACATGACTGAAGTGCTCTTGAGCAAGGTACCTAACCTCGCAACTGCTCCCGGGCGCCATAATTAGGGCAGCCCACCGCTCCGGGCATGTGTACACTCACTGCACGGATGGGTTAAATGCGGAGGATGAATTCCTATGTGTGCGCAAGCATACAATGGCCATCTATGCATTACAAATTAAAAAAAAAATTAAATTGGTTTGATCACATAATAATAATAATCATCATCAATATAAAGAGATGGTGATGTGCAGACAAATATATACAAGGGGGCTGTTCCCCCCAAAATGCGAAAAAATTGGAGTAAACTGTAGTCTTTATTGGTAAGAATTTACTTGGACAGTGTTCATTTTTGCATGTATGCAACTATTCTATGTGCCTTAATGTTTGAAACATAAAAATGATAAATGATGGTGGCCTCACTTAATAATTGACACTTCTGGCACACTTTGGCTATTCTCACTTTTTTTTCAAGTTTTGTTGCAAGTTGAGACGTTAATGCTTGGGTGTTGTGTTCAATCATTTTGAGGGTGCACACCAAATTCACAATATTTTACAAGCTGTACACTGACAAGGTCAAGTGTCATATCTTCAATGTTGTCTCATTAAAATATATAATATTTACAAAAATGTGAGGGATGTACTCACTTTTGTGAGATACTATATTATATACATTTATACATAACTTTTCACAGTGTTCATGTACATTTTCTTGTTTGAATCATTTTATCAGTTTTAATCCATAAAGTCAGATAGGGAGGGGGTGCTTGCTCTCAAGAACACAAAGCTCTTCCACAGCTGACACCTAGTCACAATGGCAAACTGATGCATATGATGAAAGGCAGGGGAAGGGAAAGCAGGTTGATGGCTTACACCATAAGACCTATGATTGGTGGTCTATTGCAAGGGAATTCAGGAGGAGTACCATAACTTAAAGTGCCTGGTTCCTGCTCCCCACTGTTGCTGCACCCTGTGGTCCCAGTACTTATGGATAAGCATTTTCAACTGGGACAACACTACTCTCTCCAGGATCTTCATATCTACAAAGTTCAAGACTACTGGTCTGAAGTTGCTTTAGTCTGAAGCCATTGCTCTCTTAGGTTCATCCAATATTCTGTTGTAGATCTGTGCAAGAATGAGGCCCAGTCGAGTTGCTACAGGCACCCAGTTTTTTTTTTTTAATTATAACATAAGATGCCCTGCCATGTACTACAAAAAGTCAAGGGTTATGCTTATGATAAAACATATAAAATATGTTTGTCACTTTTACTGCATGAATGTGTTTTAGCTTTATTTAATCAAAAAGGACACTTACAAAACCTGACAATGTAAAGAACATTAATAATGTATAAATGCAATTTATAGTATCTGTTTTTGGGGGGTTTTATTTGAAACTCATGTTTAGGTTTAGTGTCGAGTCAGTAAATTTACAGGTAATCAGCTGACTGGACAACACAGCCTTTGTGTAAACATCCTTTCAGCATGCCCCAAACAATATTGAGTGGCCTGATTAAGTTGCATTATTGAGGAAAGGAAGATCACATTCCTTAATTTTCCAAGGGCTGCGAACTGTTCCGGCTTTGGGCTAATTGGGCTGGCTCGTGTCTGAGCAGGTCTCTGCACCTACAGCATAGCTACAGCGGAGATATTTGCCCATCTCACGAGCCTAATTCAAAATGTGCTGCTCTTGCCACCTTTGTGTGTAAATATAAGTGCTCTTGAATTCAACGCGGCTCATGAATACAACAATAGGACTCATTTGGCAGATTCACCCATATTGAGCATTGAGCTGTCACCTAAAATTAAACCTAAAGGAATGTGGTTTATTAATAAAAGTGGTAAGATGGCATCACTGACACAATAGGATTGTTTTCAATAATACTAATGAATTATAGAAACCAAATTAAAGCTCCTCCCCCAGACTGGAGGGTTTTTGAAACAAAAATGGCACCCTGCCTCTTATACCCTGGTTTTGGGAGTCTTTTTACCTCTGTCAGCCAATCTCCCCTTCCGGAAAAACAGCACAATTCTAAGCTTTTTTTTTTTTTTTTTCAAATGAGGCCCCATATCCTAATGCGTTTGCAAATGAGCAGAATTTTCTGGAAAAAAATCAGGCCACCCTTGTTGCTATCATCCTGATCCCTCTTAGTGACAGATTCGTCCTAATGGGACTGTCTGGATAAGATAAAAAGCCTGTACTTTGGAAGTCCTGTAAATTTTCTCCATAAACTTCTTGGTGACAATTTAGTTACTCACCTCTTGTCCTGCAGCCCACTCGGTCTCAGGTGAGCTGCAGCTTAATGAAGCCAGGAGAGTTGCCCTGTACTGTGTATGCATCTGGGGATACTTTAGGAGCTCCCCCACCATTCACAAACGAACTAGTGGACACGTCTCCCCTCACACCACATCACAGTGTCTGGAGTATGCTGCTTAATTACCTGAGACAGAAGTGTTGAGCTAGGCATTTCCTTGGCACATCACACACCCTCTGGAGGAAATACACCCTGAGGCATTGGCTTTTGAACCATGGGAAGCACGGGCTTCAATTTTGGCAAGGGGGGGGGGCTTAGATGTTTAATACCATGTAGTGTGTTTTGTTATGTTTTCCAATAAATTATTATTACTATTTATTTATTTAATTAGTGGTGCAACCTTTTCTCCAGCAGTACCTTGTAGTAGGTAATAAGAGTAGGCCAGCACATAGTAACACCTTGTTTTCTTTCTCCAGTAAGTTTTAGCTCTCTTGAGACCACAGGTGCTGTAGTGGGATAAAAGGTGTAGTCCTCGTCTGAACATGACTTTATCTTTACCCTAATACAGTGGGTGGGGCAGACTGGAAGTAGCAGAACACTGCTCTCTACAACTCTCATCTTTCTGGTTTCTTTGGAGCAGCTGTAATATGTCTACTAATAAACTGAATATAGTAAAGGGGTGCAGAGGAAGAGACTTTAGCAGCATTATTTGGGTACCCGTTTAATATATAAATATTATTTAAAAATTAGCCCTCCCACCTCATTTTAAGAAAAAACATTTAAAAAAGCGTGGCCTCTCTCTTCTCTAAAGCTTACCAACCTTACAAACCAAGCATAGGGGCTGGTAATCCCAGTGCTCAAGAGCCAAACTGCCGTTCTCCAAATTTCTGTGTGGGCATTAGCATTTGACGCCCATTGCTGCCTAAAAGAGACATTGGAGGGGCACCAAAGAGCCCTCAAGATAAATGGAAGACCCCACACTGGATGTGGGACACGCTGTTGGTCTAGATGAGGAAATCGCCCAGGATTTAAATTAATTAATGTATTTGTGTCCATGTGTTTTATTCTTGCCTACTTTGGGTGAACTTGTAAGAGGTCCAAGGGGACCCCTATGCCATTTCACAGGGTAGGGAGCTGCCATATCACCTGCCAGCATTGGCGGTACCTCTCCCTATTACCTGCACCCCTATTCGGGACACCGGAGCTGTGAAAAGCCCGGTGCCAATACTGAAGCACATAAGGGCTGCAGGCAATTGCGCCATGGCTTTTTTCAAGGAAATAATTTACAACTCACAAATGGTGATTCTTTAAACTGAGCGTTATAAAATGGCACATGAAGAAAGAATTTACTCATTGCTTTGGTGCATGCTTCACACACATGCGAAATTGTGGTTCATGTGTCCCTGAATCATGAACCCATGAGTAGATTTCCGCATCCCCCATGGATTGTGCCCAGGCTACAGGGACTTGATGCACGGTGCTGAATAATACCATTTTGTGAGTACTCACCTGAAAAATGGATATTGTTGGTGTGCCACACACCCCGCTTCACTTCTTAAATATTCATTACTTCATGGGTTAATCCACCGCAGGTGACGTAGTGCAGAGAGGAAGTCTTGTAACGAGCCCCCTTCCGGCCCATATATACCTGGTACCTCCCTTCAATCACCAGTATAATCAAAAAGCAGTAATACAAGGTACCAGTATTCCACCAGTAACCTCAAAATCAAATTTGATATAAAAAGGCTTCACCATATAAAGGCTTCGGTAATACCGAAAAGGGCGGGTGTGAAGCGGGGTGTGTGGCACACCAACAATATCCATTTTTCAGGTGAGTACTCACAAAATGGTATTATTCTTGGTGTGCCACACACCCCGCTTCACTTCTTAAATATTCATTACTTCATGGGACATCCAAAAGCAGTGTCCACAAGGGCTGGGCAACTCAAGGCCAGGTGAAGCATAACTTAAACGACTGCAGTCTGCAGAACTTTGCGGCCGAAAACAGCATCCGCTGAGGCCCGCACAACAACTTTGTAAAACTTAGAAAAAGTGTGAACAGAAGACCAAGTGGCGGCCTTACAAACCTGTTCAACAGAAGCTTGGTGCTGAAAAGCCCAAGACGCCCCAATGGCGCGAGTAGAATGAGCAGTGATACGAAAAGGGGGAACTTTCCCCTTCGCAGAATAGGCCGCAGTAACGGCCTGACGTATCCACTTGTTAATGGCAGATTTGGCTGGTGCCAAACCCTTCTTAGGCCCATGGGGCACAACAAAAAAGGAATCCGTCCTACGAAAAGGAGACGTGATAATCAAGTAGTACTTAACACAACGTACTACATCCAAACAATGCAAAACCCTCTATTTGTCATTCTTAGGATTAGGACACAAGGAGGGAAGAACAATATCTTGGTTCAAATGAAAAGCAGAAACAACCTTAGGAAGAAAGTCTGGCTTGAACCGAAGGACCACTTTATCCTGATGCCTCTCAAAGTAAGGCGCCTGGATAGACAAGGCCGCCAACTCTGACACGCCGGACCGAAGTGATCGCTACCAAGAAGACAATCTTCTGAGTCAGGGTAGACAAAGCAATATCTCGCAAAGGCCCAAAAGGAGGCGCCTGAAGAGCAGAAAGAACCAAATTCAAAACCCAAACAGGGAGTAATGGTTTCCTGGGAGGCCGCACATGCGTAGCCCCCTGGAAAAAAAATTTTTAACTAAAGGTTCAAGCGCAACACTCTTCTGAAAAAAAAGATAGATAAGGCAGAGACCTGCCCTTTCAACGTACTTTAATTTAATTTAGTTAAAATACAAACACAAAAGTTTGTTATAGAAGAATATCCTTGGTGCTTGCCATGCTACCAATCCAATTCCCCATTGAATTCCACAATGCAAATGTAATCATCATTGTACTACCAAAATTTTTTTTTTTTTTCACAGTTGTCAACTGTCTTACTTGCCAATGCGCAGGTTATTACTAACACAATAGAACATATTGTACATTACAGACAATTAAACTTGCTCAATGATTCACTTGCCCAAATCATAGCGGTGAGTAATATCATGTAATAAGCGGTAAACTAGTTTCACCCCCACTAGGGGGCTTCTTCAGTACCAAACCGCACTTAAGGGCACTTGATCAGCCCATCCAGGCCCGTTAGATTATTACCAAAAGCCTCATGTCCAGGTGCACAATCCCAAAATTGATGCTGGATGGACAGGTTTAGATATCCCAAGTTAGTTAGTGCTCCGTTCGCCAATTATGAAGGAACGGCGTCTGCCCTATGTTGAGAGGTTCCCTATTCCTCAATGATAAGGGAAGCAGAAATACAGGCTTGGGGTCCGCTCTCTCAGCTAAGATGTAATCCGCTGGTCTGCCTGGTAACCATCCAGGGCAGATCTAAAGGAGCCCGCCCAGCAATACACGTCCGTGCATGTTGTGCTGTATGCTTGACCCGGATACTTAGCTGGAGACCAGAGTCCAGCCCTGATTGTAAAACCTGGAGAGCGAAAAGACCCTACAAGGAAAAATCTTATCTCACACCAAGCAATATAGGCTTTCCAAGTCCTATAGTAGGTGATGGAAGAAGACCTCTTCCGGGCACTGACCAGAGTCTTAAATGACTGAATCAGAAAGACCCTCCTCCTTCAGGATGGAGGTTTCAGCAGCCAGGTCATCAAACCCAGCGCTGGTAAATTGGGGTAACACAATTGACCCTGAGTGAGCGGATCGGGCCGAATAGGCAGAACGAACTGGTCCACTGCCAGCCGAACGATATCTGTGAACCTCACTCGTCTTGGCCACCTTGGGGCCACGAGAACAGCGTACACCCTTTCCAGAGCCAACTTCTGAAGAACCCTGCCCAGCATGGGTATCGGAGGAAAACAGGTATAGAAATCCCAGAACTCCCCAGCTCAGGGACATGGCGTCCACTGCCAGAGCCAGAGGATCCTGGGAGAGCGACACGAAGTTCGGGAACCTGTGATAGTGATGAGGGGCCAACAGGTCCACCTCCGGGGTCTCCCATTGGAGACACAGTAAGCGAACCACCCGAGGATGGAGAGCCTATTCTTCCAGATGGGGAGAGCTCTTGCTCAACCGGCCCACTACCTGTTTCATCACCACTGGAATGTGAACCGCCGAGAGACAGGGAACATGGAACACTGCCCATGTCCGGACCAGGGACACCACTCTGAGAGTACTCAGACTGCGCGTCCTTCCCTGAAGACCAACGTAAGCAACCGCTGATCGATTGTCTGAACACATCTGGACCAAAAGGCCCAGAACGTACTGAGTCAGGAGAGCAAGCACCTGACGGATGGTTCTCAGATTCAGAATATTGATGGGACAGTGGGGCCTTTAAGCTCTCCACTGCCCCTGAGACCGCGGCTCCTTCCAGAATCTGCCCCATCCCGACAGACTGGCGTCCGTGGTGACAATTTTCCAAAAGGGGGGTCAGGAAAAGCCTGCCCTACACAAGAGTGGTCGAGACCAAACACCACAGGAGGGACTGCCGTACACGGGAGGACAACTGGAAGGACTGATCCAGCGACTGAGGTTGCTGGTCCTAACACGCTAACAGAAATAGCTGAAGCGTTCTCGTGTGAATTTGGCAAAAGAAAGACACACTCTGTCATGATGAGAGTTCAGGCCAGGATGAACCGACCCATGAACGGACCGTGAAGGAGGGTGAGACTCGAATTCCAGGCCGTAACCGGGCGATACTACCTCCTGGATCCATCTGCCTGGAACCACTTGGTTCCAATGGTAGAAGTGTCGCAATAGTCCCCCCACCCGCACGGGTGAGGGCAGCCCCTCAATGCTGAGTGAGCTTATCAGCAGGTTTTTGGGCTTGGTGCTCCAGGACTGAGTGGGCCGGCCACGGCCCCTCCCCGAGTCCAACCTGCGCCACAGGTAGCGGGAAAGGACGCACCCCTGCCCGCTCTGAATCCTCGAAAGGAAGGCCTACCGGAACTTGTCCCCCTGAAGGGACCACAGGGCCTCTTGCATTGTGGCATCTTACCACCCTTTGCGACAGAATCAATTTTCTCCTCAAACAGACGCAACCCCAAAAAGGGGAGAGCTGTGAGCACCCTTTTTGGAAGCCGTGTCCGCTGACCACTGACGCAGCCATACTGACCTGCGAATAGCCACCAGCATAGCTGCCGCCCTGCTACTCATAATCAGCGCATGGTCCTGAGCAGCCAGGACATAAGCCACAAAAGATTCACACTGCTTAAGCGCAGTGAACTGTTTGCAAGCGGGATTAAGATCCTCATATAGCCCTTGAATTAAGGATTTAATTGCCAATAGCAGAAGGGCTGAAGCACATACCGGGCGCAACGCTGACCTGGAATAGATTAAAACCAAGTCGAGCGTATTTGGTCAATTCGACGATCTTCCCCATCTTTGGGGACAGTGGTCTCAGCAGATTGTACCATAGCCGAGCTGGAGAGCCCTAGTACAGGGGTATCCCCAGGCGGTCTCCCATCCAAGTACTGACCAGGCCCGTCACTGCTTAGCTTCCAAGATCAGACGAGACTGGGCGCATTCAGGGTGGTGTGGCCGTAGGCCTCAATAAATGTAATTAGCATATGCCCCCTTGTGCTCTTATAGTCAACAAAACATAAGCACAATGGCCAACTGGAAGGAATTCCAGATAACCGCGTGGGATGTTCCCATTCCTTAAGAACCACCCTCTCAAAGAGGTGTTGTCTGGGGAAAAACCAAACGCGGCTGAGGCTCTTTAAACAACCAACCCCTGGCGGGGCGGGCGCCTCAGGCATATCTAAACTCAAAATTTTAAACATTTGAGCCAGAATAGAGGGGGTGTCCAAAACAACCCCCTCTATGACCAATCGCCAATCTCATCAGTCACAAGCTGACCTGTCGGCTCATCTGACTCAGACGGGAATTCATCCTCGTCCGGGCATCCATCGGACCATTCCACAGGTACACAAAACTGGTCCTGTGGAGCCGAAGGTACCGGAGTCAGGTGCCTTCGTTTTGCAGCGACCTTTAACGCTGCTTTAACGGGCATTACTTTCCGGGGGCTGGGCTGTGCTGCCACCTCGGAATGCGAATCCCCACTTTGACAGTGTCATGCGGGGTCCGGAAATAGGGAGGGAGAGGTAGGAGAAGATGAAGGATGCGATGGCCCCGCAGCCGAAGCAACGGACTGGCGCGCAATAGTCTGTTTTGCACAAGGGATGCAAATAAAGACATCATCAGCTGGGAGTGGAACCCTATAACCTACACACCCCCCAAACGGCTCACAGAACCGTTTCCGGAAATTACGGAAGCCTCAATATGGTGATTTATGGTATTCGCAATACTGGGACTTTTAAGGCATAAGCCAACCCGGGATGCCCCCTTATTAGTAATGTCCCGGAAGGGAGGATTTTTTTTTTTTTTTTTAATTTTTTAATTTTTTTTTTTTTTTTTAAGTTAAGTTAAGGTCCCCTTTAAAGAACTATATATATATATATATTTATATATAGTCTATGTATATATACATTCACAAAGATATCCCAATAATTAGCCAGGCACATAGAGCCAGAGGGCCACCATAAGCAGGGATCCCAGGATCTGCAGGGAAAAACCATCAGATCCTCACATGTGTATAAACAAACATAAGCATGGCACCAAAGTGCCCTTAAATCATGCCCCCTTAATACAGAGTGACTCCCCACTGTATTACTGCAAGGAATGCATTCCCCATTTAACGGCCCCAACGGGAGGGGCCGCTTACCTGGACAGCGAAGGCAGCAGCCGGAACAAGACTGCAGCCAGCAGCCAGCACGGAAGACAAAGTGCGGCCGTGCGCCCATGCGATTTCCTGCATTGAAGGAAGCAAAACGCTGGGCCCGCCGCAGACGCCGCATGACGTCGGCGCCGCGCGTCAGCGGGCCCGCCCCCCCCCCTACGCCGATCAGCTGGAATCACTTACAGCTGGGCCACAACACGTGCGCCCAGGCGGCGGAGGGGGGAGGGTAAAAACCGCATGGTGGTGTACAATGCAAACATGAATGCCAGGCGAGGAGAGGGGAGAGAGAGGGAGGGGAGAGGGGGCCACAAAGCAACAAACTGCAAGAGAAGTGGCCAGCCTTTACCCAGCGCAGCCTGCCCTTAAAGCAGACCCAAAAAAATACACATGCTACAGTGAATGCATAAACATGACACATATGTTAACATGCAGTGATACAAGTGAAACACACAAACTAAAGCACACCCTCATACACCCCCCCCCCCCAGTGAAGGGAGAAGGGACCGAAACGGGAGAGTAAGGGGCTACGGGGACCCTCGGGACAGGGGCATCCCATTTCCGGATCACCATGCCGGATCGCCGCATAGCCCCATGCATGAGGACGAGCGGTAGGAGATAAGCTCCTAGGCACTTAAAGTGCCATCTACCATTTGCCCGGCGAGCAGCCAAGGCTGGGAGGCTTCCATTTCACCATAAAGGTATACAACTCAAACCGGGCAGAAATAGACCAAAAGGGGGGTGGCGGGGTAAGAATACCCCGGCCTACCTGTAAGCAGGAGACTTCCAACCTCTGACTTGTCAGCAAGCAGAGAGAAAAAATACTGGTGATTGAAGGGAGGTACCAGGTATATATGGGCCGGAAGGGGGCTCGTTACAAGACTTCCTCTCTGCACTACGTCACCTGCGGTGGATTAACCCATGAAGTAATGAATATTTAAGAAGTGAAGCGGGGTGTGTGGCACACCAAGAATATTGTGTGTTGACATTGACCCAGGAATTCATAAATGATAAGGTTGGATGTTTTAAAAGGGGTTAAATTTGACTGAGCTGTCTATAAAAGTGCAGCTTGGAAATAATAAAATTGCAGAGAAACTGTCAACAGAAAGCCTAGGAACTGGCATGTCCAAAGAGAGCAGGCTAGTCTTCCCCTTCATCTCAGGCTTTTTGGACGGCTTGTGTTTTTTTTTTTTTTCTGGCAGCTCCTTCAACCTGCTCAGTCCTGTCAGCGAAAAGTTCAATATCTGCCTCTCGGAATGAGAAAAAATGGGATGGGTAGGACCATTGCATTTGGTCCTCTGACCCTCTATGTTGCCCATGAGCAGTGAAGGGTAGCTTTTGACAAGTCATGTCAGATGTGACAGGCAATCTAGTTGAGTTGAGTGAAAATGTGCTGTACAAGTAGAACCCTTGGTTGGGGGCATCGCTCGTGTTCAGTGCATTTAAATTGATGACATGCTGCAGTGTGTTGTTCATTCGAAATGTTCATTTAGTAGTGTTTCACTTGTTAACCATAGTTTTTGTTTCTTTCTGTTTTACTGAATAAAATCGAGAAAAAGTCAACACTGTGGTGGAAAATGAAATAAGATTGCTGTACAGTCCTTTTCATATTTCCCGATAAATGTAGGGGCAGATGAGCGCGTAAAATCTCTATAGATAATAACAGTACATCCATTGTTTGCAAATTTATATTTACTTTAATGCATGGCATGGCCCGCTTCGGTATTCATAACTGATGGGTTATTCCGCCACAAGATGGCGCAGCAGCACTGCAGAAAGCTGTGGCAGCTCCAGGCTCCCTATAAAAACGGGATTAACCAACAAGTTTCCAGTGTTGTCTCTGCAGTGACACTGCGAAGATAGAAGATGTCTCTCTCTCTCTTGCGCAGGTGAGCGGGGCAACCTAGCCTTGGCTGACAGATCGGGTGAAGGTAGAAGAGCACTAGGGTCAATTGCTCCTGGAGCGCAGCTCCAAGCCGCAGACCCTGTGCCACAAAGGGTAGCCGGCCATAGGCTTTATGGTGAGCCTTCTTGGGATGCGGAGTTCCTGCCCTAGCTTCTGAGGGGGTGAGTTGTTGGGGACTGTGTCCCATTATTTTACTTTTGGAAACTACCACTCTGAGGGACGGTGAGGACAGGCGCATGGACCAGTTGGCCTGCCATGCTTTTACCTGTGTGGGGGCTGGATTGCGCCCGACCTATGCCACGGCTATTACGGCTATGGCTCTTAAGTCTCTGCTCAAGCGCCTGGCATGCATGGCACTTCAGCTCGTGGAGAGGAGTTTAAGACTCTCTTGGTTTGCTCTGATTTTGTGGCCTTTATTCTTGCCGCTATGGATGATGCTGTGCGGCTAAATGCCAGGGCCTCCGTGCTTTTGGTGGCTATGCGACGATCTGTCTGGTTGCGCCAATGGGCTGCTGATGCTGCTGCTAAGAAAGCTCTCACTGGTCTCCCCTTCGCGGGGTTGCGGCTTTTTGGAGAGCGTTTTGATGTTCTTGCTAAGGATGGCAAGCTGCCTCAGCGTAGGAGGCAGTCTCGGGCATTTCCTGGGTCCTCTGCCCCCCTCCCTTCCTTTCGTGTTCCCAGAGGAGGCCGGGGCTCTCTCCTCTATAGTGGCGGTAGAGATGCTTGGGGCCGTGGTAGACCCCGTGGTTGTCTGGGTTTCTCCTGGAACTCCAAACCCAATCCCTCCCCTAAGCCCCCTCAGGCATGAAGGGGCGCCCTCACCTATCGGGGTGGGGGGGTGGCTTCGGTTTTTTGCTCACGTCTGGAGGCTTCACGTCTCAGACCGGTGGATACAAGAGATACAGGAGGCTACAAGATAGAGTTTACAGCCTGTCCCCCCCAAGATTCGTCAAATCCAGGATGTCTTTAAACCCCCTGTATGCTCAAGGGTTGCGTCTGGCGGTTCAATGCCTGTTAGAGTCAGGAGTCATTTGTCCAGTGCCCCCTCAAGAACTGGGTCAGGGGTACTATTCCAATCTTTTCACAGTCCCCAAAAAGGACCGCTCTCTGAGGCCCATTCTGGATCTAAAGAGCCTCAACAAATTTGTCAGATTCAAGCATTTCAAGATTTTTGCATGGAGATGCTATGCTCTGCTGTCAGTACCCTTCGCCAGGGCGACTTCATGACCACTGTGGACATCAGAGATGCTTATCTCCATGTGCCTATCTTCCTAGGTCATCAGAGATTTCTAAGGTTCGCGCTAGAGGATCAGCATTGCCAATTTGTGGCTCTACCCTTCGGGATCACCTCGGCACCTCGGTTGTTCACCAAGGTACTGGCGGGAGTAATGGCTCTGCTCAGGAACAAGGGCATGCGCATCATTCCTTACCTGGATGACATCCTGATTGTGGCCCAATCCTTTCCTCAGACTGAGCAGGACACTCAGATGGTGCTCTCCACTCGGCTGGGTGATCAACTATCCCAAGTCTTCTCTGTCCCCGTCCTTGGTGAGGTCCTTTCTGGGCTTGACTCTGGATACCTCTCAGGTCAGGATATTCCTTCCTCAGCAGAAAGTGGAGGGTCTTCAGAAGCAGGCTCGGGCTCTGCTATCGTGTCCTCATCCCTCCATCCGGCAGGGGATGCAGTTAGTGGGCCTGATGGTGTCCTGCTTCGAAGCAGTCCCCTTTGCCCGGTTTCACATGAGACATCTCCAGTTGCACCTCTTGTCAGTTTGGGATCAGGACCCTGTGTAATTGGATCAGGAATTTGCTCTGTCTCCTCTGGCCATGCAGCCCCTTTCGTGGTGGCTGGACTCAAGGAACCTTCTGGGGGGCAGGACCTTCCTGCCCCCGTGCTGGGAGACGGTCACCACAGATGCCAGTCTGACAGATTGGGGAGGTTTCTGGCAGTCCCTGAGGTTCCAGGGTCGGTGGGCCCTCAGGAGTCCCATGCTTCCATCAACGTACTGGAACTGAGGGCGATCAGGTTGGTTCTTTCTTACCTGACCACCCACCTTCCGGGTCGGGCTGTTCAGATCCGCTCAGACAACCAGACGGCGGTTGCCTACAGCGGTATACATTCCGGGGGTGGAGAACCAAGAGGCGGACTCCCTGAGCAGGGGGGACTTCTCGTCTGGGGGAATGGTCCCTCAACAACCGGGTGTTTCTCTCCCTGTGTCACTGCTGGGGTCAGCCGAACGTGGGCCTGTTTGCGTCCCGTCACAATCACAAACTTCCCAGATTTGTCTCTTTGTCTCAGGATCCTCTGGCCTTCGCCACAGATGCCCTGGTAATTCCTTGGATGGAGTTTCGGCTTCTATATGTGTTCCCTCCGTTTCCTCTTCTGAGCAGGGTCATACGCAAGATAGTCCAGGAACGAGTACCGACCACCCTGGTGGCCCCTTGTTGGCCAAGAAGGGTTTGGTTCGCAGACGTCGTGCAGTTGGCAGTGGACAGGTACGTCTTACCCAAGGATCCAGATCTCCTCACTCAGGGGCAGCTACGCCACCCCAATTTACAAACGCTGGCTTTAACGGCTTGGCTGCTGAAACCTCCATCTTGAGGGAAAAAGGATTACCGGCTTCTGTGGTCGATACCATGATTAGGGATAGAAAGAAGTCCTCGTCTTTCATTTATTACAGGGTCTGGCATGCTTACATTGCCTGGTGCGAGTCCAAATCTCTTCCCTGTCGGGTGTTTTCTACTCCCAGGATTCTAGAATTCTTGCAACATGGTTTGGACTTGGGCCTTCAACTTCGTACTCTCAAGGGCCATGTTTCAGCTCTGGCAATTTTTTTCCAAAGATCCTTTGGCAATCACCGGCTGGTTAAAACTTTTTTCCAGGGTGTTTCTCATGTGCGTCGGTCACGTAAACCTTTGCTACCAGTCTGGGATCTGAATCTGGTGTTGTCGGCCTCCCTTTGAACCTATTTGTGAGGCCGCCTTGCCCATTTTGACTCTTAAAGTAGCCTTTTTAGTGGCTATCACTTCTGTAAGGCGAGTTTCTGAGCTAGCGGCACTTTCCATCAAGCCTCCTTATTTTGAGCGGCATCAAGATAAGGTGGTGTTCCGGCTTAAGCCAGATTTCCTGCCCAAGGTTGTGTCTGCTTTTCACCTTAATCAGGACATTGTCTTGCCTTCCTTGTGCCCTAATCCCGCTAATTCCAAGGAGCGGAATCTGCATTCTTTGGACGTGGTCAGGGCTTTGAAATTCTATTTGGTTGCTACTGAGACCTTCAGGAAGTCTGATGCTCTGTTCGTTCTCACTTCTGGGCCTAGGAAGGGTTTGCCTCCGGCTAAATCCACTATCAGCAAGTGGATCCATCAGGCGGTGGTTCAAGCCTATTCTGCTAAGGGGAAGGAACCTCCCTTTAGAATTACTGCTCATTCCACTCATGCTATTGGTGCCTCTTGGGCTTTTCAGCACCAAGCTTCTGTTGAACAAGTTTGCAAGGCCGCTACTTGGTCTTCTGTTCTGTTGATGTTAAGGCCTCAGCGGATGCTGCTTTTGGCCGCAAGGTGCTTCAGGCGGTAGTGGTTTGATCTACTGGCCTTTACTCATTTGGGATCCCACCCTACTTTTGGACACTGCTTTTGGATGTCCCATCAGTTATGAATACCGAAGCGGGCCGTGCTATGCATTAAAGAAAAAAGCAATTCGGTGAGTACTCACCTGTAGAATTGTTTTTGTTCTTGCATGGCACGGCCCGCTTCGCCCCACCCTGTTATAGTTGTTCTTGGTTGCCTCTTTATGGTGATTGTTCCAAGTTAACTTGAGTTTTTTTACCTTTTTTACATTCTTACATTTATTCGCTCCCGGCTTCTTGTCTCACTGCTCTTCTACGCTGGGAACTTGTTGGTTAAACCCGTTTTTATACGGAGCCGGGAGCTGCCACAGCATTCTGCAGTGCTGCTGCGCCACGTTGTGGCGGAATAACCCATCAGTTATGAATCCTGAAGCGGGCCGTGTCATGCAAGAACAAAAACAATTCTGCAGGTGAGTACTCACAGAATTGCTTTATTAAAAATATAAAACTAAGGAATTATATATTTTTGTCAATCAGTGTATTTCATATTGGTTTAATTTATTAGTATGAAATATTTTGTACATACTGTTTATGAGGTAAATCACTAAAGGGTTTATTCAGCACTGTATATTTTTTACTCACTCTTTTGGGAGAGAAAACATTTTCTCATGATTTTTTCCTTTCAATTCAGTACCATATTTAGCTGTGCAATTAAAAGAAAAATACGGTGCTGAATTAACTCTTTAGTGTTTTACTCCATAAACAACAAGGTATGTATTAAAGTAATTCAACTTTTAAGACAGAAAGCCCTACATTCACCTTTGGGCTACTTTCTCTTTCAAGTAAAGCAGGTAAAAGGTAGAGTATTCTCACAGTCTAGAACATGGATTTTAAATCCCAATCCCAATTCCCAAAGGACAAGGAAGCAATCCGTTATGCATAGAGTAGAGGCAGTCATGTAATTAGTTATCGTAAGGTTAGTCTAACTTTTTAATCTCCTCAGCCAACCTTGTTGTTTTAACATTATCTTGGGGTTATTTTGGCCCAGGTAGCCAGGAGTCATGGTGTTTCTTTTTTTTTCAATAACACCATTGTATTAGCTGTTTTTTATATTTTGTTTTTGTGGACCTAAATGTAGGTGTGATTTGCCTTCTTGGGATGGACATACAGTAAGCTTTTTTTCAACCTTAATTGTTATGTAACTAGATCATGCCAACCCCAAAGTGGCATTGCAGCAAATAGCCCCCCATCTACATTGTTTTGGAAGATGTTCTTTAAACTAAACAAAAACCAGCAGCATCCGGCCTGGAATCTAAAATATTCCAGGGCCGGCTGCTGGCTTTCCCTGGGAGGATGTAGGGGGAACTGGTAGACCACAGGCTAAATAACAGCATGCAATGTCAAGCAGCGTCCTCCAAGGCCACCAAGATATTATCATGCATTAAAAGAGGCATGGAATCACAGGATAGGGATGTAACATTGCCTCTTTACAAGGCACTGGTGCGTCCTCACCTGGAATATGCCGTCCCATTCTGGGCACCAGTTTATAGCAAGGATGCTCTGACTATGGAAAGGTTACAGAGGAGAGCGGCCAAATGAATGGAGAATATTAGTTATGAGGAAAGATTATGACAATTAAATCTGTTTAGTCTTGAGAGGACACGACTGAGGGGGACATGATTAACTTGTAAGAATATATAAATGGGCAGTGCAAAAAATATGGGGAATTATCTAAAGACAAGGGGGCTCTCTTTTCGACTGGAAAAAAAGAAATTCCATTTCCGGAGGCAACAATAATTTTTTACCATAAGAACTATAAATCTGTGGAATAGTCTCCCACAGAAGCTTGCTGCAGCATCAACCGCTTAAAGCTTCAAAAAAAAAATATCATTAACAGTTTCTATTAAAAAATAAAAATAAAAAACAACTTCCCCTACCCCAACCCCCTTGGTTGAACTTGATGTAACTATGTATGTAACTATATGTGCGAGCTCCCGTCCAATTAGAGCCACTTGCTCCAATTATGTGATTTGGCAAACGACTGATTGTTGTCCCCTGGAACATTCTGTTTCAGGATTCTCCATTGTGTGAACCTCCCTGCTATCGCCTACCTTTCCAGCATTATGGCACCATGAACTCATGGCTGCATCACCAGCATCCCTGCAGCTGTGGTGCGCTTCACTCCACAGAGAAATGAGCCCTATGCCAACGCTCTGTTCTAAACAGCCTTTTTATGATGTACATAAGTATGCGCGGCATAAGGTACTGATTGGACAAGAGGTGAGGCTTCCCAAATTGGGATGCTGCAGGGACCAGCTATCACATATCACCAGGATGCCCACTAAATTCAATGCAATGTAACTCTGAGTGACTGATGGAGGAAGGGGCGACGGTATGGTGCGGTGAGTGGTGACGCTATGTTAACTAGAAAGTGACAGGTTTTCATTCAACTGGACTACAACAAGTAAGTATTAATGTTTTTTTGGGGGCCTGGACAAATTATGGTTAGTGGGGTCGTTGGGGTAGCAGTGTAGCATATGTTTATTTGACAATATAGCAGTAGCAATCTAAAACAAATATTGCTTATAATAATTTTTGTTATTTGAATTTCCCTTTAAAGCAAGGCTCCCTGAGTGTATAAGCTCATCTCCCCACCCATACCTGACATATCCTAACTTGCATTTTATATAATAATTACTAGTTCCATGTAATCAGCACTTTATCCCAGATTCATGGCCTGGCATTGGTGCTGTAGGTAATGACTGGCCACCCAATCACTGCAAAAGCCATACTGATTATGGGCCCCCATGATCCCTTCCCTAAGTTTTCATGCCAAATTTGGCTTAGCAAAAGGATAGGGCTTAAATTACTTTAGGTCTGCGTTAAATATCCTTTGAGTCAACATACAGTATTTCCACCTTTACATTTATTGTTATGCTGAGCAGACAAGTTAAGCAGCTGCAGTAAATGCTTCACTAGGCATTTTATTGTGGCATCCAATAGGAACTAAGATATCCCTTGGCAGATGGAGGACTCAAGTGAGAGAGCTAGCCAAGTGATCCTATTTAGTAAATCACGCTGTATTGGGCTGCCCTCAATCATCCCCCCCTCTCCATATGCCGTCTCTATCCATTTACCATTTTGATACCCTTCCTTAGCACTCTTCCCCTCCCTCTTACTGTTTATATTTGTTTCCCTTTTATCATCCATAACATGTCATGCAGATTCCCCTTTTACTATGCAGGCAAATGCTTTCTTCTTCCTTGTTAAATGCCCAAACAAAAGAAAATCCTGTGAGCTTAATCTTATACTTTAATTTGCATAGCCTCTGTTTTTTGGAATCGTTACAGTTGATAAGCTCTCTGAGGTTACCCCTCACTTCTTCAGGTCACCACTGTTAATCATATAATTCCTTTCTCTATATAATCCGTTTTTGGCATATTCAACTGCTCCAGCACCGGGTCTGCACATACTGGAGGTGAAGAAGCCACAACACACACTGCTGGTCAGCGCTTTGGCAGTATAGGCCCCCTTTTACAGATTTAGGCACTCCGATCCTTATGCTGAAATTCAAGTATTCCATTTTCATTTACTACTTAGATTCTCCTTTATCATGTTTGTGTATTATTGATCTTTTATTAATATGTATGGTAACCAATGGCAGGGGAGACATGCACCTGGGAGACAGGTTTTTTGAGATGTTATATGGTGTACTTCAACAGTGCCAGGAGTTCTTCTGTTTTATTTCCTTTTGGAAATCTGTGAATTAGCCATTTCAAAACATCCCAAAATGTATGTATGCTGCTTCCTTTGATTCAATTTCTGGGTCGTGGCTGAGCATGGAATCACAATACATGGCTTGGCTTTATGAGTCATTTGCGCACTCAGCTCTGTTCAGGGACAGCTGCAGGACAGCTGTGGCTTGCAGTGCTTGATCTCCAAGGGTCAGAGTAGCTGTTAGACCACTTTTTTTGCATTGTCCTAGAAAAAAGGAGGAGGGAAAATGTTGAAGCCCTGCTACGGCTTCTATACTGTGCTGCAGGAAATGGAGGAGGGCACATGCTAAGGGAGGTAAGTTACCCCAACGCAAAAAGCAGCCGCGACCCTTTCGAGGCTCTGGGTCCTTCACTCCCTCCTTTCGTGGGCCTAGGTCAGGCAGGGGGGTATCCTTTGCGGGACATAGGGGAGATTTCTGGGGCAAGGGCAGAGGCCGTGCCCGACCTGGATCCTCCTGGGGTGCCAAACCCAAATCCACTGCCAAGCCCGCTCAGCAATGAGGGGTGCCCTCACCCTTGCGGGTGGGGGGGGCGGCTGCGGCTCTTCGCTCAGGTCTGGGCTCAACGAGTCTCAGACAATTGGATTCTGGAGATTGTCTCCTCCGGATACAAGCTGGAGTTCGCGGACTGGCCTCCTACCAGATTCCTCAGGTCACGGTTTCCTACGTGAGTCTATTTCTGGCGGTACAAAACCTTCTGGCCATGGGGGTCGTTTGTCAGGTCCCCCTGGGAGAGAGAGGTCAGTGTTACTATTCCAATCTCTTTACAGTGCCCAAAAAGGATGGTTCCATCAGACCCATCCTGGACCTAAAACTTCTCAACAAGTTCATCAGGACCAGGCGTTTTCGCATGGAAACTCTGCGCTCTGCTATCGGCTCCCTGCGCCTGGGGGACTTTATAACTTCAATATACATCAAGGATGCTTACCTTCATGTGCTGGTCTTCCCAGGGCACCAGCGGTTTCTCAGGTTTGCGGTGGAGGAACAACACTACCAATTTGTGGCACTTCCCTTCGGTTTCACCTCTGCCCCCAGAGTGTTTACCAAGGTGTTGGCAGGCTTGATGGCCCTTATCAGAGCCTGGGGTATTCGTATTCTTCCCTATCTGGATGACCTCCTCATTACGTCCCCTTCACTCCAACAGGCAGATTTGGACACCTGGACGGTGGTTGAGACCCTGGAAAGGTTCGTGTGGGTGATCAATTACCCCAAATCTTCACTCTCCCCGTCCCGGGTGACCGCCTTCCTGGGAATGACTCTTGATACTATTCAGGCCAGGATTTTCCTCCCTCAGCAGAAGGTGGATTCTCTTCAAGCTCTGATTCAATTCTTGCTGTCTGAAATTAAGGGTTGCTGAGGGAATAGTGGAAAAGAGTTTATTACCAATATATTAAGGTTGACTTAATGAACTGGTATAGTGACTTGGTGGTACCCCTACCCTTTTTGAAATCAGATCAGTTGTTCCCTGATCGCAATTATTCCCTATTAAATTCAAGGCTATATAGTGTAGATTAAAGTAGACCAAAACCCATGGTGATCGGTCCAGGAATCTATAAGATTTCCGTACCCAGGCCAATTGATTCTCTCCCCTCAGGGCATCGAAAACCGGATACCCCGCTGTGTTGAACCCCCTAGGTAGCCCATACACTTACCCTTATTTACGGGCCAAGGGCGTGTGTGAGGGGCACGACCGCGTCCCCGCTATCCCTCTAGCAGTGCGTGTGCCCGTGCCAGGCATTTATGAATGGCCGGCGCAAGCACGCTCTGTTTTAGAGGGTAGCCGGGGATACGGCTGTCAGTGCACTCTGAGCTGCTCGTCTTAGAGGAAGGGACAGCAGCGGATCCAAGTGTGCTGATTGGATGAGCGGCCATGCACGTGGGACCGGGAAGAGGTGAGTATGTTTCGGCCACCTGGAGGTTTAACACAGCAGGGCACCCCCGATTGGGGGCAAGGACAAAAACCCAAGATAGTCAGAATCCTGGGTTTTGGTCCAGCTAAAAATTCCCTGCTGAGATGCAATGCCTTCTTTTCCATTTGTTGCAATATCTATGGAGTCTGTTTATGAGGTACATGATCACATTTTGGTATTAATTGTCAGGTTAATTTTAAATTATATCTTATTGTAAAGGTTGTCATGCTTGTCCTGATCCTGTATCACCTGATCTATTCTCTCTTGATGCACATCAGACTTCTTGTAAATTCCTCTACATCTCTGGCATCACTTTAGATGGGCAGCCGCCCATCTAAGAGGGTTGCTTGTAACCTTCCGTGGATTAACTGGTCCATTATCCAAAGCTGGGCTGACTCTGACCCTAAGCCCTGATTGTGATATGCTACCTCTTCTCAAGCAATAAGCCCACCAGGGCTGTAACTACAGGGGGTGCAAAGGTAGCTGCTGCATTGCGGCACATGATATCAGATGGCCCATCATTGTTGCTCCTCCACTTTGTTTATCAGCTTAAATGGCATCATACTTTTTTCTGCCATTTCAGTCTTTAGTAGTCAAATTGTATCCGATTAATTTATCTGTCAAAAGACTGCCCCCCCACCCCCCTGTGATTCTGAAACACCCAATTACGATGGCATGATGCAATCACTCAGTCTCTGTTGACTGCAGCTTCTCCCAGTCAGAGCTTAGCACCATGAAGCTACTTTTTTTTTTAATGCCCTAATAGGGCTGAGCGGTGGCCAGTGACTGGACAGCCACGTTAAAAACAAACCACAGACAAAAATGATGAACCATGATGGTTGCATTCTCAAATGTCTGCACCAGGACCCGATCAATTATTGAGACAGTTCTGTTGTTCATTCGGCACCTATCAGTGTTTCAGTTTTTTTTTTGTAAATAAAGCAAGAAGGAATAATGTTTAAAGAATATACTGGTCAGACCCCTCTCCCACTGGTGCACCCCTGGACATCACTGTGTACATCCTGGGAAGTCTATTTATACTTTGCCAGCATTTTACAATAGACTGAAAACGGACTAAATCACAATCCATGCAACGCAACTGAAGTTCAATTCCCAAATACACAGTCCGTAACCTCTGTCAGATACAGACCAGAAGCACCTTTTTGTTTTACATTTTTAAACAGCCATGCTCCAGTTATTTTCCCACATTCAGTGTTCTCATATTCATGCTTAATTGTGCCAAAGGTGGTAAAAATAATCAAACGGTTAAAAAACACAAGAAAGGCCCTCGAATTTCAATTACGTCTAATTGTCCTCATTAAAATGTCAGGTTCAGAAAAAATAGTCAGACCACCATAGTGCTCTAAGGTTTCACTGGCTTATTACACAGCTGCCAAAAAGCCAATCACTTGCACTATAAAGAAAACAGTTAGAGAAACTTTACATAGTGCACAATATAATGATAAAGAGCTGGAGAATTTAGAGGTCACATTAAGTGGTTAGGTAAACAAGCCGGCAAGAAATTGGAATTTGCTTACGGGGATAATTTTTTCCAAAGTTGTATGGTTTGCCGAAAGGTTATAGGAATGTTAAGAGTTCTTCTTATTTATAGGTGATTCCTGAGTAAATTCAAAATAATTTAACCTCATCTAGCTTTTGCTGATTAAATTAGCACATAATAATATCAAGTCAACTTTCAGTAAAGTGTGCTGCACCAGTCATAGTCCCACATGCCTTTTATATCCATGGTGGATCTTTATGTTTCATTAGAAATAATGTCAATGTATGTTTGTTATCTCCTAGGGTTTAGCATAGCATATGTTTTTTTGCTATAGTTATTCATCTCACGTATTCCTTAATAAAAACATATATATTTACTGCATTATGATAGAAAGAATATACGTTTATCTAGGGTTATGTAAGCTCAACATTAACTTACAGTGAATTTATCAGATGAATAGCCGGCCCTGAAGTCTAAAAGACTCCAAGGCCAGCCGACTAAGTGTCCCTATTGCATGCCCACACTCACCCTTCCGGCACTCCCATGCCGCATCCCTGGGCCGGACCCACATCCCCGGATTCCCTGCAGCTAAGGCACGCTCAGCTATTCACATAGGTTGGGGGAGGTAGCGCACCGTAGATTGCAGGGAGAGTGAGGATGCAGCTGCTTCCCTTTCGCTATGAGCGTTCTCCAAACCAGTGCTTTAAGCCGAGCATTAGTGTGCACGGTATTAAACGCTGACTAGGTGAGTGCCAGCGCATGTGCCCGTTTGACCAGGGGAAAGGGGAGCTGTGTGGGAGATCTAGGGAATTCCACACAGCAGGGCATCCCAAATCCCTCCCTTTAAATCCTAACTCCGATTGAGTGGCACCATAAGAAGCAATTTAATATTCTTTTGGATGGTTCCATTGCAGAAATAAAGACTTATCTTACCATCCATGCTTACCATACAGTTCAGTTTAATCAAGGTAATCTAATTGAAACAACATTTATCCCCCTAATACCTGGCACAGGAATATCAGTTGGTCACAACAGATCAGTTTTTGTTAAATTAACATTCTAACTAAATAAAAAGTAGGGAATGCCATTTTGGGAAATTGGAATGCCCAAGGGACAAGGAAATTATCACTAAAATAGGTGATAGGTCCAATCCACTTTCAAGCTCTCCTACACCCAGGTCAAAACCATCCAGGACTTGGTTATGGTCAGTATATAAGACACTCTGTTATTCTTTGCATGAGTTTATTCAGTATGGAGCTGGACACTGGGGTGTAGGTCTGCTTCAGAGCCAAACTCCTGGCAGGTCTTTTTTTTAGTGTCTCCTTCCCTGCCATATACCTGGAATTAAAATAGTGTTTTTATTTTTACACCAGCTATCTGTCTCAGTACAGCACTTATTGCCAAAACACCACCAGGGGTGACAGATGTCAAGAGTGGCTCTCTCAGGTATTACCTCATGGCTGCCTCTTATACCCTTCCAACACCTATCCACATGACCAGAAGTTGTGTCACAATCATGTGACTTGAGTCTCATACACAGAGCTGCACACCATGGGATCAGCATCAAAGTAGTGTAGGGCTAAGTCCAAATATGTATAGAAATGGGAGCATATTGTGAACAGCAAATTCTATCTTGGAGTTGGGATATAAACAGATGTGCAGGTCGGATCACTGGACTAGTTAAAACAGAACTCAGTACACATTTGCAAATGTAAGTAGAAGCTGCATTGCAGAACATCCCAGTGTTAGTGTGGCCTTTTTTGGGACACAACAATGGATAAACTGGCATCTAGCTAACCTAAGTGCCGTATACCATTGGTGCTGCACAAAGGGGGGCTGCTCCATTCAGCAACTTAACCAAATTGTTTTCTAGCCTGAGTGGTGCACATTAGGAAGGCACTCACATCCTGTAAGCAAATAATAATTTATATAATGTCTCAATATCTGATTAGCAACAGAGGTTTTAGTTGGCACACATATGCAAATGTATGGGGAAGCCGTGCTAGTATTTCCCCTTATAAGTGTCCTACTCTAGTCTTTGCAAGACCTACATTTGGGACATACACTAAAACTAAAGATAGCTTACCTAAGGTTGCGCTATATCTCCAGTGCTAGACATGGTGGCAGGTGGAAAGACACAAATGAGAAATGTGTCAGCTGCTCAACCAATTTATAACCAAATAGACGCAATTCTTTAACATGCAGCTGAGGAACAGACCAGATTGGGCTGCTCCACTGCATCGGTGCCGCTAAGAGACCTCAAGGGCCCTTCCAGGTTTCTCATCCCACATGACTGGAAGTAGTCTATCACGGCGGCCAGTGGCTGAGCACATTAGTGTGAAGCAGCTGGTCGTGTGAATCTGATAAACTGCTCCATGGCACCTGTAGAAGGACCTGGGAAATGATGAAAACCGGGTTTTTCAATCCACTATTACTGCAGCGCTGATGCATGGCAGGAGAGCCCGATCTGGGCTACCCCATTGCTGAATATTAAGAGGAACTCCAGTAATTTCTGGGCAGAGTTCCTATTTGAGCTGTTTTGCCCAATAACAAGTCCTATAATATCTCTAAACCCTGGTCTAAAACAGTCCTTGGTTGGCGCACTTTTTCAACGATGAAACATTTTAAAAGTCACATCGGACTAAAATTATTATGGCCAATGCAAGAAAAAAGTAGAACTGAATTGAAGCAGTTGCCTCAAACAATCAGATTGAATTGAAATTAAACAAAACCAATTGGCTTCATGAACTGCTCTGATTTCTCGAAACAATTCCTTGCACTGATCTTAAAGAAAATCTGCCCCCAAGTATATAACTCTTGGCCTTTCTATTCAAAACTAAGACAGAAATGAGTCTTTTTCTATAGCAACATTTTTGAAATGTATAACTCTATGATCAAAAATAATTGTGATATTGGGAAGGACATGGTGAGTCCATGATAATCCATTGTACTGCAAAATGTCCACAGGCTAATTCATCTTCAGCTTGATAATTAAAGCCTTGAACTGATTTACATTTTTTTTTCATTTTCAGCGAAATTATTATATTATTAGAATTCACAGCTGAAAGCCCAATTTAGACTCAAATGCTCACCTTGTTTCACATCGCCTTGGTTTGTCTGCTTATTGGATGCAGCTTCTACTTACATTTGCAAATGTGTACTGAGTTCTGTGTTAACTAGTCCCTTGGGCATTCCTGCTGAAATGCAGTTCTGCTTGACCTCGGGTGACCATATGCATTAGCTTGTTGGGTAGCCATCACTGTGCAAGCCAGCCCCACAATCTTTTTCCCAAAAAATAAATTGAGAGGGAAACCCCAAACTTGTGCAGCTAATGCCACAGTTTTTATAAGGCTAGTAGGGATTGGAACCAGTTTAATATTCTATATTTAAAGTCCCTGTCCAGGCATAAAAAAGTCTATGCTCAGCTTTTTTTCCCCTGCAGCTGCCCTGTGTACCGCCGCTATTTTCCTACCAATAACGGAGAAGCAGCGTTTCCAGGGTCCAGTGCAGCATCGTCCACCAGTCTGTCCTCACGTCCACGAACATGCCTACACCATTCACTCCAACAGAGGATGTGGAATGAGACGGGGTTCGCCAAACCCACCTTACCATGCCCCCTCCATTGCAATGAATGAAGCGTGTGGGGGCATCCAGGATGCAGCCTAGAAAAGACTCAATTGCTGGTTATACGCCCTCGGTAAGTACGCAGATGTCAGTGCTGGACGGAGGAGCTGCATAGACACTAGATCCACACATAGGAGCTGTGGAGGACAAAGGTTGAGTATAGGCTTTTTTTTTCCTTTTTACATGGGCAATCCCTTTAATATTATTTTTGTGTCTATGAGCATTTGTATCTGACCATAAAGCCATTACTGCCACTGAAAATAAAGTGCTGTCACTGACACGGCAATCCCTAAGCTTTGTGTTGGTCAACACCTTTGGTCCCGATGGCATGAATTATTTATCCTGTCTACAGAGGCCAATCAGAGTGTCAGGCTAGATCACCCTGAAGGGGGGTCACGTAAATACAAAAAAAGCTTTGTGTTCATAATCTTTCCTTACTCTTCAAAAAGAAAAGAAAATAGCTGTTGTTGGGCTAAAATTCTAGTTACAATATATATTTATGGTGTATACATTTTTCTTAGAAGGTTATAGATGTATAAAAATGTAGTTGTCCCTCGCTATCTCTAAAAGATTTAGGCCTTTGTTTGTTGCTACTCAAAAGCTTTATATGTCAGCACATCATTGTTCTATACCAAGTCAGTGTGGGACCATATGCACATTCCATGCTCTGAACCATTGCTGCGCATGGCAAGCCATAAATGTCAAGGTGGAATTGATCAACTATGATATAGCTGTGAAACACAATGCTGCACTTCCATCTTTTATGATCAACACACATTCCCACATGACCCCTATGGTGCCATGTGCTGCACATGAGATGATGACCTTTCTTGATAACTAAAGGCTAAAAATGTTTTGAGCCCTTGTCAGAGTAGGTGCCTCAGTGAGGCTCCTTGTTTTACTTGAGTCCAGCCTTATATTTATTCAGGAATTCTTTACCTTGGTGTTTATCTGTCTCACACAATGGTGAGAAGGCAATGGGCACCTTTGAAAGCAGTTGACAAGAGTTTTTATTTTTTTTTTTGCTTCAGTTCTGTGACCGTATAAAAACTATAAATATATTTAAGCTTGTATATTAAAACCCCAAGTCAAACACATAAACAGAACTACAGTGGTGACCCTTGTTTGGGTTTAGATTATGACTATCTTTAGGGATAAGGTTTATGAAGCTAGGTAAAGGAGAAATTCAACTTTAAAATGTCTACTTTCCCGGGAGCAGGGGTGATTCGGGCCAAAAATCTGCTAGATAATTTACTAGCCCTGGACAGACCATGATCAAATCATGATGCTTCCCAGTTGGTCAATTAGTGCATCTTCCAGCAGTGGCTAAAGCATTCCTAAGGCACATCATGGGCAAGGGTGGATATGAGCATTTGTTGGGGCAGGTATTATGATATTGTTGGGTATGGGGTCTACAACCGCTATGATGTGGAGGCTATAGTATTTCAGGGGCAGCATATGGGTTGGGGAGACTTGGCTAGGGAGTACAATGGGGCCAGGTATGAGGAGAGGGCTTAAAGGGAGACTTGGGAGGCAGGGAGCTGATGGGGTGTAAGAAGAGGGTTCTGCCACAGAGTCTTGGTGTGGTTTTAGCCCAGTCGGCCTCAAATAAGTGTGCTCAGTGGGAATTCTCTCTTTACTTCCTATGACCCTTCTGCCAATGCTTTATGGTGGTAGCCAACAGCCTTATTCAAAGACATAATTTGATACATAGTAGACAAGCTGCACATTCCCTCCAAGCATCCAAGGCCTAGCCTTACTGCGAAGTCTGCATATCCCACACACATATACCAGGTATACTTGGGAAGTAGTGAAGCTTTAAGGCCAATGGGAGGGCATGAAGTCACTTATAGAGGCAGCAGAACTGACAGTAATACAACTTTCCCTGGGAGTTTTATAACTGCTGCTACATTGCAAACCGCTAGCCAGCTCTCTGCTGTGAAACATCCAAGCATGTGTTTCTTGGAACAACATACTAATGTCTGCTCCATGCTTTGTGCTGTTTTATAATGTAAACAGATTTTCAGCTGACTGAGATGTGTAATTGATCTCTCCATCATGCTTCTCTGATTGAGAGATTCCTTTTAAGTTTGCTGAATCCTTTGCCTGCTCCCCTGATTTCAAGGCACGCCACATCACACACTGCAACAGCATCTCCAAATGAAGGGGTGTCAGGTGGTGGCTGGGAGACTTCTGAATACTGCTAAAGGGGATCATATCAACTATGTGTGTGTATGAAGAGTTAGTGGAAGCTGTTTATTTTGGAAAATTTAGATTGAGTTTAGGTGGACAAACACAAGAGACAAATGGTTAACAAACCACCGGCAACAAAATCTGCCAAAAACACGCCAATTGCAAAGCACTGGCAAATTGCAAACAGTTAGGTATCCCAAAACAAAGTCTAAAAACACAATGTTGTGATAATGCCCCCCGTTACAGGGACCCCCCATACACCTATGCGTACCACACAACCCCACTCACACAGCAACTGCAGCCCAGCCTGTGAATGTCACTAAACTGAATGATGCTTGTAGCCAAGCTTGACAACAATCTCATGTGACTGGAACCTTAAATGTGTAGGGCCGCAGCTGGACATGTAATGCTGCGTAACTATTGAAAATCTAAGACTACAAGATGAATAGGCCACACTGCAGGTGTTCCAGACGCAGATGTTGCTGGCCCTGGAACCCAGTGGCCCTCCTGCCACTTTTGCTCGACCACCACTCTTTACCTTGTTCACCACTGCTGGTCGTGCAATCAGTACACTAAGCCAGCGGTCCTTCGGCGCAATTGCACCCACTGCATCCCTGCAGTGAAGTGCTATCCCACGCCCAGCCATTCAGATAGGCTGGAGGGTGCAAACTCGACAGGGAAACTTAGGGATGCACCTACCACTGCTCCTTGTGCCAATGCTCAGTCCAAAGCAACGTCTTAAACCGGACCAACAGCCTGGCACAGTTGGATAAGAAAGCAGCAATTTTGGAGCTTCC
This sequence comes from Gastrophryne carolinensis, assembly GCA_027917425.1. Taxonomy (NCBI): domain Eukaryota; kingdom Metazoa; phylum Chordata; class Amphibia; order Anura; family Microhylidae; genus Gastrophryne; species Gastrophryne carolinensis. The sequence continues at coordinate 510,382,303 of CM051235.1, read as the reverse complement.
TCTCCCAACTGACATAACTGAAATGCACAGTAACAGGTAGCCCAGGACGACTTCCTGTTTGCAGGTGGCCTGCAAGCCCATGAGCGGCCATCTTGTTTTTAAAATTTATCCCAGTAGGCATTAGAAAAAGGTAAATTATTTTTTATGTGCAGCAATCTAAATTGCCTTGGAGAGGGATTCATATGAGCACTGTTTGTTGTGTTGGTCTGATTTAATTCATTTTAAACTGTTGGTCCGCTTTAATTCTGTTCATTAGTATGCATGGCATAAAGGGCTGATTGAACTAGAGCCTGAGTTGAGTGGGAGATCAGGGGAGGGTTTTACTCAGCGGGGCATTCCAAATTGTGATACCGCATGAACGAGGACCGATCACCAAGATAGTGAAAGTTGTGGTGTTTGGTCCATTTCAAGTAGTGTGCACAAGGTTTGTATATTTACCAGACCCTGGTAATATAATTTCTTTTTTTCTATCTCATGGTTTGGAAACACTTTGGGTGGGAACTCTTAATAGTAGGGTTGTAGTTGTGGAGTGAAGGTATGCACTTCTCCAGGGATTCCTGATTGATTAGGACTACCAAGCACTGGATGGATGTAGATTTCAGATAGACAGATACATTTTTGGAATCATTTAAATAAAAAAAAAAAAAAAATATATATATATATATATATATATATATATTTATATTAAAAGTGGAAGTGGATTACTTGATTCACCACTACCTTTCATGATTGATTGTAGCAGCATCAATCGCCCATGCTGGCTGCAGCTTTGTGCATGTTTTACAAACAGCCTTTATACCACATTGGTAATGTCAGGCTTCCAGGGGTATCTGCTGTTGATTGATCACGAAAAGGCATTTAAATAAATTAAATAACTAATTGCAAAACATTGGACATAACAACTGTATGAATTTTTATAGAGAGATAAAAAGAAAAATTACCCATGTTGTTAGTGCTCAGGAGGCGTATTACCCGTTCCGCTCTCTAGCTTGAGAAGTTCAGCTACCTGTTTTATCTGGAATGTTTTGACAACTTAAACTTTATATGAAAGATGTCTTAATTAAGAAAAACAAAACTCCTAAAACATGTTTGTTACTGAGAAATACACTTGATGAAAACAAAATATTTTATGAAAGCTCACATTATATTTATATAGCCATATAGGATGTCTAATTAGTTCATCTCATATCTCATTACAGCTAGTCAGCTTAGATAGGATTATGCTGCTGCTAAAAAATACATTTTCATGTGTGACTTCCCACATATGGACACCATCCAGGTTGGACGGTACATGTCCACTTGTATCTATGTCAAACATTTAATTCCTGGACATCACATAACCCACAATGCATAGCATCACAAAACCCATCAGCACTTCCTCTTTGCAGGTAGCTTGCAGCTCCATAAGGCACCATTTTGAAAGTAAAATCGCCCATGGCAGGAGTTATAAAAAGCTAAATTTTTATGTCCAGCAATCCCCCCTGGGGAGGTAGGCATATGAGCACTATTTCTTTCATTTTCCTGCATCTCAGGGTAGAAGCTGTAGCAGGGCTAAAAGTTGGCCTTCCATGCAGTTTCATTCCTAGATACACGCAGGAAAAATGATTATATGTAAATACCGTGTGTATTCTTTCTTTTTTTCAATTCTGGCGTCTTGGCTGAGCTGGGAAAGCTCAGAATAACTACGCCATTCGGCAGGTGGCTCTCATTTACTCGAATGGGGAGCGTGCACTGTCGCATCTTTGGCCATTTTGGCCGTTTCTCTACAGTCTAAAAAAACTTGGGGAAGTGTGAGTACAGGCTGGTATGTTTATCAATCATTAGTGATTAGGTCTTACTGATACTCACCTATAGTCTTGCACAGCTGATGGGCCCTATTCCTTTAGTTTAAAACTTACCACTGGAGATCCCGACCGCAACATTCCCACTCACGACCGCAACCTGTATGTGTTTGTTGATTGTACCCCAACCCAGGACCAAGGTCTGACCTCTCAGGAATGGTATGTTAATATAATGTTGATCTTGAAATAGGGCATGCAGTGAGAGATAGGATCCTCTGGATTTTTTCTAAAGTTATCAGTAGTTGCTAAATGTGGGCAATTTTAATTTTTATCACATCAGGTCATAGTGCTAAATGGTATGAAACTATTGGCAATTTCTTTTTTTAGGCATTTGTTGTCTGACAAAATGACAGTTAGATGGACGTGATGGTGACATAATGACCAATTTTAATAAAATTTGCCTTTTAGTCTTAAACATTCTTGTTTTTATGAATGCTTTTTATTTAAATGTATTTTAGTTTATGTATAGTATATCCTATATATGTTTTATACTGTATTGCATATTGAGCAGGCTGTATGTATTTGATTGTATTTATTCTCAGCGTGCCACACACCCCGCTTCCCCTTTAATTGTTACGATCGGGTTACTCCACCAGCAGGTGGCGACGTTGCAGGGAGAAGTCTTGAAAACGAGCCCCTTCCGGCCTATATGTACCTGGGACCTCCCACTTAACACCAGTTTTTTCTCTCTGCATGAAGCGACAAGACAGAAGAAAGAAGTCTCCTGCTTGCAGGTAGCCGGGGTCAAACCCGGCATCCCCTTTTGGTCTATTTCTGCCCAGTTCTATTGTGTTGTTTATGCCTAGTTAAACGGAAACCTTCCAGCCTATGCTGCTGGCTGGGCAAAGGTAGATGGCACTTTAGGTGCTTAGGAGCTTATCTCCTCCGCTCGACCCCACTTGTGGGGCAATGCGGCTATCCGGCATGGTGATCCGGATTTGGGATGCCCCTGTCCCGATGTTCCCTTTGGCCACCTTCTCCCGCTCGGTCCCTTCTCCCTTCGCTAAATGGGGGGGGGGGGGGTGCGTGTTGCATGAGGTGCTTTACTTAGTGTTATGTGTGGAAGTGCTTTGGCAGGGCAGCGCTGCGGTGGCGGCGCGTGGCTGGGGCTGCTGGGGCCTTTGTTTGTGTTGCACTTTCTAATTTCCCCCCTTTTTTGCTGTGTCCAGGCCCGGCCTTCACTTCCCCTGTCTCATTAGAGACAGGTGTGCTGAAGCCGGTGGGGGAAGAGGTCCAGTGCGGCTTGAGCTGTAGAGGTAAACGGTCCCCACCATTGCGCACGTGGGGCCGCCCTTGTACTTTGTTATTGCCTGCCATGTATAGCGTTTTTTCCTGGGGCACTTCTGCTTATGTATGGGTCAAATGCCTGTATTTGGGTATGTGTGTGTGTATGTGTGGTTATATGTATATATATATATATATATATATATATATATATATGTGTATATATATATATATATATATATATATATATTTATGCAGGTATATACTCTTTTTTTTTTATCGATGCACTCTCTGGCTTTGCCTTGAAATAGCATGTGTCATGTATATTTTATTCATGATGTTTAAACTATTCATATATGTTTGCCTTGTTGGTTATGTATGAATGTGGTGCATACTGGTTGGGGGACTGACTGTGGTCTCTTTTCCCCCACAGATTCTGGGATCCCCTCACTGCAGTGGCTCTCCCGGTCTGTTATACCTGGCTAGTCTTAGTCTCTAAATTGGGATTTTCCTAGGCTTAAAAAAAAAAAAAAAAACAATCCTCCCACTTCCGGGACTTTATTTACAAAGGGGCATCCCGGGTTGCTTAATGCGTAAAACCCTGGGTTGTTGCGAATACCACAAATTCACCATATGGAGGCTTCCAACGTTACCGGAAATGGCTCTTCGGGGCTATCCAGGCTGTGTGGGGGTTGTGGGGCTCCGATCCCAGGCGATGATGTCATATTACGTGTTCCATGTGCAAGGCAGAACATTGCGCGCCAGTCCGTTGCTCCGGCTTCTGGCTCCTCGCAACTTCCGTCATCTCCTATCCCCCCCAACCTAGTCCGGACCCCGTGTGACATTGTCAAAAATGGGGATTCGCATTCCGGGGTGCATGCGCGAGAAAATAATTTCCGCTTCAGTGGCTCAGAAGGCTACGGCAAAGCGGAAGCACCTTTCTCCGGCAGTGCCTGCTTCGGAGGGTGAGGTACCTGAATTTTTGGATTGGTCCGATTGTCCCCCTGTTGAGGAGGGGGAACTCCTTGAGGAGTCGGATGAGCCTGCAGACCAGCTTTTGTTTGACACTGCTGGTGATCAGGCTGTGAGGGTGTCCATTGACACTCCTTCCATTTTTGCTCCAAAGTTTTGGCCTTGGATCCGCCTGCGGTGGTCCCTCTGCCAAAGGGTGAGTTGTTTGACGTACCCCAGCCGCGTTTCCCAGGCAACAGCACTTTGAGAGGGTTGTCCTTAAGGAATGGGAACAACCCGTGCGCCTGGTTGGAACTCCTCCTAATTGGGATAAGCGTTATCCCTTTCCGGGGGACTTGGTGAAGCTTTGGTCAGTGCCCCCCGATGTCGATACCCCGGTGTTAGGGTTGACTGGCTCGGCTGCGTTGCACTTTTCTGGCACCACTACCATTAAGGATGGTGAGGATCGTCGGGTTGATCAATTGGCTCGCCATGGTTTTATCAGTGCCGGGTCAACACTACGGACGATTTGTGCTTCGGCGCTTCTTCTGCTAGCAGTTAGATCCATTATTAGGGATCTGCTCGCAGATCTTGATCCCGCTTGTGATATGTTTAGTTCTCTTAAGCAGTGTGAGTCGTTTGTTTCTTTTGTCCTGACTGCTCAGGACGATGCTCTTGCGACGAGTAGCAGGACAGCGGCATTGCTGGTGGCTATTCGTCGGTCTATATGGCTGCGCCAGTGGACGGCGGACCTTAACTCTAAAAGGGCGCTTACAGCGCTACCTTTCTTAGGTTTACGCCTTTTTGGCGAGAAATTGGATGCTGTTACCAAGGATGGTAGGTTGCCTCAATTCAAGAAGCCTCGTCGCTCCTTTCGGGGTGCGAGTTCCTTTAGTCCCTCCTTTCGAGGAGCCAGAGCGGGCAGAGGGGCTTTCCTTCCCGTTACCGGGGGTGTAGGTTGGTCCCGGGGAAGAGGTCGTGGCCGTCCCGGTCAGTCCTGGGGCGCCAAGCCCAAACCTACTGCTAAGCCCGCTCAGCAATGAGGGGCTGCCCTCACCCGTGGGGGGACGATTGCGACACTTCTCCCTGGTTTAAGGCTGCGAGATTCCGGACACATGGATCTGGGAGGGGGTGTCGCCCGGTTACAAACCGGAGTTCGAGTCTCGCCCTCCTTCACAGTTTTTCCTGGAAATGGCGGGCATCCGGCCGGTGCCGCGCTTAGAGGTGGGCCTCGGTTTTTGCTCCATTCTCTTCGCAGCCCCCAAGAAGGACGGGTCGGCTTGCCCCGTCCTGCATCTGAAGTTTTTTCAACCTTCCCAGGTCCTCCCTTGCTCCGGCCAGGGTGGTGTCCTTCCTGGGAATGCGGTCGGATTCCGGTCAACACAGGGTGTTAATCACTCAGTCCAGAATTTCTGATTCAGGAGTTGCCTTGGGTCCTTCTTTCCAACCCTCGGCCGTCTGGAGCTGAGAGCCTTCCGTCTGGTTCTTGCTCTTTTGTCTCATCAGGGTCTGGGCCTTCTGGTTCAGCTTCGCTCGAACAATCAAACAGTGGTTGCTTACATCAGTCATCAGGGAGGGACTTGCAGTCTGGGTGCCCTCAGAGTGGTGTCCCTGATCCTGACCTGGGCGAAGGCACATGTTCCTTGTCTCTCGGCAGTCTGCAGTCCGCTCCGGTGGGGGACACCGGAGGTGGTCCTGTTTCCCTTTCGTCACAATTGCAGGCTCCCGATCTTTGTGTCGCTCTCCCAGGATCCTCTGGCTCTGGCGGCAGAAGCCATATCCCTGAGCTGGGGGGACCCGGGGTTTCTGTACCTGTTTTCTCTGATACCCATGCTAGGCTGGGTGGTATGGAAGCTGGTTCTGGAAAGGGTGTCCGCCATTCTCGTGGCCCCAAGATGGCCAAGACGAGTATGGTGCGCAGACATCGTTTGGCTGACAGTGAATCAGCTCATTCTGCCTCTTCGGCCCGATCTGCTCACTCAGGGTCGGCTGTCTTACCCCAGTTTACCAACGCTGGTTTTGATGGCTTGGCCGCTGAGACCTCCATCTTGAAGGAGGAGGGTCTTTCTGGCTCGGTTATTAAGACTCTGATCGGTTCCCGAAAGAGGTCTTCTTCTATCACCTACTATAGGACTTGGAAAGCCTATATCGCTTGGTGTGAGGTTAGGTCCTTGCCTTGTAGGGTCTTTTCGGTCTCCAGGATTCTGGAGTTTTTACAATCAGGGCTGGACTCCGGTCTTCAGCTGAGTACTTTGAAAGGGCAGGTTTCTGCCTTATCTATCTTTTTTTCAGAAGCGTTTTGCGCTTCTTCCTTTAGTTAAAACTTTTTTCCAGGGGGTTACGCATGTGCGGCCTCCCAGGAAACCATTACTCCCTGTTTGGGACTTGAATTTGGTTCTTTCTGCTCTTCAGGCTCCTCCCTTTGAGCCTTTGCAAGATATTGCTTTGTCTACCCTGACTCAGAAGATTTTCTTCTTGGTAGCTATCACTTCGGTTCGGCGTGTCTCGGAGTTGGCGGCCTTGTCTATTCAGGCGCCCTACTTTGAGAGGCATCAGGACAAAGTGGTCTTTCGGTTCAAACCGGACTTTCTTCCTAAGGTTGTTTCTGCTTTTCATTTGAATCAGGATATTGTTCTTCCCTCCCTGTGTCCTAAGCCTAAGAATGACAAGGAGAGGGTTTTTGCATTGTTTGGATGTAGTACGCTGTGTTAAGTACTATTTGATTATTACTTCTCCTTTTCGTAAAACTGATCCCTTTTTTGTTGTGCCCTGTGGGCCTAGGAAGGGTTTGGCGCCGGCCAAATCTTCCATTAGCAAATGGATACGTCAGGCCATTATTGCGGCCTATTCTGCTAAGGGGAAAGTTCCCCCTTTTCGTATCACTGCTCATTCTACTCGCGCCATTGGAGCATCTTGGGCTTTTCAGCACCAAGCTTCTGTTGAACAAGTTTGTAAGGCCGCTACTTGGTCTTCTGTTCATACTTTTTCTAAGTTTTACAAGGTTGATGTGCGGGCCTCAGCGGATGCTGTGTTTGGCCGCAAAGTTCTGCAGACTGCAGTCATTTAAGTTATGCTTCACTTTGCCTTCGGATACCCATCCCTTGTGGACACTGCTTTTGGATGTCCCGATTTTAAGAATTAAAGGGGAAGCGGGGTGTGTGGCACACTGAGAATAATACCATTTTGTGAGTACTCACCTGAAAAATGGATATTGTCAGTGTGCCACACACCCCGCTTCACCCACCCTTTTTGGTATCCTGGATCCTTTATATGGTGAAGCTTTTCTTTATTTTGAGGTTACCGTTGGATTTCCTGGTACCTTGTCTTTCTGCTTTTTAAATCACTGGTGTTAAGTGGGAGGTCCCAGGTATATATAGGCCGGAAGGGGCTCGTTTTCAAGACTTCTCCCTGCAACGTCGCCACCTGCTGGTGGAGTAATCCGATCGTAAGAATTAAAGGGGAAGCAGGGTGTGTGGCACACTGACAATATCCATTTTTCAGGTGAGTACTCACAAAATGGTATTATTCAGCTCCGCACTATTGATATACACTAATTTTTGCTAAAAATATAAAGTGGGACCATTATACATATAAAAAAAAATACCATTGTACTTTTCATTCAATTTATGAAAATGATTTGTCAAATTATCACCACCGAAGAATGAAGCAAATAAATGTAGCAATAATCTTTTCAAATAGTTTTGAGCCTTTGGATTATTTCATACTTCTCTATATTTATGAGAAACATAAACCTGTCACCTTGAAAGAGATTTTTTCCCCCGCAATTTATTAGATGATAGACTCTGCCAATTAAAGAGTATTATATTCTTTTGTGAGGGAAGCCAGTTAACATTTTACACTGACAACTTGATTAAAGCCGCGGAGCCCAGATTGACGCCAGCGACGAGACCTGTTCTAGAAATGAATAAATAGACAGAGTTTGGCAATTGGACTTTGGTAAACAATCATCATGAAAAGGCTGACATTTTTACTTGTTTTACGGGAAGAGTCCCTTTGTCACGTTCTAGTTCTTGACAATTAGTGAATTTGAAAAGACAAACTAGTCAAGTTTGGGAGGGGTTTGTAAGGCATGGATTCATGCTTCTCATTTCATCTGGAGGAGAACGCTAAACATAAACACCCTTCATGTTAGACTTTTTTTTTAGAATGCTTCATACTTTTGCTCCTGTATATCTGCCATATCTCTACCAGGAGTTATTGCGGTTATATATTTTACAGACACTTTACTGTCATCTAAGTGGTTTATTTTATTCCCTTGGCTTTGAGAAAAACTACAAAAAGAATTTTTGTAATCTGAATGTGATTGTGGACTGTGAGTAATGTTTCAAAAAAGAGCTAACCGTAAATTGCATTACAGCAATATTGTGTTTATGAAGACTTTAATATTGTGCCAGAAGTTGACATTAGTTTCAAACTTATAAACAAGGATGTACCTTAGGAGTGGCTGTGCACTTTAATATCCTTGCAGTAATCTTTGCTTCATTTCATAGTTTGCGTAAAGCGGATCTAGCATTTAAAGGGCATGTGTAGGTGAAAAAGAACTGATATCCCCTAACCTCTATAAATACCGTTTTAATATGTTTTGGTTACATACTGTACATGTACAAATCAAGGGCTCATTAAATAACTCATTGTGAAGGATCGTACCTCATGGACCTGTCTGATATCACTGCAATAGAGGGTTCGAAAGGACAGCTTGGCACAGTTGTACACAGACACCCCTTGGACCACATGGACTCAGGGCAGCACAGGGGAGTGACAGAGTGTGGTTCATGCGACTGCTGGTGGGGCACAACATGCTCTCACAACCTTGACATGATGAGGGGCCCTTTTACCCCCACCAGTGAACCAGTGAGTCCTGCTAGTGCGGTAAGACTTCCACCAGCTTCCTGTTCAGGGCCATATCAGGTCAGAAGCCAGCCCAGTAACCTGTAATGTTGGACCCATACCCCCCCCCCTTAAAGCAATGAGCTACAACATTTCGAACCAAATATGGGCCATAACTATCTAACATAAGGTCATAGTCTGTTCTGGTGTCATTGGATCCATCTGGGTTTCAATGAGGCTTTGAGGCGAAAGCGGCTTTCCTACCTTGCTCCCAACAGTTGGGGGTTGTTCCTGCCAGAGAAACTTTCATTCCATCTTGTTGTGTGGGGTGTGAGGCGGAGGCACTGGTTGAGCCTGAATTGCTCCTCTTAGGTAAGGCCCATTGTCCCTGACGGGACATTAGCAGGCCAAAGATATGAAATTATTACCCATATTTCTTACTTCCAGATTCCTGGCTGACTAAAGGAGTACATAGGGAATAACGGGCATCTTGTTCTGGCCTCATACACTGCACACGCCCACCTACAAGCTGGAATGAGTAAGTGTGACAAATACCAGGGGTATCAGGGCATGTTTCGCGCCATTGGACCAGGGGAAGGTAGACAGAGGTGCCTTGTGCACTCAGCCTGGATCTGAGGTCTTTAGGAAAAGTGGACTTACCCTGAGCACCAAGGCAACCGTATTGTGTGTCATGTTGGGACCTACAGTTTGTCTGTGAGAACATTTAGAAACTTGAAGGATGTGTAGCCAGAATAATATTTGTGGAAGTGTTTACCTGCAATAAGTACAATGTAGTAGCAGTTACTTTATGGGATTTTATTCCACCTTGGCTCTGATTAACACAGTTCTTCTCATGTTAACAAAAATTAAACATTGCAGGTTAGCTATATGCATGGCAAAGGTTTTGAATATATAACGGCTTTCCTTGTGCAAGAGGTGATAGATCTTAGAAAGGAAAGCTCATAATAAGAATGAATATCAAAGTCAACATTCCTTTGTGTTTTATTTCACTTGTGTATTCTGCCAAAAAATTAAATTAGCACTTGCCATGAATCAAAAAGCAAAGCTGGGTATGCCTGCAGTTTTACCAATTTATTTTGTCATTGGCCACATTCAAGCCTTACTTAATGTTAAATCCACTCTTCATATGTTCAACCTTTTGGCTCCCATGCTAATCATGGCCAGTGTTTCATGGGGTGGGCATTGTCAGACATGTTTTTTATTGGCAAGCTGTGTTACCTTAGCATCGTACACCAAAGTGGTGTGTTTTGAGTTCCTAGCAGAGAGTTCCTGACTCTGGCTTCCTAATTATCACATCCATTTTATCAACAAAGAGCAACGGAAATATAGAAAACTTGGAAACATCATGCTGACAAGCAAATCTCAGGTATGTGAGAACAACCCTAACATTAATGTTTATTTTGCATTCCAAAAGAGAAAAGCAATAAGATAAAGCACCAAAAACCTGACAGAAAGTATGTTCTCTTTTGGTTGTAGAAACATACCAATTTACAGTGTTTTTAAAAGGTGCCTAAAGTTATATTCTTAGTGTGCATCCCGTCCCGTTCCGAAAGATATCCTTACACATAGGTTATTCCTCTTAAGATGTCACGTGACTACAGAGCAGAAAAAGTGGCCCCTCCTGGCCTATATATACAGAGGCACCTCCCACAGAACCCCAGATTTTCTCTCCAGTTGCGGACTGCCAGCACGAGAAAGTGGCTCTCTATTTTCAGGCAGGTGAGCGGGGTCTTTGACCCTATGGACCTGTTGAGCCATTCCCCACCCGATCTGATCTGATGTATTCTTGTATGGTGTGGCACTTTTGATTTTTAGGCTCTGGCTTATGCGGAGTGCTTTAGAAGTGATCCCTGGTTGATTGGTTGCACTGGTTGTTCTTTTTGTAACTTTGCGCCACTGTACACCGCTTGGCTTGGGGCGGCGACATTTACCTCAGACGCCTTGGTGCAGCCATTGGCTGTCCAGCTCTTGTGGGCGCGTCTTTTCGCGCTCTTCGGAGGGAGGTGGGGGGGGCGGGTGACGCATTTTGCGTCACTCCCCCGCGGCCTGCCCCTCGAGGTATATGTCCGGGCGCCATCTTGTCTCGGCGGTGCGGCACGGCTGACGTCTCGTGTGCGGTCTGTAAGTGCTCTCGCGGGCTATTTTTGTTATCCATTACTGTGTTATGCCTTGTGCTTACGGGATCTTTTTCTGTCTTATAGGCCTATAGAATCAGTGGTTTCTCCCGACCTTTACTTTCATTAAGGGGATATTGTCTAATATATAAAATCCACAAAATACAACCTATGTACTCCGCACTACACAACAAGATACATATGTGTGCAGGCCTCCAACTGGACCTTTCCACTAAGGGTTAGTGGTACCTGAGAACAGAACAAAAAGTGGGAGCTGCCAGACTAAGCCCCCCTTTGGTCCAGGGAATTAAATGTGCCGCACCACCACTAATATAAAAATATATCAACTTTATTATATTCTTCCCGATTATACACCACAAATGGAAACAGACACACCACATGTAATTTAAAAACACATAGCTAAAAACATCGGGTATCGGGATGAAAAAGCTGGCTACTCATGCTATAAAGTACAAAGATAATTGATACAATGTAAGGGGTTCCCTAATGCTCCCTTCAAGTGTTATTACAAAACTAAAGAAATGGTGTGCTTAATAGTGCTACAAATACATGACAATGTGAATGAATAAATACATAACATTAAATACAATATGCAACAACAACAGACCACAAGATATAAAAATGTGAAAAATATATATAATTAAACTATCAAATTGTGCTAAAATATTACACAAAAGTGCTGAGTGCTATAAACAGTTGTCTGAGCACATGAATCTTGTGCCAGACCGAGAGCAAGCGACGCGTTGCGTGGCCGGAATCTCACCACTTCGTCAGCAGCCTGACGAAGTGGTGAGATTCCGGCCACGCAATGCGTCGCTTGCTCTCGGTCTGGGTATCGCTGGATGCTGGCCACGTTAATAGGATGATGTGAAACTTCTTGTACTTACTTTTACTATCACTACAGGGTAGTTCCCATTGATATGCTCAGGTTGCACTTTATTTGATTGGTCTGGCACAAGATTCATGTGCTTAGACAACTGTTTATAGCAGCACTTTCAGCACTTTCTTAAGATCATCTGGGTAGGTGTTAATATCCAGCACTTGATCTGCAGTAAAGACTGATTCCAGCTTATCTTTGCTTTGGGCCGTGTCTCCATATAAAGATTTCACTCTTTCCATTGTCGGGCACCAAACTGGAAACTGTTCCCGTACTTGTTGGATATTTTCTTACGGAAGTGTACTCACAGAATTATAAACACAACCGCCAAACACAGGTTAATCCAATCCGGATATAATGACATTAGTCACGTAGTAGCACGACTGAGCACTTTGTGAGATTCACAGAAAAAAGATAAAGTCAGCTCTACCTGTATTTCAATCCTGTGGCGGTGAACAACACATGGGTCTGCGACCGCGGAAGCTCACTCCATAGACAATCATAATAAGAAATGTTGAGCCAGCCCAAAAATGTCGTAAAATCTTGTGCTTTTATTTTCTTCCATTAAAATCAGTAATCCAACAAGTTCAAAATGATAGATATGTACAAGATGGGCCCTAACGCCAACACCTAACGCCAACGCGTTTCGGACAATAGGTCCTTAATCATGACATCTAATGGTAAAAATGAGTAGAAACCTTTTTATCCAATTCCATAGAGGGGACACTCCCACCAGTCATGCGCTTTCTGGATAACCTTCGGGACAAGGCCGGTTCTGTACTGTACCCTGCTGAGGGCCGCCCCTGAGGCCTTGCCTACTCCCTCTCTCTTGCATTTGGCTCAGGTTGTGGCACATGCTTCTGGGGATGCCCAATCTGATTTTGCTACTATATTGCCGATCTGGATAAGCGGATGGGTGGTTATGAGCCGCGCAAAGCTATTGGTAAGACACGGCATTTGATTGATAATTCCTATGTTTGCCCCATGACTTCTGAAGCACTGGAAGACATTGTTGGTTTTTCCCCAGAGGGGGAATTATTCTCTGAGTCTGAACCTGAGAATCAGAATAGGTCCTTTGATGAGCCAAGGACTGGGTCCAAGCCTTGGGATACAGCTGATACTGATAGGCTTCTTGCCCATTTATTTGAGGTGCTTGAAATTGCTCCCCCTGTTGCTCCCCCACAGCAGCAGGGAGAATTATTTTGTGCTGCTAAACCACGCTGAGAATTCCCGGCTCAGGCTCATTTTAATAATCTTATTTTGCATGAATAGGAAAAACCCAGTAGGCTTCCAGGTGTACCTAAAAGCTGGACAAGAAGTATCCCTTTCCCATGGAAAGGTGTTCCCCACCTGAGGTTGAGGCACCAATTCTGGGACTATCTCATACTTCTGTGCTGCACTCACCTGATACTACCACCTTAAAAGATGTGGAAGACCGGGGCATTGATTAGCTGGCTACACATGGTTTTGCCTGTGCGGGGACCGCGCTGCGTCCGGTGTGTGCATCTGCTATTACTACTGTGGTAATTAGAAGATTGATCAGATGTGCCTTGGAAGGTGGTTCTGCGGCTTTGGGCAGAGATGTATTTAACTGGCTTATGTATTGTGAGGAATTTACTTCTTATGTCCTTGCTGCCCTAGAGGATGCCATAAGAGTGTGTGCCAGAACCTCTGCCCTGCTGGTTGCCTTACGCTGCTCTGTTTGGCTGCGCCAATTGATGGCTGATATTGCTGCTAAGAAGGCTCTTTTTGGAGAACGTCTGGATCTGTTTGCCATGGAAGGTAAGCTGCCTCAGTGCAAGAAGCCGCTCAGGCCCTTTCGGGGGTCCAGAGTTGCTCTGTCCCCCTTTTATTCCCCCAGAAGAGGAAGGGGAGCGTCCCCCCCAGGAGGCCGTGGTGAGTCATGGGGCAGAGGCAGAGGACGTGGCAGACCCGGTCCTTCCTGGGGTTCTAAGCCAAAATCCTCTCCCAAACCTCTGCAGGCATAAAGGGGCGCCCTCACCCATCCGGGTGGGGGGATGGCTTCGGTTTTTTTCTCACATCTGGAGACGTCTTGTTTCAGACCGGTGGATTAAGGAGGTAGTCTCCTCCTGTTATAAGATAGAGTTTATAGCCTGGCCGCCCCCAAGATTCATAAATTCACAGAGGGCTCAGGACCCCCTGTCAGCTCAGTGCGTGTGCTTGGCTGTCCAAAATCTATTGGAATTGGGGGTAATTTGCCCGGTCCCTCTGCGGGAAAGGGGCATGGGCTATTATTCCAATCTTTTCACTGTTCCAAAAAAGGACGGATCAGTCAGGCCTATCCTGGATTTAAAGCTCCTCAACAAATTTGTCAGATTCAGGCACTTTCGCATGGAGACTCTGCGTTCTGCCATAAATTCCCTTCGTCCAGGGGACTTCTTGGCCTCTATAGACATCAAGGATGCTTACCTTCATGTGCCTATTTATGCAGGCCATCAAAAATGTCTCCGGTTCGCAGTGAAAGGTCAGTATTACCAGTTTGTGGCTCTGCCATTCGGTCTTACTTCGGCTCCCAGGGTGTTTACCAAGGTTTTGGCTGGAGTTATGGCTCTGTTGAGATCTCAGGGTATTCGCATTCTTCCTTATCTGGATGTCTTGTAGTTTCCCAAACTTTGCAACAAGCAGAGTTGGATGTTCAGAAGGTGGTATCCACTCTGGAAATGTTTGGCTGGGTGATCAATCTTCCCAAATCTTCCCTGTCTCCTTCCAGAGTAAAGATTTTTCTGAGCATGACTCTGGATACCTCTCAGGTCAAGGTCTTTCTCCCTCAGCTGAAGATAGAGGGTCTTCAAGCACAAACACAGCTCCTTCTGTCTTGCCCTCATCCGTCCATCAGACAGGCTATGCAGCTGGTGGGTCTGATGGTGTCCAGCTTCGAGGCTGTTCCTTACGCTCAGTTTCACATGAGGCCTCTCCAGGTTCTTCTCGTCAGTATGGGATCGGGACCCAGGGTCCCTGGATCAGGTATTTGTTCTGTCCCCTCTGGTCCGGAGGTCTCTGTCATGGTGGCTGGACCCAAGGAATCTGCTAGTGGGCAGATCTTTTCTGACTCCCTGCTGGGAGGTGGTCATCACGGATGCCAGCCTGACAGGTTGGGGGGCTTTTGGAGGTCCCTGAAATTCCAGGGGCAGTGGGTCCTCAGGAGGCCCATGCCCCAATAAACATTCTGGGACTGAGGGCAGTGAGGTTAGTACTTTACCAGCTGACCATGCACCTTCGGGGTCTGGCGGTTCAGATCCGCTCAGACAGCGGTTGCTTGCATCAATCATCAGGGAGGAACCAGGAGCAAGAGGGCTCTCAAGGAAGTATCCCTGATTCTGTCCTGGGCAGAGGACAACGTTCCCTGCATATCAGCGGTGTACATTCCGGGAGTGGAGAATCTGGAAGCAGACTCTCTGAGCAGGTGGGCCTCTCGCATGGGCGAGTGGTCCCTCAGCAACAGGGTGTTTCACTCTCTGTGTCTCCGTTGGGGCCAGCCGGATGTGGATCTCTTTGCGTCACGCCACAATCACAAGCTTCCAGCCTTTGTATCCCTGTCACAGGATCCACTGGCCCTGGCAGTGGATGCTCTGACAATGTCCTGGGAGAGCTTTCAGCTTCTTTATGTTTTTCCTCCGTTTCCTCTGCTGGACAAGGTGTTGTGCAAAATAGCCCAGGAGGGAGTGCCAGCCATTGTGGTGGCCCCGTGTTGGCCAAGAAGAATTTGGTTCGCAGAAATACAGTTGGCAGTAGATCAGTTCGTTCTACCCCTGGTGCTAGACCTGCGCACTCAGGGGCGGCTCTGTCACCCCAATTTACAAACGCTGGCTTTGACGGCCTGGCTGCTGAAACCTCCATCTTGATGGAAAAGGGATTGCCAGCCTCTGAAGTTAATACCATGATCAGAGCTAGGAAGAAGTATTCCTCTACCACTTACTACAGGGTTTGGCATGCTTACATTGACTGGTGTGAGTCTATGTCACTTCCATGTCGAGTGTTCTCTATTCCCAGGATATTGGAACTCTTACAAAATGGCTTGGACATGGGTTTTCAGCTTAGTACTCTGAAAGGTCATGTTTCTGCTCTGGCTGTTTTCTTTTGCTCAGCATCATCTGGTTAGGACTTTCTTTCAAGGTGTTACTCATTTGCGTCCCCTGCTCAAGCCCATGTTACCTGTTTGGGATTTGAACCTGGTTTTGTCTGCCATGCAAGGGTCTCCCCTTGAGCCCTTGCAGGAGGTGGCTTTGTCCACTCTCACTGTCAAGGTAGCTTTTTTGGTGGCTATTACCTCAGTCAGGCGTGTTTCTGAATTGGCTGCGCTTTCCATCAAGCCTCCTTATTTTGAAAGACACCAGGACAAGGTGGTGTTTCGCTTTAAAACTGTCTTTCTGCCTAAGGTTGTGTCTGCTTTTCATCTCAATCAGGACATTGTGTTGCCTTCTTTGTGCCCTAACCCTAGTAACCCCAAGGAAAGGGTGTTACACTCTCTTGATGTTGTTAGGGCTGTGAAATTCTATTTGGTGGCTACTTTGTGGTTTTCTTTGTGGTTCCGTCTGGTCCTAAGAAAGGCCAGGCTCCTGCTAAATCCACTATCAGCAAGTGGATCCGTCAGCCTATTCTGCTAAGGGAAAGAAACCTCCTTTCCGCCTTACTGCTCATTCTACTCGTGCTATTGGTGCCTCTTCGGATTTTCAGCACCAAGCTTCTGTTGAACAAATTTGCAAGGCCGCAACTTGGTCTTCTGTTCATACTTTTTCTAAGTTTTACAAGGTTGATGTTAAGGCCTCAGCTGATGCTGCTTTTGGCCGCAAAGTGCTGCAGGCGGCAGTGGTTTAGACTGCTTCCTGTTGCTTTTGGGGATCCCACCCTACCTTACGGACACTGCTATTGGATGTCCCATGTGTAAGGATATCTTTCGGAACGGGACGGGATGTACACTAAGAATAATGCAATTCTGTGATTACTCACCTGTAGAATTGATATGAGTGAACATCCCGTCCCGTTCTGCCCCACCCTTGTTCTTGTTACCTCTTTATGGTGATTGTTGATTATTTCTCCCGGCTTCTGTTAACTGCTTTTTTAAATACTGGGGTTCTGTGGGAGGTGCCTCTGTATATATAGGCCGGGAGGGGCCACTTTTTCTGCTCTGAAGTCACGTGACATCTGAAGATGAATAACCCATGTGTAAGGATATCTTTCGGAACGGGACGGGATGTACACTCATAATATCAATTCTACAGGTGAGTAATCGCAGAATTGTATTTTTCCACTGGAGGTTAGATTTAAAGAGACTCCTGTTTCCTCCATCCCTGGGGCATCCCGATTTGGGATTAGAAACAAATACGTTTTTACCCGGGGATACACACAGTGGGAAATCCCAAATCAGGATGTCCCGCTGGAGAGGAACAACATCAGGAGAGTGAAAATCACAGGTGGGAATGCCAAGTCCCGTTCATTTCTATAAGCTCCCTATCTCATACTCCACCTCACACATCCAGAAAGGTTGAAACCTGAAGGTGCAGGGCCTGTCATGGATTGTTAGAAATGAGGAGAGTGGTGGTTGGCGAGCAAGGTACTGTAACCTCAGCTGGGAACTGCGTCTGGGGTCTGTTTGTCTACCCACTACCCACTAAAACCCACTACCCGCTAAGATGTGGCCATTCTGCAAGATGCATGCCATAGAGTGACATGACTGCTACCAGACCCTTCTAGAAAGTCATTGAGTCAATCACATAAATATGGTGGATATACCACACACATAGTACTATTGTCATTACAGGAACTTGGCTTTTTTTTTTGTAGCTTTAGACTTAAATTGGTAATAACCTAAAATTTCCCTTTTGTCTTTATTGTATGTATATTTTACCCAAAGGGCATTTATTTTGGGTGAATATGCTGGAATACCTCTTGAAACAAGTTAAAATCCAGCATAAATTGATTTCACCCAACCAATAGTAGTTAAACTTTGTAGTTAAACTAAATCTTCTGTTTGATGTGTCCATGTATTTGTGCTTTAATACAGAAAAATATAGTTTAAACTGGCAACCTACTCAGGCATTTGCCCTTAGGGATCAACCTGGCCTTCACTCTTGCACTAAAGAGACAACTTTCACACTTTTATGCTTCATCAGTTAGGAGTATGGTCAAATGAGTTAACGCTCGATTCAACACAGATATTTGTTGCACTGTAACTTGCATTACCTGGAAATTTTATTCCAGACCAAACAGACAGAACATTCCATGCCATTAAACAGTGGTGAGGAATTAATGGAGTCTCTTGGCCAGCCAGTCACATCCCAGTCACAGATAATCTATCTAGGTTACTAAACTTTTTGCCCTGTGCCACTTTTAGCAGAGAAAATAAGGACAGATTTAAAGGATTCAATAAATACTAGTTTTATTCAGAAAATATTTAAATGATAGTGTCCTTCTTTATTTAGGGCTAGATTTATCAAGCACTTCTGCCAGACTACACCACATCAGTGCAAATGAAAGTAGTGCAAAATGGTAAATTATATTTTGCGCATAATTTATATTTATGTTATTTAGCCACTGTTCTATCCATACAATGGTGCCTAAAACAGTCAGAGGTAACGGAGTATGCAGGATCAGGTTATGCAAGTCTGATGGATGCTGATGGAGTGAGGATTTTCCTTCACTGTGATCCAATCAGCTTAACCCATTTTTTATTATTGTGTCAGGGACCTTAGTGGTCAGTCTTTTTGAATCTTCCTAAGGAAGTGTTGATAAGAAATGTTAAATGATAGGGTATGCACTTAGTTGGTAGCACACTACGTGTATAAGGTCCTTGACACCATGTTGATTTGAAAATGCTATTTAAATACAGCAAGTCCAGTTGTTTACTGGATTCTGACTACAGATATTGGTTGGTCTGTGTTAAATATTAACATACCCCCACCCTGCTCCCTCCTATTAGTGCTAAAGCACATGTAATAAAGCACATAAAAAAAGACACTCACCTTGTCCCAGAATCCTGCTGCGAAGTTGGTGCCACTGCTGCTATGGCCCCCCACCATTTTCTTGAAATTCTTGCTGAGTGCCGTCGCTCTCCGCACCGTGTGCACTCTTGCCTGCCCATTCACGTGAATGACAGGAGAGCGCCAGCGCCAAACAGCCAGCAAGATCTTTTAGAAAATGTTGATGGACGTTTATTGCGGCACCAGGTGAGGGTGATTGTCTTTTTTTATTTGCTCTACTACATGTACTGTAGAGTGACCCTTTAATTGGTTGCAAAAACCTAGACCTTCAAACGGCCCTGTACTGTTTCTTAACTTTCTTCCCTTTCCTACTAGAAATGCATTTATACATTTGTCATTTCAAATTGGACACTAATTGTATTCATTTTTCTTATATGCTCACATTGAACAGGGCCACCCTATATCTTATGGGAGATAGATTGTGCAAAGGTAAATAAACAGGAAAAATCTAGCAAGAAAAATATATATCACCCATTGTAATTTTACAACATAATGTCTACATTTTTAGAATATTTTCCAAGACCGATTCAGTTTATTGCTATACTACGGTAGGTAGGCATTGTTTATAACAAACAATAGTAAGGGAAAAGATGGTCAAACAAATGTAAAAAAAGAATACATACATACAGCAAACTATCATTTTTGTTATTGTACTATATTAGCACTAACATTGCAGGTTTATTCATTCAGATGTCTGTATTTTTATTTGTTCACGGTATAAATATATTAAGCTCCCTCTTTGATTATTTTTTTGTATCTTTGGGGGATTGGATGAGAATATGAGAGACATGAGTTCCCATGTATAGTCCCCTAATCTGCCATATGGTTTTAGCAACATAAATTTACTGTGTAATCTTATCAAAAAGGACAGTTTCCGAAAGTATGGTTGTTTGCATGACTGTCACTAAAGTATTAGTAATACTTTGCTTGCAAACATGAAACAAGTAAATAACAGATTAGGTTTAAATAATCCTGTGTTTTGTTCCATCCTAGCTATTTAAATAGTAGAATGAAGTGTGTACAATTTCACTGCACTTTAAAACCTTTTATATGATGTTTCTTGTGCTTGTGAGCTTTTCCCCTATCGGGTTGTCCATCCAGGGACACCACTCCATTGTGATTGGGTATTGCTAGTAGCTGGTAGGGCGGAACTGGAGCAGGAGGTGAGCTGCTATTCCTCCTCATCCGCAGGTATAAGACTCAACATGCTGTTAGCTTTTCGTTTTTTGTTCTAGTTTTTGTCGGGTGAAGAATAAGATAAATATTTTTCCTTTTAGTTGTTCTAGGGCTCTGTTTGTTTTATACTGTGTCAGGATTAGGGTGGCTACTGGCAATGACAAACTCTGAAAACAGTTCCAAGTATAGTGCAATTTGTTTGAGAAACAAGTCCAGCTTAAATTCACTGCATTTCAGCATGGAAATAGATACAGCATCAATGGCAACATAAATCCTTTGCACCCAGAGTTAAACACAAAATAGATTTGCTCACAAGTGAAGTAGATCCACAGTTGAATATAGAAGTCAACAATACGGCAAGTCCACTTTTGTGAACCAAACAGCAAGAGATTCATTTACAGACTTGTATCTTTAGACTGTTACACCACACAGCTTCCCCCAAACTGCTTGGACCTGCAGATTTTTCTAGCCGAGTGATGGGCTAATCTCAGCTACCTGCGTGGACAGAGACGGACAGGTAAGCTGCAGCCTGGAAGCATAGAAATGACAGATCCCACTACCAAACATACTTGTACCTGGATCTCTTATCTCACCCAGCTTAGCATTCTGGAAGACATATATACTGCTTCAACGATTTTTCCCCCTGCAATGCCTTTTTATCCCCCTTATTTCTATAACTGGGGGGCAGGGGAATTCTAGCTCACATACAATGTAATCTGGAGGGAGCATCAGTGCTTACATGGCACTTACCTGGCCTTTGCTTCAGCACAAAGTTAAAATTCTGGAGTGACAGAAACCATGTGGTCACTCTTGTGTTTTTTTCTTTGTTCTGCTTTATCCATGCCAGAGGATCATGATGAAAGAGACTTTCGGGGACTGAAAAGGCAGTTTTATGCTTGTCATCTTCTGTTAAGGTAATCTGCCAGTAATCCTTAGTGAGATCAAGAGTGGTGATAAATCTTGCACCTTCTAAATTTTCAGAGTTCATCCACTCTGGGCATGGGGTAAGCGTCACATTTTGAAACCTCGTTTAATTCTTAAAGTCATTGCAAAACCTCCAAGTGCCATTGGGTTTTGAGACAAGGACAGTAGGGCTTACCCACTTGCTTTGGGGCTCTTCAATCACCATCAGTTTTAACATCCTTTGACCTCTGCTGATATAACCTCTCTACTCTCTACGTGCCTCTGGTGTTGTGTATGGTTTAAGGTTGACCTTACACCTGAGATCAGTCTCTATGTGATGTCTGATGTGGTATGTGGTAAACGTATGCCTGTTTTTCTGCAGAAACTCTGCCTTCCTAGAGTATCGCCTATATTAACAAACTAGCTTTCCCTGGTAGAGAGCCAACTATCGGTTTCCTGTCTTTACATGGTTTAAACAAATTTATGTGATACATGTGAAAGGGTTTTCTTCTGTCAGGTTGTTGTACTCTATGATTTTCTTCACCCACCTTTTCGGCAACTTCATAAGGGCCTTGCCACTATGCCAGAAACTTACTTTCCACAGTGGGCATTAGCCCAAGAACCCTATCCCCAGGAGTGACATTCCTAATCCTTGTGGCTCTTGGTCTCTTGTGCCCTTTGCAGGTGTTTCTTTACAATTGGCATCCTGTATTTGAACCACATTCTCTACTATACTTATATAGGTGGTAGCTTTGGTTTCCCATGTTTATTTAGCAATGTCAAGTGGACTCCAGGGATGAGGACTATAAACAAAATTAGAGGGATAGAAATAGAGGGATAGAAAGCAGACAATGTGAATCCCAACAATCACTTTCTACTAGCTTTTTTAACATATGCTTCAGGGTCTTATTAAAGCCATCTATTTGTGGGGGCAAACTGAAGTGCGTATGTGGAAGACTTTGAGCAGCTTACGCAGTTCTTTTATAACCTCTGACATAAAGGGGTCCTCTGGTCTGTGAGAATTTTTTTTTCGGGATCCCATACAGGAACAAATCTCTTGCTATATTATTAGACATAGTGTTCATTAAAGGTACCATCTCAGGGTAGCGGAGGTTAATAATCCATTACAACTAGGATGTATTTATGCCCTCTAGCTCAGTTTACCACTGGTGTCATTAAACATATAGGAATTTTCTCAAATACTACTTCATTTATTAAAATCAGTACCAAAAGGCTACAAAAATGGCTCACCAGGGTACTTAACTTGCAGGTGGGGCATGACAGTAGTTTTTAACCTCCTGATGCACACCATGCAAGAAGACCCTCCTCTGTTTTATTAGTTTCAAATGTCCCACAAGTACAGGACATTGCAGGACACCTGCTGTCACAAGGACTGCTCTTAAATTCCAATTCATGGCCACTGGCTTTGACGGTGTGGCCACCCCGAACTGCACCTGGCAGATTTTTTCTTTTAATATCTACTACTGGACATTGTAGGCTCAAGTCGCTTGGACTTTCCCTGCAACGTTTTCTAATCTCAAAATGTATTCTCTGCAGAAGGGCCCATGTAACAGCTCACGCTACTAGAGCTATAGGTGCGTCCTGGGCCTTCTGGCACCAGGCTTCAGTGGATCAAGTGTGCAAGGCTGTCACTTGTTTATTTTTCCACACTTTCACTTCTTTTTATAAGGCGGACATGCAAGCATTTCAGCCTTTGACCGGGTCTGATTTCTCCTCCTTAACTTCACCAGACTGAATATGGTGTTTTTTTTTTATCCCACCCTTTCGGTGACTGCTTTGTACATCCCATTTATAATGGCTCAGTGTCCCTGGATGGACAACCTGCCAGGGAAAATACAATTTGTGTACTTACTTCATTTAACAGACATTTAGGTGGGATACACCCATTTGATTCGGACATCACTTAGCACTCAAGTTTCTACAACCTCCTTATAGTAACAAATCTTTATATATACATATTTCTTTCCTCAAGCAATTTACTTGGTTGTATCTATACTTTTTACAAACATGTACAGTTAGGGGTACACTGGAACCCATCTGGGAATAGATTGTTCCTGGCTGGGAGTAAAACACTAAGATCTTCCAATGCATTTCACAAGATACTTACTTTAAAACATTTTTTTCCTTAGTTGTCTATCCAGGGACACCTCAGCTGCTCAAGGGTGTTGCAACCGTGCCTTCATTGCTTTTGTCAAGGTTGTGTTAGGCTGTTGAAATTCTCTGGCCTTTTTCTGTTAATACATTTTTACTGTTTGGTTATTCCTCCCAAAGCCACAGTCTCGACTGCTTGTGTCCTGGGAAAGCTACCATCATGCTGGGTCTTATACCTGTGGATGGGGAAGAATTTCAGTTCAGTTCCTGCTCTAGCCCCACCTACTAGCTACTAGCAATAACCAATTGTAATGGCTCGGTGTCCCTGGATGGGAAACTAAGAGAGTAATTAAGTACAAAAATTTTATTTTTCATACTGTATGGTAAGCATGCTGTGAGAATTCAGTATTGTATGAAGCAGTACATGAAAAATAGTAGTAGAACAAAATAATGACTTCCTAAGGATCTTTAAAGTTGACCAAAACCACTTTAAGGTGTAGAACTAGAATGGATTTTTTTTTTTGTTTTGTCATAGAACACTGATTTTTTTTTTTGCTGTCCCTTCCTATGAGATGACAGGCAATTCGACAATTACATCACTGCCACTCAGTGGCAATGAATGGCAGAGATGAGTCTTTACAGCTAAAACAGGCGGCATTAGCTGGGAGCAGAGTGAAGCAGGAGCATCGAACATTTCCAAAATGTACTCCTCATGGTGTCAACAATTCAGTGGATGCTAGTAAAAAAATATGGGTTTTGGTCTGTTTTAACTGTAGAAGCATCTTAAATTGCCACAGGGAATAGTGTTAAAAGGGAGATGAGGTCTGCTTTAAAGTGGACAAAAACCCACCCTGCAGTATGTGAGAATCCAGTGCTGTCTGATTCCCTCTGCCTGGGGCATCCCAAAGTGAAATGCTTCTCTCTGTGAACCCCCCATTCTGCCAATAAGCTTTCCTCTCCAACAAGCCCTTTGCTTTCAGTGTTTTGGTATCTGTTAATGTTCCCAAAAAGTGTTAAAGAAATTAAATTAAGAAACAAAAAACTACTGGAGTTGTACTTGGCTGATGTAAAAAAAAAAGGAAAACATGTCCATATTGATTTATCTACTGGCTCTTTTTCTGCATTTAGTGTGTTTGGTAACATAGCACATATCTGTACAGCTACAGGAAGGTGCAAATGACATTCACACCTGTTAATAGCTGTCATTAACAGTTCATTTCTTCTTGTGCTGGAGAATCAGCAGCACTTCATCAGGAGCAATGCTCGCATTAAAGAAACAAATCAAAACATATTCATACTGGGAAAGGTCTAGTTTTTGGAACCTTATTTTTTATTTTCCTGAAGTCCCCTCAAAATAAACATAATAGACTGGGTCCTTAGAGACCTTTGTAAAGCCCTACTCCTAACATCTGCTCCTACCCTATTTCTTGTCAGATTCCACACCATTGCATTTTACTCAAATATTTTTCTGTCGGGGTCAAGTGATGCCATACCAAATTCACAATCAGTTATGTATATTAATACTATTAATTAATACTATAATTTCATTGTCTGATACTATTTTACATGCTCAAATAATTTGAAAATTAGTATTTAGGCTCCTAAGCTCTTCAACCTTTTTTAACATGATGGGCACATTCAATATGAATAATTGTAAAAGCCCAAAAATCCTTTAGAACACTTAAGAACAAGTAACAACTGAAAACTTCCAAATGACAATCCAGTGATTGGATTATCAATTCAGTATGCATGTCAGTTCCCTTGCCCCACACAAGGAGATCCCCAAGCTAAAGAGGTTAAAGCAAAATGATAGAATATTTATTTCCTTGCCCACCCCCAAAGCATCCTGATTTGGGGTAACCCCCCCAGCTTCAAGGTTTATGTCCCCCCTCCCGAGCTATAGTCTGTGGCCCCCTGCTCTAAGGTGACAGCAGTAGAGGTATTTCCTCTCTATTAGCAGCTGTTTTATGAACCCTCTGGCACTAGTGTCTGGCTTTTAACCTGAGGCAGCTATCCAAGGAATATTCAGCCCCTTTGTCTGACAGGATCCCGCTGGTCTCATCAGTCCGCTGTTGAAGCCCAGTAGACAGGTTGCCGGAGGAGCAACAGTGCAGGCTTTGCTGGCTTGGGTCTGCAAGTCCCTTGGGCAGTTGCCCTGTAGGTGCTTGGCCAGGGCCATTAATGCATTCAAATAGGGGCCACCAGGAAGTACC
This sequence comes from Gastrophryne carolinensis, assembly GCA_027917425.1. Lineage (NCBI taxonomy): Eukaryota > Metazoa > Chordata > Amphibia > Anura > Microhylidae > Gastrophryne > Gastrophryne carolinensis. Next base: position 510,357,004 of record CM051235.1, on the reverse strand, counting down.
AAGTGTTGTAGGATATAACAGTAATGCTGTTATGCAGTAATGTCAGGTTTCAAGCTATCCCTAATTAAAGTATAAGTCTGGTCTCCTGGGCACAAAAAAAAGTGATTCACTTCACGAGCATCGGGCGGCTGTACTCTGCAGTGTTTCTGCACTGTAAGCTACTTCCCTGAACATGACTGACTGCCTAGTCAGCCAGTCAGCGCAGCAGCAGCGTTGTCTTCTTGAGTGGCCACCGAATGCCCAGCAATAGTCAGCATTATTTGAGATATATATATATATATATATATATATATATATATATATATATATATTAATGGAAGGCTTAATACACCCTATAGTGCCACTTGAAAGAATCCTGGTATTGGACAGTAAAGAAGAGGGGGCAGTTAGGTGTATGGATTAAAGATGTACTTGCTATTTTATTTGAGGTAAAGATTATACATAGTCGTAAGCCTGTTGACCCTTTCATATGAACTACTACAAAGCAGAGAGCTGCTTCTGTTCTATTGGTCAATGGCCTAGTATGTGTGTGATTGTTCTGTTGTGAGGTCATCTTGGTAGCCCGGACCCTAGGCCTATGTCTTTGGCTAGTGTCTCCTGACACTAGCCAAAGACATAGACCAGCTGATCATTTTGACCCAGTTGCCTTGGAATTGTATTTGTTGGTGGGTGTCAGGTGATGACATGCTAGAGCTCTGCAGATATGTTTTACCCACTGATGCTTCCTGAAGATATGTAAGTTACAGAAGTTTTCTTTTGCTGTTGTTTGAAGGTTGCAGCCTTTTGAGACAGTGTGCTTAGGCACATACCAGAGTTGCAATATCTTGTTGATTTGGCCCCTGCTTTGCGACTGCAACTGTCCTTCCAATTATCTGATGTATTGCATGTTGTTTGATGAGACTTTGACTGCATTCAACAAGGAAGGAATGGACTTTTTGTGACAAAACTAAAGGCCACATGACGTGAAGGGTGTTTCTAGTCCTGAAGGCAAGGTTTAGGTGTAGCTAAAAGCCACACATATCTTGTGGTTGAATTTCTTCACTAGGGCCCCAAGAAATTATTTTATATGTACCATAATTCATGGCTTTCCAGTCAATGAATGCAAATTCTGGAGACTGATCAATGTTTCTAGTGCGTAGCATTAGTACCAAATAGATTTAACCATTGCAAATACATAAACATTTTTTTAGGCATAGGGTTTTTCTGCCGCTAAAAAATGTCATTCTCATGGAAGTGCATGCCCTGATTGCAACTTGATACCTTCTGGAAGAGGAGAACCACCGGGGATCACATGGTCTGTGCTCAGCCGAGTTTATTAGTCCTTGTAAAAGGCACCCTGAATCTGTGTCCCAATGGTAGAACACTGGTAGAATGGCCTGGGCAGAATCTCTAAGGTTCTTGAAGACTCTGGATTAACTACGTAGCAGTTAGTTGAAGATGTTCTCTCCCGCTCCGATTATTTTCTGCAGTTGTTGTTTGTCCTTTTTGTTGGTTCCTCAATACCAGCAAAGAAAAGATGTGAATAAAATGGATTTCATTTAGACTGTGTTGCATATAGGCATTCCTTTCTGAGGCCATAATGCCTCTCCGGAAGTAAAGACTTTGCTGGGCTTTCTTCAGTACAGTGTCAACATGTATCCCCCACTTCAGGTTGTGTGTGATGTCATGTGATCGCCATGAACTGAGGATCAGATTGCTGATTAGGAAAGGTTGCTGTTATTTAAACGTTAAATAAAATATATCTCCTTACCTCACAGGAATAATGGAAGATTTTTTTTTTTGCTCCTTTTTAAAGGTTAAACCAACAGAAACAATAAACTAACAAAACTTGCAATTAAAATGGAAAAAAACGAAAACAAGGACATGGTTGGAAAGAGAATAATGGAGAAAAGCATAATTTTTAAAGGTGTTTTTTTTTTTTTTTTTATTCTCACTTAAAGTGGACCAACACCGAGGATTTTGACTATCCTGGGTTTTGGTCCACTTCGGTGGGGCACCCCGATCGGGGGTGCCCCACTGTGTGAAACCCCCCAGAAAGCCCCGAAAACTCACCTCTCCCCGCTCCCACGTGACCGCTGCAGCCAATCCCCGGCGGCGGACAAGCGAGAGGCAGCGCCGGACAAGCAGAGCACGTCCTCCGCCGCCGTCCCTCTTACAGGGAGCGCACCCGCGCCAGCCATTCACAAACGGCTGGCGCGGGAGCACGCCCTGCTAGAGGGGCGCACGGGAGGTGGCGGCGGCCGCGCATGCGCCCCTGGAACGTGGAAAAGGTAGGATTTTGGGCTTCCTGGGGGGTTTCACCCCGCGGGACATCCCGATTTCGGATGCCCTGCGGGGAGGGATCTGATTGGCCCGGGAATCTTATAGATTCCCGTGCCGATCCCCCCTGGGTGTTGGTCCACTTTAACTTTTAGATGCCCCTAATCCCAAGGGCCATTAAGCAATACCTTGTGCTGCCTTTAAATAAAGGACTGTTTTTGCTGGGAAAGTGGCTAGCTTTTCTTTCAGTGGACCATACAAATGCACAGGCATTTAAAATGAGATGTTCTTGTTGATTCCAGACTACCGTTAAAACCTTGAATAATGCAAAGCGTGCACGCTAAAGTCATTTATTTATTTTTTTGCCACTAGTGTGGAAATGAGGTAGGAAGCCTTACATGGAGAAGGGAAATGAAGAAAGTTAGCAAGAAATAGAAAGTGAATTTTATTAATTTTTTGGCCGAATCCCCTGCAGCTGGCACTACGCATAGCATATGGTGTTGTTACCCAGGCCAATAACTCATCTACCTATTTAGTAGCCCTTATGAAACACGTCTTACTGGACTGTGTGGTGAAGGAAACGAAAACTTTATTATGTGTAATAACATTCTGACCAAGGTCTCAAGCATGTACAATTACTTCATTTTTATTATCCATTATTAGCTGCTGGCATACAAAAGCTCTATAAAAGGCTTGCAAGGAATGTGATAGTTGTTTTGGTGGTGAGAGCACCTCCTTGTTTATTTGGCCTTTTGTGCTCTGCTGAGAGCCAGCTTGTTTTGGTTTGAGAAAGTTTGGTGGTCGAGGCCAGGCTATTACATGCCACACAGTGAGGAAAGGATCTGGCTTTTGAGTTAAATAGAAACATATTTTAGAACATGTTGTCAAGTATGTTCATGTTTGTGGTTATAATTAGGCAAGTTTTATGTCAGCATTGATGAGGCTTATCTTATTTTGGGAAAGTTCACCTTTAAACTCCTGAAAAAAATGAAATGTAAAATGAAAAATATTTACACCCTTTTAAAACTACAATATACTTTTTTATATCATTCTTTATAAAGCATATTCATAAGAAATATGGGTCTAGGACAGAATGAAGAAGGGTGATGTAATGGCCAGATACTTTGCTTTTGGGCCCCTGGAGTTAACCCTTTCAGTACAAGCCTACATACACTTGTTGGCAAGCAGTTTTAAGAATTTTGCACTATATATAACTGATTTTTGCAGTTCCTATCAAGGGTTACGCCCTTTAAAAAAACGTGTGGAATCCCACTTCTCCAGCAAAACCAGTCCCAAGTACCAACTATGTGGGTTGGCAGACCTGGGCTCTGATGAGGATACCCGGGTCCCTGTTGACACTGATAGACTGTTGGACATTTTTGAGACTTTGCACATCACCCCCCTAAGGTGGCAAAGAGGAAGCACGGTGAGCTCTTCCGCCCTGACAAGCAACGCTTGGAGTTCCCGGAGCAGGGCCATTTCTCCAATATGGTGCTCAAGGAGTCGGAACGTCCTAACAGATTGCCCACGGTGCCCAAGGGCGTCCTGTTTGTGCCGCAGCCATTACGGCCATTGCCCTTCAGAAGAAGATCAAGCGTCTCGCAGATGGCGCCATGGCTGGTAGGAGGAGGGAGGATTATAGGGCCCTCCTGCTTTGCTCTGATTTTGTTGCATTTGTGCTGTCTGCCATGGATGATGCCATCCGGCTGGGCGGTAGGGCTTCGGCCCTCCTGGTGGCTATGCACCGATCTGTTTGGTTGCGCCAGTGGGCAGCTGACGCTGCGGCTAAGAGGTTTCTCATCGGGCTTCCCTTCGCGGGGCTTCATCTCTTTGGTGATCGTCTGGATGTCCTGACCAAGGATGGTAGGTTACCTCAGCGTAGGAAGCTGCCTCTGCCCTTTCTGGGGCCCTCCGCTTCCTTCCCCTCCTTTTCGTGCTTCCAGAGGAGGTTGTGGCTCCCTCTTCTCGGGTAGCCGCAGAGATTCTTGGGGCCGTGGCAGATCCCGTGGTCGTCCCAGTCTCTCATGGGGTCCCAAGCCCCCTCCCAAGGCCCCTCAGGCATGAGGAGGCGCCCTCCCCTGTCCGGGTGGGGGGACATCTTCGGCTCTTTGCTCACGTCTGGAGGCTTCGCGTCTCAGACCGGTGGATTCAGGAGGTGGTGTCCTCCGGTTACAAGATAGAGTTTGCAGCCTGGCTGCCCCCAAGATTCCTCAGATCCCGAATGTCTCAATACCCTCTGTCAGCTCAGGGTTTGCGCCTAGCAGTTCAATGCCTGTTGGAGTCAGGAGTCGTCTGCCAGGTACCTTACCAGGAACAGGGTCAGGGGTACTACTCCAATCTTTTCACAGTGCCCAAAAAGGACGGTTCTCTGAGGCCCATCCTGGGTTTGAAGGGTCTCAACAGGTTTGTCCGGTTCAAGCACTTTCGCATGGAGACGCTACGCTCTGCTGTCAGCACCCTCCGGCCGGGCGACTTCATGACCACTGTGGACATCAAGGATGCCTATCTTCATGTACCAATCTTCCCAGGTCACCAGAGATTTCTGAGGTTCGCTCTGGAGGATCAGCACTACCAGTATGTGGCCTTACCGTTCGGTATCACCTTGGCGCCTCGGGTGTTCACCAAGGTGCTGGCGGCCGTAATGGCACTTCTGAGGAATCGGGGGATTCGCATTCTCCCTTATCTGGACGACATTCTCATTGCTGCTCAGTCTCTTCATCAGGCCGAGAAGGATACTCAGGTGGTGACCTCCACTCTCGAGTCCTTCGGCTGGGTGATCAACTATCCCAAGTCTTCACTGTCTCCGTCTTTGGCGAGGTCCTTTCTGGGCATGACTCTGAATACCTCTCAGGTCAAGGTATTTCTCCCTTATGTCTTTTATTCTCTTTTCAGTTTAGTAACACCAGTTCTTTGGACCCCTAAAATACCAAGAGAACCTACCCTTAATTAATATTCAGGGAGGCATCATGAGCATCAGGGGGTGAGGACAACTAAAATCAAGGAAGAAGTAGTTGTGGTTATTATGGTGGCTTTAAAAAGTGGTGGCCTGGCAGAACATATAATAATTCACATAATAGGCACAGTTTTGTAACATGGCTGTTGCATCCATATTTTCCAGGGAGAGAGGTCTCCTGAGACTTACACTTTACTTAAAGCCTACCAGAGAGTACTTAATAAATTTCCATAGGTCTTAAATTTTTATGCTGTTTTAATTCTATTACGTTTTTAAAATATTTTTGGAAAATCCGCCTTACACTTACTTACAGTCAGGTAAGTCCCAGTGAAAGCACTTCTAAAATGCCAGGAGCCTATTTATCCAGCGTTTGGTGGCTACCATTGGAGACTGACTGCTTAGTAAGTCAATCACTACTTGTAGTCATTCTGCTGCTGCACTGATTGGCCGACTAAGCAGTCAGTCATGGTTGGGGCAGCATCTTGGAATGCGAAAGCACTGCTCCTCTCTTGGAAACTGAAGGTTTGCACCAGTCATGTGTGGAATCAGGGTTTACTTGAGGCTGGACTTACACTGTAAGTTTAACTATTTAGAGAACTGAATATTGGTTGGCCTTTTAAGACCAAAGCTGATGCCAGCTAAATGGTTTTATTTAACACCAGGTTAAAATAAAACAACTTGTTTTCTTTTTCTTGAAAGAAGAAAAAAAATTGGTCAGTTTGGTGGTGGAACAAATGAATTGATTTTGATTTCATGGGCTGTACTTGGCTGAGGAACTGATGGAGCTCAAGCTAAAGAAAATTTCTGTAGTCTGCTATGTGGTGTAAATATTGGTGGTACAGGACAGGTGGTACAGGACAGCAGTCAGTTTATGGATCTGCTGCATGACAGTCTTATAGAGATTCATTTTGGAGAAATTAGCAATTTACTTCTCATAGGTAATTGGGCTCAATATACTTTTAATAGTGACCCTAGCAGACTAAAGTAAATGGCTTCATAGTGGGCTGCTGGGTGATGATTCAAAACTGTGTGAGACCCCCCAGATCACCCATGAAAAACTCCTGTCCAGGCTCTTGTCCAATCTGAGCCTTTGCCATGCATATTAATGATTGGCAAATGGCTCTGTTTGTAGTTTTATTTCATTTGAAAAGCTATTATTGGTGATAATGTAATTCCACCATATCAGCATGGCCGATTTGTGCATCTGGTGTTTAAAACTAGTTCTTGAGCTTGTTTCCCATGGCATGTACATGCCCTGATATGTCTTTGATGCCTGTCCACCATTTGCTAGCAAATTGGTGAACAAGGCCCAGCCCTGTCTCTGTCATTGTTACCGCAGTGCACCATGCTCCATTCACTTTGACAGAAGGTGTGTGCCAGGCTCTCCAGCAGGTGGCTGGGACACATGATTCGGTGAGTATCAGGCATCTGGACCTTGGCAAATGTGCTGTGTAGGTGAAGAGGTACTGTATGTTTCACCATGTAAGATGTACCTGCACATAAGACAAACCCTGGATTTGGAGCAGAAAAATTAGAAAAAAAAATAATCTGAACCAAATGGTGTGTTAACCCCCTCCCCCCTACCAATCACCCTATTATAGACAGTGTGCAGAATTCCCCCAATCACACCATTACAGACCCCACATTATAGGCAGTGACCAGTATTACACATTAAAGGCAATGAGGGGCATCCCCAATACAGGCAGTGTGCAGGCATCCCCAATACAGGCAGTGTGCAGGCATCCCCAATACAGGCAGTGTGCAGGCATCCCCAATACAGGCAGTGTGCAGGCATCCCCAATACAGGCAGTGTGCAGGCATCCCCAATACAGGCAGTGTGCAGGCATCCCCAATACAGGCAGCGTGCAGGCATCCCCAATACAGGCAGCGTGCAGGCATCACCAATACAGGCAGTGTGCAGGCATCACCAATACAGGCAGTGTGCAGGCATCCACAATACAGGCAGTGTGCAGGCATCCACAATACAGGCAGTGTGAGTGGCATCCCCAATACAGGCAGTGTGCTGGCATGCCCAATACAGGCAGTGTGCTGGCATGCCCAATACAGGCAGTGTGCTGGCATGCCCAATACAGGCAGTGTGCTGGCATCCCCAATACAGGCAGTGTGCTGGCATGCCCAATACAGGCAGTGTGCTGGCATGCCCAGTACAGGCAGTGTGCTGGCATGCCCAATACAGGCAGTGTGCGGGCATCCCCAATACAGGCAGTGTGCTGGCATGCCCAATACAGGCAGTGTGCTTGCATCCCCAATACAGGTAGTGTGTAGCATACCCCGAAAAACAAACAAAAAGATCTTGTGGCGGCTGCAGAGGCGGGGAGCTGCGGCGCCCAGCAACCCCAAGCTCAGAGCGATTCGGTTCTGGCTTCTGGGTGGGCGTGGCCTTTGACTCCAATGACGCTGGCAGGAGTCACAGGCTACGCCCCCAGGGCCGTAATCGGCCTGCTATGAACTTTTCTGCCGCTCCTGCTCTTGTCATTGGACGCTGGCAGGAGTCACAGGCCTTGCCCCCAGAGCCGTAATCGGCCTGCTATGAACTTGCCAACCTCGCTCTGATCTTGCAGGAGCGGTGGCTAAGGAGGCGCCGCCCCGCAGCCCCAAGCTCACAGCGGTCCGGTTCTGGCTTCTGGGTCGACGTGACCTGTGACTGGCCACGCCCTACCCAGGGGCCGGAACCCAAATCGCTCAGAACTTGCAGCGGCTACAGAGGAGGCAGGCAGCAGAGTGCGTCTTATAGGGCAAAAATACGGTGCATATATTTATGTTTTCCTGGACAGAAACTCGATATTGCACACTTGCATACATAAAATGTGCCTATTCTGTAATGATTTGTATTTAACAACACAACTAAAGAGTTTTTGTTGTGCTTTACTTTTTTTATCAGATACTATGTTAAATGTGGTTATATATTAGCAATATTAAATATGCCAGCAGAATGTATTTTACCAATATTGCAAACAAAGCAAGCCTGACAGTACACACCTGCTTAGCAATATGCGCTCACTTATTTCGCACATCTTTTCCTGCTGCTTTTTCTTCTTACTTCTCTTAACTAACAGATGACAATCACATCATACAGCTTTTGATCTGACAAAATGGCCCATTTCATCAAGTCGCTAGCAGTCCATTGAATTCAATTTCCCTCTGCAGTGTTTTAGTCAAAATGACAAAAAAAGGTTCCTTTACATCAAGCATTGTGAGTAAGTGAATCGGTATGGGCTTACCGGGCTGTTTACATACTAACTTAATTGTAATTTAAATGCCCCTTTCATTCCATAAATATAGCTACAGGCTTTTCATTTCTTTTCAGCTTTCAGTGCAGTTTATATGTAAACTGGAATCACTTGCTTCATAAAGTGAATTTCTGTTGGAAATAATATAGTATATATCAAAATCTAGATAGGTAATGGGAAATTGATTGTGACAATACAATATTAGAAACACATCTCCATAATATTTTATTTATTACACTTTCCACCTTTGGCTGTCAAGGGAAAATATTTCATCTTAGACTGCAAACTCTAGTCTGTTGAGAGTTTGACCTCAATATTCTCACACAAATGAATATAGTGTGTTAGGTAGCGTCCTTTTTTTCCCTGTGTAAAATCATGCATAAAAAACAATTCATTTAAAGCATCTAAATGTTTCAAAATTACTGCAGGTAATTTTTACAGTTTAATTCCTCTGAGACGCCATTTTAAATGAACCCATAATTCAATTTTCAGACTTTGCATTTCAAATTTTTATGTTGAAAGTAATTTCCTCTCTTGCTTAAGTTGTGCTCAGTACCAGATTCATAAAATGTGTATGATGTATGTCTGTAGAATCAGTCACTATGTTAGGATCTTAATAATAAATATGCAAAGGAGAAATTAAATGATTTTTCTCTTCAGTAGTTCAGTTTAACATTGATTTTTTTTTAAATAAATGACTTTTGCATTACGACAAAGGATTTCATTTTCGTCTTTTTCTGTTAGAGCAAAAAACAGGATTTTTTTGAAATGTTCAAAAAAAACAAATATATATATTTTCTGTGTATTTTATATAATTTTTATCTTAACTTATTTGACCTTTTTACTTATTTTTTTTTTTTAGTTTCTTTCGGTGTGCAGGTTCCCTCATGTATTCTGTAGGGTTTTCTTTTTCCTCAACTTTTTTTTTTTAAGTCTTCAATTAACGGCAAAGCCAGCTCTACTTGAGTGGTTCTTGTGAAGAAGAAGAAGAGGAAAAAAGGAAGCCATTATCAGTCCAGAAGATAGGCACTTTTGAGCATAATAGAAGATGGCCACCATCATTTTCACGCTTACAGATTTTTCATTCTGAAGTTTTTTTCTTTGCTTTTAACTTTAGGCTGCAGTTTTCCCTTTTTTTACGTCTGGCCCTTCCATACAACACTCCAAGTATCCAGTTTTATTAATGTCTAGAAGCGTAAATCACAGTCCCATATATTGTCACTAAAGGATTACTTCAAGTGACTGAACTCGGCGGTTATCTGTTTGAGTTTTTGCAGCCAGGTCATCTCTAGGGACAGGGAACAAGCTTTCTGCCCCCTTAACTGTCGAGTGGATGGCTTTAGCCAGACTACTTTTTGTGATTGATGTATATTCTCTGTTGCTGTTGAGAACTCCTGGCAACAAGCTGATGCAAAAATATAAAATAGCTTGGAGATGCTGCTTCCCTTTTAGAGGGGGGTAAAGAATATGTTCAGTATATAAATAATAGTGTAAATAAGTTAGATGTTATGTAATTTTTAAATTTAATTTAGGTGCTTTCTATTTTTATAAGTTGCAGTGAAATTAGTGGTGACTTAGGGTTGTGGCCTAAAGGGGGGGTCTGTAAGCGATAAATGAAGAATACTTATCTTACTTCCTATTCAGATGATCCTTCCTAGCCCACTGTGGCGCGGCTTATGCATTCTGTGTACCTTGGTCCTTTTCTTCTTCCAGGGCCCTGCTGTTTTAACAGTGGCTCATCTAGTCTCTGGAGCTGTGATGTTAGTAGACTTTTCAACACTAAAGGCTCACCATGCTTTCTCTGTATTCAACAGTGGCACCACTCTCCTTCATCCTACTTTCTTGATACCCCAAGGGCTGATCTACTCCAGTTCCTTCACTGTCAGTTGATAGGTGGGCTTCACAGTCAACCTTGGTGCCAGCCACTGGTTTCAGTCACAGCACAGGCTTGCTTATTATTTGGCAGCAGGGGGTGCACTACATGACTGCCCATCATTGATATTCTATCGGTGAAGGATGCTCATATACACTGCAGAGGGCAGTGCTCTCAGCCTGAAGCTTATACTTGGATTAGCTTGTTTTATTTAGTGTATGCAAGCTGCATTGACTTGTAGTATGTTTAATATTTTGAGCAGGGACATAATTAAGTAATATACTTACCTAACCCCTGGGGGATCTTCCACGCCTAGTTCTTTCCTTTTTTTTTTTGAGGTCACCATTCTTTCCACTTCTAATGGCTCATAATAGAGGTCTAGCCCTGCTGATCTTTCCTGCTCGATACCCATAAATAAAAATGCACTCTGCCGCACCAGCATGCTTCCTCAGACAGAAGTGGACAGCCTTAGTGCCCTGGATCTTCTTTGGTCATCATGGCTGCTTGTCAAGCAAACCTCTATAATGAAATTAAAAAAAAAAAAAACTGGAAAACTCTGTATTGAGAAAAAATGTGCTTAGATATATACATGTTTGGCCTGAATTATTTTCTCCTTTGGCATATTGAGCTCTGTAGGTATACCAAATATACTACTCTTTGCTGAGCTCTGAGTGCAGGTTGAACATAATGAAAAGGTTATAGAAGTGGTTTTAGATCTGCAGTTTGCTTGGATTTTTTAAATGTACATAATTTTTCATGTTTTAACATATCATTTCACAGTCGAACTCTTTTTATTGGAGGTTATGTAGGGAAACAATAACTTTCTCAAAAGAAAATGTACAGCATTTTTGGCCCTATAAGGCCTACCTGTCAATAGGATGCTCTCAGGGTTTAGAGGACAACAAGAAAAAAAAATATTCTGAGCCAAATGCTCCCAATCACCCCATTACAGACAGCGTTCTGCATCTCTGCAGGCAGTGAAGGGCATCCCTCATTACGGGCAGTGAGCGCTGTCCCTCATTACAGACAGTGAGCGGCATTCCTTGTTACAGCCAGTGAGCGTCATCTCTAATTACAGGTAGTGAGGGGCATCCTCCATTACAGGAAGTAAACGCCATCCCTCATTACAGCCAGTGAGAGGCATTCCCCCTTTACAGGCAGTGAGAGGCATCCCTCATTACAGGCAGTGAGAGGCATCCCTTATTACAGGCAGTGAGAGGCATCCCTCATTACAGGCAATGAGGGACATCCCTCATTACAGACAATGAGGGACATCCCTCATTACAGCGAGTGAGCGTCATCTCTTATTACAGCCAGTGAGAGGCATTCCTCATTACAGCCAGTGAGAAGCATTACTCATTACAGCCAGTAAGGGACATTCCTCAATACAGGCAGTGAGGGGCATCTCTCATTACAGGCAGTGAGGGGCATCCCTCATTACAGGCAGTGAGCATTATCTCCCATTACAGGCAGTGAGGGGCATCCCTCATTACAGGCAGTGAGGGGCATCCCTCATTACAGGCAGTGAGCATCATCTCTCATTAACAGGTAGTGAGGGGCATCCCTCATTACAGCCAGTGAGAGACATCTCTCATTATAGGCAGTGAGAGACATCCCTTATTACAGGCAATGTGTGGCATCCCTCATTACAGCCAGTGAGCGGCAACTCTCATTACAGGCAATAAGTGGCATTCCTCATTACAGCCAGTGAGCAGCAACTCTCATTACAGGCAATAAGGGGCAGTGAAGGGCATCTCTTTTTACAGGCAGTGAGGTGAATCTCTCATTAGAAGCAGTAAGTTGCACCCCCCCCTTACACCCTGCCGCGTATACACACACACATCCCTTATCAGTTATCATCTGCTGCTGCTTACACACACTTTACCAATGTCCTAAGCCACCACACACATGTTCTGCTTCAGTGCCGTGGGTGGGCGTGTCCTGTTAATTGACGCTGATTCTATAAAGGTCATGCCCATCCGCATCTGGGAACCAGTGCTGTGCACTGGGAACTTAAGTGTGTGTGGCACTGGCGGCAGAAGCCAGTAAGGTATGCGTTGGGCAGCAGCAGCAAGTGACTGCTCACTGGAAAAGGATCAACGAACCTTAAAGGGACGCCCAGGCAAAGAGTTAATTTAACCTGGTTTCTGCTCTCCCCATGCTGACTGTAAGGAGCTACATCATTCAGCCTGCTTTATATTTTCTAACAAGCCCAAGTGAACTATCTTTCTTGTGCTTGGCCTCTAATGCTAGAATGAGTCATTAGCTCTGCTACTGCCTTACTGTATCTCTACTATTGGTGACTGTGAATTCAAACAGGGGACCAGGAAAATTGAGCCCATGAAAAAGGCTTAAGTTCAATAGGGCTTAATTGGGAATGGAAAGTGCTGGTGACTAAACGATGGAACTCTTTATATGAAAGAAAAAAGATATATCTATTCCTCCTCATATAAGTTTATTAAATACATTAATATTCAATATTCGATTAGCCATTTGGCTCATTTCCTAGCTTGTAAACCTATTACATTCAATACAATTTATATCACAAATGTATAAATAATATATATATATATATGAGAGAGAGATACACACACACACACACTCATTCATATTACTGTAAATGTATGATTTTTGTAATACCAATTCTTGACCTTTTTATAACCTTTACATTTTAGTAGTTGTCAAATTTAATAATTTTATATTTTATAGTGTTACTGCAATAGTTCCTTGCAGTCATTTTGATGCGTATTTCTTTTTTTTTTCATGCTATTTTCCCTTCGCTTGCCTTTTTTCCTTGGTTAGCTTACTTGAGAAGTTTGCTTGGTCACAAAAGTCCCTTGGGGATCTATTCAGGACAGCATGTGCAGCCAGCCCTTGAAACCATGTCAAATGGTCCCTAGATCCTGAAAGGATGACTACTTTAAAGCTTTATCAAACCAGCACCTCAACATGAGGTTTAAAGTTGAGAATTGAAATCTAATATTTACAAACCACACAATATGGGATATATATATATATATATATATATATCAGTATGCATCTGTGTATGCTGAAAAATTATTAGGAATAGTCATGTCGTTCAGCTGCTGTTGTTTCCTTTGTCCAACATTTAATATATATATTTACTTCTTACTATTTCATTTTTTTACATACCATGTTTTATACGGTTTTACATTTTAATTAAACTCTATATTGTAATATTTATTTTGAATCATTGAGGACTTAAATAAAAGTATACACTTAAATAATTGTTTGCACCAGGAAAGTTGAGGGCCAGGGAAAACAGAGGCACAGAAATATAACAGAAAAGATGTGTTTTGTCACCCAGCTTGTGGCTGTGTTAAGATGATACCTTTATTAGCTAGCCAATGTTTAATGCTTGCATACCAATCGAAGGACAAAGCGTAAAGGCTAGGAGCAGGGAGAAAGCAAGGTCTTAAAATGACTCGCATAAACATAACTAAGTGCAGTGTCCGATTTTCAAGTCCAACCAGGCATAAATCATTTGTCAGTGTGATAAGGGACACGAAAATGACAAGGAAGTCAGGCTATAATGGATGAGCCCGGCTGCAAGCGATAAGGTGGGGGCAGTTAACCCTTGGATGCCTGAAGGCCCTCCAAATTATTGTGAATGGTCAACAGAATGCGGTCTATTATTAAATTATTAAGATAACTAACCTCCGCTTTCCTTGCACATTTCTGCAATTTTCCATTGTTTTCTTCAATTGTCTTTCAGTTCAAATGTGAATCCTGTACATTTCAGACAATAAACCGTCTTTAGGTTATTTTTCTGATTTACACAACTTGGCCATCAAGGCAACAATACCTTTAACGCCATTTAAAAAAAAGAAATGCTAATTTCATCTAGATTCAGAAACGTCATGCTTTCCTCTCCTCTGCATGCATGAAAACAGTGCTGGGCTGGAGTATCTTGGGCCCACCAGAGATTCCATTCTTGGGACCGACCAGAGTAGATTATTATTTGGCTCTTCAGAGAAAATCACTCTTGGGTCCCCTCAAATGAAATCATTCTTGAGGCCCACAAGAGAAAACATTTTGGGATCCACCAGAGGAAATCATTCTTGAGGCCCACCAAATGATATCATTTTTGGGCCCACTACAGGAATCATTCCTGAAGCCCATCAATGGAAATCATTCTTGAGGCCCATCAGAAAAATCATTCTTGGGGCCCACCATAGAAAATCATTCTTGGGGCCCAATGCAGGACCATTCTTATTGGTGGTGCTGTACAATATAAAGTATAGTGTTTATTAAAGTCATATTCCAGTCAAAGAAAAAAAAACTCTATACTCACCTTTAATTCCCCACAGGCTATCATTCCTAGTTCAGTGCCCCCAAATTTACCGGAATGCCCAATGCCAGACCGTGGCGCGTGTCGCTTCCTCTACCGTCACATTGATGCAAGACACCACTGTGCTGTTACTGACAATGGCGTGCCCCTGCCATTGTCACATAAACTATGCCACGCCCTCTTCACTACAGTGGAAGGGGGCATACCATAGTTTATATAAACATGGCACAGGGCTCACCATAGTCAGCAATAGCATAGCGGTTTCCTGCGTCGATGCAGTGGCGGAGGAGGGAGCGGGTCTGGCATCGGTAAGCTTCTCAGCACCGGACTAGCAGTGATAGCCTACGGGTGATTGAAAGGTGAGTATAGCATTTTTTTTCTTTGCCTGAAGCATTAAATAACAACAACTACTATCTGAATAACATACTGAGCGAACACCTCAGACAAACCAAAAACACTGTGTTAGCCTTGGACCTCCTGTACTACCCAGAAGGTGGCCCTGACTCAGAGGATCCTCCGGTCTTCTGGTGGACCAGGACCAGTCTGACATTTCAGCAATGGGGAGCACTTCAACCTAACTGCCATTATGTGAATTAATTAGCATATGGCTGCCATTCACCATAATACCACTTCCTGTTGTTGTTTCCTGGTGTTTTTATGGGTATTGGGAAAAGGCTGAGGTAAAAAAAGGAACACAGGCTGTTTTGGGGTCCTGGACTGGGGATGAAAGTTGACTACATAAACTTCCTTTTTGAGTATAGGTGCACTTTAATTGTACTGAAACATGAAAAGGTCATGTAGGGAACATATTCCATATGACAGGGTCAGACTTGAGTACCTTGGGCCCATCGGAGCAAATCATTGTTGCGTTATTTATTTTTCTTTAGTGGACATGGATATAATTCAAGGCCATGCTCAATCACATTGTTGCACAATATGAAGTGCCATTATATACCACAAGTAATTTATTGAATAAACAATGAGCTCACAGACCACTTTGGACAAACCAAAAATATATCCTAAAACTAACTACACCTGCAGTGTGTGAAAAGATATAGGATCAGATCTGCTATGGTTTAAATAAAGGAGGTTTTTTTTCTTCCAATCCATTCCAGGCACTCCTTACACTTGGGATTACCTCCTTGCCGATTGGATGTGACTGCAAGACAAAAAAGGCGTGGCCCCTCCCGTCCCCATAAGTAGCAGCTGCCTCCTAACCTAGATCAGTTTTTCTTTCTTGCAGTTGCAAGTGACTGTGAAGGTTGTTCAGGAATTCGCTCTCAAGGATTGGCAGCAAACGGGGGATTGCACCCTGTCGGCTTCCTGCATAGCCTTATTCCCACGGATCCCCCAGACCCAATTGTGCCTCCCACAGCTTCTGGCTGTTCTGAGGTTCGTGAAGGTAAGGTGGAAGCTCCGGGGTCTTGGGGCGCTTACAGAGTGTATATGCTCTGGGCTGCAAGCTTTTTGAAAAGTAAGACAGCCACAGGTTTCTCTCTGGTGTACCTGCTGAGGAACATTTTTTATTTTTTTAGTTTCAACACGTCCTTCTTCCAAGTTAGGTAGGTTTTTTTCTTTTCAAAAAAAAAAAAAAAAGATGTTGGTATGCCTTTTAGGCGTGTGGCTGATGTCACGCAGGGGGCGGAGCTTAACACGGAACCACAAGGCCGTGTTACTTCAGTGTGTCTCTCTCCGGGCTGGAGGGAGGTTGTGTTCAGGCTCCCCTGCACTGTTAGCGTATAGCAGCCTGGCTGACATGAGGCTGCTATTGTGTTTGCGTTGCGGCGGCGATGGCAGCTGCCACCGCTGGCCAGGCCGTTTGCTGGATTTTGATCATGTTGAGCTTAAGGGCTCTGGGTGTGGGGATAGCGGCCGCGGAGACATGTGGCAGCGGCGGCCATCTCGGGCCGGGCCGCTGGTTCCCTTAATCCCATACTTCTTGGAGCCTAGGGGCTCTTTGTGTGCAGCCTTTGCAGAGTGCGGCTGCGGCTGCAGCCATTGTGGCTTAGGTCACTGGCCTTCTAAGAGACCCAAGAGGGGTAAGCTTAGGGGCTTATGGATTGCGGGCTGGTCCCGCTGTTTTTATATATTTATGCAGCTTCTTGGCCTTTTGCTTCAGAATATATATATATATATATATATATATATATATATATATATATATTATGTGTTAGTCATACTATTCCCAGTATGTCACACACCCCTGTGAGACCCCATACAAAGGGGTAGGTGGTGTCCGGGTTGGTGATTCCGGCTTGGGATGCCCCGTCCCTCTTACCCTTTCACCTATTGGTGTGGGTTCTCCCCCCTACCATGTCCCTCTGTGCCCCTTGGGTGGGGGGGGAGGCCTTTTCTCCTGTGGGTTGTTTTACTTTATTTGGGGGAAAAGGTGTGTGGATTGTGTGTGTGTATGTTTGTATGTGTTTTTGCGGCCGTTGTTGCTGGACCGGTTTCACTTTTCAACAGGTGCTCGTTGTGGCCCGTGCACCCCCCCCACCCCCCCCCATGAGGCCGGGTTTTCTTAAGCACTCTTTCCGGCCTCGCTGCCTGCTTTGCTGCTCTCCCCCTCATTCCCTTGCTGCTGTGAGGGTTGATGGTCGCTGCTTTGCTGCGGTGAGTGGATTTTATTTATTTCACCATTTTTAACTGCTATGGTGGGTGATGTGCATGTTGACACTTATGTCTGTTCTCATGTCTTCTAGGTGGGATCCCTTCTTTTGAAGTTTAAAGAGGGAGTTCTCCCGGTCCTAGGGTCCCTTAGAGTTTAATTTAGGGTTTCCCAAAAAAAAAAAAAATCCTCCCACTTGGGACCTGAAGGGGCATCCCGGGTAGCTTAATAGCATAAATCCCTCTGGTCATTGCGAATACATTAAAATCACCATATGGAGGCTTCTCAGGATACCGGGCTCGGGCTCCCCTCAGGGCAACCCTGGCAGTGTGTGGGATGTGGGGCATCCCTTGCGGGGGATAATGTACTTGTTTGCATACCTTGTGCTCAGCGGGCCATAACGCAGCAGTCAGGGCCCAGGCGTCTGGGTCCAGGGTCCAGGCCTCATCTCCTTCCCCACCCTGCCTTATCCGTACCCCTAGTGATGTTGTCACAGGTGGGGAGTCGCAATCTGATGTATGTGCCAGACTGGCTAATATTGAGAAATTTATTTCTGGCTCTGTTGCCAGAAAGGCCTCGGCTAAGCGAAAGCATTTGTCTCCAGCCGCGCTGGTCTTTGAGTTTGATGATTATGATTTTCTTGACTGGTCTGATTATTCCCCGCTAGAAGAGGGGGAATTATTTGAGGATTCTGAGGGTTCTGACAATCAGCAGTTTGTTGGTGCTGATACTGAGCAAGGGCAGGGGGATGCTGTGGATACCCCGAAGGTCTTGGCTCACCTTTTTGAGGTTCTGGCAAATTCTCCTCCTGAAGAGGCCGCTCCTCAAAAAGGGGAATTCTTTGGGACTTCCAAGCCGCGCCTGGAGTTCCCAAATCAAAAGCATTTTGATGGCATTATTCTTAAGGAATGGGAGAAGCCTACTTGGCTTCCAGGTATTCCTCAAGGTTGGGATAAAAAGTATCCCTTTCCGGTGGACGTGGTAAAATGATGGTCGTCCCCTCCCGAGGTGGATGCCCCGGTGCTTGGGTTATCCAATACTTCTATTTTGCATTCTCCTGACTCCACCACTCTCAAAGATGGTGAGGATAAACGCATTGATCAGATGGTTGCCGCGCTTTTGCTAGTGTCGGTTCAGCCTTGCGGCCTGTTTGTGCTTCGGCGCTTTTGGCAGTGGCTACCAGGTCTGTGGTTAGAGACCTATTGAGTACCTCCAGGTTTGACCCGGCTAGTGATGAGTTCGCTGCCCTTAAGCGGTGTGAATTGTTCATGTCCTTTGTGCTTGCCGCCTTAGATGACACCATGGTCATGTGTGGTAGAACCTCGGCCTTGCTTGTAGCTATTCGGCGGTCGGTATGGTTGCGCCAGTGGGCGGCTTATTTTGTGGCCAAAAAGTCGCTTACAGCACTTCCCTTTGTGGGATTGCGGCTCTTTGGAGAAAGATTAGATTCTGTCACGAAAGGAGGGAAGTTACCTCAGTGTAAGAGGCAACGTCGTCCCTTTCGGGGGGCGGCCTCCTTTAACCTTTCCTTTCGTGGTGCCAGAACTGGCAGAGTTTTGGCCTTCTCTACCCTCAGAGGTGATTCCTGGAGTAGAGGCAGAGGTCGTGCCCGTCCAGGTCACAATTGGAGTTCCAAACCCAAGCCCGCTGCTAAGCCAGCTCAGCAATGAGAGGGCGCCCTCACCCTTGCAGGTGGGGGGACGGCTGCGGCACTTCTTCCAGGTCTGGGACGAGGAGGTCTCAGACAAATGGATTCTGGAAGTGGTGTCTTCCGGTTACAAGCTGGAATTCGAGATCCGGCCTCCTCCCAGATTCTTCAGGTCTCGAGTGCCTTCAGATCCACTGGCCGTACAGGGGCTCCGTGCGGCAGTAAGTTATCTGCTGCACATGGCTGTCATTTGCCCAGTGCCTTTCGCGGAAAGGGGCTTGGGATTCTATTCCAATCTATTCATGGTGCCCAAGAAGGACGGCTCCGTTCGACCCATTTTGGATCTGAAGCTCCTCAATCGGTTTATCCGCTTCAGGAAGTTTTGCATGGAAACCTTGCGGTCAGCCGTCGATTCTCTTCGTCAGGGGGACTTCATGACGTCCATAGACATCAGGGATGCTTATCTGCATGTACCTATCTTCCTGGCACACCAGAGATTCCCCAGGTTCGTGGTGGAAGATCAGCATTTTCAGTTTGTGGCCCTTCCATTCGAGCTTACCTCTGCTCCGAGGGTGTTCACCAAGGTATTGGCGGGGGTGATGGCCCTCCTCAGAGTCCAGGGCATTCGCATTGTACCATACCTGGACAACCTTCTCATTTTGACTTCCTCTCTCAGCCAAGCGGAGCTAGACACCAGAGTGGTGGTATCCACGCTGGAGAGGTTCGGTTGGGTGATCAACTATTCCAAGTCCTCCCTCTCCCCGTCCAGGGAGGTTTCGTTTCTGGGCATGACTCTGGATGCCTTTCAGGCCAGGGTGTTCCTTCCTCAGCCCAAGATTCTTCTGATCCAAGATTTGGTTCGGCTTCTGCTTTCCAATCCTTGCCCGTCTATCCGGCTAGGGATGAGATTGGTAGGTCTGATGGTGGCTTCCTTCGATTTAGTCCCTTTTGCCCAGTTTCACATGAGGACGCTTCAGCTCCATCTTCTAGCGACTTGGGACAAGTGTCCGCTGTCATTGGATCAGTCTTGTCTGCTGTCTCCCCGGGCTCAGCAGTCCCTTCAGTGGTGGCTAGTGTCAAGCAATCTGTTGAAGGGCAGATCCTTTCTGACCCCTTGTTGGGAAACGGTCACCACGGACGCCAGCCTGTCGGGAACATCAGTTCCAGGGGTTATGGGGGCCTCGGGAGGCTCATACCTATGAACGTTTTGGAGCTACGGACCATTTGGTTGGTTCTGTCTCGCTTGACTCTATTGCAGGGATTGCCAGTTCAAGTCCGATCGGACAATCGGACGGCGGTCGCTTACATCAATCACCAAGGAGGGACTCGCAGCAGGAGTGCCCTCAGGGAGGTATCTCTGATCCTTGTTTGGGCAGAGAGCAATGTCCCATGCATCTCAGCCATTTACATCCCGGGAGTGGAGAACACGAAGGTGGACTCCCTGAGCAGGAGATCCTCTCGCCGAGGAGAATGGTCTCTCAGTTCCAAGGTATTCCAGTCCCTTTGTCACAAGTGGGGGACTCCGGAGGTGAATCTCTTTGCCTCACGTCACAATCACAAGCTTCCTGCCTTTGTGTCTCTGTCTCAGGATACTCTGGCCTTGGCAGTGTATGCCATGTCCCTGGCTTGGAGGGAACTGGGGTTTCTGTACCTGTTCCCCTCCTTCTCCATGGTGGGCAAGGTGATGCGCAAGCTAACTCTAGAAGGGGCACCAGCAATTCTGGTGGCTCCAAGGTGGCCAAGACGAGTGTGGTTCGCAGACGTCGTGCGGCTGGCAGTAGATCAGTTTTATCTGCCTCTTCTTCCGGATCTTATCACCCAGGGTCAGCTACGCTACCCCAATTTACCAACGCTGGCTTTGACGGCATGGCTGCTGAAACCTCCATCTTAAAGGAGGAAGGTCTTTCTGATGCGGTGGTTCGGACTCTTGTTAGAGCTAGGAAGAGATATTCCTCTAACGTCTATTATAGGTCTTTGAGGTCTTATATTAAGTGGTGCGAGGCTAGGGCCTTGCCTTGTAGGGTGTTTTCTATTCCCAGAATTCTGGAGTTTCTTCAACATGGTTTGGACTCAGGGTTCCAGCTTAGTACTTTGAAGGGGCAGGTTTCTGCCTTGGCGGTTTTCTTTCAAAGGTCTTTTGCCCTTCATCCCCTGGTTAAGACATTTTTCCAGGGGGTTACTCATGTGCGGCCTCCTAGAAAGCCCTTGCTGCCGGTTTGGGATTTAAACTTGGTTCTGTCGGTCTCCAGGGGCCCCCTTTTGAGCCGGTGCATGATATTGCTCTTTCTCTGCTCACTCAGAAAGTTGCCTTTTTGGTGGCTATTAACTCTGTTCGGCATGTCTCTGAGTTGGCGGCCTTGTCTATTCAGGCTCCTTACTTTGAGAGGCACCTGGACAAGGTAGTTTTCCGCTTTAAGTCGGATTTCCTTCCTAAGGTGGTTTCGGCCTTCCACCTCAATCAAGATGTAGTTCTCCCTTCCTTGTGTCCTAAGCCTAGTAATGACAAGGAGAGGACCTTACATTCTTTGCATGTGGTTCGATGTGTGAAATATTATTTGGTGGCTACTTCTCCTTTTCGTAAGACGGACACCTTTTTCGTGGTGCCCTCCGGGCCCAGGAAGGGTCTAGCGCCCGCTAAGTCTTCCATTAGTAAATGGATTCGACAGGCCATTGTTGGCGCCTATTCTGCCAAGGGGGAGGTTCCCCCTTTTCGTGTTACTGCTCATTCTACTCGTGCTGTTGGAGCATCTTGGGCTTTTCAGCAGCAGGCTTCTGTTGAACAAGTTTGTAAGGCTGCTACTTGGTCTTCTGTGCATACTTTTTCTAAGTTTTATAAGGTTGATGTGTGGGCCTCAGCGGATGCTGTTTTTGGCCGCAAAGTTCTGCCAGCTGCAGTAGTTTAAGTTTGCATTATTGCCTTTTTGGGATCCCCACCCATTATGGGCACTGCTATTGGATGTCCCAAGTGTCATGAATATTCGGAAGCGGGGTGTGTGACATACTGGGAATAATACCATTTGGTGATTACTCACCTGTAAAATGGTTATTACAAGTATGTCACACACCCCGCTTCATCCCGCCCTTTTTTGGTTTTCTGGGATCCTTTATATGGTGAACCTTTTTCTTTGCTGTTTACATTTGGCTCTTCCTGGTCCCTTTACTGCTGTCTTATACTGGGGAATGGTGGGAGGTCCCAGGTATTTATGGGCCAGGAGGAGCTCCTTTTTTTCATGTCATCTCTGCAAGATCGCCCTCTACAGGACAGTTACTCAAGTGTCATGAATATTCGGGAACGGGGTGTGTGACATACTTGTAATAACCATTTTACAGGTGAGTAATCACAAAATGGTATTTCTTTCTTGTATAGGCTGTAAAGTGAAGAGCTGCGGTGGTGAGTGAACGTCGGCATTATTATTATCATGATTATCATTATTATGATTATTAACTTTATTTTTATCAATATTAGTATAATGTGTATTTATTGTATTTATTAATTGTATTCCCAAGAGTTTTTAAGAAAAAAAAAGAAAAGAAAGATATATATATATATATAACAATAGCATTTTTTATGTATTGATTCTTATGAGTTGGGAAAGGTTTTTTTGTCTAATGGATTTTTTTCCTGTTTTATTTTTAGAATTGGAAGAAGGATAAAGAAGGGTTGTGGTTCCTCCCAGTCTCTTTGGGATTGGTTCAGGCTTAGGACCTTAGGTCTGTTTGCCAAATTAAAAAAAACACCATGAGGGAGGCATCAGGGGATAGTGATTCGGGCATCCCACTTGAGCAGGGCTGGCTCTGTCCCTTATGTAAGCTAGATCCCCTGGGTAGTTTCAGCACGGTTTGTTCCGCTTGTGCCATGAGAATTGGTTTAGACCATAATAGAGCGGTGGCTCAGGTCTCTAGCCCAGCTATTGCTGGTGGGAGCGCGACGGCTCACCCATCCCTTACATCCCCGGAGAGGGGGAAGGCAGTGAGGCACAGGTTGGATAACTTAGAGAAACAGTTATCCTTGGTCATTCCTAAGAACGCACCTGTAAGAGGAGGCATTTGGAGCCTGTTTCTGAGGAAAGATTTATTTGCCTCCTTTGGGTCTGAGGAGGAGGAAGAGTATTTAGATGAGCAGCTCTCAGAGGGCGAGTTACGCTCTGGTGAAGAAGATAGTAATTCTATTTTATTCTCTTCTGATGAGGATCCCCTTCTCTCAGACAAGACAGAGTGTTTACTTGCATCAGTTTTTGAAACCTTGTATATTACCCCTCCTGAGGTGGCAAAAAGAGGGAAGGACGACCTGTTTAAGCCAGTAAGGCAAAGACAGGTGTTCCCGGAACAGCCGCATTTTTCCAGGATGGTGTTAAAGGAGTGGGAAACTTCTAACAAGCTGCCGGCTGTTCCCAGGATCCTAGACGCTAGGTATCCTTTTCCGGCTGATATGATTGAGCTTTGGTCTTTTCCACCTGAGGTGGATTCTTCAGTATCAGGCTTGTCTAATACTTCTATCATGCCATCGGCTACTATGGGATCCTTAAGAGATCCCACAGAGAGACGAATGGATCAGTTTGCCCGCCATGCTTTTGCTATAGTAGGTTCCTTTCTTCGCCCTGTTTGTGCCACGGCTATTGTGTCTTTGGCTTCAAGGAAAAGGTGAAGAAAATTTTGGCCAGGGCTAAGTCTCGCAGGCTTATTCAAGAGTCCAAGGATTTTAAGGTTTGTTTCGACTTTAATTCTTTCGCTATCACAGCTATGGATGATGCGGTCAGGCTAGCTGCTAGAACTTCTGCTCTTCTTGTTGCCTTGCGCCATTTCTTATGGTAAGACAATGGTTGGCGGATGGCGCCGCTAAGAAAGCTCTTACAGATCTACCTTTTTTAGGGAGCAGACTCTTTGGAGATAAGCTGGACCATATGGTCAAGGATGGCAAACTTCCTCAAAGGAAGAGGGCGACTCGGCCTTTTCAGAGGCCTTCATCATATCGGCCCTTTCGGAGTGGCAGAGGTGCCTTCCGTCCTTGCTCCTGTAGAGATTTTTGGGGCAGAGGCAGAGCTTGTAATAGGGCAGGAGGGTCCTGGAGAAGTAGGCCCAAACTTCCAGCTAAGCCCACTCTAGTATGAGGGGGCGCCCTCACCCGAGCGGGTGGGGGGGGCGGCTCTTGCATTTTGCTCCTATCTGGAGACGCCAGATCTTTGGATCCAAGAGCTGGTGTCATCAGGCTACAAGGTCGAGTTTGCCGCTAGACCGCCCGTAAGGTTCCTTCGGTCAGGGGCATCCCAGAACCAGCTAAAAGCAGATGCCCTGAGAGCCTTTGTGCAGCATCTACTTTGTCAGGTACCCTTTCAGGAAGGTCAGGGATTTTATTCCAACCTGTTTACAATTCCCAAAAAGGACGGTTCGATTCGTCCCATTTTAGACTCAACAAGTATATCCGGGTGATGCATTTCCGCATGGAGACTCTTAAGGTCAGCGGTAAGATCAAGCCAGCCCGGGGATCTTATGACTACAGTAGACATAAGGGACGCGTATCTTCATGTTCCGATTTTTCCAGGGCATCAGAAATTCTTGAGGTTTGCCCTGGAAGGCCAGCATTTCCAGTTTGTGGCACTTCCATTCGGGATATCCTCAGCTCCAAGAGTATTCGCCAAGGTCTTGGCAGGTCTCATGGCCATTTTCAGAAGCCAGGGGATATGCATCGTCCCGTATTTGGACGATCTCTTAATTTCAGCCGGGTCTCCTCAGCAGATCATGAAGGATACGCAGACGGTCCTATCAACTCTGGAAGAGTTCAGCTGGGTGATCAATTATCCGATGTTCCATATCATTCCAGCGCCAGTAAGGAATTTCTTAGGAATGACGCTGGACACAGTTCAGGTCAAGGTGTTTCTACCAGAGCAGAAGGCTCTGCTAATTCAGAATCAAATAGAGTCCTTACTGGCCTGCTGGCAGCCGACCATTCAGCTAGGGAGGAAACTAGTAGGCCTTATTGTGGCCTGCTTCGAGGCTGTGCCTTTTGCCCAGTTTCACATGAGGCCTCTTCAGTTGAATCTGTTGGCAAGCTGGGATCGAGCCCCGCAGTCGCTGGATCAAGTCTTTGTTCTGACTCTCTCAGCCAGGCAAATTCTGCACCTATCGGTAGGCAGGTCCTTTCTGACACCGCAGTGGCAGATCGTTGCCACGGATGCCAGTCTTACAGGCTGGGGGGGCATCTGGCAAGCCCAGAAGATCCAGGGATAATGGGGTCCGAAGGAGAATCAGCTTCCCATAAATATATTGGAATTAAGAGCAGTCCGGCTAGTGCTTCAGTATCTGACCCCCAGTTTAAGGGGAAAGGCTGTCCAGGAACAGTCAGACAATCGGATGGCGGTAGCCTATTTCAATCATCAGGGGGGTACTCAGAGCAAGAGTGCTCTAGAAGAGGTAAGCCGGATTCTTACTTGGGCAGAGGAGAATTTTCCCTGCATCTCGGCAGTTTACATCCCGGGGATAGAGAACCAGGAGGCAGACGCTTTGAGCAGGAAGGCGCTGCGTCGGGGAGAATGGTCCCTCAGTCAGAAGATCTTTCAAGCCCTTTGCCTTCGCTGGGGGTGTCCGAAAGTGGATCTCTTTGCATCCAGACACAATCACAAGCGGCCAAAATTCAGGTCCCTGTCAAGGGACCCTCTGGCCATAGCAACGGACGCCCTGTCAACCTCTTGGGCAAGGTTCAAGCTCCTGTACGTTTTTCCCCCGCTCCTGCTCCTGAGCTGGGTACTAAGAAAGATAGCTCAGGAGGGGGTACCAACCATTGTGGTGGTTCCTCGCTGGCCAAGGAGAAGTTGGTTTTCAGGCATAGCAGGGATGTCGGTAGACCATTGGCGCCTGCCAGTCGATCACCTTCTCACACAGGGGGCGCTTCGGCACTCGAATTTACAGATGCTGGTTTTGACGGCCTGGCTATTGAGACCTCGATCTTAGCAGAGAAAGGTTTATCAGCTTAGGTTATTCATACCATGATTCAGGCCCGGAAGAAGTGTGCTCCTTTTGAACCTATGATGGACGCTCCCTTGAGCATTAAGGTGATATTTTTGGTGGCAATCACCTCGGTGCGGCATGTTTCTGAGTTAGCTGCCTTATCTATGAAGTCTCCTTATTTTGAGTTACACAGATGTAGTTTTTCGGTTTAAACCTGATTTTTTACCTAAGGTCGTTTCTCCCTTTCACCTTAATCAAGAGGCCCTGTTGCGGCTAATGCTAAGGAAAGGGCACTTCATTCTTTAGATGTTGTCCGAGCCGTAAGATATTACATGGCAGCTACAGATTCCTCTTCCGCAAGACGGATTTTCTTTTTGTTATATAGGAAGGGCCAAGAAAGGGGCTTCCGCCAGCTAAAGCCACTGTCAGTAAGTGGATTAGGCAGGCAGTAGAAAAAGCCTACTCGGTCAAGGGGAAGGAACCACCTTTTTGGGTCACGGCCCATTCGACTAGGGCTATTGGGGCTTCCTGGGCCTTTCAGCATCAGGCTTCAGTGGAACAGGTTTGCAAAGCTGCCACCTGGTCTTCGGTTCATACATTCACCAAGTTTTACAAGGTGGATGTTAGAGCCTCAGCTGACACTGTTGTTGGTCGAAAGATTCTTCAGGCGGTAGTGAAACGAACTACCTGCTGTTCTGCGCTGGGGATCCCGCCCATAGATGGCACTTCTTTTGGAGATTCCAAGTGTAAGGAGTGTCTGGAATGGATTGGAAGGAAAAACACAATTCTGTGAGTACTCACCTGTAGAATTGTTTTTTCTGGGAATCCATTCCAGACACTCCGGCCCACCCGTGTTTGGGTCATGATCTATCTTTTGATGTTTCTTTGTTGGTGTTTAGTCCATTTATTTCATTGGCATGAAAGAAAAAAAAAAGGAGAGAGCTTTATTCTGGCGGAATTCAGTGTGAAGTAACATGGACTCCTATATAGGGCCTCCCGGCCTGCCTCTATTTTATGTTTTACTGCTTTTTAAGTAACTGATCTAGGTTAGGAGGCAGCTGCTATTTATGGGGCCGGGAGGGGCCACGCCTTGTTTTGTCTTGCAGTCACATCCAATCGGCAAGGAGGTAATCCCAAGTGTAAGGAGTGTCTGGAATGGATTCCCAGAAAAAACAATTCTACAGGTGACTACTCACAGAATTGTGTTTTTGGTTGGTCAAGATTGGTGGGAATTGAGGTGTTATTTGTATTTGAACTTACTCCTAATTATGGAACTGCCCAAATATTTTTTCTAAATACATACGGTGTAGTCGAATCTTGATAGAAACAGAGTAGAAAAGCATTTCCTGCAAACAAAGCTAACGAGCCTAAACTGCTGACAAGAATGATGCTAATTTTGTCTTTGAATCCCTGAAAAATGCATAATTCAAGGTAGTATTTTTTAAGTCACTGCTCGGATAAAATAATGGCTGTATTATCGTTGCCAAACCTCTTACCATGTCGAATGTAATGGAGTTCAGTAACAGAGGTATTATGATGAAGGGATCGGTGCCAGCACAGCAGGTGAACATGCTGTCCTTTGAGAATCAGAGCTGTGGCCTGTAATAGAAGAAAGGCTGGCTGCTTGCCTGGAATCGCCCTCCCTGATTAATGATATGTTGAGGTACCACATGGTAAGGTTACCCCAGACTGAGCAATGTGTCAGTTCTCGGTTCGAGTCTGAAACCTGTGATCAATCGTTAGCCAAGCCAACATGTCTTCCTTCTGATAAACTCTT
Organism: Gastrophryne carolinensis; assembly: GCA_027917425.1. Lineage (NCBI taxonomy): Eukaryota > Metazoa > Chordata > Amphibia > Anura > Microhylidae > Gastrophryne > Gastrophryne carolinensis. The sequence continues at coordinate 510,329,381 of CM051235.1, read as the reverse complement.
CACACCACAGCAATTTCCAAGAGATGCTCCCCATTGATAGTGTTTTGGGCGCCATTTATTAAACATGGCTCCTCTGCAATTTAAACTTCACAAAACGATGATAAAGTTAACTCTCTTAAGGCTTGCATCAGAATCATATTAATCATTTGCCCGTACACTAGTTAGGTCCATCTGCAGGGGGATCAGGAACGGTTACTCTTGTTCTCTTTGAATTTATCAGACGGAACTTACTGCCAGCACATATTTGTGATTGCCACTTTGCCCGCGTAATACATTTATCACGTTGACTTAGATTAATGCGTGCCTCTTTTATCTCCTTTAATTTTGAATCCTGGGTTAAGCAGGAATTATTTTTAGCGTGTTCCAGAGCGCAGCTAATCCTGATAGTTTATGAAGGGAAATTGCTTTGTTATTAAGACATTTAAAGAAAGGGATGATGCTGAATTTGTTTTGGATTTTAGTTGGGTGCCTGGTGCATGTGTTTTTGCTAATCCGGGAAGATGTAAGCCATGTATTGCGTGTTTTTGAAAGCTAGAATTAGAAACAACTTAAAGGAAAGGTCCCTTTTTGTCAGGTTTTTCGTGTGCTGCCTTCTTGTTTTCCTCTTCTGGAATGAAAAAAAAACATTTGTGTTAGGATTGTTCCCTCATACTGAGATTTACATATCAGCATGCTGTTTCCAAGTTTCATATATTCCTGTGTGTCTGTGATCCTAAAGTAGAAGCGACTTTGCTGGCCTTGAGTAAAAGCAAAGGACAACAAGTCCCAGCATCCATCCACTGTAACAGGTCATCTAATAATCATCTTTGGCTGAATCACACAGCACTTAATACCTCCCCAGCTGTGAACACTGCCAGTAAGCCTTTAGCTAATGGAACACAAGACTGTGATCTATAGCGTTTGAATTAGAGCACATGGGGTTAAACCCCTGGTCTGTGCCTTAGTCAATCAGATGATTAGCAATCCAGAGTCAGAAAGTCTATGATATTGTTTCCCCTAGTGTGATTTTTTTTTAAATATTAGCCCTACCTCCGAATATCTATCTACCTCCGAATATCTATCTATCTATCTATCTATCTATCTATCTATCTATCTATCTATCCCTCTGCCCACCTATCTATCTATTTCTTGTTTATGAAATTATATTATAAGACTTCCCCTGAAAATAAGCACTACCGCCTTTTTCGGTGGAAAAATTATATATATAGACTTATCTTATTTTCTGGAAAACAGGTATGTACTCCAAGAAACCATTTTTGTATACGTTGCTAATATAAGCACATTGTTGCTACAGAAAACTGTGCGAACCGATAGAAAAGAAAAAAATAACAACAGATAGGTGTCACGATCAACTCACCTAAGCAGCGGTCCCGCGCTGTCTCGAGGAGGCTGGTCGCCGCATCCCCCGCGTCTCAGGACATGCTCGCGTACGCGCGCGAGCACGCTCCTTGTATAACCTCCGGCGGCGCGGTGCTCAGCACGTCCGCCAGAGGCTCCAGTAAAGGGCCAATGAGCCCTGTGTATGTGTGGGTGTTTGTGTGTGATTAAAGGGCCAATGAGCCCTGTGTGTGTGAGGTGAGCCCTGAGTTAGGGGCAATAGCCCAAGGTTGTTCTGGGCGGAACGCCCTGTAGTTTGAATGGGGCAATCGGCCCTAGTGTCCTAGGCTACACCAATCATGTCAGCCACTTCCTATAAAGGTAGTTCCCTCACATTTGGTCCTTGCCCGTGATAGCGTGCTGCTGGGTGTGATTATCTGTATCCAAACTTTTCAGTTATTGATCTTGCTGTGTATGACCATCCCGTGATTGCCGCCTGGACCGACCATTGCCTGTTTCTGACTATGATTGGCCTGCTCCCTTGTACTGCGTACCCGTGACCTCCCGGCTCGACTTTGACTACTCTTCCGTCTCATCCTTTTGTGCCGCGCTTATCTGGACTGATCTCCCGTGTATGACCCTGCTTGCCCGACCTCGCCCAGTCTCGTTCCTGGTTCATCCGCCTTCCTCCCTGTAAGTCTGCATCCTTTGTGCTATCAAGTCCTGGGGGCAACCGTGCCCGGTGAGGCGTATAAAGCGTCCCGACAGACAGGGGCTTGACTATAGGTAAAGCTAGCAGCGGAGATTGGGGGTTGCTGACTTACTTAGAAGGCGGGTGTCCCACGGGACCTGACAATAGGGTGAGCACATTAAGCGCATCATTTTGCCACACAGCAATGGGAACTTTTACAAATGCCATCAAAAGTGGAATTTCACTTTAAAGGACAATTATAGGCAAAAGATCACAAGAAAAGGCACTAGATCTTTTTTTTTTTTTTTTTTTTGTTCAATAATTTTTATTTCACAAAACAGCATGAAAACACAATGTCATACTCTCAGAAAAGCACAGCATCAAAGTTGGCATTTCAGGTCATCAACATTAGAAGTACAAAATTATGAGCTCTGCAAGCATAGTTAAGCTAGCACCAACCCCAGAGTGGGGATTACAGAACTGTTATCCCGTTCAGCATGTTGTTACTGAAAACGGCATGGAAAGACATTTTCCGTGTTCCCAGAAATACTTAACATCAAAATAGCATTTCAGGTCTTCTACCTTGGTAGATCAATGTTACAAACCCTTTGAACATATTTAAGCTAGAAAGAGGCAGATAGAAAGAGAAAAGAAAGAAAAGGAGAAGAAGAAAAGGGGGAGGGAGAAAGGAGGCAGGAAGGAGGGAAAAAAGCAAAAGGGGAACGAGGTAACGAGTGAGATCAAGACAAAGCACCTCTTAGCCTCACATCAAACACTTAGAAGATTTCTATCAAATGTAGCGGATAAAACCTCCATTATCCAGGGAGCCCACACCTCCCGAAACTCCTCCAACTATCGTCGTGGATAGCCGACAACTTCTCCAAGGCACTAGATCTACAGTAGGTGTAGCCTATGCAAATAATTTCTGTAATGCTTGAGCATAGCTAATAATAATTACACAGCGGCCCAAGAGATATAGAGTGTTTTTTCATGGCTCCACCATTTTTAAGGGCCATGGATAGACCTGGTATACCATCTAGCAGGAGAAACACCTAAACATCACCTATATTTATTTACAATATATGGAACATAAATTGGCGACTAACCAACTTTCATACTATTGTATGCTCAGTTAACAACAAAGTCTCTTAGTTATACACAATATTTACTGGTTGTCTGTAATCCTGACTGGTGCAGGTTACTCTTAATGGTATAGTTACTGTATAATAAACTGTATTCAGAGGGGACTTTGTATCATAATTGTATTAATGGTATAGTACCTAACACGTTTCATCATACAACCATTCTCCGCGGGCAATAGGGGGAACATTGTACCACCTTACTGAGGTTATAAGAAATGGTAAATACATATCAGATCATCACACTCCATAAAACGGTTAAAAGAATGTAGTGTCCATTAGCCATTAACAAGATAAGGTAAGTATAACCATTGAAATGCCCATATAAAATGCTTGCCCTGGTAATGTGGAAATGCTTCATTTAAGTTAACTACCCTGTCTAGGCATAAGGATTGTATACCATGGCTACACCAGTTAATAAATAAAAGAAGTTAGATTATTGTGTTAGGGTAAAGTAAAATATTCTGGGCCATGGAACATAACATGGCATGCTTTTTAGCTGGTAAATATATGCCTTAGGCTTAGGCATGGCATAAGCTTAGATTAATTTCCCAGATTAATTAAGAGAAGTAATACCTGTATTTCTGAGCATGTTGTCCTACTGAGCAAGTCTAAGCCACACCTTATTGTATTGTGTTTATATTTTAATGGTCTTCCTATGCCTCTGACTGACATTTTTATGTGTACCTGATGTGGTCACAGATTTTTTTTGCTGCAGACAGCAAATTAATGCAGTATAGAGGGGGCATTAGCATTTCCTCAACAAATACAATGGGGGTTAATTTGATCTTGTGTTGTATATAGCTTTCTACTGGAAAATGCTGAGGTGGTTGTTTCATCCTCAGCTATTTGTGCCCCTTGTAATGGCTGAAATTTGTACATACAATTTGGTGTTCCTGGGGGCATCAGCAGCCACAACTGCTTGTACTCATCACTACTTACCGTAGTAGTGATCACTACTGCACGCACCCTAAAAATCCGTGCACTCGCCTGCCGTGTCTGCTGGCTCAAGTTCTCCTTCCTGTTACTAGATAGGGGTTGATTCAAATTGTGGTTAGAAAACTCACTTCTTTTTTAGGAAAGATCACTGCTATTTACTTTGATTGACTACCGGGAGTACATTTTCACCCGGCTCTAAATCAGCCCAAAGGTAATGAAAGTGAATGGCACTATCGTTTCCTAAGAAAGAAGTGAGTTTTCTCAAAAAATCCTTAGGGCAGAATACCACTGAGATACTAAGGCTCTGCCCCAAGGTTGGAACACACGACAACCAGAATACACAAAAGCTCCTCCTCCAGACACCAGTTCTTTATGTATTCCTACCTGGGGTAAGTAGACCGGGTCACTTTGGGTCTGTTGGGGTTGACCCATTACCTGGATCTGGAGGCAGCCTGCCAGGGATCCAGGGGATAGGCCAGATTCCCCTATCCCTGCCTTATAGCCAGCAGGGGCGCCTCAGGCCAAGATGTGGAAGGCATTGTGGAAACTATCAGGGATGATTTCTGGGTCCCCCTTCCCTTCCGACCACCCCCTCCCTCCTCCGATGCCATATGGGACTCGTGAGGCCCTGGCGGGATGTATGATTGTGGGCAGTCGGGCTGCATTGTTTTTTTCGCCCGCTGGTGCAGGTCTGTGGAGCTCACCGGAGGCCAGGCTGCGGTATGCATGCGCGCCTCTTCCACTTTTTCAGCCTGATCGAAATGGGGGGCTGCTCCTGGGGGCAAGATGACGTCTGCGCTAGGACCACTTCTCTTTCTTTTGTGTTTTAGACCAAGCCCTCTAAGAAAGTGTCCACGTTTAAAACAGTCCACAAGTCTAAGTATAAAAGTAGGAGATATGTGAAATCAGGCTACTAGATTCCTATAGGAAGCCTCTTTGCAACCCCTGTACTGATAAGGTCGTGAGAAAGGAACATAAAGAGCCTGGCATGACAGATATGATGAGAGTTCTGAAGGATCATATTTCCTCTTCCTTTGAAAATCTTAGGAGCCCACGGGACTCGACTGGACATAAGGAGTTTTTTTGGCCATCCCCTAGACCCCCCTTTTTTCTAGAGGGCAGGAGTCAGAGGTCGCTGATACACCCCTTTCTTAGTGGGATGAGGGCCCTTCCTTCTCAGAGGAGGAGGGCCCTTGTTCAGCTTATGTTTCTGTTTCAGGTTTCTCAATAGAATTCATGCACTTTACTCCTCTCCCAGGGGGAGGAAAGACTGGCTATTCGTAGCAGTCTAGATTTTGGATATGGCATATGGGAGTGATTTTCCCAGTTCCCCGCCACCAATGGGGGGGAAGGGTTATACTAAACCTTTTTTTTGGTAAAGAAGATCTGGAGGGTCCGCTTCATTCTCAATTTGAAGAAGCTGAATTTGTTGGTATGCTACAGACTCTTCCACATGGAGTCCATCTTCTCTGTGAGGAATCTGATCCCGTCTGGCTCCTTTATGGTTTCAATAGACCTGGAGGATGCCTGTTGGCAGGTACCAATGAGCTTTGAGATTTGCAGTAAAATTGGAGGGCCAAATACTCCACAATTTGTATGCCTATCCTTCAGCAGGAGCTCTAGATGCACTAAGGCAGAAAGCAGTCAGGATCCTAGCTTATCTAGACAACCTCCTCCTCTTTGTCCCAGATCAGGAGAGGTTGCTGCAGGATTTTTTGCTACGATCGTGCTGGATCCTGAATTACCAGTCCAATCTAGTTTTTATGCAGCATCACTGCATAATGCATGATTTTAAGAACCACACTCACTTTTCAGAAGAGAAATCATGAGGTCATAATGTAAACCTCAATATTTTGGTCATTTTTTCTTCAATTTAAAAATAGAAAACAGTTTAGGACAGTGCCAAATGTAACCCGACGCAATAGTGTATCAATTGCCTTTGCCTTTAATATCACTTTAAAGAGGAAAAAAAATAACAGAGGATCCCTAAATTGTGTGGCCTGTAGTATATAGGCCTCAAAAGGTTCTACTACTAACTTTGATCTGGGATTCCACATCACATGCTATGCTGCCTAGCTGCAGTATCCCTGCCTAAACGCCAGGGATGTGAGTCTCATGTGGTTGCCTCTCCAACCGTTAATCGCTAAGCACGTGATTCTCACAAGCCTTCGACCCTCCAAGCCCCCTCCCCCGTGGCACTTTTTACTACAGTGTAAAAAGTTCACTTCTTTTCTTAGGAGTAAAAAGTGCCATTGACTTTCATTGTCTTTGTATCTAGTGATTCATCAACAGTGCCGTTCTCAGGCTTTTTTCTCATGAAATGAATTTTTTACTACCATGAGAATTTTTTTCAACTCTAGATGAATCAAGGCCAATATTTGGTTTGGGGAAGGTGTGCTCAAGGTGCGCACTTTGTCTGCAGAGCTGAAATTTTCAACTAAAATTACTGTTACCAGCACGCTTTACTTTGGGGTATTTGGCAACACAGTACCTATGCATGTCGGGTATTGTTCTGTTTGGGGACCTTGCTTTTTCAGATTTATTTTTTTGTGTTTGCATGTTGTTGTTTTTAAGGAAAATGTGGCTTTTTAATTATTTTTTTATGGAAACTGTGAAACCAAAGATTACTTCCAGAAAACTGTGCCTAAATCAACAAGCCTGATTCACCTAGAACGTTTGAGGGGGCACCACCATCAGCAGCGCGAAGGAGAGGGGCCTATCCACTGCAGTAATTTGGGCCTTGATTCGGGCACAAAAGCAGTCAATCTCCAGAATTTACTACAGGACTTTGAGGGCCTTGGTGACTTGGTGCGAGTTGAAGGGCTACTCCTGTAGGAGGTTCTCTTGCCCAGGATACTGGAATTTCTTCAGAATGGCCTGGACACTGGCTTGCAGCCCAGCATCCTTAAAGGCCAGGTCTCGGCCTTGTCCATTTTTTCCAGAGGCCCATCGCGGAGCACAGATTAGTCTGTACATTCATGCAGGACGCTGTGCATGTTCGTCCATCCCCCCCTCCCATTCCCCATAGGCAGTGTGGCATTCCCCACTGCAGCCACTGCTTGGTACGCTATTCAGGGCCCCAAAACAGGGTCCAGATTAATGGCAGCTCAGGATTGTGACCTGGCAATCATTTACAGAAGCACTTCCACATGTTCTCCATGCATTGAAATAGAGGGGCTGTGTCGAGGCTCCCTCCAGTGTACTGAATGAATACGGCATAGCCGCACCCCTGTGACTTATGCCATGGGGCAGTTGCCAGCACAGGATCTCCAGTAAATAGGCCTGGGGCGGTGCTAGAGTTGCAGGCACCTACTCTGATCCAGGGATGGATCCAGGTGTGTTGCTGATCGCTGAGCTACCAATGATCAGCTGCAGTGGACCAGAAAAAGTACCAAAAAAAAAGTACCCTTCTGTTTTTTTTTTTATGTTTGACTGTTGAATGAATTTGTTTCAGTCTATTGTTTCTTCTCTGCTTCTGTAAAGGTTACTGACAGACCTTCCCTCCCAGACCGAATGTAACAATCTTAGTCTGTGTTTCATATGGACTAGAGTGATAGCTTGAGAATATTACCTATAACAGGAGATAATAAATAATAAATCAAGCACAACCTTTTGATGTCAGTTGTCTGTAGGGAAAGGCAACCATACTTTAGATTTACATTTAGTATTAAGGATTTATTTAATGTTAAAGCTAGAATCAAAACACATACCCACTCACCATATGGTCCAGAGCAATGTTTTATCGGAAAGAAACATGACCTGTTGGCGGGCCTTGAGGTAGAAGGTTGGGGACCCTTGCTTCACTGAATCAGCATTCACTCCTTTCCTCAGTCATGGACAGCAGGTTTTGCACTAATTGAAAGAAGGCCTGTATGCCCAGGCCACCAATTCTTCATAATTTTAGATCAGTGTTACTCTTGGTACAGTATCTAAAAAACAAGAAAAGCCACCAGATCAGCTTTAAAACAATAAATATATAAAGCAGATCCCCCATTTGCTGGTATAAGAGCCTTCACTAGTCTATAAAGGCTTTCAAGTAGATTTCAGAACACGGCTATATAATAGATTTGCTTCCTCTCAGTACAACAGCTGTACTGAAATACAGAACTTGACATGTTGTTATTTAGGGGGTCATTGGGGCCTCCCACACTACCTAATTCACAGAGCAGCTTGGCAATTTTCTTTCATTTGTTGTTATTTATCGTTTTACTTTTTTGTTGATTTTGCCTATAGGCTTTGGTGTGGTGTGTTAGATTTTAGCTACCTCCTTTTTAAGGGACACTTTATGCTCCACAATTTCCTAAAAATGGGTTTTATGGCAAGTTGTACAGCTCATTTACTGTACTATGGGCCTAACAAATGTTGTCAGTGAAAACATCTAGTGAACATGTCTCTTGTAGACACATTTTCTATGCAGGCTGGAAAATTCAACCCATGCCGCACTACAGAGGATTGAAAGAAAGACACAGTAATTAGCAGCATATTTGTAGATATTGGTGCATTGGGCAGGGGGAGCATCCTAGAGGAGGTTTCCTACTGAGATATTTAAAATCCCCAGAGATAAAATTAAAGAAGGATTGTAGTACCCAGCCAGCATGAACAAAGAGCTTTTCATACTTCAGCCTAAAGCAGTGTTGTTAGCGGAGTGCTGCCTTGTGTATATCAGTGTGAGCGACTGTGTGCTTGTGTGTTGTACAGCCAGAGCCCTAGCCTTTAAATAGGCAAATAATCTGTTTTGTCTTTGGTTTGAAAATGAGAGAAGAAAAATACTTATATACGGAATATATATATATATATATATATATATATATACCAGTCCAATCCCAATTCCCCAAAAAGTTGGGATGCTGCGTAAAATGTAAAGAAAACAAGAATCATAACCATTTACCCACAATAAAACAGAAAAAAAAATAGAAATTCACCTGACTCAGATTATTTAGGACAGGGTCATATCTATCATTGTATAGCATAACCTCTTTTTACAACACTGTCTAAACATCTAGGAATTGATGAGACCAATTGCTGGAGTTGCTTTTGTGAGAAAAATGTTGCCCCGTTCCTGTCTCATGTTGCATTTTTGCTGATAAACAGCTTGGGCCCTCTTTGCCCGATTTTTAGTTTCATAATGCACCAATTTATGTTGGCGAAAGTTTGGGGTGCCGACAGCTCTGCACCTAGACTCTTCTGCAAAGCATCTGTCAAAACATTCTCTCTTTGAGCCTCCAGGCTCCAATCGGTGCTTCAGCCAAAAAAAAAGGGACCTCGTAGAACCAGCAAACAAGGCAAGTAGGCAGCTACCCACACCATGGGACACAAATGAATATAGTGCCTAGTGCATTTGCCATTTTACCCCCAATGGTGAGGGATTGATTGAAGGTTTTGCTAAGCACTACTGTCGGTTGCACAGTTAAGCAGGCAACAGCCCTCCACCACCCACAACAGACTATCTGTCAGCTCCCTCTTTCCCCCCAAAAAACCCACCAAAATTAAGATGGTTGCAACTTTCTGTTGCAGAACTGCCTTTAATAAGACTTAAGCACTGCTTAAAGGGATGGGACCCTAGCAGGTAAAATGAGTTACACTAGCTACTGGAAGCTGATTCAATTTCTACATTTTTATTGTGCCGGGGTGGGGGCCAAGAGGACGCCAACTGGCTCATGAAGTATATAGTGAAAGGACAAGGAAGGACAAAGAAAATAGAAGTAAGAGTAAAGAGAACAAGTAAATGTTCAAGAGAGATCCATGTGTGTCATCCAGGGATGTGTGATTAAGGGGACTTTTTTTTTTTTTGCTGGATCTCAGGATGTGTGCCTACTCTTCTGCATTCAGAATGTTATTCATTATGAGCAGCTTGGTTCCTGCCCTAACCTGCTTTTTTGTTTGCAGTCTTCTTTAATAGTACAAATTAAAAAAAAAACTGGTAAAAGTATTCTGTTGAAAAATGTTGGTATAGTATGATAAATGTGAAAGAGCTCATAGAGATTTTGTTTTATTTTCATCCACTCTTCCAATAAGGAGGTAAGAAGAGATGTGTGTGAAATGTTTGCCTTCTTTAGTGTTTGGCCGCCTCTCAGCTGGAAGGCTAAATAAAAGAGCTGTAAAAATTAAATCCATATTTCAACGTCGTGCTTTAGTTTTTAGCTCATGTTACGTAGCCCCATCCTAGCTCCGTGTTGATAAACATGGGGGGGGGGGGTTGGCCCTTCAGTGGGGCTCCATAAACCAAAATGTTTAATGTTATTCTGCTCCTTTATTGAATGTTTCCTCTGTGGACTCCTGAAACTTGTGGTTTTTTGGGGTCCTTGGATATTTTAGCAGAAGGGTTAGATTTTCACTCCCTTTCTTGTTTGATTTTCAATGTGGTGGTGCAACCAAAACACAAAGTCATTTCATTGCATTTTGCTGGGGAATTGAATGTTTTCTCCTAGGCAAGGAAGGGGAGGGAGTGGGAAAAAGAATATTTAAGTTTTCGTGAGTATATGTTTTCTTTTGGGTTATACAAAGAAGTGACTTTCCCAAGTGTGCTGTATTTTTTTTTTAATATTCACTTTATGGAAAATACTGAAGACCTTGCCTGCTATCCTGAAAAGAGAATTCTGGCTTATCTGCCTGATCTGCTTCCCAGACACCCAAAGTCATAATTTCTCATGTAAAATAAGAAGTCATTTGTAGACTAGTATTTACATTTCAGTAATGTTTCTATGTGATTTTTAACAATCATTCTTGAGGCATCTTGATTTTTTAAAACAGACACGTTTTTTGTTTACAGGCAGGATTTTGCACCCAGTCCCTTTGGGGCACATGTGACACTGTCAGCCAGTGTAGTTGGTGGCTGACAGCCCAATGCAAAAGGGTTTTCTTTTTTAACTAAAGGGGCATCCCAAACCAATATGAAAAGACCTCAAATAATGTTATAATTTTGGTTCAATGGATGATTATCATTACATGTTACCACTGTATTGATGTAGAGCTATATTTGTGATAAAATCAACCCCCCCAGTTTGTTAGTTACTTCATGGCTGTCATGTGCCGAAAATGAAGCTACCACCAGGGAGGGGTTGTCAATTGCTAAATTGCTGAAGCACTTGTTGTAGAAGTGAGCACATCCCGCTTCCTTGTTGTGTTCATTATATCTTTTCTCTTATCTTCAGCCTTGGATGGCATGCCCACGCCCACCCATCAGCCTCATAGTATTACACGCCAGCACACAAGAGCACTGACGTACGTGCACTGCGACAACCCATGCTCCTCCATTTTAAAAGCAGCTGCTTTCCATTCCCTTGTTGTAGCTTCTTGTCATGACCTGTCATTATAGTTCTCCCTTAAGAAGGTTGTTGTGGCTTTCATTCAGACACCCTGTGAACCTATTTGTATATACATTACATTGCCACCATATTGTACTAAAACTGTTGTTACAATTCCAATCAAATCAAACTTAGATGGAGGTGCCTCACACTCTGTGCTGATAACTAAACAAACCTTTTGTGATCCTTTTCCCCAAATAGGGGGCAAACTCAGAGGCTCACTCAGAGGCTCAGTCTCTTTCAGTGGATGAAGAACCTGCAGTTTGGAAGATGTGCAGGGGCTGTGCAGTTGGGGAGTGAATCATCAATCTTCTCATTGATGATTCTCCCTACATCTAACTGTACAAAGCAAGGACCAAAATTTGGAGTTTCCCCCTATTCTACACAGCAAAGAAGAGTCTAATCTGGTCTATGACTGTACAGTACTGTCACTGTATTTTTTGCCCCCATAAGATGCACTTGTCCCCCCAAAGTGGGGGGGGGGGGGGGGGGGATGTTAGCGCTTCTTATAGGGCAATTGTTTTGAAAACATGCTCCCACCCACTGGCCTGCGGCTCCTGCAGCAGCCCGGGCTTACCAGCTGCCGGTCACCACTGCTGCTATCACACACAAACACACCTTACTGGCCTCCGCCGCCACACACACATTCCCAACAAGTTGCAATAGTTCCCGGGCACAGGTGGGTGTGGCCTGTATAGGGATTCCATTGAAAACAATGGACACTGCCCAAGACTCTGCCCACAGCCACCAGCGACCTGGAACTAGCGCTATGTTCCGGGAACATGTGAGTGGCAGCAGCGGCAGATGTCAGTAAGGTCTGTGCGTGACTGTTTGCGTCTCGGCAGCGGTGAACAGGAGGTCGGCCACTGGTAAGGTGAGTGGAAGGGTTATGTTAGGCTGCTGCACACTTGCTGTAATGGGGCATGCTGCACACTGGATGTAATGGGGCATGCTGCACACTGGCTGTAATGGGGCATGCTGCACACTGGCTGTAATGGGGCATGCTGCACACTGGCTGTAATGGGGCATGCTGCACACTGGATGTAATGGGGCATGCTGCACACTGGCTGTAATGGGGCATGCTGCACACTGGCTGTAATGGGGCATGCTGCACACTGGCTGTAATGGGGCATGCTGCACACTGGATGTAATGGGGCATGCTGCACACTGGATGTAATGGGGCATGCTGCACACTGGATGTAATGGGGCATGCTGCACACTGGCTGTAATGGGGCATGCTGCACACTGGCTGTAATGGGGCATGCTGCACACTGGCTGTAATGGGGCATGCTGCACACTGGCTGTAATGGGGCATGCTGCACACTGGCTGTAATGGGGCATGCTGCACACTGGCTGTAATGGGGCATGCTGCACACTGGCTGTAATGGGGTATGCTGCACACTGGCTGTAATGGGGCATGCTGCACACTGGCTGTAATGGGGCATGCTGCACACTGGCTGTAATGGGGCATGCTGCACACTGGATGTAATGGAGCATGCTGCACACTTGCTGTAAATGGGGCATGCTGCACACTTTCTGTAATGGGGCATGCTGCACACTGGATGTGATGGGGCATGCTGCACACTTGCTGTAATGGGGCATGCTGCACACTTGCTGTAATGGGGCATGCTGCACACTGGCTGTAATGGGGCATGCTGCACACTGGATGTAATGGGGCATGCTGCACACTGGCTGTAATGGGGCATGCTGCACACTGGCTGTAATGGGGCATGCTGCACACTGGCTGTAATGGGGCATGCTGCACACTGGCTGTAATGGGGCATGCTGCACACTGGATGTAATGGGGCATGCTGCACACTGGATGTAATGGGGCATGCTGCACACTTGCTGTAATGGGGCATGCTGCACACTTGCTGTAATGGGGCATGCTGCACACTGGCTGTAATGGGGCATGCTGCACACTGGATGTAATGGGGCATGCTGCACACTGGCTGTAATGGGGCATGCTGCACACTTGCTGTAATGGGGCATGCTGCACACTGGCTGTAATGGGGCATGCTGCACACTGGCTGTAATGGGGCATGCTGCACACTGGATGTAATGGGGCATGCTGCACACTTGATGTAATGGGGCATGCTGCACACTTGCTGTAATGGGGCATGCTGCACACTGGCTGTAATGGGGCATGCTGCACACTGGATGTAATGGGGCATGCTGCACACTGGATGTAATGGGGCATGCTGCACACTTGCTGTAATGGGGCATGCTGCACACTGGCTGTAATGGGGCATGCTGCACACTGGATGTAATGGGGCATGCTGCACACTGGATGTAATGGGGCATGCTGCACACTTGCTGTAATGGGGCATGCTGCACACTTGCTGTAATGGGGCATGCTGCACACTGGATGTAATGGGGCATGCTGCATACTGGCTGTAATGGGGCATGCTGCACACTTGCTGCACACTTGCTGTAATGGGGCATGCTGCACACTTGCTGTAATGGGGCATGCTGCACACTGGCTGTAATGGGGCATGCTGCACACTGGCTGTAATGGGGCATGCTGCACACTGGCTGTAATGGGGCATGCTGCACACTGGATGTAATGGGGCATGCTGCACACTGGCTGTAATGGGGCATGCTGCACACTGGATGTAATGGGGCATGCTGCACACTTGCTGTAAATGGGGCATGCTGCACACTCTCTGTAATGGGGCATGCTGCACACTGGATGTAATGGGTCATGCTGCACACTGGTTGTAATGTGGGATGCCTCAATGTCTGTAATGGGGTGATGGGGTTTTTTAACACACCATTTTGTTCAGAATATTTTTTTCTTATTTTCCTCCTCTAAACCCTGGGTGTGCCTTATGGGGTGAAACATTTTGTGTATATATATATATATATATATATATCTTGTTTTTCAGTTCATCCTTAAAATAAATAAAGTTGCTAGAAATAGTTGGCAAATTCAGTAATGCATCTGACAAAACTAAAAAAAATCCCAGATTATTTTTGGCTGACCTTTGTCCAGCTGCATGCAGAAGTTTTGCCATTAAAGTTTTAGTCTCTTCTACTCAGACATAATTAAAACAAACTAAGTGTGTCCTTTGTGCTGAAGAGGCCAGAAAGAAGGCCCTCATGCTGGAGCCAATATGTTATATTTTATAATATGTCATGGGAAATAACAGAATATTATGGACTGCTAATATTCTGGAATATTTCCCATTATTCCATTATTTTTAATATGCTAGAATTATGTAGATATAATCTAGAAATACATATATAATAGTAATACAGCCCACCCTCCACATTTGCGAGTCCGGTATTAACGGTTTTGGTTTCTTGCGAATGCTCAAAAGCAAAATAAAAAACTTACCTTGCACGGATCCAGCACCATTCATCCCCCGGCACTGGCTGCATCTTCACATAGCAGCATTCCCCACATTCTGTATTAAAATCAATGGACAGGCAGGCAGGGCCACGCACGCACAGTGCAAGGAAATGCTGCTCTGTGCATTTCTCCCAAGATGGTGGTGCCCAGGACCCGAACTCTGGGGGGACCAGGGCTGGCTCTCATGCAAGTTAAAGGAGCACTATCGTGAAAAAATCTGGCAACAATAAAAATCCATATAAATATGCGGGAGGAGGGGTCACTTACTCTGCATCAAGAAATCTGGCCAGGCTTGTAAACCCGTCACCCCTGGATTTTATTCCTACCAGGAAAACAAAACCACAACCTGGCGGGAGTTTTATTCAGTTCGGGTATATAAGTGACCCCTCCCTTATAACCCTTATTAGCTGACGGGTTTATATGGATTTTTAATATTACACAATTTTGTGATAGTGCTCCTTTAAAGGTTTTTTCATTTGTTTCATTCATTTTTGACTGTTGGTCCGCTTTAAATTCTGATAAATCAACTTGAGAGATAAATATGTACATTTTCTGGCTACATTTGAGATTTCCAAAAGAGACCTTGATGCATTTGGAAACTCTCAGCAGCAGCATTAATCATTTTTGTGTCCAAATATGTATTTCTCAGTCTTCCTGGAGCTCCCTTCTCCCTATCTAGTTGTCCATGCAGGGATACCGGTCCGTAATGATTGAGTATTCTAGCAGCCAGTAGGTGGTGACTAGATCTGAAAAGCTGTAACTCCTCCCTCGACAGGATAAGAACTCAGCTTCCTGCTTAACCCCCAGTCTGCAATAGTGGATCTAGGGCCATGTTTAATTTATTGTATGCTGCTACGTTTCTCATTTTGAGTGTTTTGCGCCATGCTAGGGACTCCACGCACCCAGGCCCCCACTCTGTGAGACACATATGCCATCATAGGGTAACACCGGTTAATGGGGGCAGCAAAGGTTCGATATGCGGGGACTGTTGTGTGTCCAGTCACTACAGGACACGTGCTAGCACAGTGACAGATAGACAGGCTTCACTGGGCCGAGGTATTTGCAATCCACTTTTAAGGTGTACTTGGCTTAGAGGGGCCCAGATCTGTTTCCCTACACTGGGGTGGCTAATGCGGACCCTAAAGGATCCTGCATGCCCCCTGTATCTCCCTCATCTTCCAGTATCACAAAGTCTCTGTGCAAGACTGTTGCTTTTTAGTTCTTGTTGGACCAATAAAGGGGTTGGTGGCTGTCAAACCCACTATTAGCCATTGGATCAGGCTGTTTCTCAGGCCTATTCTGCCAGAAGTTCATTCTACCAGAGCTGTAGGTACATCCTGGGTCTTCCGCACCAGGCTTTGGTGGATCAGGTGTGTAAGGCTGCCACCTGGTCATCTGTGTCTATTGTCCATGACAAGTTAGTTGTGTTGGCCTGCATTTGTTACTATTTTTTTGATGATGAACGATTTAGTATTCTAGCACAAGCGCTGTCACACTCGTCCACTCAAACAACTTTTATTTTTCTTCTAATCCATTCCAGGCCGTCCTTATTCAATACGATTGGGTAACTCCTGCCCGAAGGAGCGTGACTGCAAGACAAAAGTGTGGCTCCACCTCCCGGCCTAAATCCTTCCGTCTGACTTCCTAGATTCCAGTTTCATTCTTGCAGTTGGGATGACTGCGTGGCTCTCTAGACTCCTCTTCCATTTACTTTTTTTGTTTCTCAGATTATACCTTTGAAGCGGGGGCAAGACCCTGTCTGTCTTCCTAGGTCCCTTATGCTGCTCTGATCTGGATTGACCCATTATGCCTCCTCAGTTTTTGGCCTGGCGAAGTTCCGTAAAACTATCCGGATCAGGATGGTAAGGTAAGCGCAGGGTCCAGTGTGTGCTTTGTAGTGCTTTGGCACTCTGTCTGAAGGCTTTCATTGAAAAGTATAAGCAGCCACAGGTTTTTGTCTGGTGAGCCTGATTGGGGGTGACCAAGGGAATGATTTTCCCTCTCTTATTGTTTTTTTTTCCCCTTTCCCATGTGTTTCTTTGTTCTCTGGTTGATAAATTCAAAATTTGCGCTCCTTTTTAGGGGGCGCAGCTAAAGCTGCAACGAGGAAATAGTCCGTCGCCATGGAAAGATTTTCGACTTGGCGAAGTTCTGAGTACCAGGCACAGAGCTCTTCCTCCGTCCGCCTCTGTGGAAAGATTTTCGGCTTGGCGAAGTTCCGAGTACCGGGTGCAGAGCGCTTCGTCTGTTCGCCTCTGTGGAAAGATTTTCGGCTTGGCGAAGTTCCGAGTACCCGGCGCAGAGCGCTTTCTCCGTCCGCCTCTGTGGAAAGATTTTCGGCTTGGCGAAGTTCCGAGTACCGGGTGCAGAGCGCTTCGTCCGTCTGCCTCTGTGGAAAGATTTTCGGCTTGACGAAGTTCCGAGTACCGGGCGCAGAGCGCTTTCTCCATCCGCCTCTGTGGAAAGATTTTCAGCTTAGCGTAGCAGCTAGCTCCGCTAAGATCTCCGGTTCTTTTTGGCGGTACTGCGCGTTTTCTTTAGCCGGGGACGTTAGATATTCGGCTTAGCGAAGTCACCAGCTCCGCTGAAGTGGCCGGTTCTCCTCCACGATGGGGCACGTTTTTCTCGCCGACCAAGCTTAAACATTTTCGGCTAGGCAAGGTGCCTAGCATTGCCAAAGATCGCAATTCCCCTTTGGCTGCACATAATTTCTGGGGTAGTTTGCCAGCAAAAGGGCTGTTCTGAGCCGCTGCATGGCCACCCTCAAGTGGACCTAAACCTTTTGGTAGGTTATTTTTTTATTTATTATTGATTGGGAAAGGGCAAGGTAATATATAATTTATATTGTAATATATAATTATTTGGTGGTCTACCCTCAATAACCCTCAAGGCAGTAGTTTTGTGACTGTCGAGAACCTTCATATACTTGGTCTCAGATCCCCAGGGTCATAGACTAGTATTATTAAATTCACCATGGCGGAGGCATCGGGGGTAGTCATCTGGTCTTTATCAGATTGACCCCAAATCCAGTTGCATGCAGTGGCACTGCGTGTTTAAAAACCCAGGATAGTAAAATTTGAGTGCGTCCCCCTGGGGGCACCCATGTTTGGGATGCCCGACTGTGTGAAACCCCACTGTTCGCTCACCTCTCCTCAGTCCAAGAGCACGTTTGCGGCCTCTCAATCCAATCATCTTCTATGACCACGCATATTAATGTGCTGCTGGAGAAGGTGAAGTGAATTTGAACCGCACAAATTGACGGAGCAGCATCACTTTCATGCTTCGGCTGTGCTGGACACGCACAGCCCTTTAGTTATGGCGGGTGTAGTCAACAGCCGGAAAGGGATGAAACTTTTGCCACCACTGCCCGCGCATGAGGCTTCAGAGCCTGTATTGGCCCACTGTAAAGGCAAGCAAAACCCTGGTTTTTCACGAACCTGGTGTTTGGGCCACATTACAGGAGAAAAATGGTAATAGGGCCTGAAGTATTTTCCTAATGCATGGCACGACCTGCTTCACAAAGTCGTAACACCTGGGATTCCGCCACAAGGTGGCGCAGTGGCACTGCAGAGTTGTGGCTCCGCCCGGTACCGTATAATAACGGAATCACCATAGACTTACCCAGTTGTTCTCTGCAGTGCTTACTGCGAAGATAGAAGATGGCTCTCTCTCTATGCGCAGGTGTGCGGAGCAACCATGCCTGCGACCCTGCATATCTATTTCGCCCGTTTCCGGACCCTCTGTGCCTCCAAGGCCTCGGCAGTCGGATCGGGTGAAGGTAGCGGAGCACTGCGATCAAGTGCTCAAGGAGCGCTGCTCCAAGCCGCAGACCCTGTTCCACAAAGGGTAGCCGGCCATAGGCTTTATGGTGAGCCTACTAGGGATGTGGAATTCCTGTCCTAGCTTCTTAGGGGGTGTTTTTGGACATGTTTTTCTATGTTCGGGGCCCCCCCCTCCCACTGGCCTGGGCTTCGCCACTACCTGCTCGCTCTCCTCCCCCCCCCTTTGTTCGGGGGGGGGGGGGGTGGTTTGTATGCTTTTGCGGGCGGCGCTATATTTGTGAGGCGTTTTTTCACTGTGGGGATGACGTCGGCGAGGTCACGTGAGCACCATTTTCTCGCTCTCCGGGGAGGACGGGGCCGGCAGATGACGCGTATTGCGTTGTTCTCCCGCGGCTCCCGGGCATCCCGGGTGGCTTTTATTAGCCTTTACCCTGTGCTGGCATATTGCGCCTGTATTAATCACCATACGGAGGCTTCTGGGGATAACGTGCTCAGGGGTCCTTCGGGACAATCCCAGTTGTGTTCCATGTGTAGGGTATCCCCTATCAGTAATGACATCACGGTGTGTGGGCCGTGCGCCCAGGCTGTCTTTTTGATTCAGTCTGGGCTGCCTGCTTCTACCAAGCTCTGCTCCCCCTTTGGCATCGCCTACCCCGCCGCGCCTGCACTTAGCCCCCAGTGAGGGGGACTCTAGCAGGGGGTCACAATCTGATTTGGCCCTTCGTTTGGCCAGCATTGAAAGACAGCTTGCCAGGTCTGTTCAGCATAAGGCCTCTAGCAAAACGCGCCACCTGACTTCCTCACCTGCACTGTTTACTGAGGAGCAGTAGGTGGGCCGCGACAGTGACCCTGGGTCTGAGTCTGAGGATTCCTGGTTTCCTGAGGACACTGCTAATCTGTTGTCTCACATTTTTGAGGTTTTACACATTGCCCCCCCTGAGGTGGCTAAGAGGAAGCAGGGTGAGCTTTTTCGTACCATTAAGCAGCGTCTGGAGTTCCCTGAGCAGAGTAATTTCACTAATATGGTGCTCAAGGAGTGGGAATGTCCTAATGGTTTGGATAAGAAGTATCCCTTTCCTGCTGATTTGGTTACACGGTGGTCGGGTCCCCCCGAGGTAGACGCGCCCGTTCTTGGATTGTCCAACACTTCTGTTATGCCTTCCCCTGACACTACTACACTGCGGGACAGCGAGGACCGGCGTATGGATCAGCTGGCCTGCCATGCCTTTCCCTTTGTGGGGGCTGGTTTGCGTCTGTTCTGTGCCGCTGCCATAACTGCTATTGCTCTTAAGAGACTTATCAATCTTCTCCTTGCTGGCGCTACAGCTGGAAGGGATGAGTATAGGACCCTTTGCTGTGCTCTGATACTGTTGCCTTTATTCTTACTGCCATGGATGATGTAGTACGGCTGAGTGGTAGAGCCTCTTGGTGGCTATGCGCCGCTCTGTTTGGTTGCGTCAGTGGGCAGCTGACGCTGCTGATAAGAAGGCTCTCACTGGACTCCCCTTTGTGGGGAGGGGCTCTTTGGTGAGCGCCTGGATGTTTTAGCCAAGGATGGTAGGCTGCCTCAGCGTAGGAGGCAGCCTCAGCCTTTTCGGGGACCATCTGCTTCAGTCTCCTCCTTTCGTATCCCCCGAGGAGGTCGAGGGTCCCTCTTTTCAGGTGCCCGCAGGGGGTCTTGGGGCCGTGGTCGTCTCGGTCTCTCATGGGACCCCAAGCCCAAACCTTCTCCCGAGCCCCCTCAGGCATGAGGAGGCGCCCTCACCCATCCGGGTGGGGGGACGGCTTCGGCTCTTTGCTCACGTCTGGAGGCTCCGCGTCTCAGACCGGTAGATTCAGGAAGTGGTGTCCTCTGGTTACAAGATAGAGTTTGCAGCCTGGCTGCCCCTCCGATTCCTCAGATCCCGGATGCCTCACAACCCTCTGTCAGCTCAGGGGTTGTGCCTTGCTGTTCAACGTCTGCTGGACTCAGGAGTCATTTGCCCGGTGCCTTCCCAGGAACGGGTCAGGGTTTCTACTCCAATTTGTTCACGGTCCCCAAAAAGGACGGGTCCCTGAGGCCAATCCTGGACTTGAAGGGTCTCAACAGGTTTGTCAGGTTCAAGGACTTTCGCATGTAGACTCTTCGTTCGGCTGTCGGTTTCCTTCGCCCGGGCGACTTCATGACCTACGTGGACATCAATGATGCTTATCTTCATGTGCCAGTCTTCCTGGGTCATCAGGGATTTCTCAGGTTTGCTCTAGAGGATCAGCATTACCAATTTGTGGCCTTACCCTTCAGTATCGCCTCGGGTTTTCACCAAGGTGCTGGCGGGCGTGATGACTCTGCTGCGGCATCAGGACATTCGCATCCTTCCTTACCCGGGCGACATTCAGATTGCGGCTCAGTCTCTTCGGCAGGCCGAGAGGAATACTCAGGTGGTGACCTCCACTCTCGAATCCTTCGGCTGGGTGATCAACTATCCCAAGTCTTCACTGTCTCCGTCTTTGGTGAGGTCCTTTCTGGGCATGACTCTGGATACCTCTCAGGTCAAGGCTTTCCTGCCCCAGCTGAAAGTGGAGGGCCTTCAGAAGCAGGCTCGGGCTCTGCTCTTGTGTCCCCATCCCTCCATCCGGCAGGGGATGCAGTTAGTGGGTCTGGTGGTGTCCTGCTTCGAGGCAGTCCCCTTTGCTGAGTTTCACATGAGGCCTCTTCAGTTGCACCTTCTGTCTGTTTGGAATCGGGACCCTGTGTCCCTGGATCAGGAGATTGCTCTGTCCCCCCTGGCCAGAAAGTCCCTCTTGTGGTGGCTGGACTCAAGGAACCTTCTAGTGGGCAGGACTTTTCTGCCCCAGCGTTGGGAGACTGTCACCACAGATGCCAGTCTGACACAGGTTGGGGGGGGGGGGCTTTTGGAAGTCTCTGCAGTTCCAGGGTCAATGGGGCCCCCAGGAGGCCCATGCTTCCATCAATGTTCTGGAACTGAGGGCGATCAGATTGGTTCTTGCTCAGCTGACCTCACTCCTTCGGGGTCGGGCTGTGCAGATCCGCTCGGACAACCGGACGGCAGTTGCCTACATCAATCATCAGGGAGGGACTCGGAGCAAGCGAGCCCCAAGGAAGTGTCCCTGATACTGTCTTGGGCGGAAGAGAATGTGTCTTGCATCTCGGCGGCTTACATTCCGGGGGTGGAGAACCTGGAGGCAGACTCCCTGAGCAGGGGGATGTCTCGGTTGGGGGAATGATCTCTCAGCAACAAGGTATTTCACTCCCTTTGTCACCGATGGGGTCTTCCGGATGTGGACCTGTTTGCGTCCCGCCACAATCACAAGCTTCCCAGGTTTGTCTCCCTGTCACAGGACCCTCTGGCCGTCGCCACGGATGCACTAGCAATGCCTTGGGCGGAGTTTCGGCTCCTCTGTGTTCCCTCTCCTTCCTCTGCTGGGCAGGGTGCTGCGCAAGAAACCTCAGGAAGAGGTACCTGCCATTCTGGTGGCTCCCTGCTGGCCAAGGAGGGTGTGGTTCGCAGACATCGTGCAGTTGGCAGTGGATCAGTATGTCCTGCCCAAGGATCCAGATCTGCTCACTCAGGGATGGCTGTGCCATCCCAATATACAGATGCTGGCTTTAGCGGCTTGGCTGCTGAAACCTCCATCTTGATGGATAAGGGTTTGCCGGACTCTGTTGTTGATATCATGATTAGGGCTAGGAAGAAGTCCTTGTCCTTTATCTACTATAGGATTTGGCATGCTTACATTGCCTGGTGTGAATCTAGGTCTCTGCCTTGTAGGGTGTTTTCTATTCCCAGGATTCTGGATTTTTTGCAACATGGCCTGGATTCGGGCCTTCAACTTAGTACCCTCAAGGGACAGGTGTCAGCCCTGGCAATTTACTTTCAAAGGTCTTTTGCCAATCACTGGTTGGTCAAGACTTTCTTTCAGGTAGTTACTCATGTGCGTCCACCACGTAAACCTATGCTACCTGAATCTGGTGTTGTCTGCTCTGCAGGGTCCTCCTTTTGAGCCTATTGGTGGGGCTGCCTTGCCCATTATGACTCTTAAGGTGGCCTTCCTGGTGGCCATTACCTCGGTTAGGCGAGTCTCTGAGCTGGCTGCTCTTTCCATCAAACCTCGTTATTTTGAGCGGCATCAGGATAAGGTGGTGTTTCGGCTTAAGCCGGATTTCTTGCCTAAGGTTGTGTCTGTTTTTCATCTCAATCAGGACATTGTTTTGCTTTCTCTGTGTCCTAATCCTGCTAATTCCTGCTTTATTCTCTGGATGTTGTCAGGGCCCTGAAGTTTTATTTGGTTGCTACTGTGTCTTTCAGGAAATCTGACGCTCTTTTTGTTCTTCCTGCTGGACCTAGGAAGGGTCTGCCTCCGGCTAAATCCACTATCAGCAAGTGGATCCGTCAGGCGGTGGAGCATGCCTCTTCTGCTAAGGGGAAGGTTACCCCTTTTAGGGTTACTGCTCATTCTACTCGTGCTATCGGGGCGTCTTGGGCTTTTCAGTACCAAGCTTCTGTTGAACAAGTTTGTAAGGCCCCAACTTAGTCTTCTGTTCATACTTTTTCTAAGTTTTACAAAGTTGATGTTAAGGCCTCAGCTGATGCTGCTTTTTGGCCGCAAGGTATTCCAGGCGGTGGTGGTCTAAACCGTCTGTTGTTACTTTCTTTTTGGGGATCCCTCCCTACTTTATGGACACTGCTTTTGGATGTCCCAGGTGTTATGACTTTGTGAAGCAGGCCGTGCCATGCATTAGGAAAAAGAATTCTGTGAGTACTCACCTGTAGAATTGCTTTTACTATGCATGGCACGCCCTGCTTCACCCCACCCTTGTTACATTGTTCTTGGTTGCCTCTTTATGGTGATTGTTCCAATTTAGTTGGGGTTGTTATCTTTATTTGTTCCCGGTTCTTGTATCACTGCTTGTCAACTACTGGATAAGTCTATGGTGATTCCGTTTTTATATGGTACCGGGCGGAGCCACAACTCTTCTGCAGTGCCACTGCGCCACCTTGTGGCAGAATCCCAGGTGTTATGACTTTGTGAAGCAGGCCGTGCCATGCATAGTAAAAGCAATTCTACAGGTGAGTACTCACAAAATTGTCTTTTTTTGAAAAGCAAGAGTTAAACTGCTGTCTCACTAAAATATATGTCACAGTCTTTCCAAAATTACTTGTTTTTAGATAGTACAGCATCCATTTTTTTAGCAAATACCTTAGAGATCATTTTTATCCATTTTGGGGGATTTAGGATGTTTGTTCTTCCACAGCAGTCGTCACTCTTTTATGCCGTATATAAAGATATTTGCCTGTGATCTATGCACGCTTCCGATGGATCTGATTTCCTCCAGCTTTTCACCTCCTTCTTTTAAGGCCATGCTTGGCTTTGCTCTATCTTCTCCTGCTTAAACCAATTTGTAATAACTTGCTTCAGGTCACTGTGATATTGCACACACCTGAGTGAAGACTTGTTAGCAAGCACTTCTATTCAGTGCAGCCGGTTAAGCAAGCAAATGCTGTATCAAAGAGTATTGATTGGGAACACCGAAGATTTTTTTTTGCCTATGTGCTACAATAAATTTGGTGCTGTGAATTTCATTTGGTACCCTCAATCAATAGACTTTGATGCACACTCTGCAGTACAAATCGTATTGCAGATCCCGCTGTCTACAGCTAAAAGTAATATGCGCCATTACACATTTCAAAAGAAAATGCAACATTTTGAAAAATATAGCCCAGGCTGTCCTTGTGCTGCATATTTATGTTGCCAATCTCAACCCCGTTCTTCTGTATTCATTGCTGTAGCAAAAATGGGAAAATTAAATAAAATATAAACCCGTTTTTATCCTTATAGCCCATTTTCGATAATTCTGTTTTCCTTTCTTTCTTGTCAGGTTGTGATCAGACCCAAACTTTTTGGCCTGGTCCTGGACCAGAGCAAGCCTTTCCAAAATGACTTGTTTTTAGGTAGTACATCATCCATTTTTTTTATCATTTTTTAGCAAAGACCTTAGAGATTTTAAATTAAAAAGAAATTAATTAAAAAACTTGGGTTTTGGACGGCTTTAAACGGGAGGTGCTGAGCTCAGCTAGTAGGATGCCAAGCTCAAGGCTCCTATGACACCATGTAACGATGCCACTACTTTGGCCTTAGTGTAGAAGGATTGAGGGAGATGAGTACTGCTGAGTATCAGAGTCTTCAGGCTGGTGTGAACATGGATATTCTATCCAAGGTCAGGGGCAAAGTACAGAAGCCAAGGGTTGGTACAGGCAGCTCAAAACATGAGAATCCAGAGGGTCAGTCAATCAAATATGGGTCACAACAAATATCAGTAAGTTTTTGTCCACAGGATATGGCTGCAGATCAGGTAAAGATTCTAAGCATGTCAGTTACAGTTTTTAATATTATTATGCATGTGTGCAAAGAAATGGGTTTCTACTTATGCGTAAAAAACACACAAGTGCGAAGAAAACAGCATCTGTGCATGCACCTGAGGTTAGAGGCTTTGATGTAGTTGTCATCTACACTGAGAAACTCCGCTCTTAGATTTGGAAGAAGAGTGTCCGGACTTGTTCGTGTGTGCACAGGGCTAAGAAACGCATCCGAGTGTGCAGTTACTGAGTATTCTAAAATCCTCTCTCAGCCTCATTGTAACGTTTGGCGCCCATAGGCTACAAATCTTATGAAGGTTTGACGAGCAGTTGACCTTTCTTTTTTGAAAATGCATTCCTCCACCACCACCATTCGCTCAGTAGTATTTACTGGACCTGTGTATCTCATGGTTTAAAGCCCTCCGGACTTGTTAAGAAAACAGAAATGGTGAACACCACCATTATATTCCCATCCCATGCTTACATAAGCTTTAAAAGTGTGTTTTCAGCAGATGTCTTTAAAACCAAATCTGCCTCTGCAGTTCGCCAGCCATCCTTCTAAGTAAATCCCACTTTACCAGCCAGACGAAGTGCAGTGAAACCTAGCAAATAGTCCGTTCTTCTTCCCCACTACAAATATAGCTCAGTTTTCCAGAATCATGTCTCCTTTTGACTCTGTTACCCACTTGCAGCGCACACGGCCAGGTAAAGATTCAGTGAAAACCTGCAAATGTTGTAAATCGGCCCCATAGTGCACTTTAGTCTGCCAGCACCTGTTACATGCAGTGGGAGGCATGCCTAGGTCCTGTATATTCAGGAGATAGATGAGGATAGTAAAGCTCAGCTAGGCACCAGGCCAGACTAGTTTGCTTCCTAAAGGTGGTCAGTTTTTCAAAAAGCAAGGCTTAACTTAATTTCCCTGTTCATGCACACACTAGCTTTCTCCCATCTTATTCCCAGCAACATTTTATATACCCCAAATCTTAAATGAGGTCATTTTTATGGGGACATTACCTTATCAGCTATAGATTTGGAAATTAAAACCTGCGGATCAACATAGCATGTCTGTCAATACAAAAAGATGGCAAGCCCCAACTTGGTGGGGGGGGGGGGGGTAGTCATCTTGAACATAATACTAACCAAACAGACAAGGAAACAAAGTTGCGGGTCAGGGGGCACTTTAGAAAATTACCATAAAATTATTAATTTACACTTATCTGTTGATAGGATGCCTTATAATGGAGCCTCAGAAATGCAAAAATTCTGGCAAAATTTGATCAGCTTAGAGATACCCTAAATCACATTGACTGCGAAATGTCCTCAGAAAGAAAAGCACAGACACCAAATGGGATACTCCTTGTGATTGATACATGCCTTATGGGAATAAAAAGGTTAAAAAGAAGAGTTAACCTATGTGGCTAAGCTAGAGGGTTAAGGGGACAATTAACACGAAAAAGGGCATTTAATTGTTTAAAGTAAGAAAGCTCTGTGTAAGCATTACAAAACTATAAAGATAAAAATACATTAACAGATGAACAGAGCAAAGCTGGAAACCAAGAGACTTTTTGCCAAAGAGAGTGAAACTAACCACAAAATGTTCTACCTCCATAAACAGTAAAAGATACATACCTGAAAATGTGTGCCCCCTAAAGAGCATGGAGGGGGGGGCTATAGAGGGGTATACAGAGAAAGCAAATTTACTAATCCTCAGAGAGAGGGAGATAGCTACTTTATTTTTACCAGGATTTTCACTATCCTGTTGATTGGTCAGTTTTCCTGGGGTGTCTCGATTTGGACCCCCCCCCCCCCCCCAGATCGCCCACACAACTTGCCTTTCCACCGATCCCACAATGCATGCACGGGCTATTCCCAATTAGCACTTTATGCACAGCATAATGCATTTTTTTTTAACAGAGCGACAGCTGCAGGGATGCCGGGGATGCGGTGTGCAATACTGGAGCTGGACCGGTGGGAAGGGATTGCAGGCCTCTGCAGGTGTGTTCACACAGTGGGGCATATCGAATCTTAGATTCCAAAGCTGGTAACCGCAGTTATAGGTGTACGTTAAGAAGTCAATTTAGCCTAGATTTTATCACTGAAGATATATATATATAGACCTGGTTGAACAGCAACTTTCATGGACATTCTATGTTTTTATTAGCAGGTATAAGAAAGAAGGGTGTGATTGTTACTTTAATACGCCGTTTCCCTGTAGCATCTTGGGAGCAACCTTTGTTTTTGGCATCTTGCCTGATAGTTGGATCAGGGATTAGTTTCCTCTGTTTATGACATGTTATCTAATTACTTTTTAGGTGAGCTATTTTATGAAAGCTACTATTCCAAAATCCAGTGATAGAGACAGTAAGTCATGGTGTCCTCCGTGTTGTTTCAGAATTACGACCATTCCAAAATGATAAACCTAAAACATATTAAAAAAAGTAATAATTTCAAGACTAAGGACATTTACATGGGCAAAACAAATCCTAAAAAAAACAAAAAAAACATCATATTAGAAGCTGGGGGGGATTACAAGTTACATGTTGTGATTGTCTTCACCAAGCTTGCCCTGTTGCTTTTCTGGACAAGGCAACTTAACTGTGGTTTTCCTTGTTAGCAGTAGAGCAGCAGAGAGCTTTATTAAGTCTAATGTAAGTGAATAACTGTATTGGAGAGGGGAGGGGTAGACAGTGTCTGAATCAGTAACGCTCAGGCGGTTAGACTCCTGCAGAGAGGATTTTGATCTTTATCACCAGTGGCAAGGGTAACCTTTTACCTCATTGATGATACGCAGTAAGGATATTTTCTTGTCTGGCAGTCATTACTGGAATTATAGCAACAGATTGCTGTGCTGAAAAAGTTATCATGGCAGGTAACTTGGCAGTCTACTGTATCTAGCTGTAAGTGTCGTTAACCTTTTGTGATTCGCAGAAGCCTTGTGTCAGGATGTGACCAAATGCAAGATTGAGGGTAGGAGATGAATAACATTTCTGCTCTCATTGGTTGGATTTATGTTAATCACATATAAAGTATTTGGAACACACTTTGGATTTTACATGTGTTATATTATCATTTTAAATATAGAGAACTCAGAATTCTTATGCACTATCCTTAACTAAAGATATACTAAAGGCAATCCCGATTGTTGTCCCATTGTCTTGGGCTACATGTTCCATTGTCCCAAATATCAATCTGATTTCAAGAAGATTCTTGTAGTTCCTAAGTTATTAGAAAAAGTATTAGATGTGTGGTTGGAAATAGAAGAAAAGGGGATATAAAGAAGTTGATTTAATGCAGTAATTGAATTTTGCATTGCCTGGCTCTGGGTGGTGGGGGATTCTGCACACTGCCTGTTATTGGGTGATTGGGGGGAGGGAATCTGCCCACTGTGTTTTATGGGGTGATTGGCAGGGGTTCTGTACACTACCTGCAATTGGGTCCTGGGAGGGGAGTATTTAGGTGCATCTTATAGTGTGAAATATACAGTCCATTCACAAACCCTGAATAAAAACAAATTCATATATGTACACAGACAAAATAATCCCCACATGGGAAGACAAATGTAAATCCTCAAGATATCAAGGCAATATACAAAGTCAAATATTGGTCAAGAGTGG
Organism: Gastrophryne carolinensis; assembly: GCA_027917425.1. NCBI lineage: Eukaryota > Metazoa > Chordata > Amphibia > Anura > Microhylidae > Gastrophryne > Gastrophryne carolinensis. The sequence goes on along the minus strand of CM051235.1, from coordinate 510,300,884 downwards.
GTGAACATGACTTTCCTTGAAACCCATGGGGTTTTCTTTCGGACATGCATCTTTTTCTCTTCTCACCTTCTGCTTGGTTAAACTAAATGTAAAAATGTATTTTTCGACTGGTTGTCAGTAGTGTTCCAAAAATGTTGTGTGTCACTTGCTATACAGTTATAAAGATGTTGTGCTCCATGAGTACTACATTTTTGGGGACCCCTGTACCACAATCTGTATCCAGAGGAATTAGTCAAGGAAACTGTACTTGCTTTTTTTCTTGCTAGTCATCTGACTTGCTTTCTAGATTCAGAGTGACTTGTAATACCTCCAGCAATAAACAATGCTATCTCCAATCCACGTCTACTGTAAACAGCAGAAGTCAGGGACATTGTAAAATAAATGTTTGATTGCATTAGCATTAGTGGTTCTAGTAGGCGTTACCTAAATTCTATTGTATATGACAGGCAATCGATGCACACCCCCTCTCGGTTCAAGCTTTCAGCAAAAATCACTGCTTTCACATTTATTTTTTTACTGAATATTCTTATTTTTGGCGATACTACATTGTGGGTTTTCATTATCAATTCATTAGCAATAAACCAAAATCATCTAAGAAAACACATGAAATAGTTTATGTGTCACGAATCTATAAAATGTATAAGTTTGATGATATTCTAATATATTAAGATGTTGCACTACTTGTGTCCTGGCATTGGGCCTGGTGGGTGAACCAGCTGCAGTTTCATTGTGTTTCCTGGTTTAAAGCATATGTGATATGATGTAGGTTAAAATTCTTCTGCTACTTATGTCTTGCTTCCTACTTGTAGTTGTTCTTTCCTCTTTATACCTCTGTTTTAACAAAGGTAAATTCTGTTTAGTCACAGGTTTTAATGGCGATTAAAATGCTTTATTTTGGTTTTATGGTGATTGTGGCCTTCTCTCTCTGGTGTCGTAGTGTTTTGATGACTTTGTGGCCTATGCAAGTTGGTTATTGTAGCTACACCTAGCAATATTTCTTGTGGGAGATTTCTGTACGAGTCATTCTGAACTTAAAAAGATAGAAGATAGTTGGATGTCCAAGAAAAATAAAGCAAGTCCTGATTTAATAATACAGATCATGGCCTAGATCATTGTTCTCCAATCCTCTCCACGCGAGCAACTAACAGGTCATGTTTTGTGGATCTCCACACAGGCGGCTTCACCGCAACAATTACTTCACCTCTGCATCTGTATGGATATCTGCAAAACCTGACATGTTGGTGTCTATTCAGGAGAGGGTTGGGGAACACTGACCTAGATAAATGAAAAAAATCACAGGCATACTTCCTTAGTTTGCTACTCAATTCAAGCCTCACCGGGGCTACAGATCAACTATTTCAAAGGGGCGTTTTGGTAAATGTAGTGCTTCCTGGTCCGCATACTGATATACTGGTTAACGTGTAAACTTTTTTATACTATTATATCAAATGCATTATTATTATTTTTATTCACTGGACAACTGGAAAAAGGATTGTGAATAGTCAGAACATTATACTTTCTATATGATAGCCAAAACATTTGGAAAAACAAATATTTCATAATATTTCTAGTATTTTATAGAACATAGAGTTTATTTATTAAAGTATGGTGATATTATCTACCTTAACAACCAAATGGGTACAAGTAAAATACCATTTATATCCCTGACACCTGTATAGGTGTTTATCTTTGTACAGTGCCTCCCTCTACCAGGAAAAGAACATTTTGATAATTGCCTTTTTCTTTCTGAAATGTAGCATAATACTTGTGTAAATGTTCGCAGTCATACGACAGCCAAGTAACAAATGTCCATAAAAGAAAAATGAGGTGAGATGGCTGTAGGGCAACCATCCACCCAGCTGGTCCTATTTAAGTTTGGGGAGACTGTTTTATGTGTGAGAATCACTTCATGAAAGGCATGGCAAATTTCTATGTGCTCTGGACCAGTTGCACAGTTTAACAAATTATAATTTTAAGGTAATCACCACATTCACAGTTTTCAACTAAAAATGTTCCACAAGGAAAAATAGATAATTATAGTTTTAAGCATTTGGACAGCAATCCAGATCATTTTTAGTTGTTTTCAACAAGTAAAAATTGTGTATTACTCCACACTATGATATTGGCCTGCTTTTTCTTTTAAGAGTTTGGAGCATATGTGCTGTTGTCTAAACTATTCTTCTTCTACTCAACCATGACACCAACACAGTTTAGATGTATATTTTTAATACATATATACTACCTAAACAATAATAATAATACCTACATTCACGGGGACTTCTGTAAATACCTATTACTTCATTATTTTCCTTCACCACGTTTTTGACTATATATTGCTATACCATCAAGTCATTGCTCTTTCCAAGACTATAGTTCCACTTTAACTATAATGGGGGCATGTGCAGCCTTCTGCATTACAAAGTTAAGCAGTGCTTTCTTGCTGCATGTGTTTCCTACTAAATTCAATAAAGTGCTGTGGTTCTAGTAATTGGTAGACACCCTTCAGAGTTATTCATCATAGGCCTCTTGCTTGGAGGGACATGTTTTGCCTACCATACTCATGGTCTAAATCCCAGTTGTGCTAGTATTGAATATTTCATGTTTAAAAAGGCATGAATTTAGATGTCCCCATGCTTACTTTACCCTGATTTTCGTGTCTTTTCCAGGCAAAACAAAATCTATACTTTTGTCCTCTACACTGTGGCAAACCCATCTTGGCATTCCCCCTCCATTGCAAGTAAAGGAGTAGTCATGTGGTGGGGGGGGGGGGTAAATACGGCTCCAAGGATACAACTATGTGAGGCTGCCAGTGCTGGGAGATGGAATCGCTGGATCCCCACCCTTGGTAAATATGAAGTTGCCAGCAATGGGCAAAGGAGCTGCACGTGCACTCCTGGCCTGTGCAAAGGAGCTGTGGGAGATAAAACATGTTTTGTTCCCCACAGCTCCTTTGTGCAGGCCCGGGGGAGCTGGAGAATCTCAGACCAAATAACATTGGATCCCCAACTACTTCATTTGATTGTTCCTGAATCATCTGCACCTAAGTTCTTCGTTATCCATAATGCTGCCACAATGTCCTGTTGGTTCTTTCTCTGTTCCATTCCTGTATGACCTCTCCTTCCACATGAACGGTCAGCTATATTAAATTCATGAGACACTTTGTGACCCTACTAGTAGAATTGTAGTAATCTGCATTTAATAACCTGCTGGTGTGGCAAGTGTGATTTGAATTCTAGAAGACATATATCTGTACATATAAACACTAGTATTCTAAGTATGTCACACACCCCGCTTCAGATAGTCATTACACTTGTAGAGGGTGATCTTGCAGAGATGTCATGAAAAAAAGGGAGCCCCTCCCGGTCCATAAATACCTGGTACCTCCCTCTCATTCCCCAGTCTTTCATCTCTGCAGACGGCGAGCAAGTCAGAAGATGATGTCTCCTCCTTGCAGGTAGCCGGGGTAACTCCCGGCCCGCATGTTAGTCTATTTCTGCCTGGACCCTTTGTCTTAATATTCACCTTGCCTCCCAGCCTAGGCTGCTGGTCCGGGCAAAGGTAGACAGCACCTGAGGGTGCTTAGGAGCTACGCTCCACCGTGAGACCCCATACTAAGGGGTAGGCGGTTTTGCCGGGCTGGTGATCCCGGTTAGGGATGCCCTGTCCCTTGGCCTTCCACCTTCCAGCGTGGATTCCCCCTCTCCCGGATGGCCCTTGCTCCTTAGAGGGGGGGGGGGCAGCGTAGGGTCCCCTTCTCTCAACGTGTGTTTGTTCAGCTGTGTGTGTGGGTGAGTGCGTTCACTGGGCGCATCTTCCGTTTAAACTAACGCGTTTTTGTCTCAGCTGTGTGGGTGTGGGTGCGTGTGCTCACTGGGCGCTTTTTTTCTTTGAACAGTATCAGCCGGCGCTGGCTGTGCCGCAGCGCCAGCCGTTGTGACATTCGGCGGGGAGCTTCTTCCCCTCAGGTACGGTTCGTGCAGGGGGCGGGGTCGGGCGCTCTGCGCGGTCGCCGACGGCCCGCCCCCCCCCCCCGTGCTCTTGGCGCCGCTGCGGAGCCCGCCCACTGGCCGGGAGCGGCGTTGTCGCCAGGGGAGGGGGCGGGGCCGAGCGCGTTGCGCGCACCGCGCCGGCCCGCCCTTCTCTCCCTCTGCTTCTCAGGTCTCCAAGGCTGATCGCGTGAGTGGCCCCTGCGGCCTCATTATTTCAGGCACTGCCTGCTAACTGCGAACTGCATTATACTTTAGCGTTTTGTTATTATATGAACAGCCATTGCTTGACCTGCACATGTATAAATATATACAATTCATCTGTTTTCCTGCATTGTCAGTATGTCTGAATTGTGTGTGCCTGGGCATGATTGAGGTGCTGAATAGCCCTGTATTCTGTCTTCCAGGTGGACCCTTGTCGGAGCCTAAAGGGTCCTCCCGGTCCTAGGGTCCCTGGTTTAAGCTTAGAACTCCCCATAAATTCTCCCACTCGGGACACAGAAGGGGCATCCCGGGTCGCTTATATCGCATAATTCCCTGGGGTATTGAGAGTACCTATAAAATCACCATATGGAGGCTTCCCAAGATACCGGGCTCGGGCTCCCCTCGGGGCAACCCCGGCAGTGTTTGGGATGTGGGGCATCCCTTACAGGGGATGATGTATTCCTTTGCATACCATGTGCACAGCAGACTATTACGCAGCAGTCCGGATCCCTTGCATCTGGTTCTGCGCCGCCGGTCCCTTCTCCTACCCCTCCCCGCCTGACCCGTACCCCGTGTGATGTTGTCACGAGTGGGGAGTCGCAATCTGAGGTGTGTGCCAGATTGTCCAATCTTGAAAAATTATTTTCTAGCGCTGTGGCCAGAAAGGTCCCGGCTAAGAGAAAACACTTGTCCCCAGCCATGCAGGCTTCTGATTTTGAGGAGTTTGATTCGCTGGACTGGTCTGATTACCCCCCGCTAGAGGAAGGGGAGCTTTTTGAGGAGTCTGAGGGTTCTGACGATCAGCAGGTTGTTGGCACTGATGCCGAGCGGGGTCAGGGGGATTCTTGGGATACCCCTGAGGTCCTGGCTCATATGTTTGAGGTTCTGGCAATCTCTCCTCCCGAAGTGACTCTTCAGCAGAAGGGGGAGTTCTTTGAGGAGGCTAAGCCGCGCTTAGAATTCCCGAATCAAAGGCATTTCGACGGCATTATCCTCAAGGAATGGGAGAGGCCTACTCTGCTTCCGGGTGTCCCTCCGGGTTGGGATAAGAAATATCCCTTTCCGGTGGACGCGGCGAAGCGCTGGTCATCCCCTCCCGAGGTGGACGCCCCTGTGTTGGGGTTGTCTAGCACCTCTGTCTTGCATTCTCCTGACTGTTCTACTCTCAAGGACGGTGAGGACAAACGCATTGACCAGATGGCTTGTCATGGTTTTGCCAGCGTCGGGTCGGCCTTGCAGCCTGTTTGTGCTTCAGCGCTTCTTATAGTGGCTTCTAGGTCGGTTGTCAGGGACCTGTTGTCTACCTCCAGCCTTGACCCGGCTAGCGATGAGTTCACCGCCCTTAAGCGGTGTGAATTATTTTTGTCTTTTGTGTTAGCCGCCCTGGACGACACCTTGGTGATGTGTAGTAGAACTTTGGCCTTGCTGGTGGCAATTCGGCTTGGTTGCGCCAGTGGGCGGCTGATTTTGTGTCCAAAAAGTCTTACGGCTCTTCCCTTTCTGGGCTTGCGGCTCTTTGGAGAAAAATTGGATTCGGTTGCCAAAGGAGGTAGGTTACCTCAGCGAAAGAAGCAATGTCGTCCCTTTCAGGGGGCGGCTGCCTTTACCCCTTCCTTTCGTGGGGCCAGAGCTGGACAGGGATCGGCTGTTTTCCCCTCCAGAGGTGATTCCTGGCACAGGGGAAGAGGACGTGCACGTCCAGGTCATAGCTGGGGCTCCAAGCCCAAAGCCGCTGCTAAGCCGGCTCAGCAATGAGGGGGCGCCCTCACCCTCGCGGGTGGGGGGACGGCTGCAACACTTCTCCCAGGTCTGGGACCAGGAGGTCTCAGACAGATGGATTCGCAAAGTGGTGTCTTCCGGTTACAAGCTGGAGTTCGAGATCCGGCCTCCTCCCAGGTTCTTCAGGTCTCGCATGCCTTTGGATCCTCTGGCCGCGCAGGGGCTCCGGGCGGCAGTAAAAGATCTCCTGGGAATGGCAGTCATCTGCCCAGTGCCTCCCTCGGACCGGGGCCTGGGATTCTATTCCAATATGTTCACGGTGCCCAAGAAGGATGGCTCCGTTCGTCCCATCCTGGATCTGAAGTTTCTCAACAGGTTTATCCGTCCCAGGACGTTCCGCATGGAAACTCTGCACTCTGCCATAAACTCACTTCGGCAGGAGGACTTCATGACGTCTATAGACATCAAGGATGTTTATCTGCATGTTCCAATCTTCCCGGCGCATCAGAGATTTCTCATGTTTGTGGTGGAAGATCGGCATTTTCAGTTTGTGGCCCTTCCGTTTGGCCTTACCTCGGCTCCAAGAGTCTTCACCAAGGTGCTAGCGGGGGTGATGGCCCTCCTCAGAGCCCAGGGTATCCGCATCGTGCCTTATCTGGACGATCTTTTAATTATGGCATCCTCTCTCGGCCAGACGGAGCTAGACACCAGGACTGTGGTAGCCACCCTGGAGAGATTCGGCTGGGTGATCAACTATCCCAAGTCCTGCCTCTCTCTGTCCAGGGTGGTGGCGTTCCTGGGAATGTCTCTGGATACTTCTCAGTCCAGGGTGTTCCTCCCCCGGCTCAAGGTTCTTTTGATTCAGGAATTGACTCAGCGTCTTCTATCCACCCCTTGCCCGTCCATCCGGCTGGGGATGCGACTGGTGGGATTGATGGTGGCATCGTTCGAGGCGGTTCCCTGTGCCCAGTTTCACACAAGGACGCTCCAGCTCCATCTATTGGCGGCCTGGGACAGGTCCCCGTTGTCATTGGATCAGTCTTTTTTGATGTCCCCCCAGGTTCGGCATTCCCTTCGGTGGTGGCTGGAACCGAGCAATCTGATGAGGGGCAGATCCTTTCTGACCCCTCGTTGGGAGTCACCACGGATGCCAGCCTGTCAGGTTGGGGGGGATTTTGGAAGGATCTTCAGTTTCAGGAACTGTGGGGGCCTCAGGAGGCTCACAATCCCATCAATGTTCTGGAGCTGAGAGCCATCAGGTTGGTTCTGGCTCGCTTGACTCATCAATTGAGGGGCCTACCGGTTCAAGTTCGATCGGACGGCGGTCGCCTACATCAATCACCAGGGAGGGACTCGCAGCAGGCTTGCCCTCAGGGAAGTGTCTTTGATCCTGGCTTGGGCAGAGAGCAATGTCCCGTGCATCTCGGCGGTCTACATTCCGGGAGTGGAGAACACGGAGGCGGACTCCCTGAGCAGGTGCTCATCTCGCCGGGGGGAATGGTCGCTCAGCCCCAAGGTGTTTCGGTCGATTTGCCACCGGTGGGGGACTCCGGAGGTGGACCTCTTTGCCTCTCATCACAATCACAAGCTTCCGGCATTTGTGTCTCTCTCGTGGGATCTGCTGGCTCTGGCAGCAGATGCCATGTCTCTGACCTGGAGGGATCTGGGTTTTCTGTACCTGTTCCCTCCGTTTCCCATGGTGGGCAAAGTGGTGTGCAAGCTGGCCCTAGAGGGCGCATCAGCAATTCTGGTGGCTCCAAGATGGCCAAGACAGGTTTGGTTCGCAGACGTGGTAAGGTTGGCAGAGGATCAGTTAGATCTGCCCCTTCTGCCGGATCTGCTCACTCAGGGTCCACTGCTCTACCCCAATTTACCAACGCTGGCTTTGACGGCGTGGCTGCTAAAACCTCCATCTTGAGGGAGGAAGGTCTTTCTGGTGCTGTCATTCAGACTCTGGTTAGGGCTAGAAAGAAGTCTTCCTCTGCCATCTACTATAGGATTTGGAGGTCTTATATTGATTGGTGTGAGGTCCGGGCCTTGCCTTTGAGGGCGTTTTCTATTCCTAGGGTTTTGGAATTTCTGCAACATGGTCTGGACCTAGGTTTGCAGCTTAGTACGCTGAAAGGGCATGTTTCTGCCCTGGCGGTTTTCTTTCAAAAGTCTTTTGCTCTTCATCCTCTGCTTAAGACCTTTTTCCAGGGGGTTACGCATGTTATGCATGGAAGCCTTTGCTCCCAGTTTGGTATTTGAATTTGGTTCTCTCTGCCTTTCAGGGTCCTCCTTTTGAACATTTGCAGGATATTGCTCTTTCTACGCTTACTCAGAAGGTTGCGTTTTTGGTTGCTATCACTTCCGTGTATCGGAGTTGGCGGCTTTGTCCATTAAGGCTCCTTATTTTGAGAGGCATCAGGACAAGGTTGTTTTCCGCTTCAAGCCAGATTTCCTTCCTAAGGTGGTCTCTGCCTTTCATCTTAATCAGGACATTGTTCTACCCTCCTTGTGTCCTAAGCCCAGCAATGACAAGGAGAGGGTTTTGCATTCTCTGGATGTGGTTCGCTGTGTGAAGTACTATTTGGTGGCTACTTCCTCTTTTCGTAGGACTGACACCCTTTTTGTGGTGCCCTCCGGGCCTAGGAAAGGTTTGGCTCCCGCCAAGTCTTCTATTAGTAAATGGATTCGCCAGGCCATTGTTGGGGCCCATTCTGCCAAGGGGAAGGTTCCCCCTTTTTGGGTTACTGCTCATTCTACTCGTGCTGTTGGGGCGTCCTGGGCTTTCCAGCATCAGGCCTCTGTTGAGCGAGTTTGTAAGGCTGCTACTTGGTCTTCCATTCACACTTTTTCCAAGTTTTACAAGGTTGATGTGCGGGCCTCAGCGGATGCTGTTTTTGGCCGCAAAGTTCTGCAAGCTGCAGTGGTTTAAGTTTGTGCATTGTTGCCTTGTTTTGGATCCCCGCCCTTTATGGACACTGCTATTGGATGTCCCAAGTGTAATGACTATTTGAAGCGGGGTGTGTGACATACTTAGAATAATACCATTTTGTGAATACTCACCTGTAAAATGGGTATTATAAGTATGTCACACACCCCGCTTCACCCCGCCCTTTGGTATTCTGCATCCTTTCTATGGTGAACCTTTTTTACTGTTACTGGTTATTTTGGCTCTTCCTGGTCCCTTTACTACTGTCTTAAATACTGGGGAATGAGTGGGAGGTACCAGGTATTTATGGACCGGTAGGGGTTCCCTTTTTTTCATGACATCTCTGCAAGATCGCCCTCTACAGGTCGGTATAACCCAAGTGTAATGACTATCTGAAGCGGGGTGTTTGACATACTTATAATACCCATTTTACAGGTGAGTATTCACAAAATGGTATTTTTCCTTACCTTTCCTGCCTTCATGTTTTTCTGTAAGACGCAGATCTTATGGGTAACATTAAAGTGGAACCGTCACCAGGATTTTCACTATCCTAGTGATTGTCCCTCATACCCGGGCACCCTGATTAGGAACACCACTGTGTGAAACCCTGATGATTATCGTAAAAGCATACTTACTTTCTGGCTGTCTCACAGTTCATATGCCATTTCACGGCTGATCAGTGTTGTAAAATCAGTGCTAATTTCTTTTAGCGATATGTGAAAAAAAAAACATAAAACACTTGAAAATTGGGCCAAATATAGTTAGACTTTCTTAGGGAACATGTGTATGTGAATGAGTACTGGTAAGTAAGTGAGTTTTCAGGGTAACTTATGGATATGTGTAATGTTATTGCTTTAGTGTTGTCATGTTTGAGCTGGACATTTTTTGTTACATTGGTGGCATTATGTAGTTTCCATAATGCCTTTAAATTCCAAATTTCTAAACATGTTTGGACTATTGTTTAGGAGTGTGTATGCAAGTGAATTGTGTATGATTCCATTTGAGTAAATCCATACTTTTTTGTTCCTGGTTGTTGGTATTGTTATGTGGTTAGCCCTTGGTTTGTTGTGTTTTCACAGTCAGTCATCTCCAGTTTTTATGCTGAGAACATATGGTGATTTTATTTTATGACCACAGGTGTAGTGTTTTCAAAGCACATTTACATGTTGTAACTCTAAACAACCAATCTACTAATGCCTCCTGTTTTAGCTTTAAAGCCCCACCTCAATTCATTGCCACACCTATGCAATGATTGATCATCTGCCATCTTATAGAGAGGGAAAGCAAAATGAAATCAGTGCTCCAGGGCAATTTTATAGGTGAAAATATCCATTATTCTAAGTATACAGCACGTCCTGTTCCAGAATATTCCTTACACATGTGTAATACATCCACAAGATGGCGCTGGACTGCAGAAAACAGCTTGTGGCTCCTCCCGGCCCTATATAAGTTAGGGACCTTCCACAAATTCCCCAGTTTCTTTCTGCAGTCTGCGCTGAGAAGATAGAAGATAGCTCTCTTGTGGCGCAGGTGAGCGGGGCTTATTGCCTGCGGCCCTGCAGGACTATTCCCACCCGTTCTGTCCCATTTACTGCCTCCCAGCCTCGGCTGATAAGGTTGGGGTGAAGGTAGGTCAGCAAGCACCAATGGTGCTGAGGAGCTAGGCTCCTACCGCAGTCCCTGCTCTAACAGGGTAGGCGGTTTAGGCTAATGTTGAGCCTTTTGGGATGCCCCCACTGCCTCATGGTTTTTGCCAGGTTATCCTGTGCAGTTAAACCCTATTCCCATTCCCCCTTCATATTAGCCCCTGGGCGCCATTTCCCCCTGCCCTGGGAATTCTGCCGTTATCCTCCCTCACTCTCCCTTCGGGAGATCTTCGGGGGGGGTTGTCTAGTGTTTTAAAACTTTAGACATATTTGTGCTTGTCACTGTATTGAAACGCTCACATCGCGTTTGTACTGCGCTCCGCGGCTGGCAGCCCCATTCACCTCAGGGCTGCCGGGCCGTTACTGGCCGGCCGGATCACGTGGGTGCGCTTCGCGCTCTTCAGGGGTGGGGCGGGCTCTGTGGATGATGCATTTTACCTCATATCTCCACGGCCCGCCCCTCGAGGTTGCGGACGCCATTTTGTCTTCTTCCTGACGCTGCTGGCTACTTGCGGTCTGTGAGTTCCCCGGAGGGGTGATTTTTCTCTGTTTTTTTCTTATGCCTTATACTCATGGGAATATTTGATTGTGTCTTTCAGGCAGGGTAAAGCTTCGGTCCTATGGTTTCTCCCGGCCCTCTCCCCTCATTATCTCCCACTTCCCTAGCGGTTCATTGGGGCATCCCGTGTAGCTCTTTAGCATTAACCCTTACTGGCCTAGTGCCTTTCAAATCACCATATGGAGGCTTCTGGGGATAATGAGCCTGGGGTTCCTTCGGGACAAGCCCGGCTATGTGTTGCGTGTGGGGTATCTCCAATCGGTGATGATGTCAGGGTATGTGTATCCTGCGCCCAGCAGGTACTTGCACTGCAGTCTGGGTTACCTGTTGCTGGGCTTTCGCCCCCTCGGGCTTCGCCTACCCCCCCACGCCTGCATCTCCCCTACGAGGAGCATACCAGCGGGGAGTCTCAGCCTGATTTGGCTGCATGGGTGGCCAGCATTGAGAAACATTGCTGGCTCTGCCTCGCGTAAGGCTTCTGCTAAAAAGTGGCATTTATCTCCCGCCGTCTCCCTCTTTCCTGTGAAAACTGAGGAATTTTTGACACTACTGGTTATTCCCCCCTGGAGGAGGGGGAATTGTTCTCTGATTCAGAATCATCTGAGGAGCAGCCTAGAGTTTATGGTGATACAGGGTCTCCCTTTGGGGAAGATCCATGGTCCTGACAGGCTTTTGGCTCATATTTTTGAAGTGCTCTGTATCTCCCCTCCTGCCGTGGCTCCGCAGCAGCAGGGTGAGCTCTTTCATACGGTTAAACCACATTTGGAATTCCCTGAGCAGTCTCACTTTAATAATCTGGTGCTCATAGAATGGGAGCGGCCTAGCAAGCTGCCAGGGGTGCCCAAGATTTGGGACAAATGGTATCCCTTTCCTGCTGATGTGATTAAGCGTTGGTCATGTCCTCCCGAGGTCGACGCGCCCATTCTGGGGCTGTCCAATACATCTGTCATGCCTTCTCCTGACACTACTACCCTGAGGGATGGTGAGGACCGGCGTATGGACCAACTGGCTTGCCATGCCTTTGCCTGTGTGGGGACCGCGCTACGCCCGCTTTGTGCCTCTGCCATTACAGCTATTGCTATTAAGGGTTTGCTTAAGAGTCTCTTAGAGGGGGCCTCTGATGACGCAGGAGGAGAAGAGTATAGATCTCTCCTGCTTTGCTATGAATTTGTTGCATATGTCCTGTCTGCTATGGATGATGCCATTAGAATGTGTGGTAGAACTTCTGCCCTGTTGGTGGCTATACGCCGATCTGTCTGGCTACGTCAGTGGGTAGCTGATAATGCTGCTAAGAAGGCTCTCACTGGTTTCCCTTTCAAAGGCCTGCGCCTTTTTGGTGAACACTTGGATTTGTTTGCCAGGGGCGGTAGGTTACCTCATCGTAGGAGGCCGTCTCGGTCCTTTCGGGGGATGGTTGCCCTTCTCCCATCCTTCCATGTTTCCAGACCTGGCCGAGGAGTCTCCTTCACTAGGGCCCGCGGAGATCACTGGGGAATGGGCAGAGGACATAGCCGTCCTGGCCCCCAAGCCCCCTCAGGCATGAAGGGGCGCCCTCACCCATCCGGGTAGGGGGACGGCTTCGGCTCTTTGCTCACGTCTGGAGGCTTCACGTCTCAGACCGGTGGATTCAGGAGGTCGTTTCCTCCGGTTACAAGATAGAGTTTGCAGCCTGGCCCCCAAGATTCGTCAAATCCCAGATGGCTTTAAACACCCTGTCAGCTCAGGGTCTGTGCCTTGCTGTCCAAAACCTTCTGGAGTTGGGGGTTATCTGCCAGGTGCCTTTGAGGGAAAGGGGCAGAGGCTACTATTCCAATCTTTTCACTGCTCCCAAAAAAGACGGGTCCATCAGACCTATCCTGGATTTAAAGTGCCTCAACAAATTTGTCAGATTCAAACACTTTCGCATGGAGACTCTGCACTCAGCTGTCAATTCACTACGCCCAGGGGACTTCATGACCTCTGTAGACATCAAGGACGCTTACCTTCATGTACCAATCTTTCCAGGTCATCATAGATTCCTCAGGTTCACTCTGGAGGATCAGCACTATCAATTTGGGGCTCTGCCTTTCGGTATCACCTCAGCTCCCAGGGTATTCACCAAGGTACTGGTGGGCATACTGGCTCTGCTGAGATCTCAGGGCATTTGCATCATGTCTCAATCTCTCCAGCAGGCCGAGCTGGATACTCAGCTGGTGGTGTCCACACTGGAGTCCTTTGGCTGGGTGATCAACCACCCCAAGTCTTTTCTGTCACCGTCAATGGTGAGGTCCTTTCTGGGCATGACTCTGGATACCTCTCAGGTCAAGATTTTTCTCCCTCAGCAGAAGGTGGAGACTCTTCAGGCCCAAGCCAGGTTCCTTATGTCTTGCCCTCATCCCTCCATCCGGCAGGGGATGCAGCTGGTGGGCCTGATGGTGTCTTGCTTCGAGGCGGCTCCATACGCTCAGTTTCACATGAGACCTCTTCAACTTCACCTCTTATCAGTTTGGGATCGGGACCCTCGGTCTCTGGCCAGATGGTCTCTCTCGTGGTGGCTGGACTCAAGAAACCTGTTGGTGGGCAGATCCTTTCTGGCCCCGTGCTGGGAGACAGTCACCACAGATGCCATTCTGACAGGTTGGGGGGGATTCTGGAAATCCCTGAAATTCCAGGGTCAGTGGGGCCCTCAGGAGGCCCACACCCCTATCAACATTCTGGAATTAAGAGCGATAAGGTTGGTTCTCGCCCAATTGATTCCACACGGGGTCAAGCGGTTCAGGTCCGCTCGGATAACCAGATGGCGATTGCCTACATCAATCATCAGGGAGGGACCCGGAGCAAGAGGGCCCTCAAGGAAGTGTCCCTGATACTGTCTTGGGCGAAGGAGAATGTTCCCTGCATCTCAGCTCTGTACATCCCGGGGGTGGAGAATCTGGAGGCAGACTCCCTCAGCAGGGGGACCTCTCGTCTGGGAGAATGGTCCCTCAGCAGCAGGGTGTTTCGCTGTCTGTGCCACCGCTGGGGTCAGCCAGATGTGGATCTGTTTGCGTCCCGTCACAATCACAAGCTTCCAGTCTTTGTCTCTCTGTCCCAGGACCCTCTGGCCTTGGCCATGGATGCACTAGCAATGTCTTGGAAGAGCTTTCAGCTTCTCTATGTGTTCCCTCCTTTTCCTCTGCTGGGCAAGGTGCTGCGCAAGATTGCCCAGGAAGGGGAGCCAACCATTCTGGTGGCCCCCTGTTGGCCAAGAAGGGTGTGGTTCGCAGACGTTGTGCAGTTGGCAGTAGATCAGTATGCTCTGCCCAAGGATCCAGACCTGCTCACTCAGGGGCAGCTACATCATCCCAATTTACAAACGCTGGCTTTAACGGCCTGGCTGCTGAAACCTCAATCTTGATGGAAAAGGGGTTGCCTGCCTCTGTTGTTAATACCATGATTCGGGCTAGGAAGAAGTCCTCGTCATCCATCTACTATAGGGTCTGGCATGCTTACATTGACTGGTGTGAGTCTAAGTCGCTTCCCTGTAGGGTGTTTTCTATCCCTAGGATTCTAGAATTCCTGCAACATGGTTTGGATTTGGGTCTTCAACTTAGTACCCTCCAAGGTCATGTTTCTGCTTTGGCCATTTTCTTCCAAAGATTCCTTGCTCACCATCGTCTGGTCAAGACTTTCTTCCAGGAGGTTACTCACGTGCATCCTCCACGTAAGCCTATGTTACCAGTCCAGGGACTTGATCTTGGTCTTATCTGCCTTGCAGGGGTCTCCCTTTGAGCATTTGCGTGAGGCCCCTTTGTCCATTTTGACTCTTAAGGTAATCTTTTTGGTGGCTATCACTTCTGTTAGGCGTGTTTCTGAGTTGGCGGCGCTTTCCATCAAACCCCCTTACTTTGAGAGACACCAGGACAAGGTGGTGTTTTGTTTTAAGCCAGATTTTCTGCTTATGGCTGTGTCTGCTTTTCATCTCAATCAGGACATTGTTTTGCCTTCTCTGTGCCCTAATCCTAGTAACCCTAAGGAGCGGGTTTTACACTCTCTGGATGTGGTCAAGACTCTGAAGTTCTATTTGGTGGCTACTGAATCCTTCAGGAAGACTGATGCTCTTTTTGTGCTCCCGTCTGGACCTAAGAATGGTCTGGCTCCAGCTAAGTCCACTATCAGCAAGTGGATCCGTCAGGCTGTGGTACAGGCCTACTCTGCTAAGGGGAAGGAACCTCCCTTCCGCCTTACTGCTCATTCTACTCGTGCTATTGGTGCCTCTTGGGCTTTTTAGCACCAAGCTTGTGTTGAACAAGTTTGTAAGGCCGCTACTTGGTCTTCTGTTCATGCCTTTTCTAAGTTTTACAAGGTTGATGTTAAGGCCTCAGCTGATGCTGCTTTTGGTCGCAAAGTTCTGCAGGCGGGAGTGGTTTAAACTGCCCGCTGCTACTTTTTGGGGATCCCACCCTACCTTACGGACACTGCTATTGGATGTCCCATGTGTAAGGAATATTCTGGAACAGGACATGCTGTATACTTAGAATAATACAATTCTGTGATTACTCACCTGTAGAATTGGTATTATATGTATACCGCACGTCCTGTTCCATCCCACCCTTGTTATCATTATTCTTAGTTACCTCTGTGTGGTAATTGTTCATATGTTCATTTTTGAATTCTGGTTATTATTGTTCTCCCGGCTTCTTGTTAACTGCTTGTCAATACTGGGGAATTTGTGGGAGGTCCCTGACTTATATAGGGCCGGGAGGAGGAGCTGTTTTCTGCAGTCCAGCGCCATCTTGTGGATGTATTACCCATGTGTAAGGAATATTCTGGAACAGGACGTGCTGTATATGTATAATACCAATTCTACAGGTGAGTAATCACAGAATTGTATTTCTAGTTCTACATTTTAAGCAGGGAATATCAGTTAGGGGCTTTAGCCAAATGCATTTCATATGTTTAGTGGGTTTTGGTCTGTTTTAACACAAAGTTGAAATGTGTTGCTGGCATGCCTGCCGTCATTGGCATCCCTGTGCTTGTGCCTGCCCTGCGTGTTATGTTGTCTATGGGAGTGGCATCCCATAGCAGTCTAGTATATACATTTAACTTGAGGGATGCAGTTGATCTTGGACAGGATGCCAAGGTCCCCTAGCTTGTATTTGCTCAAAACAAAAAAACACAAAAACATTAAAATAACTAACTACTAAAACCTGTGAAAATAACAATTTTGCACTTTACTGAATCAAGGCCAGGTTCTGCACCCCCCTAGCCTAGCTCTTTTGTACTTTTTATTTAATACCTGTACTGTTCTTAATGATAAACTCAGTGGCCTAGTTTTAACTCCACTTTCTCTAGGTAAGAAAAAATCACCAACTCACTTCGCTATCTGCATGCATGATACTGTACTGAATCATTGTCAGCACTTACATTTACTCCTGCATTCACTCTGAAATGCAGTCTCCCCAATTAAGTAAAAACGGTGTAGTGTGTGGGGGGGCAGTGGGAAATAGAGGTTACCCAGTTTATAGACTAAGAGTATAATCAGCTGCTGGTGGGGACCATCATCTGTAAAACCTAGTCCAGTGTTGTTCGTTTGAGGCCACTATCAAAATAGCACAAATTTAAAGTAAAAATGGGAAACCAGAAACAAAATCATATTTATGGAAATAATATAATAACATCTGCACCTACTTAAAATACAGGAGTGCTACTAAAGTTTCCATTTCTGCATTAAGTAGATTTTTTCCACCATCTCCATTGTGAAAATTGGAGAGAAATTTAAAGCCACAAATTCAGTTGCGTACGTGTTGGAACTTTCAATGCAGTCTCTCCCCCTTATAAATGTCTGCCTGTTTCTTAGTGACATTGATCAGATTTGAAACTCCATACTTTCTTAATTTAATCTGTTATTGACAGTAATATGTTTTAACTGGAGAATGTGTTCTTTCGGTGCATATTGACTCAGCTTGTTAAAATTTCGACAGTACATGCGAACATCGGATTCTCTGTCACAGTAACTTAAGACACGAAGGCGGCAATGAATGATTTCTGCCACTCAATGAACTTTAACTCGAGACCCTACTTGAATGGTAATAATCTGCTCCAGTAATTGCTGTGGAAAAGAACAAAATCCCCAGGGATTTTCCATCTAATCATTTATTTATAAATCTGTAGATAGCAGCCTGCAGAATGCACATCAGGGGTCAACTTTGTGCTCAAACCCGTTGCTGAGTGTTTACATTTCACAGTGGTTTTGTACTGTAGTTCCAGCCTACATGATCAATCAGGCCCTCCGGTTCACCAGATAGCTGCTGCTTGGCACATCACCACCACCTTTAGACTGGCCACTTTATTACTGATGCCTCAGTAGAGTCCATTCCCTCTTGTATTAGCAGATACATGCATGTTTTTCCATCTCATTAATTCAGTCGACATCCAATTGATTTTTGACTATTAATAAGCCCCTCTGTGGTAGTGAAAGCCATCTAAACCTTTCTGGTAAATCTGTAATCCCAGGGAAAATATTACAAGGCAGGATGTTTTGGTTTCTACTTTTTAGTCTGTAATATGTTACTTGCCCTTGCAAATGCACTGTTCTTGTCTTCTCTCCACAAGTACATATGTCATGCATTTTTTTTAATGTGGCATCATTTTAGAGTTTATCTGTCTGGTAATAGCCACTCTGTATTCCGCTATGCCATTACCTGGGACTGAAGATTGAAAAAGGGCATGCAGCATTATATTTTCAGGTGGCTGTACCTACCATAAAGGTATCCTAGCATATAAGGTTGAGACAAGTAGCTAAAAAAGTATTTAGGAGGAGGTAAGTAGGAGGCCATATTTTACGTGCAATACAGTTCCCCAGCAATTTGCATAGAGCACAATTCCTCAGCACCCTGCTCTGTTTGGAACAAACACCCAGCTTCTAGACAGTTAAATAAAAATGTTAGTAACACATATTAACAAAGGTCTATTCACAACTGTACAACTTATCATACGTCATTCAAGGTAGGTGCATCAAATTGTGGGGTTGATGCGGCAATCCAGGAATTGATATTAGCAAAATCTGATGTACAGTATTATGTCCACACAAGTAATAAAAAGTTGCAAACACGGCTAGATCGATGTTTAGAGGGTCACATTGGTCCCCTTCTCTATCCAGTAGAGAGTCCCTTATTTCCTGTTTGATGCCATGTCATAAACTCAAATGTAGACCTTCAATATTACTGGTCTTTACTAACTTGGGTCTTGTTTTTTAGGTGTGCATTTCACTTGGGAAATTACTAGAAATGCTTTACCCCTCTTTTATTTCTGTACTTGCTTAATGGTGTTTTTTACCCCTAAATTTACCTCTAGGGCTTGAATATTGTGTTGCTGCTCCGCAAACTACTTTTTCTCTTAATCCCTTTTATTTACACACCCGCAGGGCATCCTGAATGGGCCCTATGTGTGAAACCCCCAAGGTCAGCAGTAAGATCATCTTTCCCGGCGGCTCCTATGATGCTTCCACTCCCAGCCATTATGGACACAGGAGCAAAAGCCTCCGATAAGAAAACCGATAAAGAAAGGTGTGGCTAGTCGGCTGACAAACAGCACTCGGTACTCTTCAGATCTGCCAATTGGTGATTTCAAAAGTGGCAGAGGGCTTGACTTTGGCGGTGGAAAAATTCATTTTCTTCTTTTAAACCAGGTCTCTGTCAAGCCGTCTGCTTCACGCGAGGTAATGGGTAGGGGAGGGCAAGTGGGAGCTTCCACTTTAAACTGTTATACCACTCAGGGCCCCTCTTTTATTTTGCTTTTGACTGAGGTTGCTTCATGAGCAATGGTCGGGACTTGGCTGGTTCCCATCCCACTCTACTGAAGTAAGCAGTCACTTGGTGGGTCAGATGGGCGCGTCTTGGTTAGCACCTTTGTATTGGATGATCAGAGTGTAACTGCTTATCAAATTCTGGCCTTATCCTTTTAGTACTGCTAGTAGCATAACTGAAAATGGTTCCAGCCTAGTAGGCCACATAGAGTGTAAAAAAGAAGGTGGGGTATGCTCATCTAGTCAAGATTACAATTAGAGGAGGTGCTAGAGGGGTGTGACCACACTCCATATATAATATACCCGCACTAAGTGTGCAGAGGCTTACATTTCTTCTATATGGAGTAAGTAGCTAAATTCTTTGTGGTTTCTTCCTCCTGGTTTGGCCAACAATTGGCCTATCTGTATCCAAATAACTTTGAGGGACCCCTCCAGGTACTCTAGCAGTAATCAAAAAGACTAAAACTGTCCCCAAACCTCTCCCAGGTTATCCAAGACTGTGCTGTATTTTGGACCACACAATTACATCAGCTCATCAAGAGGTAATGATAACATTATATTACAAGTTTCTTGTCTTATTTTTGCCTTTACCAGAGTCCAAGAATGGACGTATTAGAACAAAATATGCATAGCCAAACATTTGAAAAAGCAGATTAGTTACATTGCATGTCAAGTATGTAGTTAGCAACATACAATTCTCTAAAAGTGAAATCATCATACAAAGCATTTGGGCATACGCTATATTTTTGAGCTAACATTGGCAATACGTGTTTTATCGTCAAATAAAAAGCAAGGAGCCTGATAGCTTCATATATGTTGGAACAGTTTTGGTATGAAGTTATATTTTGCTTGACTAACCATACAGCCTGTGTTATGTTCAGTTTCCAGAAAAGTGTAATGCAAAAAACAATATAAAATAATTTGCACGGGGGTGTCATTGTACCAATTTGCTACTTAAAGCATGGAAATCCTGTTTTCATCATCTGAGATAGTTCATTACAAACTAGGAAGTGTTATTGTTAGGCTGCTGAAAAACATTAGAGGAAGCCACATCCGAGCCAATAATAGGATGACTCTACAAACAAGCATTTTCTCTCTACTACTTTTAAAAAGAAATCTTATACTTTCCGGTATCCACATGTTATGTTACAAATTGCCATGGCCATGGCAATATTGTAAGAATTGCAGCAATACAAATGCCAATAGGTTCTTTAGTGATAATCATAACGCCATGTGTGACCAATCTGCATGTTCACCCGCAAACAGCAACCGCTAAGTATGGAAAAGCAAATTAGTGCAGTAAAATATATTGGCCAATCAATTCTTGTTGACTTTAGGAAAACAATGGAGAGACAATGCAGTTTGCTGGACAGCCAACGAAGCAACGAAAGGATAGAAAGAAAAGAGTGTGGAAGGAACCCACTACTGGTGACCAAGCAACCCGGATGACCAAAACTGCTCATCTAGGGATCATCAAGGGGAGCCATATTCATGATGGTTTTCAGTCAGTCTGGCCTTAAATCTTATATTCTTAGTATACAGTACGTCCTGCTCCAAATCTAATACTTACAGTTGGGATTTACTCCGCCGGATTGTGCTGGACTGCAGAGACATCGAAAATAGGCTCCTCCCGGCGTCATTCCCTATCGACGTATAGCGCCGCTATAATCACCATATGGAGGCATCCCAGGATAATGTTACTGGGGTCCCTTTGGGACAAGACCGGCTGTGTGTAGCGTGTGGGCAGCCTCATGCTGACGCTGACAATCTGGCCTGCCAGTGGCTGTACCTCGTTTCACTTCACCTACTCCCCCAAGCTTAAATCTCACTCCTGCTGAGTTGCATACAAGTGGGATTCTCAGCCTGATGTGTCTGGCTACTGTTGAACAGATTATTGCGAAGTCTTTAGAGCGCAAGGCCCCTGCTAAGAAGCGGCACTTGACGCCTAATGTTACTGTTTTCCCTATGGGAACTGAGGAGTTTATGAATCTGTGTGGCTATACCCCGTCTGATGTAGGGGATCTCTTTTCTGATTCAGGCTGATCTGATGAGAGACCGAGGGGTCATGATGATTCTGGCTCTGACCCCTGGGCCCCGGATGACACTGACAGATTATTGACCCAGATTTTTGAGGTTCTGTCTATCTCTCTCCCTGTTGAGACTCCCAGGCAGAGCTTTTCCATACAGCAAGATCACGTTTGGAATTTCCAGAGCAGGCACATTTCCATAACCTTGTGCTCAAGGAATGGGAGCGCCCCAGTAAACTTCCCGGGGTTCCAAAGAGTTGGGATAGGAAGTATCCCTTTCCTGCTGAGGTGGTTAAATGTTGGTCATCCCCCCCCCCCCCCGAGGTGGATGCCCCGATCCTAGGGCTATCTAACACCTCTGTCATGCATTCCCCTGACTCTACTAGCCTGCGGGATGCCGAAGACCGGCGTATTGATCAGCTGGCATCCCACGCATTTGCATGTGCGGGGACGGCGCTGCGCCCTGTCTGTGCCTCTGCCATTACTGCTGTGGCCACTAGAACCCTTATCAGAAATATGCTTGATAGTGCCCCTGATGATTTGCCTTGTGAGGTGTTTAATGCACTCTCCAGTTGTGATGTTTTTGTAAATTTTGTCCTATCAGCATTGGATGACACCATCAGAATGTGTGCCAGAACTTCTGCCCTCGTTGTGGCTATACGCCGCTCGGTTTGGCTGTGCCAGTGGGCTGCTGACAATGCTGCCAAGAAGGCCCTCACTGGGTTTCCCTTTAAAGGACTGTGTCTGTTTGGAGACCGCCTGGACTTTTTTGCTAAGGGAGGCAGCTTACCCCAGCGCAGGCGGGAACCTCGGCCCTTTCAGGGTCAGGGTTCCTTCTCCTCCCCTTACCGTGGTGCAAGACAGGGAAGGGGGGTGTCTTTCCCTGGGGCCCGGGGAGATTTCTGGGGTAGAGGCAGAGGACGTGGACGTCCTGGCTCCTCCATCCGGGTGGGGGGACGGCTGCAGCACTTTGCTCACGTCTGGATGCTTCATGTCTCAGACCGGTGGATTCAGGAGGTAGTGTCCTCCGGTTACAACTTGGAGTTTGCTGCCGATCCCCCTCCAAGGTTCATCAGATCCCGGATTCCTTAGGACCCTGTGTCAGCTCAGGAGCTAGTGCAAGCAGTGCAAGGCCTCCTGGAGCTGGGGGTCATCTGCCAGGTCCCTTTAAGAGAAAAAGGCAAGGGCTTTTATTCCAACCTATTCACAGTACCCAAAAAGGATGGTTCTTTCAGGCCCATCCTGGACTTAAAAATTCTCAACAAGTTTGTCAGGGGCAGGCGCTTTCGCATGGAGACTCTGCGCTCTGCCATCAGTTCCCTGCACCAAGGGGATTTCATGACTTCTGTGGACATCAAAGATGCTTACCTTCATATTCCTGTGTTCCCAGGTCATCAATGGTTCCTCAGGTTCGCTCTGATGGATCAACACTACCAATTTGTGGCCTTGCCCTTCTGCCTCACTTCAGCTCCCAGGGTGTTCACCGAGGTGCTGGCTGGCGTGATGTCTCTGCTCAGATGTCAGGGCGTCCGTGTGCTTCCCTATCTGGACGACATCCTCATCACTTCCCAGTCTCTACATCAGGCAGAGTTGGATACTCAGCTGGTGGTGTCCACTCTGGAGTCATTTGGATGGGTGATCAACCACCCTAAGTCCTCACTGTCCCCTTCCTTGGTAACTACATTCCTAGGAATGAATCTGGATACAGTTCAGGCAAGGATCTTCCTTCCTCAGCAGAAGGTGGACAGTCTGATTGCACAGGCTCAGTCCCTCCTAGCTTGTCCCCATCCCTCCATCAGGCAGGGGAGGCAGCTGGTGGCCTGATGGTGGCGTGCTTCGAAGTGGTCCTTTATGCTCAGTTCCACTTGAGGCCTCTGCAACTTCACCTATTGTCCCTGGACAGGGTCTGTGTGCTCTCCCCCCTGGTCAGGAGGTCCCTCTTGTGGTGGATGGACTCAAGGAACCTGTTGGGGGGCAGATCCTTTCTGGCCCCTTCCTGGGAGACGGTCACCACGGATGCCAGTCTGTCAGGTTGGGGGGGTTTCTGGAAGTCCATGTGGTTCCAGGGGAGGTGGGGCCCTCAGGAGGCCCACACACCTATCAATGTCTTGGAGCTGCGAGCGATGTGTCCACTGTCATGCTGAAATTTTTGTGAAGCTCTACAAGTCATTCTTCAGCTGTAGACGGGGACAGCAAGATAGGAGGAAACTAGCTCTCCTCAGTTCTTTTCTTGCAGTCGCAGAGTGCTGTGAAGATGTCTTTTTTTTTTTTAGTTACAGTGTTGATTGGGAGCTCACCAGCTGCAGCGTTCCTGGGGACCCCCGTTAGATGCCTGAAGTTGGTTACTTAGCCGAGTGATCATGACGAGTGACTGGAGCTTTCATGGGCTCATGTAAGATCGCCAGGGCACAGGCCTTTATTATGGTGCAGAAGTGCACAGCTCTTCAGGAGGCGGTGAGGTTGCTGCTGACAGACGAACATTCCATGATCAGACAGGGCATGCGTTGCCTTGGACTGATGTTGTCTACTATTGAGGCAGTTCTGTATGCCCAGTTCCACTCTAGGCCTCTACATATGCTGCTCCTACCAAAATGTAGCAGGACTGTGTAGACGTTGGACCATCGCTTCATATTGATGGACAATGCCCGGCGATCCCTAAAATTGGTGCCTGGACCAGTAGTTGTTGGCAGTGGCCCGGTCTTTCCTCCCGGTCTGGTCGGTCTTCCAGTCGATGTGTTGGAACTGAGGGAACCTCCTCTGGTTCTCAGGCATTGGTCTGCCCAGCCTTCTGGTCAGGATACAGTTGGACAATTCCATGGCTGTGGCCTACATTGAGTCACATGATGAGGTGGACGGAAATTCGCATTCTGTGCATCACGGTGGTTCACATTCCGGGGGTGGAGAATCTGCAGGCCAAATATTTAAGTAGGGGGAATGGTCCCTTCACCAGGATGTGTTTCAAGCCCTGCAACTGGTGCCGGAGGTGGACCTCTTCACATTTCAACACAATTGGAAAGTCCAGAGGTATGTGTCCAGGGTGCTAGTCCCCCTGGCCGAGGCGGATGACGTGTTTGCCATACCCTGGTCAGGGTACAGCCTGCTCTACACATTCCCGCCACAGCACAACAGGTCTGCAAGGCGACAACCTGGTCGTCTCTCCACACCTTCGCTAAGTTCTACATACTTGATGTCGGGGTATCTGTCGATGCTGCTCTGGGGCGTAAGGTGTTGCAGGCAGTGGTAAACCCCCCACTTCGGGAGTCTAAGTTTGAGGTGCCAGTGCCGTTGTTCTTGGTTAGGTTGATGCAGTTGTCAATTGCTGCTTCCCATGAGTTGCTACTGGTGGTGCCCCGGAATGGAAGAGATGAAAAAAGGGAAATTTGTGTACTCACCGGTAAATTTCCTTTTTCGTCCTGTTCCATTCCAGGGCACCACACCTGCCTTTTTTGTTGTGTTACTACTGCGTCGGTGGTGGTTGATGCCTTCTACACGGTTTTAGTTTTGTTGCACTGTTTTCAAGCTGCACGCAATATGCACAGGTTAACGTTGTCCCCTTCCGCGCCTGTGGCTGAACTGCTTATTAATTTACACACATCCTGCCCTATATAGGCCTGGAGGAGCTAGTTTATTCTTAGTATACAGTACGTCCTGCTCCAGATAGATTACTTACACTTGGTATCACTCCGCCAGACATCGAAAAATAGGCTCCTCCTGGCCCCTCAAATACCCAGGGACCTCCCACAATCCCCAGATCTTCTCTGCAGTCTGGACTGCGAAGGACAAGAAGATGGCTCTCTCTTCTCGCAGGTGAGCGGGGCTATTAGCCTGTGGCCCTGTAGGACTATACCCACCCATTCCATTAGTAATTTGCCTCCCAGCCTTGCCTGCGCTGGTCAGGTGATGGTAGGCAGCACCGCTGTCAGGTGCTTAGGAGCGCTGCTCCACCGCAATCCCCCACCAAAGGGTAGGCGGTATAGGCATATGGTGAGACTCTATGGGATGCCCCTCCCGCACTATTGCCCCTTGCCCCGTCTATCGGTGGGTCCTGTTAAGGGGTCGCTGTCCTCCCTCGCTGTCCCTTGTAGCCCTCGGGGGAGGGGGGGTGTGTATGTGCATTGGCTTTGTGCTTCACTTTATTATGTTATTGTTATTGGTCGCCGCGCTGACTTGGTTGCACTGATTGTCTTTTTAAATTTGCCGCTGCCGCGCGCGCTTCCACTGTGTTCCGCGCTTGGCGGCGGCGTTACCTCAGGCGCTGTTGCGCCGTTATTGGCTTCTTGTCACGTGTATGGCTTCAAGCTCTTCGGGGGGGTGGGGCGGGGCCCGCTTTTGGCCCGTTCCGCGTCACTGTCCCTGCGGCCCGCCCCTCGAGGTATACCCGACGCCATTTTTTCCTGGTTCCGGCTGCTACGTGACGAGCATCTACCTACCGCGGTCCGTGAGTGCCCTTGCGGGGGGCTTTATTTACCGTTGTCATTTACATGTCACTTAAGGCTTCCCTTTGCTTGTGTGCCGAACCCTCTTGGCTTCTCCCGGCCCTACTCCCTCTATTTAGTTAATTAACTTGTGAGGCCTAGTGTTAATTACTCCCACTTCCCTAGCGGGTTAGTGGGGCATCCCGGGTTGCTTTTATAGCGTCAATCCCTATCGGCCTATTGTGCCTCTATAATCACCATATGGAGGCTTCTCAGGATAATGTGCTCGGGGTTCCTTCGGGACAAGCCCGGCTGTGTGTAGCTTGTGGGGTGTCCCCTATTAGCGCTGACAATGTGCGGGTCTGTGTACCTTGCACCCAGCAGTTGCTTGCGCTGCAGCCTGGTTTTCCAGTGGCTGGGCCTGCACCTCGTATGACTTCACCTACTCCCCCAAGCTTAAATCTCACTCCCACTGAGTTGCATACAAATGGGGATTCTCAGCCTGATGTGTCTTCCAGACAGGCTAGTGTTGAGAAGTTGATTGCTAATACCTTGGCTCGTAAGGCCTCTACAAAAAGCGGCACTTAACGCCTGATGTCACTCTTTTCCCTATGGAAGCTGATGAGTTTTTGGAACTGTCTGGCTATACCCCTTTGGAGGAAGGGGACCTATTCTCCGACTCAGGGTCATCTGATGATAGGCCCAGGGGTCATGATGATTCTGTCTCTCACCCCTGGGCCCCAGATGATACTGACAAACTGTTGGCTCAGATTTATGAGATGCTGTCTATTTCTCCCCCTGTTGCGGCCCCCAGGCAACAGGGGGAACTGTTTCATACTGCTGAGTCACGCTTGGAATTTCCTGAGCAAGCCCATTTTAATAACCTTGTGCTCAAGGAATGGGAGCGCCCCAGCAGGCTTCCCGGTGTACCTAAGAGTTGGGATAGGAAGTATCCCTTTCCTGCTTATGTGGTGAAGTGTTGGTTATCCCCTCCCGAAGTGGATGCTCCGGTCCTAGGGTTATCTAACACCTCTGTCATGCACTCCCCTGACTCTACTACCCTGCGGGATGCTGAGGACCGGCGCATTGATCAGCTGGCGTCCCATGCCTTTGCATGTGTGGGGACGGCGCTGCGCCCGGTCTGTGCCATTACGGCTGTGGCTATTAGTACCCTGCTCAGAAGTATCCTTGATGGTGCCCCTGATGATGTGTCTAGGGAGGAGTTTAATGCACTCTCTAGTTGTGATGTTTTTGTGACCTATGTCCTCTCTGCTCTGGATGACACCATTAGAATGTGTGGCAGTACCTCTGCCCTTGTGGTGGCTATATGCCGCTCGGTTTGGCTGCGCCAGTGGGCTGCTGACAATCACTGGTTTTCCCTTCAAAGGACTACGCCTGTTTGGGGACCGCCTGGACCTGTTTGCTAAGGGAGGCAGGTTACCCCAGCGCAGGCGGCAGTCTCGGCCCTTTTGGAGTCAGGGCTCCTTTTCCTCCCTCTACTGTGGTGCGAGACAAGGGAAGGGGGTTTCCTTTACTGGGGCCCAAGGAGACTTCTGGGGTAGGGGCAGAGGACGGGACGCCCTGGTTCCTCCTGGGGCTCCAAGCTTAAGTCCTCTCCCAAGCCCCCTCAGGCATGAAGGGGCGCCCTCACCCATCCGGGTGGGGGGGACGGCTTCAGCACTTTGCTCACGTCTGGAGGCTTCATGTCTCAGACCGGTGGATTCAGGAGGTAGTGTCCTCCGGTTACAAGATAGAGTTTGCAACCTGCTCCCCCCCCCCCCCCCCCAAGGTTCATCAGATCCCGGATTTCTCAGGACCCTGTATCAGCTCAGGATCTAGGGCGGGCGGTGCAAAACCTTCTGGAGCTGCGGGTGAAGGTCCCTTTAAGAGAAAGGGGCAAGGGCTTCTATTCCAACCTCTTCACAGTGCCCAAAAAAGATGGGTCAGTCAGGCCCATCCTGGACTTGAAGCAAATTTGTCAGGCGCAGGCGCTTTCGCATGGAAACTCTGCGCTCTGCCACCAGTTCCCTGCGCCCAGGGGATTTCATGACGTCTGTGGACATCAAAGATGCTTACCTTCATATTCCTGTTTTTCCAGGTCATCAAAGGTTCCTCAGGTTCGCTCTGGAGGATCAACACTACCAATTTGTGGCATTGCCCTTTGGTCTCACTTCAGCTCCCAGGGTGTTCACCAAGGTGCTGGCAGGAGTGATGTCTCTGCTCAGGTCTCAGGGCATCCACGTGCTGCCCTACCTGGACGACATTCTCATCACTTCCCAGTCTCTACATCAGGCAGAGTTGGATACTCAGCTGGTAATGTCCAGCCTGGAGTCTTTTGGCTGGGTGATCAACCATCCCAAGTCTTCTCTGTCTCCCTCCTTGATGACTTCATTCCTGGGAATGAATCTGGATACAGTTCAGGCAAGGATATTTCTTCCTCAGCAGAAGGTGGACAGTCTGATTGTGCAGGTCTGGTTCCTGCTATCTTGTCATGATCCCTCCATCAGGCATGGAATGCAGCTGGTGGGCCTGATGGCGGCGTGCTTCGAGGCAGTCCCTTATGCTCAGTTCCACTTGAGGCCTCCGCAACTCCACTTCTTGTCACTATGGGACAAGGACCCTGCGTCCCTGGACCGGGTCTTTGCGCTTTCCCCCCTGGTCAGGCGGTCCCTCTCGTGATGGCTGGACTTCAGAAACCTGTTGGGGGGCAGATCCTTTCTGACCCCCTCCTGGGAGACGGTCACCACGGATGCCAGTCTGTCAGGTTGGGGGGGTTTCTGGAAGTCCCTGCAGTTCCAGGGGAGGTGGGGGCCTCAGGAGGCCCACACACCTATCAACGTTTTGGAACTGCGTGCAGGTTGTTTCTGGCTCAGTTGACTCATCACCTTCGGGGCCTGCCTGTTCAGGAGCGTTCAGACAACCAGACGGCAGTTGCCTACATCAATCATCAAGGAGGGACCCGGAGCAGGAGGGCCCTCCAGGAAGTGTCTCTGATCCTGACCTGGGTGGAGGCCAATGTCCCCTGCATATCAGCGGTGTACATCCCGGGGGTGGAAAATCTGCTGGCAGACTCTCTGAGCAGGGGGACCTCTCGCCATGGAGAATGGTCCCTCTGCAACAGGGTATTTCAATCTCTGTGTCACCGTTGGGGCCAACCAGATGTGGATCTGTTTGCGTCCCGCCACAATCACAAGCTCCCGGCCTTTGTCTCCCTGTCCCAGGATCCTCTGGCCTTGGCCACGGATGCCCTAGCAATGTCATGGCAGGACTCCTGTATGTCTTTCCTCCATTCCCCCTGCTGGGCAGGGTTCTGCACAAGATTGTTCTGGAGGGGGTGCCAGCAATTCTGGTGGCCAAGAAGAGTGTGGTTCGCAGACGTGGTGCAGCTGGCAGTAGATCAGTACGTTCTGCCCAGGGTGCCAGACCTGCTCACTCAGGGTCCCTTACGCCATCCCAATTTACAAACTCTGGCTTTGACAGCCTGGCTGCTGAAACCTCCATCTTGATGGAGAAGGGGTTGTCTACCTCTGTTGTTGATACCATGATAAAGGCTAGGAAGAAGTCTTCTTCTTCCATTTATTACAGGGTTTGGCGTGCCTACATTGACCGGTGTGAGTCTAGTTCTCTTCCCTGTCGTGTGTTCTCTATTCCCAGGATCCTGGATTTCCTGCAGCATGGATTGGAGATGGGGCTCCAACTCAGTACTCTGAAAGGTCAGGTTTCTGCCCTGGCTGTTTTCTTCCAGAAGTCCTTTGCTCAGCATTCTTTGATCAGGACTTTTTTCCAGGGGGTTACTCACGTGCATCCCCCACGTAAGCCTATGGTGCCTGTTTGGGATCTGAACTTGATTTTTTCAGCCTTGCAGGGTGCTCCCTTTGAACCTGTGCAGGATGCTGCCCTGGCCATTCTTACTCTCAAAGTTGTCTTTTTGGTGGCTATCACTTCTGTTAGGTGTGTGTCTGAGTTGGCGGCGCTCTCCATCCAGCCCCCTACTATGAGAGACACCAGGATAAGGTGGTGTTTCGCTTCAAGCCAGACTTTCTGCCTAAGGTTGTGTCTGTCTTTCATTTGAATCAGGATATTGTTCTTCCATCATTGTGCCCTAATCCTAGTAATGCTAAGGAGAGGGTTTTGCATTCTTTGGATGTGGTTAGGTGTCTGAAGTACTATTTGGTGGCTACTGCACCTTTCAGAAAAACTGATGCTCTTTTTGTGGAAGGGTTTGGCTCCTGCCAAGTCTACTATCAGCAAATGGATCCGTCAGGCTGTGATTCAGGCCTACTCTGCTAAGGGGAAGAATCCTCCCTTCCGCCTTACTGCTCATTCTACTCGTGCTATTGGTGCCTCTTGGGCTTTTCAGCACCAGGCTTCAAGTTTGCAAGGCCGCTACTTGGTCTTCTGTTCATACCTTTTCAAAGTTTTACAAGGTTGATGTTAGGGCCTCAGCTGATGCTGCTTTTGGCCGTAAGGTTCTGCAGGCGGCAGTGGTATGACCTGTCTGCTGTTACCTTTGGGGATCCCACCCTACTTTATGGACACTGCTATTGGATGTCCCAAGTGTAAGTAATCTATCTGGAGCAGGACGTACTGTATACTAAGAATAATACAATACTTTGATTACTCACCTGTAGAATTGGTATTAATGAGTATACAGTACATCCTGCTCCACCCCACCCTTGGTTTTGCATTATCTTGGATCCCCTGTATGGTGATTGTTATAGTTACCAGTTTGGGTTTGTTTTAATTCTCCCGGCTTCTCGTTAACTGCTTTTCAATGCTGGGGATTGTGGGAGGTCCCTTGCTATTTGATGGGCCTGGAGGAGCCTATTTTTCGATGTCTCTGCAGTCCAGCGCCATCTGGCGGAGTGATACCAAGTGTAAGTAATCTATCTGGAGCAGGACGTACTGTATATTCATAATACCAATTCTACAGGTAAGTAATCACAGAATTGTATTTTTTTTGCAGTCTCCGTTTACAGTTAAATAATCCAGATAAACCAACATGTTGCTCCTGTTGGTGCCCCAGAATGAAAGAGACGATAAAGAAAATTTAGTACACAAATTTTTCTTATTTCCTCATTCAGGGCGCCGAGCTAAGAGACGGCACATTGCTGGAGGAATGCTTGGCAAGGTAAGATGCTGTTTATTTTTTTGGCACTTTTGCCTGAAGAATCCCTTTAAACTAAAATCTTTCTTTTTGCATCCAGTTGTCCTTTTAGAATGACTTTGTTCTTTGTAAAACAATCTTTAGGAAAACTCTCTTGCAAGTAACATGTTTTTAGGGGTGCATCTCTTGCAGAAGGATGCCATGTAACCACAGTATGTAATAATCATATTTAATGATTGTGTGTGTTAGACAGCCAGATTAAACACTTAGTACACATGGGGGGAGGGCCAATCCATTTAAAGGCCAGGTCAAGGCGACGTGGGGATTGCATTGTAATTTACATTTAGTCAGAGATTTGCATATGTATCGACACAGACATATATACACTTTGTTCTTATCTGCTTCCCCAGGACTCGTTAGAGCTGATGGTGATTATGGCCCTAATTGGAATTTAACCCGCACAGTTCATTTTAATGAACAAACAAATAAGTATGTGCAGCTGAAAACAAATAAGTGCTTGACTCTGGGGGATTATTTCTGATAATACTTTTTAATCTGAAAACAGCGCCAATTGAGAATTATCTGTTCAAGTTTTCATTGTTATCCAGCGCCTTTTGGTTGGGTAAAGGTCCCACAATCGGAAATTGTGCTGACAGCTTCTAGTAGGCCCTCAAAGGGGAGCTCCAAAGAACTTGTTGAAGGGCTCACTGTGTTCACGAAGGACTTGTAGTTAGCAATTTAAGTAGAGATTAAAAATGTGTTTTTAATAAGAGGTTATTCCTCTGGAGTCCAGAAAACTCCCCAAACATTATCTTTTATCGATGCTTTAATGTGAACCTGGTAAAACAGACAAGGTTTTTTTTTCTGTGAAAAAGGAATTCACAAAGCTTGAATGTAAAAGCTTATTATTTGCATTTTATTTTTATTACCGTGTGATGAGAAAAAATGTTTTTAAGTTTCAGCAAATGCATTATCTTTCACACTGGTAGATGTTTGGGCATGATCTGTTAGTTTGGTAATATGTTTGCTCCAGAGGACCATTGTGACATTTATAGATCGTCCCCCCAAATGAACAAAAAGGATCCTATATGTACATACAATGATGTGAATATTAAAATGTTTTTGTAATGGTTTATGACCAATATTTAATTCAGTGTTTAGTTTATTATTAGTTTTTTGTGAAACTTTTAGTATCATTGCCTTTTAGATTTCAGACTGGCCGCTGGTGGGTTTTGTTCCGCTGTAAGCACCACTATGTTATATGTAGTGCCAGGGTGCATTTGCTCATGTTTTCAGACCAGTGTGTCACCTCCTCTTCTGTGTTCTTGTTTTTATCCAGTCTTGTTATTCTGTATATGTGTTTTTTTAGCAATGTAGTGCAAACCATTTTTTATTCTTTATTTCAAATTGTCTTTATTGAAGATAGCATCAAATAAAAAAGGCAGTTGTACAATAGAATAGTAATGTTAAATAGAATAAGGACATTCAGGATACCATATTATAATTAGATAAAGCAACAACTGGAAAATAGGGGCTTGGGGCAATTATATTAGATAAGGGTGAAAGAAGGAAACAAGAGAGATTATGCATGGGTGGCAAGGAAAAAAAAGGGGGTTCATGAACACTTGCCCATGCAGTAGAGCACACATAAGCATCATTACCTACATACAAATATGCTAGAGAGTGGGCAGTCGTACATAAATACAGGCATATGTAGTAGTATGCTCATACATACAGATGTGGCAGTCTACGCGAACGTATGCAACAATGATGCAAACAAAAAGCTCTAACATCACAATGATGGGTCATGATAAAACACCAAAGCTGATGTCGATCAAACCCAAATGCTGACATGGAAGAAATGGGTTTAAAATAAAAACAAGGGTCGCCCCCTCGTAGAGAAAATGAGCCTGAGGCATAGTCGAAGGACATAGGAGCTGGTAAACAGACACGGCCATTGGCCAGCTGGTCGGCCGCTGAACCCTGGGTTACCAGCCCCTATGCTTGGTGACCTTTAGTCACATGGGTGGGAATCCTCAGAGGCTCTGCCCCTGAACTATAAAAGCCTGTACAATAGAATAGTAATGTTAAATAGAATAAGGACATTCAGGATACCATATTATAATTAGATAAAGCAACAACTGGAAAATAGGGGCTTGGGGCAATTATATTAGATAAGGGTGAAAGAAGGAAACAAGAGAGATTATGCATGGGGGGATCTTTAAAAAAAAAAAGGGTGGCAAGGAAAAAAAAGGGGGTTCATGAACACTTGCCCATGCAGTAGAGCACACATAAGCATCATTACCTACATACAAATATGCTAGAGAGTGGGCAGTCGTACATAAATACAGGCATATGTAGTAGTATGCTCATACATACAGATGTGGCAGTCTACGCGAACGTATGCAACAATGATGCAAACAAAAAGCTCTAACATCACAATGATGGGTTATGTTAAAACACCAAAGCTGATGTCGATCAAACCCAAATGCTGACATGGAAGAAATGGGTTTAAAATAAAAACAAGAGTCGCCCCCTCGTAGAGAAAATGAGCCTGAGGCATAGTCGAAGGACATAGGAGCTGGTAAACCGACACGGCCATTGGCCAGCTGGTCGGCCCCTGAACCCTGGGTTACCAGCCCCTATGCTTGGTGACCTTTAGTCACATGGGTGGGAATCCTCAGAGGCTCTGCCCCTGAACTATAAAAGCCTCCTCACATCCTGGGACATCACGGGACTGTTGCCTGGTTACCCACACCCTTTCTTGGGGCATCGGGGGTGCAGAAGTGCCTGGTGCCCATTGTTATGTGCTCGGTATTCTTCTCTGGGGTGCCCCTGGAGGAGCAACAGACCAATATTGAAGGACATAGGGGCTGGTGGCAGGGATGGGGTGGAGGCAGCCATTTGGCCCTGGGTTACCAGCCCCTATGTCTGAGCTGATTGCACAGAAGGGGCTGCACTTTTTTATTGTTTTTTTTAAACCGTAAAAAAAAAACTATACAGCATTGGGGTATTCAAAAGTAGAGAAAAACACAGAGCTTCTTCAATTAATGTAGACTGGTGAAATTGTCCCAAAACACATGCGTGGTCACCACCGTCGTGTACCCATCACCAGTATCACAAAACTCTTACCAGATCAAAAAACGATAATTGCATTTAGATAAATATGTGCAGTCAACTCCAATGTGCAACGTCTCAGCACTCCAAACGATAAGGATAATGATTGCATTCAAAATATGGATTCAGAGTAGGCATGGTTTCAGCTCTCCCTTAGAACGCAGTTGTGTAGCGTCTTGACATGATCCAGTGCAGTACTAGCTGTTCAAGCCTCTTTGGATGGGCTCCAGGCACACTACTCCTGCTGACAATGCATAGTAACAGGAAGCAGCACTTCCTGTTTGCATCTGCAAACCCAGGGACCTTCCACAAATCCCCAGAATTTCTCTGCAGTCTGGACTGCGAAGGACGAGAAATGGCTCTCTACTCGCAGGTGAGCGGGGCTATTAGCCTGCGGCCCTGTAGCGCTATTCCCACCCGTTCCATTAGTAATATGCCTCCCGGCCTTGGCTGCGCTGGTCGGGTGAAGGTAGGCAGCACCGCTGTTAGGTGCTTAGGAGCTCTGCTCCACCGCAATCCCCCACCAAAGGGTAGGCGGTTCAGGCTTATGGTGAGCCTCTATGGGATGCCCCTTCCGCACTATTGCCCCTGCCTATCAGTGGGCCCTATTTAAGTGGCCGCTGTCCTCCCTCATTCTCCTTGTAGCCTTTGGGGGGAAAAGAGGGGGGGTGTGTGTAGATGTGTATGCTATGCATGTGTTTTGCACCTTATTTTTATTCATTCTGTCTTGTGTCAGCCGCCGTGCTGGCTTGCTTTCCTTTTACTGTTTTTCAAAATTGCCGCCGCCGCGCGCCTTTTATGTACACTATGTTCCGCGCTTGGCGGCGGCGTTGCCTCAGGCGCTGGTGCGCCATCATTGGCTGCTTGTCACGTCCTGGGTTCGCGCTCTTCGGGGGGGGGCGGGGCCCGTCTATGGCGCGCTCGAGGTATACCGACGCCATCTTTAACCTGCTTGGTTGGCCCATGCGTGACGGACCTCTACCTACCGCGGTCCGTAAGTGACCTCGCGGGCGGCTTTATTGTTCTACTTTTTTATTACTGTGTGCTTACAGTCTCCTCCTCTTATGTCTTTCAGGCTGGGCGAACCCTTTGGCTTCTCCCGGCCCTCTATTAGTTATATATACTTGTTAGGCCTTGTGTAATACTCCCACTTCCCTAGCGGGTTATTGGGGCATCCGGGGTTGCTATTTAGCGTTAATCCCTATTGGCCTATAGTGCCGCTATAATCACCAGGGTGTTTACCAAGGTGCTGGCTGGCGTGATGTCTCTGTTTAGGTATCAGGGTGTCCGCATGCTTCCCTATCTGGACGACATTCTCATCACTTCCCAGTCTCTACAACAGGCAGATACTCAGCTGGTGGTGTCCACTCTGGAGTCATTTGGATGGGTGATCAACCACCCCAAGTCTTCACTGTCCCCTTCCTTGGTAACTCCATTCCTAGGAATGAATCTGGATACAGTTCACGCAAGGATCTTCCTTCCTCAACAGAAGGTGGACAGTCTGATTGCGCAGGCTCAGTTCCTCCTATCTTGTCCTCATCCCTCCATCAGGCAGGGGATGCAGCTGGTGGGCCTGATGGTGGCATGCTTCGAAGCGGTCCCTTATGCTCAGTTCCACTTGAGGCCTCTGCAACTTCACCTATTGTCAGTATGGGACAATGACCCAGCGTCCCTGGACGAGGTCTGTGTGCTCTCCCCTCTGGTCAGGAGGTCCCTCTTGTGATGGATGGACTCAAGGAACCTGTTGGGGGGCAGATCCTTTCTTACCCCTTCCTGGGAGACGGTCACCACGGATGCCAGTCTGTCAGGTTGGGGGGGTTTCTGGAGGTCCCTGCGGTTCCAGGGGAGGTGGGGTCCTCAGGAGGCCCACACACCTATCAATGTCTTGGAACTGCGGGCGATCAGGCTAGTTCTGGCTCACTTGACTACTCACCTTCGAGGCCTGCCTGTTCAGGTGCGCACGGACAACCAGACGGCAGTTGCCTACATCAATCATCAGAGAGGGACCCGGAGCAAGGGGGCCCTCCAGGGAGCGTCTCTGATCCTGACTTGGGCGGAGGCCAATGTCCCCTGCATATCAGCTGTGTACATAGCGGGGGTGGAAAATCACCTGGCGGACTCTCTGAGCAGGGGGACCTCTCGCCAGGGAGAATGGTCCCTATGTAGCAGGGTGTTTCAATCTCTGTGTCACCGTTGGGGCCAACCAGATGTGGATCTGTTTGCGTCCCGTCACAATCACAAGCTTCCAACCTTTGTCTCCCTGTCCCAGGATCCTCTGGCCTTGACCGCGGATGCTCTAGCAATGTCATGGCAGGACTTTCAGTTGCTGTATGTCTTCCCTCCATTCCCCCTGCTGGGCAGGGTTCTGCGCAAGATTGCTCTGGAAGGGGTGCCAGCAATTCTAGTGGCCCCCAGGTGGCCAAGAAGAGTGTGGTTCGCAGACGTGGTGCAGCTGGCAGTAGATCAGTACGCTCTGCCCTTGGTGCCAGATCTGCTCACTCAGGGCTCACTACGCTATCCCAATTTACAAACTCTGGCTTTGAGGGCCTGGCTGCTGAAACCTCCATCTTGATGGAGAAGGGGCTGTCTTTCTCGGTTGTGGATACTTTGATAAAGGCTAGGAAGAAGTCTTCTTCGTCCATTTATTACAGGGTTTGGTGTGCCTACATTGACTGGTGTGAGTCTAAGTCTCTTCCCTGTCTTGTGTTCTCTATTCCCAAGAGTTCCTGCAACATAGGTTGGAGATGGGGCTCCAACTCAGTACCCTGAAGGGGCAGGTTTCTGCCCTGGCTGTTTTCTTCCAGAAGTCCTTTGCTCAGCACCCTCTGATCAGGACCTTTTTCCAGGGGGTCACTCATGTGCGCTCCCCACGTAAGCCTATGGTACCTGTTTGGGATCTGAACTTGGTTTTGTCAGCCTTGCAGGGTGCTCCCTTTGAACCTGTGCAGAATTCTGCCCTTGCCATTCTTACGCTCAAGATTGTCTTTCTGGTGGCTATCACTTCTGTTTTCTGTTCAAGCCCCCTACTATGAGAGACACCAGGACAAGGTGGTGTTTCATTTCAAGCCAGACTTTCTGCCTAAGGTTGTGTCTGCTTTTCATCTGAATCAGGACATTGTTCTCCCTTCTTTGTGCCCTAATCCTAGTAATACTAAGGAGAGGGTCTTGCATTCTTTGGATGTAGTTAGGTGTCTGAAGTACTATCTGTTGGCTACTGCACCCTTCAGGAAGACTGATGCTCTTTTTATGGTCCCTTCTGGGCCTAGGAAGGGTTGGGCTCCTGCCAAGTCCACTATCAGCAAATGGATCCGTCAGGCTGTGATTCAGGCCTACTCTGCTAAGGGGAAGAATCCTCCCTTCCGCCTTACTGCTCGTTCCACTCGTGCTATTGGTGCTTCTTGGGCTCTTCAGCACCAGGCTTCTGTTAAACAAGTTTGCAAGGCCGCTACTTGGTCTTCTGTTCATACCTTTTCAAAGTTTTACAAGGTTGATGTTAGGGCCTCAGCTGATGCTGCTTTTGGCCGAAAGGTTCTGCAGGCGGCAGTGGTTTAAACTGTCTGCTGCTACTTTTTCTTGGGGATCCCACACTACTTTGTGGACACTGCTATTGGATGTCCCACGTGTAAGTAATCTATCTGGAGCAGGACGTACTGTATACTAAGAATAATACAATTCTGTGATTACTCACCTGTAGAATTGGTATTATGAGTATACAGTACGTCCTGCTCCACCCCACCCTTGGTTTTGCATTATCTTGGATCCCCTGTATTGTGATTGTTATCATTGTTATAGTTTGATAGTTTGGGTTGTTTAATTCTCCCGGCTTCTCGTTAACTGCTTTTCAATGCTGGGGATTTGTGGGAGGTCCCTGGGTATTTGAGGGGCCGGGAGGAGCCTGTTTTCGATGTCTCTGCAGTCCAGCGCCATCTGGCGGAGTAATACCCACGTGTAAGTAATCTATCTGGAGCAGGATGTACTGTATACCCATAATACCAATTCTACAGGTGAGTAATCACAGAATTGTAATTTTTAGGGCCCCACAGCAGCATATAGGGACATATTCATGCATGTTTCAGTGTGATGCTCCCCTCAGAAGGCAATTTATTTTGGGGACCCTGAAAAATGGATCAGCAGTAAGGGAGCAAGTTCTACTGGGTTTATCAGAGAATGCAAAGTGCTGGTTAATGAAAGATGCCACCCCAGACAGCCAGCATGGGGCAAGCAGAAAACATGATCATTTAACCCTATGCCTGAAATGTTCCATTAAATGCATGTTCATGTGGTGTTGTCCAACTAAATCTGTGGCATCACTTTTAAATTGCTGTTCACAAATGTGCTCCAACCAATATGTCTGAGCTAGAGCTATTTTGCAAAGAAGAAAAAAGAAGAAGAAAAATATCTCTCTCTAGATGTGCAAAGCCGGTAGAGACCCAGCAGACAGGGGTGTACATAGATTATACAGGGACCCATAGCAAATGTCATAATGGGCCCACCGCACACTGCAAAGAAGTCATCAATGAGAGATAATAAAGTGGCACACTCAGTTAAAGCAGACAGGTTAGCCAAAAGCCCGAATATTCCAAGTATGTCACACACCCCGCTTCCACTATTCATGACATATGGGTTATGGTCCAGTAGAGGGCGAACTTCTGCAGAGATGAAGGCAAAAAAGAAGCCCCTCCCGATCCATAAATACCTGGGACCTCCCACACATTCCCCAGTTCCTTCACTGCAGGTTGGCGAGCAAGTCAGAAGATGTATGCTGCTCTTCCTTGCAGGTAAGCCGGGCCATTTTTTGCCCTATTTCTGCCCGGACCTTATATTTTAAGCCCTTTACTAGCCTCCCAGCCTCGGCTGCAGGTCCGGGTGAGGGTAGGAATCACCTTAATGCCTAGGGTGCCATGCCCCCCCGTGCGACCCCACACAAGGGGGTAGGTGGTATCCGGGTTGGTGATCCCGGTTTGGGATGCCCCGTCCCCATTTACTTCCCTTACACTTTACAGTGAAGGGTTCTCCCCCGGGTCCCCTCCACTAACCCTCCGGGGGGGGGGGGGGGGGAATGACTTTGTTCTGCTATTTTTTTCACTTGACATGTGTGTGTGAGTATGCTTGTGTGCTTATCACGTTGCCGCCTTGCGCTCTGCATGCAGTCTGGGGAGCTTCTCCCCCTCAGGCTGAGTCTGTAAGGGGCGGGGCCAGGCGCTCGCGTTGCCGCGGCCCGCCCCCTTCTGTTTGGCGCCATTGCGGGCCCATCTTCTGGCTGGGAACCGCATTGCTGGACTCGGAGGGAAGGGGGCGGGGCCAGGCGCGGCGTGCGATCCGCGCTGGCCCGGCCCTTCTTCTCCCTCCCTCTCTCTCTCTCAGGAGCTGCGGATTAGCTGGACGCCATTTTCTGTGTCTGTGAGTGCCCTGCCGGGCTTCCCCCCGTTCTTACTAGGCTTAATGCCCCAGTCGCGCTTGGGGCAGCGCTGGCCTCTCTGCTTTTTATGTTCCTTTTACATGTTTTTATTATGCAGTTGTGTGTGTGCATGTGCTTATGGACATCCCTTGTGTCTTTCAGGAGGACTCCCTGTGCCAATTGCTTAAAAGGGGGTTCTCCCGTTCCTAGGGTCCCTAGCAAAAATTTGGGGCAATTATAAATCCTCCCACTTGGGACTTAAAGGGGCATCCCGGGTTGCTTACCAGCGTAATTCCCTCGGGTCAGCGACTACCTTAAAATCACCATATCTGAACCAGGCTCCACAGGATACCGGGCTCGGGCTCCCTTCGGGACAATCCCAGCTATGTGTGGGTTGTGGGGTACCCCTTACGGGGGAGAATGTACTTATTTGCATACCATGTGCGCAACAGGCCATAACGCGGCAGTCGGGACCCCAAGCGTCTGGGTCAGTGCCGCCCGCCTCTCCTACCCCACCCCGCATCATCCGTACCCCAAGTGACACGGTCATTAGTGGGGAGTCGCACTTGGATGTATGTGACCGGCTGGCCAACATCTAGCTCAGTGGGCAGAAAGGCCACTGCTAAGAAAAGGCATCTTTCACCGGCTACGCCCGTAATTGATTTTGATGATTATGACTCCCCTGACTGGACGGATTATTCCTCGCTTGAGGAGGGGGAATTGTTTGAGGAATCTGAGACTGAGGAATTGCAGTTCTTTGATTCTGATGCCGGGCAGGCGCTGGGGGATGCTGTGGATACCCCCAAGGTCCTGACCCATCTGTTAGAGGTTCTGGATGCTTCCCCTCCAGCGGAGGCCCCTCCGAAGAAGGGGGAATTTGGATTCTCTAAGCCCCGCTTGGAGTCTCCAAATCAGGATCATTTTGACAGCATGATTCTTAGAGAATGGGAGAAGCCGAGTCGCCTTCACGGTGTTCCTCAGGGATGGGATAGGAAGTATCCCTTTCCGGTGGACTCGGTGAAGCGCTGGTCTTCCCCTCCCAAGGTTGACGCACCCATTTTAGGATTGTCCCAACACCTCTGTTGTACATACTCCTGATGCCACTACCCTTAAGGATCCAAGGAAGAAAGTGGCCACCAGGTCGGAGATCATGTTAAATGGGTCCCAGCTCAACCTGGACAGCGTTGAATTCACAACCCTTAAGAGATCTCCTTTCTGGGCATGAATCTGTATACCAGTCAGGCCAGAGTGTTCCTACCTCAGCCAAACGTGCAGAGGGTTCAGGATCTGATAAGTGTTCTCCTGACCAACCCTCGCCCTTCCATTCGGCTAGGGATGACTCTGGTGGGTTGGATGGTGGCCTCCTTCGAGGCAGTCCCCTTTGCTCAATTCCACATGAGGTCGCTACAACTCCATCTATTGCTGAAATGGGACAGATGTCCACAGTTCTTGGATCAGTCATTTCTGGTGTCTCCCAGGGTTCGGCAGTCCCTTCAGTGGTGGCTGG
The DNA here is from genome assembly GCA_027917425.1 of Gastrophryne carolinensis. NCBI lineage: Eukaryota > Metazoa > Chordata > Amphibia > Anura > Microhylidae > Gastrophryne > Gastrophryne carolinensis. The sequence continues at coordinate 510,260,517 of CM051235.1, read as the reverse complement.
AATCAAGCAATCTGATGAGGGGCAGATCGTTCCTGGCCCCTCGTTTGGAGACGGTTACCACGGATGCCAGCCTGTCGGGCTGGGGAGGTTTCTGGAAAGATCATCAGTTACAGGGGTTGGGGGTCCTCAGAAGGCTCACAACCCCATCAATGTCTTGGAGCTCAGAGCTATCCGTTTAGTCCGTTTATCCGTCTGACGCTTCACCTACAGGGTTTACCGGTTCAGGTTCGATCAGACAATCGTACTGCGGTAGCTTACATCAATCACCAAGGAGGGACTTGCAGCAGGAGTGCCCTCAGGGAAGTCTCTTTGATTCTGACATGGGCGGAGAGCAATGTTCCTTGCATCTCGGCAGTATACATTCCGGGAGTGGAGAACACGGAGGCGGACTCCCTGAGCAGGGGATTCTCTCGCCGAGGGGAATGGTCTCTCAACCACAAGGTGTTTCGGGCCCTGTGTCACAAGTGGGGGACTCCGGAGATGGATCTCTTTGACTCTCGGCACAATCACAAGCTTCCAACCTTTGTATCTCTGTCTCAGGATCCTCTGGCCCTGGCAGTGGATGCCTTGTCCCTTGCCTGGAGGGATCTGGGGTTTCTGTACCTGTTTTCCCCCTTCTCCATGGTGGGCAAGGTAGTGCGCAAGCTGGCGCTAGAGGGGGCACCAGCAATTCTGGTGGCCCCAAGGTGGCCAAGACAAGTTTGGTTCGCAGACGTCGTAAGATTGGTGGTAGATCAGTACAGGCTGCCCCTGTCTCCGGGTCTGATCTCTCAGGGACAACTACGTTACCCCAATTTACAAACGCTTGCTTTGACGGAGTGGCTGCTGAAACCTTCATCCTGAGGGAGGAAGGTTTGTCTGAGGCGGTTATTCAAACTTTGATTAGAGCTAGGAAGAGGTCTTCCTCTACCATTTACTATAGGACTTGGCGGTCCTATATTGACTCGTGTGAGGCTAGGGCCTTACCTTGCAGGGTGTTTTCGATTCCTAGGATTTTGGAGTTTCTTCAACACGGTCTGGATCTGGGGTTCCAGCTCAGGTTTCTGCCCTGGCTGTCTTTTTTCAAAGGTCTTTTGCTTTGCATCATCTGGTCAAGACTTTTTTCCAAGGGGTCACTCATGTTCAGCCCCCTAGAAAGCCTTTGGTTCCCGTTTGGGACCTAAATTTGGTTCTGTCGGCCCTCCAGGGGCCTCCCTTTGAGCCGATGCAGAATGTGGCTCTTTCTGTGCTCACTCAAAAGGTTGCCTTTTTGGTGGCTATTACCTCTGTTCGGCGTGTCTCTGAGTTGGCGGCTCTGTCTATTCAGGCCCCTTACTTTGAGAGACACCAGGACAAGGTGGTTTTTCGTTTTAAACCAGATTTCCTTCCTAAGGTGGTTTCTGCTTTCCATCTTAATCAGGATGTAGTTCTCCCTTCCTTGTGTCCTAAGCCTAGCAATGACAAGGAGAGGGTTTTGCACTCTTTGGATGTGGTTAGTTGTGTGACTATTTGGTTGCTACTTCTCCTTTCCGTAAGACGGACGCCTTGTTCGTGGTGCCTTCTGGGCCCAGAAAAGGTTTGGCGCCCGTTAAGTCTACCATTCATAAATGGATACATCAGGCCATTGTTGGGGCCTATTCCGCTAAGGGGAGGGTTCCTCCTTTTAAGATCACTGCTCATTCTCCTCATGCTGTTGGGGCTTCCTGGGCCTTTCAGCACCAGGCTTCTGTTGAACAAGTTTGTAAGGCTGCTACTTGGTCTTCCGTTCATACTTTTTCAAAGTTTTATAAGGTTGATGTGCGGGCCTTAGCGGATGCTGTTTTTGGCCGCAAGGTTCTGCAAGCTGCAGTGGTTTAAATTGGTGCATTTTTTGCTGTATTTGTATCCCCACCCATGACGGACACTGCTATTGGATGTCCCATATGTCATGAATAGTGGAAGCGGGGAGTGTGACATACTTGGAATAATACCATTTTGTGATTACTCACCTTTAAAATGGGTATTATAAGTATGTCACACACCCCGCTTCATCCCGCCCTTTTTATATTCTGGATCCTTTATATGGTGAACCTTTTTATGGTTAAGAATGTTTTATTAGCTCTTCCTGGTCCCCTTACTGCTGTCATATACTGGGGAATGTGTGGGAGGTCCCAGGTATTTATGGACCGGGAGGGGCTTCTTTTTTGCCTTCATCTCTGCAGAAGTTCGCCCTCTACTGGACCACAACCCATATGTCATGAATAGTGGAAGCGGGGTGTGTGACATACTTATAATACCCATTTTAAAGATGAGTAATCACAAAATGGTATTTCACAAACGACCGGCGCGGGTGCGCGCCCTGCTAGAGGGAAGCGCGAGAGGCGGCGGCCCGCGCATGCGCCGTTGGAACGAGGAAAAGGTAGGATTTTTGGGGATCCTGGGGGGTTTCACAAAGTGGGGTACCCCGCGGGCAGGGAGCTGATCGGCCCGGGAATCTTATAGATTCCCGGGCCGATCAGCAGTGGGTGTTGGTCCACTTTAAAGGGTTACTTAAGTGCCTTATGGACAATGCCTTGGATGCCAAAAAGGGGGAGGAGTATAGCTTCCCTCCTGCTTTGCTATGAATTTGTGGCATTTATTCTTTCTGCTATGGATGATGCGGTCAGGATGTGTGGTAAGACTTCTGCGCTTTTGATGGCTATACAACGTTCTGTTTGGCTGCGTCAGTGGCCGGCTGATAATGCTGCTAAGAAGGCCCTCACTGGTTTTCCCTTTACTGGGCTACGGCTCTTTGGGGAGCGTCTGGATTTGTTTGCCAAGGATGGTAGGTTGCATCAACGCAGGAGGCAGCCGCGGCCCTTTCAGGGGGCTGGTTCTTTCCTCCCCTCCTTCCGTGCTCCCAAGTCCGGTCGGGGTGCACCATTTGCGGGGGCACATAGAGACCCTTGGGGCCGGGGTAGAGGCCGTGGTCGCCCCGGTCTCTCATGGGGTCCCAAGTCCAAATCTTCCCCCAAGCCCCCTCAGGCATGAGGAGGCGCCCTCACCCATCCGGGTGGGGGGACGGTTGTGGCTCTTTGCTCACGTTTGGAGACTGTGCGTCGCAGACCGGTGGATTCAGGAGGTGGTGTCCTCCGGGTGCAAGCTAGAGTTTGCAGCCTGGCCACCCCCAAGATTAATCAGATCCCGGATGGCTCAAAATCCCTTGTCAGTTCAGGGCTTGCGCCTTGCAGTCCAAGGCCTTTTGGATTTGGGGGTAATTTGCCTGGTGCCCCTCCAGGAAAAGGTCAGAGGTTTCTATTCCAATCTGTTAACTGTTCCCAAAAAGAATGGGTCCCTGGGCCCATCCTTGATTTAAAGCGCCTCAACAAGTTTGTCCGGTTCAGGCATTTTCGCATGGAGACCCTGCGCTCAGCGGTCAGTACCTTGCGCCCGGGCAACCTCATGACTTACCTTCATGTTCCTGTCTTTCCAGGTCATCAGAGATTTCTCAGGTTTGCTCTGGAGGATCAGCACTACCAATTTGTGGCTTTACCTTTCGGTCTTACCTTAGCCCCTCGGGTCTTCACCAAGGTGCTGGCGGGGGTGATGGCTCTGTTGAGATGTAAGGGCATTCGCATCCTTCCTAATCTGGACGACATTCTGATTGCGTCTCAGTCCTTCCATCAGGCCGAGCTGGATACCCAGATGGTGGTCGCCACGCTCGAGTCCTTCGGTTGGCTGATCGACTACCCCAAGTCTTCTCTGTCTCCGTCCTTGGTGACGTCCTTTCTGGGCATGACTCTGGATACATCTCAGGTCAAGGTTTTTCTGCCTCAGTAGAAGGTGGAGGGTCTGCAGATGCAGGCACGGTCTCTGATTTCTTGCCCTCATCCCTCTATCCGGCAGGGAATGCAGCTGGTGGGCCTAATGGTGTCATGCCTTGAGGCGGTTCCCTATGCTCAGTTTCACATGAGACCTCTTCAGTTGCACCTCTTGTCAGTTTGGGATCGGGACCCCGTGTCCCTGGATCAGTCCTTTGTTCTGTCCCCTCTGGTCAGTCAGTCCCTCTCGTGGTGGCTGGACTCAAGGAATCTCCTAGTGGGCATGACTTTTCTGCCTCCTTGCTGGGAGACTGTCACCACAGATGCCAGTCTGACAGGTTGGGGGGGCTTTTGGAAGTCTCTGAAGTTCCAGGGTGAGTGGGGCCCTAAGGAGGCCCATGTTCCCATCAACATTCTGTAAATGCGGGCGATAAGGTTGGTTCTTTTCCAGTTGACTCCGCACCTTCGGGGTCAGGCTGTTCAGGTCCGCTTGGACAACCGGACGGTGGTTGTCTACATCAATCATCAGGGAGGGACTTGGAGTAAGCGAGCCCTCAAGGAGAGTCCCTGATACTGTCCTGGGCAGAGGAGAATGTTCCCTGCATATCGGCAGTTTACATCCCGGGAGTGGAGAACATCACGTCACAATCACAAACTTCCATTCTTTGTCTCTCTGTCTCAGGATCCTCTAGCCTTTGCCACGGATGCGCTGGCAATGACTTGGAAGGGGGTTCGGCTCCTCTATGTGTTTCCTCTGTTTGGCAGGGTGCTGCGCAAGGTAGCCCAGGAAGGGGTGCCAACCATCCTGGTGGCCCCCTGTTGGCCAAGAAGGGTGTGGTTCGCAGACATCGTGCAGTTGGCAGTAGATCAGTACGTCCTGCCCAGGGATCCAGATCTGCTCACTCAGGGGCAGCTGTGCCATCCCAATTTACAAACGCTGGCTTTGACGGCTTGGCTGCTGAAACCTTCATTTTGATGGAAAAGGGTTTGCCGGCCTCTGTTGTTGATACCATGATTAGGGCTAGAACTAAAGAACGAGGAGTCCCACCACTCCCCACTCTGTCCTCCCAAACAATGGCACCACTCACTTATATGATTAACCTTAATAATTACTTTATTAATTTAAAAAATGTCATATGTACAATATACACACTATTAAAACCAATTAAAATACATATATACAAACTGTGGAGATAGAGGGGGGGGGAACAGGGGGTAGAAATATGTAAACACACCCCCAGATGGTGATAGATGCTGACCCCGTTAATAATATATCATATATGGATAATAAACATGACCGCTACTCCAGACCTGGCTGATAAATTATTTATGATGTGTTAAAACCTAATTAATACACTAATGTAAACTAATATTTTTCTTAATTTTTGTGCAAAAAAAGATTAATTAAGTGCAATGTGCAAACTATCTAACCAAGGACAGCCAGGTAGAGAAACAAAGCAGACACATATATAATGGATAAATAAACTTACATCTCAGAACGGCCAGTAAGCAAACCCCCCTCCACTCACACAGACGCCGACGCGTTGCGTGACGTCACCCGTCACTTCTCTAGGGCACCACAAACTCTGGGCTTAGGGCTAGGAAAAAGTCCTCGTCCTTTATCTACTACAGGGTCTGGCATGCTTACATTGCCTGGTGTGAGTCCAAATCTCTTCCCATTGGGGTGTTTTCTGTTCCCAAGATTCTGGAATTCTTGTAACATGGTTTGGATTTGGACCTTCAACTTAGTACCCTCAAAGGTCATGTTTCAGCTCTGGCAATTTTTTTCCAAAGATCTTTTGCCAGTCACCGTTTGGTTAAGACTTTCTTCCAGGGGGTTTCTCATGTGCGTCCGCCACGTAAACCTATGTTACCAGTTTGGGATTTGAATCTGGTGTTGTCTGCTCTGCAGGGTCGTTCTTTTGAGCCTCTCCGTGAGGCTGCTTTGCCCATTTTGACTCTTAAGGTAGCCTTTTTTGGTGGCCATTACTTCTGTCAGGCGTGTTTCTGTGTTGGCGGTGCTTTCCATCAACACCAGCGACACCAGGACAAGGTGGTGTTTCGGTTTAAACCAGATTTCTTGCCTAAGGTTGTGTCTGCTTTTCATCTGAATGAGGACATTCCCCTCGATTCAAAGAGCAAAAGTTAATTGATTTCGGATCGAGAATCGTAAGTTTGGGTGGGTGTTAGTCATTTTTTCCTGTTTTTTTGGCCATTTACGACTCGCACGAGCCTACGTACGAATGCGTATATGCTCTTACGATCATCGCAAGTTCGTTCCTAAATTTTAGGATGAAAACGTAAAACTTAGGATCAAATCCTAAAACTTAGGATGAAAACGTAAAACTTAGGATAATTGGATGTGTTTCGGTGTGATTCAGAGAACAGTTTTCAAACCTCTAAATACGTTTTAAAAGAAAGCCACTGCCGACACCTTTTAGCAGTCGGATTGCTGTCCTTGAACAGGTTTTTTGGCTATGTGGAGGAGTCTGCGCGTCTTGAGCTGCAATGAACTGCATGTATCAGCATGGCCGAGGCCATAAATTGTATGGCAATGCATACCTGATTCATGTATGCCTTATAAAAGCATTTTAATGTGGACCTTAATTAGTCCTTTGCATGTAAACCTTTATTTGGCAATATATTTGCGTTAATTAAAGAAACTTATGTCCTTTGTTATTTATTTTTAAATTGATGTACTAGAATAATATTTTAAGATTGCATTTATTGGTGTAGTTGTTTACCTTTGCTTTGTTTAATTATTTAAGCACATCTTTGGTCAGATGCATCACACTTACTGAGGAGAGGAGAGCGGGATAAAGTGCAGGATGTGGGTTACTGCTGTATTTTGCACAGACACAGCAGAGCTGGGGGCACGGAAAGGTCAGAAATCAAAGAATCCAGAGCAACACAGTCACAAGGCCCTTTCTGTTTGCAGGCTGCCCGATAATACCTGAGCCGCCATCTTGGCTGTTTCTAGGCTCATAACATGCAGAAGTTGCTGGGTGTTTTTTAATATTTGAGAGCAATCTGTATGTAGAGGGTGTGGGTAACCACACTAAAAATTTAAAGTTGTACCATTTGAAGCATAAATATTAAAATTAAATCCACAAGTAAAAAATGCAAGTTAACTAAAAATTAAACAAAGTAAGATTTACTTATGCAAATGCATTCATTAATGGTTGGTTACTACAAAATGAATGAAATAAAGAAAAATAAAAGACCAAATATTTAGAATGCACTTTAATGAGGTAAGTTTGTAGTGCGCAGCCGCAAGATCAGAAGGATTTACGTCCAGACAAAAAAGGAAAAAGGGCAAAACCAATGTTGCAACCTGAGAAATGAAACGGAAAATTCAGGATGGAAACTGACATAGGTCTGATTCCCGAACTGCCATACGAACGGACGTATATTTTAGGATAGAAACGTATTTGCTTATAGAATCACTCGCAAGTTCATACGAACGCACGAGCGGACGGGAAAAATAGGATGATCGGCACCAAAATCCAAGCTGTTACATGTTTCTTTGAATCGACCCAATTGTCTTGCCTTCCTTGTGTCCTAATCCTGCTAATTCCAAGGATAGGACATTCTTTGGATGTGGTCAGGGTTCTTAAATTTTACTTGGTAGCTACTGAATCTTTCAGGAAGACTGATGCTCTTTTTTCTTCCTTCTGGTCCTAGGAAGGGTTTGCCTCCGGCTAAGTCCACTATCAGCAAGTGGATGCGTCAGGTGGTGGTGCAAGCCATTTCTGCTAAGGGGAAGGAACCTCCCTTCTGCCTTACTGCACATTCCACTCATGCTATTGGTGTCTCTTGGACCTTTCAGCACCAGGCTTCTGTTGAACAAGTTTGTAAGGCTTCTGTTCATACTTTTGTTTGTCTGTTGGTCTTCTGTTCATACTTTTTCCAAGTTTTACAAGGTTGATGTTAGGGCCTCAGCTGATGGTGCTTTTGGCCGCAAATTTCTTCAGGCGGCAGTGGTTTAAACTGCCCGCTGTTGGTCTTGGAGACCCCACCCTACCTTACGGAGACTGCTTTTGGACGTCCCAAGCGTAAAGAATATTTGTGAAACAGGACGTGCTGTATACTTGAAAAAATACAATTCTGTGAGTACTCACCTGTAGAATTGATTTTGTAGTATACAGCACGTCCTGTTTCACCCCTCCCTTGTTATCATTTTTCTTGGTTACCTCTGTATGGTGATTTGTTCAAATGTTTGGTTGGGGTTCCTTCATTTTTATTCTCCTGGCCTCTTGTCTAACTGCTTTGTAACTCTGGGAATTTGTGGGAGGTTCCTGTCCTTTTTCTAGGGCCGGAAGGCGCCACAAGTCTCTTCTGCAGTCCACTGCTCCACCTTGTGGCGGATATCCCAAGCGTAAAGAATACTTGTGAAACAGGACGTGCTGTATACTACAAAATCAATTCTACAGGTGAGTACTCAGAGAATTGTATTTTTCCCTATCCTGGATCTTGGTCTGTGCCCCCAGGGCACCTAGATTTTCTACCACACTTCACCCCATCTCCACTATGCTCTATGCTGCATTCCCATCTTTGCCATGCTCCATTCTGTACCCCCATTTCCACACTGCACCCCATCTCCACCCTGCTCCATGCTGCACCCTCAATCTCCACCCTGCTCCATGCTGCACCCCCATCTCTACACTGCACCCCCATCTTAGCCATGCTCCATGCTGCACCCCCCTATCTCCACCCTCCAGTAGTACTGGAGTGTTGGCATGGCCCAGAAATGTCCACCAAAGGGCCCAAGGCAGCACAAGGAATGTGGCTGGGGCAAGCACTGGTAAGCCAGTGGGGGGGGGGGGGGGGGGGCAGCAGGTAGATGGTGCAGACTAAGCTCAGGATGCTCTGAGAGGTGGTCTTCTGTTAGTGCCATGTGTCTGATGATATTCCCTTCTGGAGCAGCTCTCTGTTTCTGCTTTGCTACTACCTGAAGGCTACATGTCACACTGGGGCAGAGTGGGAGGAGGGACACCATCAAACACAGCAGACCTCCACTCAGAGCTTCCCGAGCTTAGTCTGCAGAGCGTAGTCTGAGTGTCGTCAAATGCCACCGATGGCAATCAATCCCGATGCCGGTACGGAGGGGGACAGGAGCACAGGGCAGATGCTGCAATGTAGGAGGGAGCAATGTCTGCTGTGGCACTTGCCTACCCTGCCTCCATTGTATGTACGCCAATGCCAACAGACTTGCAGCTGTAATTGCAGCTAAAGGCTGCCCTACAATGTATTGAATACTTATGCTCAGTGCACCTTCCCTTTTTTATATTGTTTGAAATAGCATGAATAGTTTTCGTTATACTTCTCAAATACATGCTACTTTGTGCTCGGTCACATAAAACCTCTAACAAGTTTCTGGCTGTAATGTATATGTGGAAAAGTTCAGGGGCTATGAATACTTTTTGAAGCCACTGTATGTCTGGTGTATGTGTTTTGGCTAACATTTCCACCATAAATGACACAATTAGCTTGTACAAGTTAGGTAGGTTTCAAAAGGTTGTTATTTAATGCTTTTCAGCTGCTGGCCTGACACCCTGACACCTTGTGGTCTCTCTAACCCAAAAGTCACCACACACTTACTTTATTAACCTTTGCACAAAACAACCTTGAGGGTAATTCTAACTGCTTCCTGCAGGTAACTGTCAAGCTGTCCATTTAGGTTGTTCATCCCTGTTGAGCACTTGTCCTTGCAAGGATGATGGTGTGCCGAAATGTTCAGAGAAGATTAAAGAGCTGGGTCTGTGTTAGAATTTGACTGGATAACAGCTGTTGCCTTTAGTGCCTTGAACATGGTAATGGGGAAACCACCTGATGTGTTCTAAATAATGGATGAGAATGATGGGTAAAGCCAAGACCTCTCAGTCTGATTGTTCATTTACAAACAACAAGCCCCCCCCCCCCCACTTATATATTGTCTTTGGAATACCTAATTAAAATCAACCAATATAACTTATATTGACAGTGAGAAACAAGTTCCCATCTATTACCTGTCCTGTTCATAACTGTATTAATTTGTTTCCCCCTTTATGTCACTATGTGAGAGAATGTCTATCCTATTGATGTGCTCATTAATCATTTTGCATTACAGTAATTAGGGCAGATAAAAGCATGTGCTATATGATTTTCTTGGCATTTATCTTGTTGGTCTATAATCACTCGTCACATTGAGGATTTGCTGAGGTCATTGTAGGTGCATTAAAATCAAATACAACACAGTCTTGACTATATAACATGCCTCCAGTCCTGTATACTGCATATCCCCGAGCAAATCTTTGTCAATCTACATTTCTCTATCTAGAATTGGAGCATAGTCTCATGTCACACGTTGTACATAGGTAAAGAAACAGCTACCCTGGTTGATAACAGAGAAGTTTGTATTATTTATATGGAACAGTACAAACCAATTTACAAGAAAGCCTCTTAAGTGGTAGGATTATTTATTAATGAGAGAGAACACAAGTTAATGGAACTGCAACACAAATTCACCTAAAACCCTGTGGAGGTCAGACGAAAAATAATACACATTTGTGGACCAGATTCTGCCTCTAGAATGGACTGATGGCTACACAGATTCAATTGTATTTATATTTCATTCCATTCTGTAAATATGATATGACTTGTTTGAAAGGCTTATTCAATCGCTTCTCGTTTATTCAGTTCTTGGTACCTTTTGTACCTAACAATTTTACTTAAAGTGGACCAAACACCCTGCACAATTCGGGTGTTGGTCTTCACGGCTAAATGGCAGTCTGGGGGGGGGGCTTCCAGAATGATGGATCCCCCTCTGCACATAACCCACTAGAACCCCTGTAAATATCACCTTAACTTCATAATCAAATCCAGCGGTGTGATTGGTCGCGCTGCACTCACTTGGGTAGTGATGTTCCGGCCACCAGAATGTCCTGCCCACATGAGCGGCGGTGGCCCATTGCCACTGGATACTCGCCGCTGGACCGATGTTAAGGTGAGATTTATGGGTGTTTTGGGGGGTTATGTGTGGGCATGCTCCAGCATTCTGGATGCCCCCCCCCCCAGACTGTCATTTAGCGGCAGGGGCCAACACCCGTGCCACGCAGGGTGTTGGTCCGCTCTAGTTAAAAAGTGAAAGGAAAGGGCAAGAAAAGTCCAAAAAAAACCCTGTTATAGGCATAATCTAGGATGACATAAAAAAGGCCTATACTCATGGAATCTCCCTCACTGCCAATCTCTTGGTGCCCCACGCTTAAACTGGATCAACACCCATTTTAGAAAACATGGGTGTTGGTCTGCTGCAGGGAAGGGGCAAAAAAATGGAAAAAATCCAGCAGCTCTATAAAAGTAAATGGGACCTTCCACGTGTAAAAACACATTAAGTATTCAAAAAAACTCTACTGTGCTTTGAAGTAACTCCCGAATGCCTATATTACTGTATTAGGTAGCTAGCAAGGGGTAAAAAAAATAAATATACAAAAAATATTTTTTAAAAAAGTCCACTTTCGATGGAATTTTTGAAAGTGTATATTTATTTGTACCAAAAGGTGCTGAGCTGATTGTATTTTAGCCAATAAGCAAGATCTACATGAGAGGAGTGAGCTCTGTACACACAGAACAATACTACATGCGTAAGGCTGAGTGAGCAGCCTCACCTCAGCAGTGGCCATAGCAGCGGTGTTTTGTGTGTACAGGGCTCACTTTGTGTACAGATTGGAGGTTGTGAAAACTTCTTTCATACAACACACATTTGCTTACATAAAAACAAATATAAAAAATACTAGATCAGCTCAACACCTTGACATGACATCATTTTAGCACACAAAAAATTCCATTGAAAGTAGACTTTCTCTTTAAGCATGATTAAAAATAGCGCTTAAAGCAGAACAAAAGCCAGTGCAGCTAGCCCTAGAATCAGGGCGTCCTACTGTGTGAAACCCCTCCAGGGCACCGCTAATTACTCACCTTTCTCTGATCCAACGATGCATGCATGGACTCTTGTCCAATCAGCCATCCGCGTTGTGGTTATTAATTATTGTCATTGGGATGCGCGAGCTTCCGCATCCCCTGCACCTAGCCTTTCTGAATGGGCAGCATGGTCACACCACATCTGCAAGGTGAATGGGGGATGCGGATAGTGGCGCCGCTTAACTTTCGAGATTAGCTGCCAGCTGCGCCAAAGGGAGCAGAGTGACAGCGAGCGTGTTGATTGGCTGAGATTTGGTACCTCTCTGCCATTTAAGGAGACTCTTGTTACCTAATAGACACAGTGACCTTTAATTATCCACAGCATGTTCATCATTTTGGTGATCATTTTATATACTTATCTTCAAAAATGTGTTAAGGAGATCCAGTCCTGGGATCGATGCATGACTTTCACTGGCTGAAGTCTGGCCATATTCTGTAAGAGCAAAGCCATGGCCAGGACACCATGTCCTGTAGATGTTACAGTAAATAGAGTGAATTAAGTGTGTAGGCCCCAGGCTAAGCACAGCCCTGATGTGTTTCCTCCAAACTGGGGCAGTGGCAGGTGCTCCTATAGCTTGGAACCCGCACACAAAGCAGGGGATGCAGGTCTATGCAGCCTGTGCAAGATAGCTGCACCCAGGGCCCGAGATGCAGAGGGAATGATGCGAGATTCCAGGTGATATAAGGGACAGTAAAGGCAAACATAATAAGCAACACATATTTACCTCTTCTCCCCCGCAGCTCCTTTGCAGTGATGGAGCTGAGTAATACTCGACTTGTGGCATGAACTAATCAAGGGATTCCTCAGGGCAGGGTCTACCAATTTGCTTGCAAGGAATCTACAAGCATCTGGATGCTGCAGGACTAGACTTCGGGAAGAGGTGAGCATCACACCTGGCCCTGCTTCCATCAATGTGACTGGAGCACCCCACACTCCATTCACTTTGACAGGCTCTGCATAGATCACGCCATCTGCAGAAAAATAAGTATAACACTGCCAGATCTCAGCGAATCAGCAGAAGGGGAGATCAAGTATGTGTGTTATATTTGCCCGGACAGAGCCTAGTTAAAAAGAAAAGCTTTCTAATATAGTATTTTGGTGCCCAGAGTTCTTGTGGCAAACTCCTGAAGCCAAAATGTAACACACCTATGAAGTAGAATGTTAAATGAATTAGAAGGGTCACAATTAAAGGCGATGGCGGGGCAATTGCTATAGGTTACCTGCATGTTTCTGTTTTTCTCCAGCATGGTAATATTGTTACAGGAGCTGAAACATTGGACTTGGCATGGCTGTTCTGTTTGTGTTTGCACAGGCGATTAATCTGCCAGGCAAGGAAGGTGCTACAAATGGAAGATGCCAGCATTGCGCACAGGTTTCCGCTGATAGTTTTGCATTTTAATTAACTGGTGCCTTTTCATCCAGTCTTTCCCTCTAGCTTTTTTAATTGTGCCGCATACCAATTTGTCATTTTCCCCGGGATCTTCTGTGATCAGCCCCTAATAAGCCCCCACTGCCTGTGTCACTTTCTCGTCCCCTCTGCCTCTACTTTTTAGAATGACTAGCAATCTAATTTTCTCACTTTATTCAATTCTCGGCATTCTCTTCTTGGCGCTGTGTCTGGGGGCTTCTGTGTTTCTCATCATGCCTGTGCCATCTGTCTGATCCGGCCTCGGCACACTAGCAGCTCTTTGGCCCTTCTGAGAGTCCCTAATAACTGTCTGTCTTAAATGCTGTACAGGCTTCTAGATATGCTAATTGATCGGCAAAGCACATATTTGCAATTAAAATGCAGATTTTTTTTCTTGTGTTATTGTGTTTTTATTTTAATTAGAACTTTGACTTTATATGAAGTGTATTTCTCTGGTCCATTAATTTAGGATTTCCTACTTTTGGAGATTAGCACACGAAAGCTATAGCTAATCTTTTATGGATCAGATCAGACTCCTTACTCTGGATCTGGGAAAGGAATTTGGTAAATCCTGCACAAGGGGTACCTGGATCCTGTGCATGGTATCCCACTTCCCATCTCAAGGCAGGTTTGAGAGAGGTAGACTAAAATGTGATCATAATACTTCTCATCATTTATTACAGGTAGTGCCCTTATGGCACTGTGGCAACTGCAGCATAGACGTATAAGTTCCCCATCTCTCTACAGTGTTTGGCTGTTGTGCAGTGTTACAGTGAAACCACATCCAATCTACACATCAACATCATCAACCCCCAGCATTTTTCCTTTTCTTCTAATCTTTCCATTTCTTGACCACAATAGGCAGGGTCTGTGATCAGCCGTCCGCCCTGTGTGGAAATGCCTCAACACCGCTTTTTTGATAGAGGCAAATAAGTAGCGGATCAAAGACAATAATCCAGTTACCGTATTTTTTGCCCTATAAGGCACACATATTTTTTCCTAAAAGTAGGAGTAAAATATCAATGCGTCTTGCGAATGTAAAAAATAAATAAATAAAAGTATACTTACATATGGTGCTCCTATGTTCCTGGCCACCTGTGAGGCCAGACAATGGATCAGCAGGCCACCCCCGCCCGGACAGCAGCCCACCATTCCTCCATCGTCTGGCCTCCTGGGTCGTCCATCATCGGGCAGGATGATTCTGCCACATTGCCCGTATGAGGAAAGGGAGGGGGGAATGCCACACTGTCTATGGGGAATGGGATGTAAAAATGCCATGCAGTCTATATGGGGAATGGGATGGGGAAATGCCACTCTTCCTATATGGGGAATTTGAGGGTGAATGCCACATTGCCTATGGGGAATGGAAGGGGAGAATGGCACACTGCCTGTAATGAGGGGATTCTGCACCTTGCCTATTCTTGGGGGTTCGTGTTTTAGCACAACATTTGGTTCAGAATATATTTTTTTCCTCCTTCAAATCCTAGGTGTTTCCTATGGGCAGGTGCGTCCTATAGGGTTGAACATACAGTAACGATTAGTTAACTATTTTTTATTTATTTACATGTGAGTAGATGAGAAGTACTTTCATGCAGAAGGCTTTCACAGTGAGGTACTCACACCACGTGTGTATAGTATAAGGTTCTGTCTTGTACCAAAAGCATCAGAAGTGACACTATCATATTCTGCTAAATCTGTAGGGCATCACCAGGCTTCTTTATTTCTCTTAAGATTTGCAAGATCATAATGGTCTTCACTCGTTCTGTTTTCTTTTATGGATTAACCTATAATAGGCCTCCCATTTTGGATTAAATTGGGTAGGTAGTCCTCCAAATGAGTTGATAAAGCAAAGATAGATTATATGTAGAGTGGTACTCTGCATCAGAACACCTTTAGGGTAGGTGGTAAAGAGAGCACTTGCAACTCCTTAATGATAAGTGGCATTTTTGAAAGTGTATATATTTGTAAGCTTAACCGATGTCCTCAAGGTGCTGAGCAGATTTAGTATTTTTTTACATTTTTTTTTTCTTGTGTTGCATTTTATAGAAGCAGTTTTAAGCACCTGCAATCTGTACAGCAAGAAGAGATCAGTGAGTCCTGCACACACATAACATTGCTGCTGGGCATGAGTAAGATGAGTTCCATCACCTTAGCAGCAGCCATAGTGGCAGTGTTCTGTGTCTACAGGGCTCACTTCTCTCTTATGTAGACCTGTACAGACTTGGAGTACATTGCTGTTGGCAAAAGATTGCAGGTAATGAAAACTGCTTCCTGAAAACAAACATTTTCTAACCTAGGAAAAAGCAAAGTAGATCAGCTCATAATCTTAAAGTGGACCAACACCCAGGATTTTGACTATCCTGGGTTTTGGTCCACTTCGGGGGGCACCCCGATTGGGGGTGCCCCGCTGTGTGAAACCCCCCAGAAAGCCCCAAAAACACACCTCACCACGCTCCCACGTGACCGCGCCGTCCAATCCCCGCCGACGGACAAGACAGCGCGTCCGCCGCCGCCGCCTCCCGCACGTCACTCTTACAGGGCGTGCGCCCACGCCGGCCATTCACAAACGGCCGGCGCGAGCGCGCGCACGTCTAGAGGGGCACGTGGGAGGTAAGGTTTTTTTTGGGTTTTGGGGGGGTTTCACCCCGCGGGACATCCCGATCTCGGATGTCCCTCGGTGAGGGAGGTGATCGGCCCGGGAATCTTATAGATTCTCGGGCCGATCACCCCTGGGTGTTGGTCCACTTTAAGGACATCCTTTTGACTGAAAAAAAAATACACACTTGCAAAAATTCTATCAAACGTGGGCTTAGCCTTTAAACGTGTCCAAGAATGCATGATGGCTATAGATCTCCTTTAAAACAAAAGCAGCTTAGTTCATTAAACCGGACCTTCACCATGATTTATTGAAAAGCCCAAACCCTTAAAAAATGATTCCCCAGCATCTAAAGTTAATATATGTTATGTTTTTAGTCACTTATTATTCTTTTCCCTACTGGGCTGCAACTCTGTTCAGGACTTTAGGATACGGGCGCTGCCATCTTGACTCAGAAGCATCAGGAGCGGAGAGTGGGATAAAGTGCAGGCGGGCGGGTTATAGCTGTGCTTTGCTCAGACAGAGCAGAGCTGGTGTCAGGAAAAGGTCAGCATTCCCAGAATGCAGAGCGGCACAATCAAAAGGCACTACCTGTTTGCAGGCTGATTGATGCTTCATGAGCCGCCATCTTGGATGTTTAAAGGCTCATAACATGCAGTAGATGCAGGTAGGATGATTTTTAATGTGAGCAATCTGTATGTACAGGGTGTGGGAAACATATAAAACTCTTATTCAGGGTGAAGGACCGCTTTAAATATAGAGATTTGCCAGTCCAGAATTTTACCAGTAGTTTATTCTTATACATTTACATTATCCACAATATGGTAAGTTTTTTTTTTTTTACAGGCTTTTCAAAGGAAATGTAAAATAATATTGTCACTGACCCTCAGGAAAGCCGTGACAAAGGACTTTTATCTTTTCTGAAATGTACCACATCCTATAGAAAAGTAAAGGAAATCCTGCCCATCACTTAAGGGCCAGTGCTTTTACTATTTTAGCATGAACGCATCAGATTCCCAACAAATGCACCGATTTGCCCAGCAGCAAAATGATTAATATTTGATGGCATTTTAAGTGGTCTTTGTTACTGCTATAGATGGCCATGCTACTATGCTTTTATTGTGCTGTTTGTAGCCTAATAGTCAATTCAGAGGGTCATTTCTTTCTTTTCTGTAACAGGAGGACCCCCTGCTAAGAGCAGATGTACACTGACTTTGTGTCTGTGTCGTTGCTGTTTTCTATGTGTGTTGTTTTTCTCATATAGGCCTCTTCATCCTTCTATGCTATCCAGGAGAATACTATAGATTTCCTTGGGGATGAGAAAATTCACCCAACAAGAAAAGAGAGCAGAATATGGGGTGACTTGTACCTTACTCTTGAAGCAAATAGATCAGAGTATACATGTCAGCTTGTAATCAAGGGAGATATTAACACACATTGGGGTCAGTTCAATGCCAGGTGAGAATTCTCACTCCTTTTTTTGGGAGAATGTGCCATTCACATTCATTGTCTAATGGAAGTCAGTGGCAGTTTTCTCTCCTAAAAAGAGTCATCTGCCTGTTTTGACACAGACAGGTGCTATGTAAATCAGGAAAAGGCGTGGAAATCAATAACACACTGGAGCAAATAACATTGCCGCAAATGAAATTGAATCAAAATACAAGCACATTCTTTCCTAAAAAATGAATTGGGTTTGAAAACAAATCTGCGGCTGGGTAAAAAGACATGATTTGCTTTAACTGACGGCATAACTTTGATTTATCCTGCTTCTTTTCTCTTGCTCTACATAGCGCACAGGTAATGTTAAATTTATACATGAAATCTGAATCTGGCTTTATTAGGAACCTCATCCAAATGGTTCTGAATTTTCAGTTTTTGTGTCTTGTTTTCCTCTTTCTGCTCCCCAGAAGGTATATTACAAGCATTCTATAGCATAGTCCTAAATTATGCATGATCATCTTATGCAAAATAGGAGGCGAATGTCAGAACGGAGCCTACAATTACCTTACATTGGTAGTAAATATCTAAACAGCCAGACTAAATTATATTGGACTTGACATGTAACTAGCCAGAAAATACAGCGCTCCTTTTGTCAACCGGCTGTCCGAGGTTTGCCCACTTCAGACAATGTGTGTTTCTGTCAGGTTTCCTAGCTGGGGATGTTGACAGCTATGTACATATTTTCACCTCATGTGTTATTAAAAATGAAAACTCTTCAGCCCATTATTACTGCAAAATGTCACGTTGTGCTAGCTGCCAACGGTGCGAACCTATAGACGAAACTTCTCTCTCAACTTTACAACAATTTTTTTGTCAGACAGATTGAGAAGGCTTGCCTTAGTAAGCAGATATCTAACTACTCTTTATGACAGATATGTGGACACCGTTTGAATTAATAGATTGTTGTATGTTTTGTGAAAAAGGATCAAACTTGGAGCAATATGAATATTTTCAGAGGGGGGTGTTCTGTTAATGTTTAGTGATTTTCATATCATACTGTGTCACCTTTCCAGCAAATCATTTAGGAAATTATCTGCCCTGCTTGACCTGTACCCTACTCTCCCCCTTATTTCCCTCCTCCTTCTTTCACTTTCCTTTGTCACTCACTCCCTCCCTTCGATACCCTCCTTCATCCTTTCCTCTCCTTTGTTTCTTTACCTCCTTCATCAATTCCCCTTATATTTCATTCCACTCTCACCATTCTTTTCCTCTTAATTACCTCCTCTATCCTTTTCCCTTTCCTTCTCTTCCCAATTATTCTCTCCTGCTTCTTTCTACACCCTTCCCTCCTTTCCTCACACCTTTTTAGCTCCTCCTCCCCATACTTTTTTCATTTTTTCCTCTCCTCCGCCTTTTTTCTTTCTCCCCCTTCCGTCCTTTTTTGCTTCCCATTCTTTTAAATTTTTTTATTACCCTGACTTCTTTTACCCATTCTTTCCCTACCCCCTTCTTCCTTCACTCATGCCCCTACCCACTTCTTCCCCCTCTATATTTCCCTCCTCCACCCTTCCCCCTTATTTACTTTCCTCTTCCTTCTCCCACCTCCATTTTTCTATTCCCCTTTTTTCATCCTCTTTTCTTATTCTTCCATTCTATCCTCCACCTTTCTTTTATCACACTTGTTTCCTAGCCTCCCCTTCTTTCCAACCTCTTCTTTTACATCTTTTTTACCTTATCTCTTTCTTTACCTCCTCTATCCATCCTTTCCCCTCATTCGTATTCCTCCTTTCCTTTTTTCGACCTTCTCTGCATCCCTCCACTTTGCCTCCATGTCCGCCTCCTTTTCTCTTCCTTTGATCAGTTTTGGTGAAGTGAGGAAGCAAAAAGACCCCAAATAATGTGGACATTGCAAATTCACATAATTCTACCTTAGTTTAAAAAAATATATATTTATATATTAAAGATGAGCGAATCAATTCATACGAATCGAAACTCACTATGAATTTCAGGGAAAATTAGAATAACACATTCCCCAGTGTATAAATAATCTTTAGCACATGAAACTTTTACTCTCTCCCACTCTCTTTCGAGTTTCATTAGCTACGTTTCCATGGCAAAGCATCTGACCACAAGCCTAAAAGTAACCCTGATGGTACTGTACAACATCAAGCCAGATTGGTGTAGAGAAGGGGATTGCAACAGGTGGTACTAGTGCCACTGGTGGTACTCGAGAGCCTTTAAAACGGCAAGAAAAATCAGACTATTAAAATAAATGGGCCCTTTCAGATCAATACACTGCGGTTTGCAAAACCACAGCACTACTGCAACGCTTCTCCATGGAATTCTATGGGCACTGCATGTATTGCCCTTTACCTCCTGTGTATTGCGCTGAAAGGTCCATACACATCCTTACCTCCCGATCCATGCTGCTCGTCTACCTCTGCTGTCCTCCTGTCAGGCACTGCTAAAGACTCCTTCTTGGGGGCCTTCAGTCCTCTGCTCCAGCAAGGACTCGTGGAAGGCCCCCAAGTGGTGGCTGCAGCCAGCATTGCCTGTCCCACAGCCTCCTGTTTCCCAGTCCTGCTGCCTTCACTGCTGGGTTCTCTTGCCTCTGCTGCCACCATAGCCGGGATCTCCAGCCCCCATGAGCTGCTGTCTTCTCCTCCAGGTACCCAAACCCGTGCCAGGGGACAAAAAACAATGGGGCGGTGCAATGCGGCATATATGTGGCGCACCTCACCGAAAGCACAGAGCAGCACACAATTGTCTATGCGTCTTCACCGCAACAGTGGTGGAAACACATAGTGTTTAAGTAGCCTTGTAAACAGGATAGTGCAGTTTATGAAACTGAATATTTCTGAAAACTATCTGGTTACAGGCACAGAAGAATACGTATTTTAACTAGAATGGCAACCCTAATTGGTCCTTGGTCCATATTAAATAGAATAGTCAGGTGAAAATGGAGAGGTTAAAGTAAATGGCAAGACAAAAGTTATTTCATTGAGTGGCTGGAGCGCTGTGATTCCTCCTCTGTCTCTTTATACCTTTCGAAACCCCACCCTTCTGACCTTGTTCTTCAACCAACCAACCTTCAGTGGACCAAGAACGGAAACACCCCCCCCCCACTACCTCCCCAGACATCCCAATTGGCTGTGTCAGGGGACTAGATGACGAGCCCTGTGGACCGGGAGGTCTGGCCCTCGGAGACAAACATATGCGTGGAGGCAGCTCAAGGGTGAATCCAAAACAATTCCAAGGGGGCAAGCCGGATCATGCACATGGGAGCAGCTCAAGGGTTAATCCAGGTATCAGGAGTCCAAAAGCAAAGCCGGGTCATACCTGATAATCCAAAGGCACTCAGGAGCTCACAGATATAGGGTGGACAAAGAGTAAAGAAGCATAGGAATCTTCTATTGCCACCAGAAGCTCCTTTAAATAAGAGATCCTATTGGTTCCCTCAGAGACAGTTGACCAGGAACACTTGTCAGCATTTAGGTAGGTGGCTCCAAAAGCAAGAGATGAATTGTGATCCTTGGACAAGCACTATTTCTTCTGGAAGTCCATAAAGCTTGACAATCTCTCGTACAAAGATAGTGGTTAACTCGGTGGCTGATGGTAGAGCCTTGAGGGGAATGAAATGGCTGGTTTTCTTAACCGGTACACAATCACAAGGATAGTAGTAAAGTCATCTGGTATAGGCAATTTTACATTGAAGTCCATGGAAATGTTGTTCCATGGGTGATCGCAAATGAGCAGAGGCAAGAGGAGCCGACCAGGTCCCTAAGAGTCGATGATAAGGAAATATTGATCGCCTAAGATTGGTTCTTCTGACTGACTGGTGGTGGAATTTTCTGGAACCAACCAAGTGCGTCATGTTTGCTGTTCTTTCTCCCAGGTCTGTAGGTAATGTGGAACCGGGAGAGGAACAGTGACCTATGGGCCTTTCTGGGCTTCAGACAGGGGGCGGACTGCAGATGTTCCAGATTATGATGGTCAGTCAGAATGAGGATACAATGTTTAGTGCCCTCTAACAGGTATCACCATTCCTATATCGCCAATATAATATAACAATAGAAAGGAGCTCCTATCATAGTCACATTCGGCAGAAGAGAGCTTCTTGGACAAAAAAAGCAACCGGATGCAGCACTAACCAAATTACTGCGACAGAATGGTGCCAACAGCCAACATGGAGGCATCCACCTCAAGGATGAATGGAAGGGTCGGGTTAGGGTGCCGTAGAATGGGAGCAGAGGTAAACTGGCGTTTAAGGGCATTGAAAGCGAGTTGAGTGTCTTCCATCCAGGCTGATGCTTCTTTGACAGGTTGGTGATGGGTTTGACAAGTTTGGAAAAGTTGCGGGTGGCTGTCCTGTAAAAATTGTCGAAACCAATAAACCGTTGAACCTCCCTTCGAGAGGTGGGACTGGGCCATTTGTGAACAGCCGTCACCTTATCGGGGTCCATGGTAATTCCTGAGTCAGAAATGATGAAATCGAGAAATGGGACAGGGGATTTCTTGAGGTCATATTTTTCTGCCTTGGCACAGAGGCGATGATCCCGCAACCAGGAGAGGACATGTTGGCCCTCGGTGCTCCTGGAGTGTGGAGGAAAAGATCAAGATATCGTCCAGGTATACCACTACAAACACATCCAGCAAGTGTCAGAAGATGTTATTCACGAGGTGCTGGAATGTGGCTGGAGCATTACACAGACTGAAAGGCATCACCAGGTACTCAAAGTGGCCATATCTGAATGCTGTCTTCGTCCCCTTCCCAGATGCAGATCAAGTTGTTGGCACCGCTCAGATCTAATTTGGTGAAGATGCAAGTTTTTTGGTTTTGAGGAGTATTCACGTGTGACCAATTAACTTTGATGGGGGAGGGAATCTTTGGGGTTGGATCCAATGTATTTAAATTGTCTCACGCTCATATTGTCTCATGTAACTGCCTGCTAATTGGATGGCTTTTAGCCAATTGGAATAAGGTTTTTGGAATTTTTATTGCCGAGCGCTGGCTGGCTTTCTCATACTGAAGATGCAAGGGTTTCCCAAGAGGATACCGATTCTTCACTGTTTTTTGTTTAGATCTCAATAGTCAATGCAGGGACAAAGTGACTGGTGCTTCTTCTCCACAAAAAATATCCCTTCAATGGCTAGAGAGGAAGAGTGCCGGACGAACTCCCTGGCCAAGTTAGTATCAATGTATTCCTTCAGAGTGGCTAGTTCTGGCTCCGACAGCGGTAACTGTGCCACCTTTCACAAAAGTACCATCAGCCAATGAAATTGACAAAGGGAAGTCACAAAGGGTTAGCGTGGGGAATCTTTGGGGTTGGATCCAATGTATTTAAATTGTCTCACGCTCATATTGTCTAGTGTAACTGCCTGCTAATTGGATGGCTTTTAGCCAATTGGAATAAGGTTTTTGGAATTTTTATTGCCGAACGCTGGCTGGCTTTCTCATACTGAAGATGCAAGGGTTTCCCAAGTGCTGCATTAATTTTGGTATCAGCATCAGAGGATACCGGTTCTTCACTGTTTTTTTGTTTAGATCTCAATAGTCGATGCAGGGACAAAGTGACCGGTGCTTCTTCTCCACAAAAAATATCCCTTCAATGGCTAGAGAGGAAGAGTGCCGGACGAACTCCCTGGCCAAGTTAGTATCAATGTATTCCTTCAGAGTGGCTAGTTCTGGCTCCGACAGTGGTAACTGTGCCACCTTTCACAAAAGTACCATCAGCCAGTGAAATTGACAAAGGGAAGTCACAAAGGGTTAGCGTAACTTGGTGGAGATGAGCAAAACTCGAGTCCATGAAGCAACTGCATGCTCCGGAGTCAATGAGACTTCAAGTGGACCTTGACGGAGCTGTAATAAAAGGGGAACATGGATGTAAGAGGTATGTGATGCAGGGATACTGTGGTGAAAACTGGGCAAGGAAAATGTTTACCCTGGGGGCACGGGGGACAGGATTCTTGGAAGTGCCCAGAAGTTCTGCATGCAACGTCGAGTTCTCTTCTCGGCTGAGATAGAAGTCCACAAGATTCCCAACTGCATGGGCTCAGGTTGCTTCTCCACAGAAGCTCGGGTTGAAAACACCTCAGCAGAAGCAGGACCAGAGCTAGTAGATCCCCTCTCTTGACGTCTTTCTCTGAGGTGCTGATCAATTTGGATGACTAGATGGATAAGGTTTTCTAAGGTTTTGGGTGTCTCACTCCGGGCCAACTTATCCTTGACTCTATGAAACAGCCCCTTCCGAAACTGGTGACACAGGGCCAAGTCGTTCCAATCAGTACCACATATTATTCTATTGGCATTCGACCCTCCTTGAGGTTGCAAAAAGTGGCTTCAGCGGATGCCTCCTGGGCCGGATCGTCATACATGACGGCAAGGGCTTCGAAAAAAACATCAAAGGAGTTCAGGAGAGGTCCTCAATCTCCAGTAGCCTATGAGCCCAGGCCTGGGGATTTCAGTGAAGAAAAAATATGGTCGCCTGGACCTTCAAGGTGCCTGTATGAAAAACCCTGGACTTCAATCTAAAGTAGAGTTTACAACTGTTCTGGAAGGCCCGAAACTGGCGACGGTCACCCGAAAAATTATCTAGCAAGGGGATGCATGGTTTAGGCAGATTCAAGGATGCACAGGCACCAGAGGAGGAATTGAAGCATCCTCTGGCAGGGAAGCGGAGGCGCTCTCTAAGGTGCTAACCCATATGTGCATGTTTTCCACTGACTGGACTAGAACAATTACTTGCTGGGCGATCTGGCCCAAGAGCTTGGCCGACACCCTGTCAGTGCGCATTTTTGTGGCAGAAGATTTTGTCAGGGAGACCTTGTGACAACTGTTGAGGCGGGCACTCAGAGACAAACACCCAGAACTCAAGCTCTTCACTGCAGGACCGAAGCCTAAGGATCACCCCAGTCTTATCTAGAGCCTCCCGCAAGGAAGGGTAGATTAGCTGCTTGGGTGGTCCCAAGTCGTTTCCCGGGGAGACAAGGGCCTTGACGGACAGCAGTGGTTATCGGGTGAGAAGAAGTGGCAGACGATATGAGAGAGCCAGGTCATACACATGGAGGCAGCTCAAGGGTTAATCCAAAGCAAAGCCCAAGTGGCAAGTCAGGTCATACACGTGGAAGCAGCTCAAGGGTTAATCCAAAACAAGTCCAAGGGTGCAAGCCGGGTTATACATGTGGAAGCAGCTCAAGGGTTAATCCAGGTATCAGGAGTCCAAAGGTAGAGCCAGGTCATACATGATAATCCAAAGGTACTCAGGAGCTCACAGACGAATGGTGGCACAGTAGAGAAGCATAGGAAAGTTCTGGGGCCATATCGGCACCAGAAGCTCCTTTTTACATGACCTCTAAGAGATCCTATTGGTTCCCTACTGTGATGACTGTGGGTCACTGTGCCCAGAATAGGGGAAGGGGGGGAGCAGAGGATTCAAGGATTTCCCTCCATTTAGCCACAGCTTTTCAATGCTAGTTGCATAGCCTGCCATAAAATTGTAGCAGTATGAGTACCCCATGTGCTAACCCTACACAGTAGAATCAAACATACCAATCAAGAAGTTCAGGGATTTCAAAGTGCAGCCTGAAAATGTTGTGGACGTATATTAATTAATAGCAATGTGTTAAGCTGTCGCATTCCAATTTCTTATTGAACCGCCACAAAAATTGTTCAATTAAACTTGAAGGCAAGTATATAGACTTTATGGCCTTAAATTAGTGAATAACCAGTTTGAAAATCCCCCTCAGGACTTTTTTAAATTTCTTTGGGCAAAGTGGGCAAAATTCTGATAATCAGAAGCCCAGATTGCATTCTTAATAAATTGGCAGCTAAATTGTATTTGTAGATTATTTTGAAACTGCTATTTATAGAATTATTTTCATGTATACTTTTTCTGTGATTTTCCAGTAGATTTGCATGTATTACCTTCATCTATAAAAAAAAAAAAAAACATCAATAAACTTTTACTGCAGAAGAAAAAATACCTATGTTTTCTTCTAAACCAATTAAGTGCTCTTTGTTCATTGCAGCGGAACCCAACAAAGAAACACATCTCCTGTACAGCATTCTTTTCTACATTTGCAGGATTAATACCTCAGTTTCTGGAAAGTTGTCACTCCGTTTAAAAGATCTTCATTTCGGCTAGCCTACTGGGGCCCGGAGGATGCAGGATGCCTGCCTTTAATAAATGCTGGTCTCAAGTAGTCATTTTTGTAAATAATTAGCTTCTGTGGAAAAATAAGACGGCATATTTCATGCATCTAATGTCGCAAATGTACACACAGCAAACTTCCTATTAATCAACAGTCTAGCAATGTAAGTTGGGCCTCATACATAATGAATTGTGTTTAAACCTCAAGGGTTTCATTGATAGAAAAATAAGAGAAAACACAAGTGCAGTAAGCTTTTGAATAAAATTTAACTAGATTGCTCTGCATCCTGTAATTGTTTTGGAACCACTGGGGAGTGGATAATTTATCTGCAGTTTGCGTCTTTTTTTTCCTCCTCTCTCTCTCTTTCTCAATCTATCACGCTGCGACGGCTGTTTTAATGATATGTTAAGGTGTTGATAAAAAGTGACTTCCATAATTTCCACATTGTTGACTGTAATATGCGGCCTCAAAATTTTATTAATAAAACATGGTAAATTGACGCCGATGCAAACATTCCAGGGTGAGGAGATGGAGATGTAAATTTTTATGTTTTGGAAGATCAGCCGAATGTTCTAAACAAGAGTTGCCTTGTATTTGCCTAAGCGATGAATTGAAATGTGTTTATGAAGCACAGAAGTGAGAGTGGAACATGGAGGATACATTTTTTGGTCAGCAAGTTAACTGTATATGACTTCTATGCTTAAAGGAGCACTATCGCGAAATTGTGTAGTAATAAAAATCCATATAAACACTTTAGCTAATGAGGAGAGGGGTCACTTATGCACCCGAACTGAATAAAACTCCCACCAAGCTTGTGGTTTTCTTCCCCTGGTAGGAATAAAATCCTGGGGTTACCGGCTTAGTCTATGAGGGGTGACAGAGTCTGTCACCCGAGATGTCCTCTTCCTTTCATTAAAATAAAAAAACAAGCCTGGCTGGATATTTCTCGATACTGGGTGTATAAGTGACCCCTCCTCCCTCCATCCAGCATATTTATATGGATTTTTATTCTTGGGCCATTTTTTCGCGATAGTGCTCCTTTAAGCGGACCTCCAGTCACAAAAAGAACGTTTTTAGTAAATTGCTTCCCCTCTTATGATCAGTGGCATAAGCAGTATGAGAGGTCTTAACCCCATGCAGGTGTTGTGGAATGACATAAAGATTATTCACACTTGAATTACATGGAGGAGGCCATCTTGCCACACACCTTATCAAGGAGATTTCACACATGCAAACACTGAATAAACAGGTAATGTAGCTAGTGAAATCTGTGCAAGGGAAGCTGTTACAATGAACACAGGTCAATAATTGTTTAAAGGGTTTTAAAAAGTTTTGCCCAGGCTGTGCTTGAGTAGTGAGAAAAGGAGCTCATAGTTTTGTCCGAGCAGACAGCTGACCATATACTAGGACGGTTGGAGTATTAATGCATATTGGAGAGCTGCCGATTTCCTTCTTATTAACTCTACTTAGGCAGATTTTTCCTTTTAACCACCTTTCCCCTAGTGTCACATATACAGGATTTGGATGAGAGGGCATGCTGGTTCTTGTAATGCCATGACCATCCGGGAGACAAAGACGGATATATATATATATATATATATATATATATATTAATATTATATACAGCAGTCGCATACCCAATATAACCAGCTAGTGGCTGCATGAGATTGGGAAATAAAAATCTACACAGACGATGTAAGCAAATTTGGGAATTTGGAATAAACAGGTTTAGGGGCACACCACACAGGAAGCCGTTGCTCACTTCCTTAGCAACATTCAGATTCCCCTAGTTTTTAATTAATTTCATTTTTAAAACAAGGTATACATTAGGGTTTTGTAGTTTGTATCCTGCCTTATGTATTTGGTATGACTGCAGCTCTTCATTTAACCTTGTAGTCAAAAGTTAAAGCTTGGCTGTGATGCTTGCTTTTAGAAAATCCAAGAGAAGTCCAAAATTTAGCAAAATCCACACTCCCACAGTGGGGATGGCCACTGGAGACACTGGCAGTACTTTACCATTGAGCCTCTCAGTTAGGGATTCCTGAGGGACAGGGGTTCAGTATCCCTAGGGGCCACTTCAGGAGTTTAAACCTAGCCAGTCATGTATGATATGTTCCATAAATGATTGTATCCAAGAAGTAGCTTTGTTGCTGCTAGCAGTGACCCCACACAGAAAAGTATGTTGGCAGAACCTCTTACCTACTACCTATCAGCTTTTTGTATGCTTATAAGCCCTTGTATGCTTGCGCACACATAGGAATTTATTATCTGCATTTAACCCGTGCAGTGATACAAACACAAGCAGGTAAGTGTATTTGCACCTGGATCACAATGCCCATGGAGCATTTGGGGGGTAGGTGCCTTGCTCAGGTGCACTTTAGTTATGTCCCTGGAGTCAAACCTGCAACCCTCTGGTTACCATTAGGCCATGATTGCCCCTTGTAAATGTTGTATGGAAACAATGCTTTTGCTTTGTGTTGTCATTAGAATTATTGGCTGCCATGAAATGAATGGCTAACCCATATTTGTGGGCCAAATCCAAGCCAACAATGCTATTGCTTATTACAAATTTTGCCCAATATTACAGAGAACAGCAGGATCAGCCAAGTTCATAGATCTGTGGATAGGCATCTTAAAGCAAAAAAGTTATATGTAATTAACTGAAGCAGCTCTTGTTGTAACGGTTTCAGTTGTCAGCGCCGTTCCACTCTTGCAGTGACGTTTTTTTCTTTCCACTTCTTTAGATTCCTTGGGGAATACTTTTGTTTTTAAGGGATAGCTCAGATTCTAAGGTCTTGACCAGCACATTAAAAGCTTTCCACTGTTTCAGAGATTGTTTGTTCAGCCTCAATAATTTTCCAGACTTTGGCCAGCAGGGCAGCTAGCAGATCAAATTGGCTGAGTTTGGTGTTTTGTTATAAGAAGCCATTAAGAAGATGTCAAACCTGAGTCTTGATTTGTAGAGAAAAATATTGGTTAGTAGTCTCACTGATTCTTGCTCAGCAGTGACAGTGGGTAAGACATTGTGAACCATGATACTGTTGAAATTGTCTTTAAATGACTTAGAAAAGCCCCACCATTTCCTAAGTGTGAAGCCATTGAATTATCTATCACCCTGTGATGCTATGTTTTTTTTGAGTTTGTCTTTTAATCTTTTTTTTGTTGAAAATTGTTGCAATAAAGTTTACGGAAAAGAAACATGGCAATAGTTATTTTGTAGACATATACATGTTCAGCAAAATATTATGTTTTTAATTAGGAGCGTAACTTCAAAGTTTGGAACCAAGTCTATGTGTACACAACAATAGCCTCACCAAAGTGTTAGCCATTTTAAGTGAAAACTTTGTAATTCAACAT
Organism: Gastrophryne carolinensis; assembly: GCA_027917425.1. NCBI lineage: Eukaryota > Metazoa > Chordata > Amphibia > Anura > Microhylidae > Gastrophryne > Gastrophryne carolinensis. Next base: position 510,231,847 of record CM051235.1, on the reverse strand, counting down.
CAATTCATACATTAGGACAAGCAATTAGAGTGAAAAGAGAAAAAACAAAAGGAAGAGATATAAAGAGGGGGAGAAAAAGAGGAGGGATGGATCACTTAGCAGGCTGAACCAAGTATGAAAAAAAATGACATATCTCTCTCTTTACACCCACAGGATCCCCAACCCCCTAAAGTCAGCATTGACTGGTCCATGCTGGGGTGGGTGTAAGCAATCCATGGTCTCCAGATCCACGGAAATTTTGAAAGTGAATCTGACCAGTCTCGTGTTAGCCTCTCATTGATAAAGCCAGCGTTCTATTCTTAAACTGGACTAACATCTGTTTTTTTCTCTAACGGGTGCTGATCCCACTGATGCCACATACGAACAAGCTTGGGAATGCTGGAGCGCCCCCCTGCACATAGACCCCCCAGGATGCTTGATATTCTTATGTTCACATCGAGTCTGTGCTGAAAACGGGGCAAGTCATGGGCGGGGCGATCCAGTGGCCAGAGGTAGGGACACAACCATGACCCACGTGACCGCCCAGCAGCCAATCGCGGGACTCCTTTTCTGATACAAGCTCGAGGTGAAGATAAGAATATCGGGCATTCTGAGTCGGGTAATGTGTTGGGGGCCTCCAGCATTCTGAATGCCCCCCCCCCCCCCCCCCCCCCGATTGTTTTGTTGTGCTGTCCTGTCAGCAGGACCAACACCCGAAAAATCAGGTATTGGTCCGGTTTAACTTAATAAATCATGTGCAACAAGATCTCCAAGATTTAGCAATGGCCTGTTTGGATGCCAGCAAGAGGAACACAAGAAGTTTGTTTGGATTTCTAGTCAAATCCTTCACTTCTTTGTTTAAGAGGGCAGCGGCGGCGCCAGAGACATGAGTGAGCTGTCCTTCAGTGAAGACAGTGAGAAGGAGGCGTCATGTTCCACAGGCCCAGGGGCATGTGCCTGCAAGGGCCTTATTTATGATGTGTGCCATTTAGCATCTGTTTTGTGGCTATAGGGCCAGTTCCGGAGCGCCGGCATTTTGGTCTTATCTGGTGCTGTGAACCACATTGTCGCTAGCAGGCGCTGCACAGAACGCTAACTAATTAGCTTTGATTGTTTCACTAGTTATTGGCTGCCCTATGTCAGCGCCTGTTGGACCCAGTTACTAATTATCTCATTGCCAATGAGCCACTTTGGACAGCTGTTTTCTACGCTCAACAGCATACTTATGATTTTTTTCCACCTTAAAATCTTTGGCGCTGTAGTTTCCCTGCGCTGGTGTGTGTTTCATCATTACAGTTAATGTAATATAAGAAATCACTGCTGGGGACAAAGGGTACAAACTTAACAACTTACAATTTAGGCTGTGTTTTAGTTGCCATTGTCCAAATCAACATTACACACGTTAAGCAAAAGAAACCATTAAAATTAAGAATTTCGATTTGTGACATCCCAAAGCAAGTTCTGTACAAATAATTGTGTTTAATATTAATTATGAGCATTAAACAGTTCTACCCATTGTGCTCTATGGGATCTTGAACTACAGCACCACTTTTAACTGGTGCTGCTTCAACCAGAGCACCTGGAACTGCAACTTTTATGGAGCTAGTGTTAAATAATACACTAGCTGGTGGCCGAATCGGCGCTGCCTTTTTTTTATTTCTTCGATTGGACGCCGAATGTCGCTGAGGCACAAAAATTAGTGCTGTGTGGCCCTGACACTTCTTAAATAAGGTTTAAAACCTTATTCTGATGTATTGGTTACACTGCAGTTTCGAAAATAAAAAAATGGGAGAATATTTAAATTGAACAACATAGAAAGACATATACTGTACCCTAAACAGACCATCCTTTATTTAAACTGACACACAGTCAGAAGTAATATATATGATGATCCAAACATGTATATGTTAAAAGTAGTTATAGGTTATTACCTATAATTACAACAACAGCATAATACATATAATATAAAAATATGAATGCAAATACAGCAGCCTGAGGTACCCAGAAAAGTAAAGCTTTTCATAAAAGTACTGTGCAAAGTAATACAGTATAAGTCCCTCTGCCCTTTAAAGTACATTAGTTATATGTATATCAGGTGCAAGTTCAAAAATCAATAAGAAGGTGATTAGCGAAGAAGGCAGTTGCTATAGGCGAGATAGGATAACATATGCAGTGGTGAAACTATAGGAAACTCTCTTGAAAAAGCAGACAATGGCCATCTAAAAATCAATATCTTGTTGAACTATACTGAGGGCAGATGACTGAACACAAAACTTGCCCCTGCCTATTGGTGGGCCCTGTTTAAGTGGCCGCTGTCCTCCCTCATTCTCCTTGTAGCCTTCGGGGGAAAAGAGGGGGGGGGGGGGTGTAAATGTGTATGCTATGCATTCTGTGTTTTACACTCTTTTTCCATTCTGTTTAGTCTTGTGTCAGCCGCCACGCTGACTTGCCTTTACTGTCTTTTTTAAACTGCCGCCGCGCGCTGACTTGGTTCCGCGCTTGGCGGCGGCATTACCTCAGGCGCTGGGGCACCGTCATTGGCTGCTTGCTCGTTCTGGCTTTGCGCTCTTCAGGGGGGGCGGGGCCTGTTTATGACACGCTCAGCGTCATCGCTGATACCGGCCCGCCCCTCGGCATACCGACGCCATCTTTAACCTGTTGGTTTGCCCATGCGCGACGGACCCCTACTTACCATGGTCCGTAAGTGCCCTTGCGGGCGGCTTTATATCTTTCACTTTTGTATACTGTGTGCTTACAGATCTTGTCTGCTTATGTCTTTCAGGCGGGGCGAACCCTTTTGGCTTCTCCCGGCCCTGTATTAGTATATAACTTGTAGGCCTTGTAAAAATAATACTCCCACTTCCCTAGCGGGTTATTGGGGCATCCGGGGTTGCTATATAGCATTATTCCCTATCGGCATATAGCGCCGCTATAATCACCATATGGAGGCATCCCAGGATAATGTGACCAGGGTCCCTTCGGGACAAGACCGGCTGTGTGTAGCGTGTGGGCAGCTGATGCTGACAAGGCGCGGGTCTGTGTACCCTGTGCTGAGCAGGTGCTTGCATTGCAATCTGGCCTGCCAGTGGCTGCACCTCGTTTCACTTCGCCTACTCCCCCAAGCTTAAACCTCACTCCTACTGAGTTGCATACTAGTGGGGATTCTCAGCCTGATGTGTCTTCTAGACTGGCTACTGTTGAGCAGTTGATTGCTAAGTCCTTAGCGCATAAGGCCCCTGCTAAGAAGCAGCACTTGACGCCTTATGTCACTGTTTTCCCTATGGGAACTGAGGAGTTTTGGAATCTTTGTGGCTATACCCCGTCTGATGAAGGGGAGCTCTTTTCTGATTCAGGCTCATCTGATGAGAGACCAAAGGGTCATGACGATTCTGGCTCTGACCCCTGGGCCCTGGATGACACTGACAGATTATTGACCCAGATTTTTGAGGTTCTGTCCATCTCTCTTCCTGTTGCGGCTCCCAGGCAGAGAGGGGAGCTTTTCCATACAGCAAAATCACGTTTGGAATTTCCCGAGCAGGCACATTTCCATAACCTTGTGCTCAAGGAATGGGAGCGCCCCAGTAAACTTCCCGGGCTTCCAAAAAGTTGGGATAGGAAGTATCCCTTTCCTGCTGAGGTGGTTAAATGTTGTTCATCCCCCCCCCCCCCCCCCCCCCGAGGTGGATGCCCCGATCCTAGGGCTATCTAACACCTCTGTCATGCATTCCCCTGACTCCACTACCCTGCGGGATGCTGAGAACCGGCACATTGACCAGCTGGCATCCCACGCCTTTGCATGTGCGGGGACGGCGCTGCGCCCTGTCTGTGCCTCTGCCATTACTGCTGTGGCCACTAGAACCCTTATCAGAAATATGCTTGATAGTGCCCCTGATGATTTGCCTTGTGAGGTGTTTAATGCACTCTCCAGTTGTGATGTTTTTGTAAATTTTGTCCTCTCAGCATTGGATGACACCATCAGAATGTGTGCCAGAACTTCTGCCCTTGTGGTGGCTATACGCCGCTCGGTTTGGCTGCGCCAGTGGGCTGCTGACAACGCTGCCAAGAAGGCCCTCACTGGGTTTCCCTTTAAAGGACTGCGCTTGTTTGGGGACCGCCTGGACCTTTTTGTTAAGGGAGGCAGGTTACCCCAGCGCAGGCGGCAATCTCGGCCCTTTCGGGGTCAGGGTTCCTTCTCCTCCCCTTAACGGGGTGCCAGACAGGGAAGGGGGGTTTCCTTTCCTGGGGCCCGGGGAGATTTCTGGGGTAGGGGCAGAGGACGTGGACGTCCTGGCTCCTCCTGGGGTCCCAAAGCAAAATCCTCTCCCAAGCCCCCTCAGGCATGATGGCATCCGGGTGGGGGGATGGCTGCAGCACTTCGCTCACGTCTGGAGGCTTCATGTCTCAGACCGATGTATTCAGGAGGTAGTGTCCTTCGGTTACAAGTTGGAGTTTGCTGCCTATCCCCCTCCAAGATTCATCAGATCCTGGATTCCTCAGGACCCTGTGTCAGCTCAGGAGCTAGTGCTAGCAGTGCAAGGCCTCCTGGAGCGGGGGGTCATCTGCCAGGTCCCCTTAAGAGAAAAAGGCAAGGGCTTTTATTCCAACCTATTCACAGTACCCAAAAAAGATGGTTCAGTCAGGCCCATCCTGGACTTGAAGATCCTCAACAAGTTTGTCAGGGGCATGCGCTTTCGAATGGAAACTCTGCGCTCTGCCATCAGTTCCCTGCGCCAAGGGGATTTCATGATCTTCTGTGGACATCAAAGATGCTTATCTTCATATTCCTGTGTTCCCAGGTCATCAAAGGTTCCTCAGGTTTGCTCTGATGGATCAACACTACCAGTTTGTGGTCTTGCCCTTTGGCCTCACTTCAGCCCCCAGGGTGTTAACCAAGGTGCTGGCTGGCGTGATGTCTTTGCTCAGATGTCAGGGCGTCCGCGTGCTTCCCTATCTGGACGACATTCTCATCACTTCCCAGTCTCTACATCAGGCAGAGTTGGATACTCAGCTGGTGGTGTCCACTCTGGAGTCATTTGGATGGGTGATCAACCACCCCAAGTCCTCACTTTCCCCTTCCTTGGTAACTCCATTCCTAGGAATGAATCTGGATACAGTTCAGGCAAGGATCTTCCTTCCTCAACAGAAGGTGGACAGTCTGATTGCACAGGCTCAGTCCCTCTTAGCTTGTCCCCATCCCTCCATCAGACAGGGGATGCAGCCGGTGGGCCTGATGGTGGCGTGCTTCAAAGCGGTCCCTTATGCTTAGTTCCACTTGAGGCCTCTGCAACTTCACCTATTGTCAGTATGGGACAAGGACCCAGCTTCCCTGGACAAGGTCTGTGTGCTCTCCCCCCTGGTCAGGAGGTCCCTCTCGTGGTGGATGGGCTCAAGGAACCTGTTGGGGGGCAGATCCTTTCTTGCCCCTTCCTGGCAGACGGTCACCATGGATGCCAGTCTGTCAGTTTGGGGGGGGTTTCTGGGGAGATGGGGCCCTCAGGAGGCCCACACACCTATCAATCTCTTGGAACTGCGGGTGATCAGGCTAGTACTGGCTCACTTGACTACTCACCTTCGGGGCCTGCCTGTTCAGGTGCGCTCGGACAACCAGACGGCAGTTGCCTACATCAATCATCAGGGAGGGACCCGGAGCAAGGGGGCCCTCCAGGAAGCGTCTCTGATCCTGACTTGGACGGAGGCCAATGTCCCCTGCATATCAGCTGTGTACATCCCGGGGGTGGAAAATCGGCTGGCGGACTTTTTGAGCAGGGGGACCTTTTGCCAGGGATAATGGTCTCTATGCAGCAGGGTGTTTCAATCTCTGTGTCACCGTTGGGGCCAACCAGATGTGGATCTGTTTGCGTCCCGCCACAATCACAAGCTCCCAGCTTTTGTCTCTCTGTCCCAGGATCCTCTGGCCTTGACCTCTTATGCGCTAGCAATGTCATGACAGGACTTTCAGTTCCTGTATGTCTTCCCTCCAATCCCCCTGCTGGGCAGGGTTCTGCGCAAGATTGCTCTGGAAGGGGTGCCAGCAATTCTGGTGGCCCCCAGGTGGCCAAGAAGAGTGTGATTCGCAGATGTGGTACAGCTGGCAGTAGATCAATACGCTCTGCCCTTGGTGCCAGATCTGCTCACTCATGGCTCACTACGCCATCCCAATTTACAAACTCTGGCTTTGCGGCTTGGCTGCTGAAACCTCCATCTTGATGGAGAAGGGGCTGTCTTCCTCGGTTGTGGATACTTTGATTAAAGTTAGGAAGAAGTCTTCCTCTTCCATTTATTACAGGGTTTGGCGTGCCTACATTGACTGAGTCTGAGTCTCTTCCCTGTCGTGTGTTCTCTATTCCCAATTCCCAGGATTCTGGAGTTCCTGCAGCATGGGTTGGAGATGGGAATATCCAGCTCAGTACTCTGAAGGGTCAGGTTTCTGCCCTGGCTATTTTCTTCCAGAAGTCCTTTGCTCAGCACCCTCTGATCAGGACTTTTTTCCAGGGGGTCACTCATGTGGGCCCCCCCACGTAAGCCTATGGTGCTTGTTTGGGATCTGAACTTGGATCTGTCAGCCTTGCAGGGTGCTCCCTTTGAACCTGTGCAGGATGCTGCCTTGGCCATTCTTACACTCAAGGTTGTATTTCTGGGGGCTATGACTTCTGTCAGGCGTGTGTCTGAGTTGGCGGCGCTTTCCATTCAGCCCTCCTACTATGAGAGACACCAGGACAAGGTGCTGTTTCGCTTCAAACCTGACTTTCTGCCTAAGGTAGTGTCTGCCTTTCATTTGAATCAGGATATTGTTCTTCCTTCTTTGTGCCCTAATCCTAGCAATGCTAAGGAGAGGGTTTTGCACTCTTTGGATGTGGTTAGGTGTCTGAAGTACTATCTGGTGGCTACTGCACCTTTCAGGAAAACTGATGCTCTTTTTGTGGTCCCTTCTGGTCCTAGGAAGGGTTTGGCTCCTGCCAAGTCTACTATCAGCAAGTGGATTCGTCAGGCTGTGATTCAGGCCTACTCTGCTAAGGGGAAGAATCCTCCCTTCCGCCTTACTGCTCATTCCACTCGTGCTATTGGTGCCTCTTGCGCTTTTCAGCAGCAGGCTTCTGTTGAACAAGTTTGCAAGGCTGCTACTTGGTCTTCTGTTCATACCTTTTCAAAGTTTTACAAAGTTGATGTTAGGGTCTCAGCTGATGCTGCTTTTGGCCGAAAGGTTCTGCAGGCGGCAGTGGTTTAAACTGTCTGCTGCTGATTTTTCTTGGGGATCCCACCCTACTTTATGGACACTGCTATTGGATGCCCCAAGTGTAAGTATTAGATTTGGAGCAGGACGTACTGTATACTAAGAATAATACAATTCTGTGATTACTCACCTGTAGAATTGGTATTATGAGTATACAGTACGTCCTGCTCCAACCCACCCTTGGTTTGCACTTTCTTGGATCCCCTGTATGGTGATTGTTATCATTGTTATAGTTGATAGTTTGGATTGTTTAATTCTCCCGGCTTCTCATTAACTGCTTTTCAATGCTGGTGATTTGTGGGAGGTCCCAGGGTATTTCAGGGGCCGGGAAGAGTCTATTTTCGATGTCTCTGCAGTCCAGCGCCATCTGGCGGAGTATATCCCAAGTGTAAGTATTAGATTTGGAGCAGGACGTACTGTATACTCATAATACCAATTCTACAGGTGAGTAATCACAGAATTGTATTTTTTTTCTTTAGAATAGATGGTCCTTGGAACAAACCTTGAAAAATGAACATTAAAGCAGACCAAAACCCAAATTTTTACCTAGCATCGCCTGAATTGCTCCCCCCATGAGGAGCACCTTTTGCTAATTTTCACTACTCCAGCTTCACTCTAATCCCAAGTAATGGTGCCTGTTTTAGCTGTAAAGCTCCGCCTCCTCCATATATTGTCATTGTTGTGTGTGGCAATAATGTCATTGCCACACCTATGCAATGGCTGATTGCCTGTCATTTTACAGAGAGGGACAGAAATTGTGTTTTGGGACTATTTCTAGTTCTACATCCCAAGAAAGGAATATCAACAGGGGCTTTGGCCAAATGTATTTCACAAGTTTGGTGAGTTTTGGTCCGCTTTAAGTAAATACATTTTTGCTAAGATAAGAAGGACATATACGCATAGTATACTAGATGAACTATGTGGTCTTCTACTGCTGCCAGCATTCTATATTTTATGTTTGTGTTAATATTCCCTCTGTCATTTACCAGCCTTGTGTATGTCAATCCTCATTCATCAGATCATATACAGTAGCTCAAGATCATGTTTTTGGAGACTCAGGAAAAGGGGTCTGAGACCAATGATTGGTAGATGTATTTTTTCTGAGTGGTTTAAATATGGTAGAGCAGCAAATTTCTCATGCTCTCACTCTAGCTGCCAAGAAACTGAAACTACCATCATCTCCTGGCATTTATTGGAGTGTTGCATTGCAGAGTATTTGACAGCAGTCTCTACCTCCATATGCAGTTGGTAGAGTTTGCTGGGGCTGTATTTTCATAACAATAGACACAGAGAACAATTTAGGATGCCCCCTAGGTAAGAATCAAAGTGAGGGGGGTTAGTCTTAAGGGGTTTGGTCTACTTTAGGGAGCCCTTCCTAAAGCAGAAAGTTTTTACACTGCACATGGCTTATTTTTAAACCATTAAATAAATAAGATTATGTATATATTATATTATTATTATTATTATTATAACATATATATTTCTATTTACAATGATTGTGATTTATCAGCAATACAGGTACCAATCAGGTTTATTAGACAAGTGTGCACACACATGCCCATTAGCCGCTGGTGGTCAAAATGTATGAGCCCTGCCTCGCTGCGTAATTTGGTCCAATTTGATGGCTTCCAAGGAATGTTGGGTGGTGCAGGTGTTAGCAGACCTATAGGCCATTTTTGCTATTGGTCAGATATAAGTGTTAGGTCAGGCGCTTTAAAAGCAAAGGCAGCAACCTGAATACACATTTTTAAGATGATCATCGTATTAAACTGGATTGCTTATTACAGTTTTAGGAAAAATGTGCATCAAATACCATTTTATCTACTCCAGTTGACAAATATTTTTGTGACATGAACTAACACAACTTGACTTCCAGAACAAAACATACCCATTCTTCTACAATATTACAGACATATTCTGTGATCATAGCAATAAACGTTACTTATTGCGACATCCAGTCAACAGTCATTTCTCCCTGGGCGGTGCTGGTGTTGTTGAGCCAATGAGTATACTTATGCCAACATATTAAAGCATGGAAATTCATATTTAGTGGGTAATATAATTTAGTCCAAAGCCATGTTCTGCATTACAAAGTTATGTCTCGTGGCCCAGAATCTTTGCGATTGTGCCATGCAAATTCAAATGCCGGTGACTTATTAGCTTTTCTTTGGCAGTATGTTATTTTTCAGCATAAATCTTTTTCAATATATGCCAAATGTGCATCTTGATAGAGTTTTTTACTTTTTCGGAAGGTTTATTGCGTCATCTATTGGCCCTCTCAATAATGTGATTCAAAAGGTAGCAAGTAGAGCGTATGTGTTTGCACTGTTGTCATTTCTGATTGAATGTGAATGTGCTCAAATAAGCTACAGTAGTTGCAAGTCTTGGCATAGATCGCTCTTCTTCCTTTTCTTTGTAAGGTGTACATAGTCTGCTCTTAGATTGATCATCCCCTACAGTATCCTGATCTGCTCTAGAGTAGCTCCCTACATTGGTCTACTTTGCTCTATAGTAGCCCCCTGCATTGGTCGGCTTTGCTCTAGAGTAGCTCCCTGCATTGCTCTGCTTTGCTCTAGAGTAGCTCCCTACATTGGTCTGCTTTGCTCTAGAGTAGCTCCCTACATTGGTCTGCTTTGCTCTAGAGTAGCTCCCTACATTGGTCTGCTTTGCTCTAGAGTAGCTCCCTACATTGGTCTGCTTTGCTCTAGAGTAGCTCCCTACATTGGTCGGCTTTGCTCTAGAGTAGCTCCCTGCATTGGTCTGCTTTGCTCTAGAGTAGCTCCCTGCATTGGTCTGCTTTGCTCTAGAGTAGCTCCCTGCATTGGTCTGCTTTGCTCTAGAGTAGCTCCCTACATTAGTCTGCTTTGCTCTAGAGTAGCTCCCTGCATTGGTCTGCTTTGCTCTAGAGTAGCCCCCTGCATTGGTCGGCTTTGCTCTAGAGTAGCTCCCTGCATTGGTCTGCTTTGCTCTAGAGTAGCTCCCTACATTGGTCTGCTTTGCTCTAGAGTAGCTCCCTGCATTGGTCTGCTTTGCTCTAGAGTAGCTCCCTACATTGGTCTGATTTGCTCTAGAGTAGCTCCCTACATTGGTCTGCTTTGCTCTAGAGTAGCTTGCTACATTGGTCGGCTTTGCTCTAGAGTAGCTCCCTGCATTGGTCTGCTTTGCTCTAGAGTAGCTCCCTACATTGGTCTGCTTTGCTCTAGAGTAGCTCCCTACATTGGTCGGCTTTGCTCTAGAGTAGCTCCCTGCATTGGTCTGCTTTGCTCTAGAGTAGCTCCCTACATTGGTCTGCTTTGCTCTAGAGTAGCCCCCTGCATTGGTCGGCTTTGCTCTAGAGTAGCTCCCTGCATTGGTCTGCTTTGCTCTAGAGTAGCTCCCTGCATTGGTCTGCTTTGCTCTAGAGTAGCTCCCTGCATTGGTCTGCTTTGCTCTAGAGTAGCTCCCTGCATTGGTCTGCTTTGCTCTAGAGTAGCTCCCTGCATTTGTCTGCTTTGCTCTAGAGTAGCTCCCTGCATTGGTCTGCTTTGCTCTAGAGTAGCTCCCTGCATTGGTCTGCTTTGCTCTAGAGTAGCTTCCTGCATTGGTCTGCTTTGCTCTAGAGTGAACTCCCTACATTGGTCTGCTTTGCTATAGAGTTGCTCCCTGCATTGGTCTGCTTTGCTCTAGAGTGAGCTCCCTGCATTGGTCTGCTTTGCTCTAGAGTGAGCTCCCTGCATTGGTCTGCTTTGCTCCAGAGTGAGCTCCCTGCATTGGTCTGCTTTGCTCTAGAGTAGCTCCCTGCATTGGTCTGCTTTGCTCTTCAGTAGCTCCCTGCATTGGTCTGCTTTGCTCTAGAGTAGCTTCCTGCATTGGTCTGCTTTGCTCTAGAGTAGCTTCCTGCATTGGTCTGCTTTGCTCTAGAGTAGCTTCCTGCATTGGTCTGCTTTGCTCTAGAGTGAACTCCCTGCATTGGTCTGCTTTGCTCTAGAGTAGCTTCCTGCATTGGTCTGCTTTGCTCTAGAGTAGCTTCCTGCATTGGTCTGCTTTGCTCTAGAGTAGCTTCCTGCATTGGTCTGCTTTGCTCTAGAGTAGCTTCCTGCATTGGTCTGCTTTGCTCTAGAGTGAACTCCCTGCACTGGTCTGCTTTGCTCTAGAGTAGCTTCCTGCATTGGTCTGCTTTGCTCTAGAGTAGCTTCCTGCATTGGTCTGCTTTGCTCTAGAGTAGCTTCCTGCATTGGTCTGCTTTGCTCTAGAGTGAACTCCCTGCACTGGTCTGCTTTGCTCTAGAGTAGCTTCCTGCATTGGTCTGCTTTGCTCTAGAGTAGCTTCCTGCATTGGTCTGCTTTGCTCTAGAGTAGCTTCCTGCATTGGTCTGCTTTGCTCTAGAGTAGCTTCCTGCATTGGTCTGCTTTGCTCTAGAGTAGCTTCCTGCATTGGTCTGCTTTGCTCTTGAGTAGCTCCCTGCATTGGTCTGCTTTGCTCTAGAGTAGCTTCCTGCATTGGTCTGCTTTGCTCTAGAGTAGCTTCCTGCATTGGTCTGCTTTGCTCTAGAGTAGCTTCCTGCATTGGTCTGCTTTGCTCTAGAGTGAACTCCCTGCATTGGTCTGCTTTGCTCTAGAGTAGCTTCCTGCATTGGTCTGCTTTGCTCTAGAGTAGCTTCCTGCATTGGTCTGCTTTGCTCTAGAGTAGCTTCCTGCATTGGTCTGCTTTGCTCTAGAGTAGCTTCCTGCATTGGTCTGCTTTGCTCTAGAGTGAACTCCCTGCACTGGTCTGCTTTGCTCTAGAGTAGCTTCCTGCATTGGTCTGCTTTGCTCTAGAGTAGCTCCCTGCATTGGTCTGCTTTGCTCTAGAGTGAACTCCCTGCACTGGTCTGCTTTGCTCTAGAGTAGCTTCCTGCATTGGTCTGCTTTGCTCTAGAGTAGCTTCCTGCATTGGTCTGCTTTGCTCTAGAGTAGCTTCCTGCATTGGTCTGCTTTGCTCTAGAGTGAACTCCCTGCACTGGTCTGCTTTGCTCTAGAGTAGCTTCCTGCATTGGTCTGCTTTGCTCTAGAGTAGCTTCCTGCATTGGTCTGCTTTGCTCTAGAGTAGCTTCCTGCATTGGTCTGCTTTGCTCTAGAGTGAACTCCCTGCACTGGTCTGCTTTGCTCTAGAGTAGCTTCCTGCATTGGTCTGCTTTGCTCTAGAGTAGCTTCCTGCATTGGTCTGCTTTGCTCTAGAGTAGCTTCCTGCATTGGTCTGCTTTGCTCTAGAGTAGCTTCCTGCATTGGTCTGCTTTGCTCTAGAGTAGCTTCCTGCATTGGTCTGCTTTGCTCTAGAGTAGCTTCCTGCATTGGTCTGCTTTGCTCTAGAGTAGCTTCCTGCATTGGTCTGCTTTGCTCTTGAGTAGCTCCCTGCATTGGTCCACTCTGCTCCAAAGTAGCACCCTACAGCACTCTGCTCCAAAGTAGCACCCTACAGCACTCTGCTCCAAAGTAGCACCCTACACTTGTCCGCTCTGCTCTAGAGCATTCATAAAAGTGGCATAAGAAAACAAAGGCTTAGATCACAATACAGGCTGCAGTGCAGTGGCATCCCCACAGGCACCATACATATAAGGCTTAAATACGTAAAGATTGCAGACACAGATGCTGGTGCACTGTGTTGGCGTTACTCCCAGGCTTTATTTAAGAAGCGTTGGATACCACAAGCTTTTAGGTTGGATGCCCTTCATCAGGTGCACCCTGGTCTTCGTATGTATTTCCTTCATCATAGGCAGTGCACACTTAGTCTGTACACCAAGATGAGAGAAGCGAGTCTTATACACACAGAACAGAACTGCTGCACATGTGTAAGGTTGAGTGAGCTCCCTCACCTAAGCAACGGCCATAGCAGCAGTGTTATGTGTGTCTCACTTCTCTCTACTTGGTGTACAGAATTGGTGTACTTTGCCAATGGCAACATATTGCAGGTAGTGAAAACAACACACATTTTCTAACATAGGTAAAAAAAAAAGCTAGATAAGCTCAGCACCTTGAGGATATCCTTTTGCACAAAAAATATACACTTTCAAAAATTCCATAGAAACTGGACTGTTTAAAATGGACCAACAGCCTGGCACAATTGGAAAAGAAAGGTAGCTGCCATTTTGGAGCTTGCTCTCCCAGCATCTCAGCCATGCTGCTGCCTGGATTCAACTGACATAATTGACAATGCACAAGTCCAGCAGCACTTCCTATTTGCAGGTCGCAATTTTGTTTCTAAAATTCACTACAGCAGGAGTTAGAAAAAAGTAAATAATTTTTTTATGTGCAGCAATCTAAGTTGTCCTGGGGATGGATGCATATAAGCACTGTTTGTTGTATTGGTTGGTTTAAGTAATTTTTGACTGTTGGTCTGCTTTAAGTATGGCTGAATCTATCTAGGACTGATACAGATTGTTCATAAACCAGGAAAAGATCCACACTCCTAAATCCATCTAAAAATTCAAAAAACACCTGCTGATATACATACCGCAGGGTGGCTGTTGCAATTTCCGCTTTTGATGTGTGTAGGTGCCTAGCTTTTTATAATTTAAACATGATCTGCAGTCAGTGAAGTTGAGAAAACCAAAGGGGGCATAACTGTCATTGAAAGGGTGCCAGGCTCGCACTATGCTCTTTGAGGTACATTGCTTCTAATTGTTTTGCAAGAAATCAATTTTGTTTCCCATCATCAAATACTGCATTAAGAAAAACTGCAGACTTAGATTCCTGCCTAAAGGTGTATTTTTCCTGTGGTTACATTGGCTGCTAATTTATGTGCTGTTGGGTAGGTGCCAGTGATGTCTCAACAGCTCATATTTAATATTCAGCATTGTTGATTTTGTTCGGAGGGAGTACAGTATCTTAATTTGATCGAGAAGGCATGGCTGGCGCTTTATATTTCTTCTACTTGTTTGTCCCCTATGATCGTGTTTAAGCTAATTACTACTTTCATGTTAGTTTTTTGTTTGGTCTATTGTTTTAAAAACTTAGATACAACATTAAACGTTAAAATGTGGCCTTTAAAATGTATTTAACTTGTAGCTTCAACCATATGTAAACTGCAATTTCTTTTTTGTTATTAAGAAATTTGTATTTAATACATTTGTGTAATATGTGGTCACATGAGCCATAATGGAGTATGTATATTGGTGTATCTATGACAATGATGTTGGGTTATGATGACCAGCTCTAAATCCGCATTCTGTCCTAAATGCATTTAATTGAGACCAGGGGGCTACCACATGTTTGGTCACTGCAACTCTGTTGATGATCTTTAATTTTTCACAGCAGCATTAAACCTGGACCTCAGCTAATTGGCAAAAGGTTGCTATCTTAGATGAGTCACATGTTCCGCTTTATTGAGCGGATGGATGTTGGTGTGTCATCTGCTGGAAGAACACAAGCTGGTGGAACCAGTATTATGGTCTAAGGATTGTTCTCATGGCATTCTCTGGGCCAGCTCCTCCATGTGGATTGCATTCTCTACTTTGTTTATTTTTTTTTGTTTCAATCTTTTTATTAAGATTTTTCTTTTTTTTTTTTCCAAAGGTATACAGGTGACAATGGCATACATTTGTTGTACAACATATAGATGTTCAAATTCCCAAACTGGTACATGGTGAAACAGTACAGAGTAACAGTTAGCATTTCCAACACAATATATATGCGTCTGCACAACTGCCGTTTGTCTATCGCCAGTGTGTCGGCCTGGATGGCCTAACTCTAGTAGCATCCGCTGCGCTGAGCCCTAACCCTCCACCTGCCAACCTAGCGTGCAGAGAGGTTCATTATCAAACATTGCTGAGCGCTAAGCCAGGTGGGGAGAAGGGGAGGGAATAGGGTGGGTACAAGGGGGGGGGGGGGAGGAGGCAACGGGGGTGGGGTGGCCTAAGACAATGGAGGGGGGAGGGAGATAAAGGAGATGAAGAAAAGATGAAGAAAAGAAAGAGAGAGAGAAGAGAAAGAAGACAGATCGTTGCTCATTGTAGCAAAGCATTACATGCTTCCGGGTAGGCGTAATCCACCCAAGGCTTCCATACTTTGATAAATTTGGCGTGCGAGTCCCTCAGGATGCTAGTCAATTTCTCATTAATCAAAATGCCATTGAGCCTGTCCTTTACTGCCTGGAAAGGAATTCTTCCAGGAGCTAGCGATCGTTAGCTTGGCTGCCAGCATAAGTTGAGTAAGCAGGGTGTGCTGGGTTCTGGTGACGCCCTCCGGTTTCACCTGCAATAGTGCCACCCAAGGATCCTGACGTATGTGGGTTTGTAGAAGAGTACTCAGGAGACCAAAAACTCGTGACCAGAATCTCTTAACCTTCGGGCACTCCCACCATATATGCAAGACGGAACCTTCCACAGGACAACCTCTAAAGCATTGGGCGGGGTAGCCCGGAATCGCCTTAGCTATACGCGCGGGTGCCAGGTACCACCTGGTGAGCATCTTGTATGCTGCTTCTAGGGTCGTGACATTAATAGAGCATCTGTTTATTCCAGTCCATATCTCCTCCCAGTCCCTCCTATCTCTAACCAGACCCAAATCAGTCTCCCATCTGACCATGTACCCATGTTTTGAGTTGGCGGGTAATGCTACAAGGCTCGAGTAAATAGTGTATACAAGGCCCGTATTGGGGGTCCCTCGCGTGCACAATTTCTCGAAAGGAGTCATGTCCGAGTTCTCCATCTTATTTTTAAGCAGGGGCGCAATCCAATGACGGAGTTGCAAGTATCTGAATTGCTCTGATGGCGGAGCATTCTCCCTTTCCTGTAGTGTGGGCCAGGAGATTATCTCGCCTCTGATCAGGAGGTGGTAGAGTTTGCTAATCCCCACACGCTCCCACCAACTAAACACTTTGGGGTCTAACCCCGGAGGAAACATCGGGTTCTTAGCAATTCGCATTAATGGAAGGTGTGGAGAAATTAAATTCCCTGAATATTTTGTCCCATCCCAGATTCGAAGAGAATGGTTCAGGATGGGGCACAAGATTTGTGGTCTATGTTGCGGCGGCAACCACATTAAACTGTCAACCGGGACTGGGTCGCACGATGAGGCCACTAACGCCACCCATAGAGGCGTCTCCATTTGAACATGTAGCTGTTGAAGCTGCCCTATCTGGGCTGCGTGATAGTATTTGCAAATACACGGGACCCCCAAGCCTCCCTCATTCCTATGCCTAGTCATGGTAGCTCTAGCAACTCTCGGCCTAGTCCTCCCCCATACAAATTTCATTATGCTATTTTGCATACTTTTAAGCTGAAACTGTGGGATATACACCGGGAGAGTTCTTAAGTGATATAGGAGCTTCGGAAGCAAGGTCATTTTTATTGCGTTGACCCTCCCGATCCAGGATATCTCATGACCCCGCCAAGAATCCAGCATCGCCTTCAATCTTCTAAAAAGGGGGGGGGGGGTAGTTTGCCTGATACAAAGACTGGTAGTGTGGCGTGATCTTGACGCCTAGGTAGGATAGGGCTCCTGGGGCCCAGCGAAATGGGAAGTTGGATTGAAGGATATTTAAAGCTGGGGCGGGGACATTTAAGTTGAGCCCCACCGATTTCTCCTTGTTAACCTTAAGACCCGAAATCCTCGAGAAGGTTTCCAGGAGCTGGAGCAGATTAGGTAGTGAGATATGGGGCTGCGAGAGAGTCAATAAGATGTCATCGGCAAACAAGCACACTTTATGGTGATATCCCGCCATTTCAATGCCCCTTATGTTCGGGTTTGCCCGAATAGCAAGGGCCAAGGGTTCCAATGCCAGCACAAACAGCACCGGAGAGAGCGGGCATCCCTGCCGGGTGCCTCTACCTATTGAGATTGGCTCAGAAAGGTAACCATTGTATTGCACTCTAGCTGAGGGGGAGGAGTAAATAGAGTGAATCCAAGCCAGAAAATTATCACCAAAGCCCCATTTCTGGAGAGCACAGTGCATATAATCCCACGAGAGGGAGTCGAAAGCTTTCTGCATGTCCAGAGACAGCAAAAGGCTATGGATATCTCTTTGTGGAGCCAGCTCAATCAGGTGGAGCAGCCTGCGAATGTTGTCCGGTGCTTGTCTACATGGAATAAATCCCACCTGGTCCTTCCCGATTATAGTGCCCAGGAATTCATTAATTCTAGTGACCAGGACTTTCCCTAAGATTTTCACATCTACGTTGAGTAGAGAGATAGGTCTATAATTTTGTGCGTCTGAGTGATCTTTATCAGGTTTCAGAATCGTACTGATGTAGGTCTCCAACGAGGACTGGTGTAAAGAGCCTTGATCTGTAAGGGAGTTAAACATGGCAGTTAGGTAGGGAGCCAATTCTGTGGCGTATTTTTTGAAGTATAGGGCACTTTGGATGTCTTAAGGCGCCTAATGGCCCCAAGCACTTCCGGGATCGTAATGTCTGCGTCAAGACACTCCTTGTGGGCATCCTGAAGCTTGGGGAGCGAGATGGAATCTAGAAACCTTGCTGTTTCCTCTCGGGGGAACACGTGGGGGGGCTTATAAAGTTTGCCTAGTAAGTTTCTGAATATTTGTATGATCTTGAGAGGGTTAGCTGTGAGGTTCCCCTCAAGGGTCCTAAGCGAGATCAAGGACTGCCGCGGCCACGAGCATCGCAGTTTGTTAGCCAGGGGGGTATCAGGCTTATTAGCTCTCGCGTAGTACCTCTGTTTGCCCCACCTAAGCCTCTTTTCCGCCATCTCATCCAATGCCATGTTAAGCTGAATGCTGATCGCATCCACCTTCTTCTTAAGCTCTCTTATCGGATTTGCAACCCAGTCCCTTCGCAGTTGCTCTAGCTGCGCAGTGAGTCGGGTCACATTGTCGTTCCTACGTTTTTTGATGGCCGAGGCCAGCACAATAAGATTGCCCCGCATAACTGCCTTGTGAGCTTCCCAAATGCTCACTGCCGAGGCTGTACCTCTATTGGCTATGAAATAGGCTTTTATAGATTGAAGGACTTGCTCTTGGGTGTCTTTATGCGATAGCAGTGAATCATTGATCCTCCACTTAAAGGGTTTGGGAGTCGGGGGTGAAGTACTAAATCCCATCAGAACCGGTGTGTGGTCCGACCAGGGAGCTGATCGTATTTGACACTTTTGAACCAAGGGGACTAGGGTCTGCGCTACCAGGATATGATCTATTCTGCTAAATGAGTCATGAGGGTTAGAATAGAAGGTGTAGTCCCGTGTTCTTGGATTCAGCTCGCGCCAAACATCTACTAGAGATGCTTCTTTGAGCAGTGTGTTAATTCGGTGCGGGGAGTGTTGGGTAGGTTGGGAGGCAGGTGAGGGGCTTCTGCCCTGCGGACCAGATCTATCCAGTTTTGGATCTAGAGTAATATTAGAGTCACCGGCCATGATTATCGCACCCTTACCATGTTCCCTGACCTTTTTCATTAGGTGAGAGAAGAAGTTAGTCTGGTGGGTGTTGGGCGCGTAATAGGATACAATTGTTACCATGGTATCATCCAAAAAAAACACTAATATGAGATAACGGCCTGTTGGGTCTGCAATCTGGGACTCGCATTTAAATAGGAGGTTCCGCCTGAATGCGATTAGCACCCCCCGGGTCTTTTCCTTAAAACATGCTGTAAAAAATATTGGGTAATGCGGGTGTAGATACCGCGGGGAGCTCATGGACAAGAATCTGGTCTCCTGAAGACATAAGATATCTGCTTGCAATTGCTTATAGCAGTGGAATGCCTTTGCCCTCTTTGATTGCGAATTGGAACCTTGGACGTTATGCGTCAAGAGTTTGAAGTTAAGGTTAGCTCCAGCCAATGAATTCTGCGACTGGCTCATCTTGCTGAAAAAGTTGGTGCCTTGAGAGGAGGAGAAGCGTGTTAAAGGAACAGAAGAAAAGAGAAAAGGAGGGGAAGAAAAGAGAGAAAGGAGAGAATGGAGGGGGGGTGTAAGGGTATGCTAAGGGTAAGACAGTAATGGGTTGAAAGGGATGGGCGTATGGGAATCAGGGGTGTAGCAAAGCCCCTCCTTGTGGGCAGCCTAGGCTGGGTACCTCACAAGGTGGGGATAGGTGTTGTGTAGGTCCTGACCACTCAACAGTCAGTGGTTTGCCTTCCGGGGGAAAAAGACCTCACTACCGGAAGTCTTTGGGGTTTAAGGGGGTCGCCTCTGCACGGGGTAGAGCCTGCGCTAATGTAGCTTAACATATTAAGACATTAAAAAAAACATTTAAGATAACTTAGCTGGTGATCCCATAGGGGAGGGGAAAATTGCGTCGTTGTGCGTTGCGGGCTGGTGCCCAGACCAGAGAGCACGCTCCCGCAAGGCCAATAGTGGCCGTAGTGCTGACACAGCCATAAGGAAGGTTTATAAACTAGAACATTTAACAAACTTTGCAGAGCATTGCGACCCAAATGGAGCTATCATCAGAGATACACCAAGTACTCAAGTCGGGTGGCCCCAGTGGCCTCCCGCAGTCTCACGGTGGCCCCGAAACTCCACGCAGGCCGGTGATAGGAGCTGCCCCCCCCCCCATCCGGACCACCCCCCACAGACGCGCGCAAAATAGTCACGTCCGCAGAAGGAGGCCCAGACAAAAAGGGGGACCTCCGACTGTCCCACAGCGGCCCCACTAAATCACTAGGCCGCCCACGATCCCATAGGGACCCGGTTTCCCAGTCGGGTTACCGCCATGGGGGGGAGAGAGGCCCAATCGCCCAATACAACATTGCATAAACCTTCAAGTAAAATGAACTGCAAAGTATCCATAAACCAATAACGTGGCAATATAACTTATCTGACGGTGACCCTGGGGAACGCAGAGAGAGAAAAAAGGGGTGCCATCTTTCAGAACTGCAAGAAAAAACAAAGTGTCCCGGAGTGTCCGATCAAAGCCAATTCACGCACATGTCGGGAAAAAAGGAGAAGAGAAAAAACATGGTTGATGGGTGTCTCTCACCCCAGTTCCAGCTGACGGATTCTAGATGCCCGGGAGGGCGTAGGCGCGGGATAAGGTCGTTGGTCATCAGCTCTCTGGTCCCTTCGGTTGAGCCTGGGACGTTGCTCCCGGGGCTGATCCACTGGAGGCGGGCGGTCGGTAGGCCCAGACAAATTAGGACGATCAAGTGTCTCCATTGTTTCTTCCGGGTTTGTTACTATGTGGGTACGGCCCCCATAAGTAAAGACCAATTTAAATGGGTAGCCCCATCTGTAAGCAATTCGATGCGACTGAAGGGTTAAGAGGCATGGTTTTAGCTGACGTTGCCGCTGCAGGGTAGCCGGGGCCAGATCGGAATAGACCTGGTACTTGTGGGTTTGGAAGGTCAAATTAGGCCGCAATCTAGCCGCTTGAGCAATTGCCTCTTTGGTATTGTAGAATGTGAACTTGACTACAATGTCTCTGGGCTGGCCATCTGCTCGGGGTGGACCCAGGGCTCTATGGATCCTGTCCATCTCCAGCCTTTCAATAGGGATAGACGGCGTCAGCTCTTGCACCAAAGCTGTCACGGTGGATTTTAGATCAATAATAGATTCTGGCAACCCTCTGAATCTCAGATTGCAGCGCCTAGATCGGTTTTCAAGGTCCTCTATTTTTTGATGGGCCAGGGAGAGGTCTGATTTAATATTTTGGATCTCTGATTCGTGCTCCTCCAGTACGGTGGTGGTGCAGCTCGCTTGCTGCTCCAGTTGAGAAGTGCGGGCTCTCGGGTCCCTTAATTCAGCTTTAAATGTGGCTGAGATTTTGTTAGTGGCTGTTTCCAGCTCTTGATGTAGCACAGCCTGAAATCTTGCTAGGAGCTCTGCGTCTCTGATGCCTGGGTCAGGCTGCTGGGCTGGTGAGGGGTCTGGGGTCGCTTGCTGGGGCTCAGGCTGTGTTTCAGGCTGTGAGTTCAGCAGGTCTGGGGATGGTATGGGTGAGGATGAGGGATGCAGATCACGCTGGTGCCCAGATAAGGCTGCCATCTTAGGGCTAGCTGGGTGCGCTGAACGCCTAGGGGTGGTTGGTGGCTTCCCCCTTTCCCTGCGCCCCATCCGTTATAGTGGTGACCTCTCCTGGTTAAGGAAGTCTCTCCCCAGGGCCCCTGCTTACTTTGTGAGATGTGTTATCCGTCTCCTTCTCCCTGCGACGAGTAGCCTGGCTTGCTGGCGGCTCTCTCCTCTCCTCTTGGCTCCCGACCCCACGCTACAGAGTTGCACGTGGGATGAGCAGGCTAGGAATTCCCCTCCTCTAGGCTGCAGATGGCTGAGGTGCGCAGGTTGCGGCCGCCATCTTGGATCCGAGACGCGCTGTGGAGGACGGGCTGCACCTACGCCGGATCGGCTCTCCTCTCCTCTTCTGACGGCCAGCGGGTCCTCCCTGACTCTCCAGGGACCCAACCAGCCCGGAACCGCCGCTTAATTTTGCTGCTAAGCAGGTAAAAGCCCCGTGCAGCGAGGAGCCGATTTAGGCTGCTGCCATCTTCGTCGGCTGCTCACTAGCGCCCCTCTACTTTGTTTATTTAATACATACTTACAGATCACATGCACCAATACATGCTGGTGGTCTTTCCTGGGGATGGTATCTTCCAGCAATGTAACATGTCAGAGGGCTAGAAATGTCCACTATTGTTTGGAAGAGCATTACCAAGACTTTCAAATACTACCATGGCCCCCTAATTTTCTAGACTAGATACCAATTGAGCCACTGTGGGACCACATCATTCTTTTTGTCCGCTTTATGGCTGCTCCTGCATGCAGCTGTGGGATGCACTGCAGTCAGCCTGGTTTTAGATACCTGTAACAACCTACCAGGACCCAACCGGTCTAGATGGTATCTGAGTGGCTACTTTGGATGACTAATAATTTGACTCAACTCAATTTAAATCTGACCTAATCTGTAAGACATTGTACAGCCAAGTCTTACATGTTTCCCACCTTGGCTGGGATACTGAGTTCAGTGTTTGTTTTCTTTATTTTTTATATATTCTTTATTTTCATTTTTGAACTATACAGACAGTATCATTCAAGATGCAAGTAAGTTCACGCATATACAGCATGTACATAGCCAGGACACAGCAATATATTGCAGTCCAGTACATGATACTTTAACTGTATCTGCCATGGCACGTCCATCTCCACTCATCGGTCAACCCAACACCCTCTCTTGGGACAGCCCGACCTTACGCAGGCGTGGAGCGGGTGCCTGACGGACAGCCCCCTATCCCTCCTTCCACACCCCTGCCACAGTTCGGTAAATCCAGGAGCGACATGGCTGCAACACAAGAAGTAGCCAAAGAATAAGGAGAAAGTTAATTAGAAAGATAGAATGAAAGACAGAGATAAGAGAAGGAGCAAGAGAGGTGTGAACCGTCCTTATTTATCAATTATCCTCAACTAGCCCTGTGCTCGTGAGACTGTGAATTCCATCCAGCCGGACCACTTAAGGCGGTGCTACTCCGAGGTTTTGTTGCAAGCTGCGATCATACCTTCGTATCGCTCTATCTCCGCAACTTAATTCAGCCACAAGGTAACACTGGGAGGTGTTGGCCTCTTCCATTACGAAGGGATGCACGCTTTTCCAGCGTTTACCATCTAACTCAAGACCGATCTCTGATAACTCTTGGTGGGTATCTCCGAGTGGTGGAGAAGAAAGAAGACCGGGTCCCGGGTATCTCCCTCTCAGACAACTGCTGCATTGTGCTCCTCACCACTGACCAAAACCTCATCAATCCAGGGCACAACCAGAGCGTATGAACAAGGTCCCCTCTCCCCTTATTGCAGCGCCAGCAAAGTGGGGAATCAGTGGGGAACCACTTGTGCAACAAGGCAGGCTCTCTCTACCACCTTGTGAGAACTTTGTAACTGCATTCTTTGTATCTGGTGCACGTGGAGGTCTTGTGGGACAGGCGCACTATTCTAGCCCTCTGCTCCTGTGTGGCAGTGTTTGTTTTCACCTTCAGCCAAAGATTCATCTTCTGTGAGCATTGTTTTTCAGTCCTTCCTCTCCTTCCACCTGCCTATCTTCCTCCAATTGTGTTCCTTGTTCTGGATGATGGACTGCCCATTCAAGCTTATTTATTTGGCTCCCCTCCTCTCTCAGCCCCTCCCTCTCTCACTCTCCACTTGACTTTAGGGTAAAAGAGCATTTCTCATATCTCATGAATAGGCAGCTGCATGATGACAACCTGCTGCTCTCCCTATTACCCCGACATCAGAGCACACAATAAAAAAAACAGGATTAAAGCAACCCCTGTGCTGGCATAAGAGGGTACCATGCTCTACTCCAGAGCAAGCGGCCATGTCCACTCTCTGGAAGATTTATAAAAAGCAGATTACAGAAATAGTATGTTTTCTCAGCTTTGAGGTGATTGTTTAAAAAAATATAAAAAGCTGGTAAACTGAAATTTTTGTTTATTTGCCTGCCTTGGCAATGACTTTAAGAGCCAATATGAGGTTCTACAGGTGATAGATAAAAGGCATAATAGTCTTGTATTTTTGTACAGTACTATCATTTTTTCCACCAGCCTGTATTTCCCAGGGAGCCTCTATGAATTAGTCACTCTAAAGTCAGAGGAGGTCAGTATTTTTTTAAATTATATCATTTTAAAGGCCAACTCTATTTGCACGCCTGTTAATGCAGAAACATTTGGGGGTGTTGGTCTCTGTAGAAGCAGCCAATTACATATGTTAATTATGTTTGATGTTCTCTTGGCTGGTGACAGCATGACCAAATCCCCTCTGTGGACCTCACACTGCTTTCACCCACAGCCAAGAGAATAGGACAAAAATTCTGCTACAGCAATATTAATTGAAAAAGAAAACTTTCACATCAACAGTTTTACCAGGGACATTTGTGTTACTGTAGCTACTCCCAGTTCAACTTTATTTGGTAGAATATATATATATATATATATATATATATATATATATATATACAGAACTTCTGCATGTTCTTTGATAAGGTAGACCTATATTCTAAAAAGATCCATTTAGTAACCACTCTCAGGATCTTACATTATAACAGTAATAAGAAACCATGATAATGAGCTAAAATACTTACTACTTCTTGATTCCAACCACGTGTTATAGACTCTTGGTCTGGTATTGGTCCACTCTATGACAAAAACCATTTGTAAAAACCTGTATAAACATTCTTGGTGGCAAGTGGGTGGGTTAATTATACACCCTATATAAAACAAATTCCACCAAACTGTGTGTGAATAGATCACTAAATATCTTTTTTTTTCCGCTCAGATTTAAGTCTCCCTTTGCTGTTTTCAGAATCATAATCTTTCATCAGCAGGTGGGGTCCTTATCATCATTTGCGGGCACTGCCTAATTAGTTCTTCGTTATAGCTTACCTATGGTTCCCTCCACCTAGAGACAAAACATATCTATATATATACACACATATACATACACATGCATATATATATATATATATATATATATATATATATATATATATATATACATCTCTGTTACTAAACAGCTAATTTGTGTATGTAAAAAGTGACAGCAGCTAGAGGGTTAACAGGCATGGTGACCGAGGTGGCATCACAAAAAGAGGCCCCCAATTCAGCCTGGGTAAACAGAGTTTATATATAGACCTTAAACTTCGTGGTTTAGTCGTTGAGAATGTGAATTAGCCGTGTGTTAGTTCCAGGCAGACATGTATGAGTGCAGAGCCTAAGGTGGGCCGCAGAGAAAGAGAATCGGATGCACCTGCCCCCCATTACCTGCCTCCCCAAAGCCTGGGGGGGCAGAAGAGCCTGTGGGCCATTTAGGCTATGCAAGCTTGTAGCCTGCAGGGCAGGAAGCCATCAAGGCTGGCCCCTGTGCCCTGTTCTACTAGCCTTCATAGTTGATCCCCAGACTGGTAGGGGGGACTTGACACCATTTTTTTAGTTTGGGATTTTTAAGGGTTTTTAACACCATTTTTTTATTTAACCATTTTTAGTGTGGATAATAGTTGTATTTTTAACTGTGATAAAGTGCTCTTTTCAGTTTGGGGGGGGGGGGGGGTATCCTGGGAAAGAATGAGGGGCTGCTGATACATATGTTGTGCATTTGAAATTGGGAAAAAAAAATAAATGACAAATTACAAACAAGACATTTCATGTTAAAGCCTAAACTCTGCCACAAAAAAAGTCATTTTTCTGCAAATTCCTGCAAAAATCACAGCTAAACGTTATAGCGCAAAATGGTGAAAAATGACCTGTCAACAGAGTGTGATAATTTCAAGTAGGCTGGCAGTTGGGTATTGTTCTGCTCAGGGGACCTTGTGCTTTTAGATATGCAATCAAAGAAGTCTTCAAGGAATTACTTCCAGAAAGATGAGCCCACTACAACAAGCTGGGTATGCCTAGAAAGCTTAACATGTGCACTTTCAGGGAATATATGGTATGTGGGGGGTATTTCAGATGTATAGGGTTGTTTTTTTGCAACTGCAAGGTGTGAATAGCAGTTGTATTTTATCTGAGTATCTCCTAAAGCGTGGTTTAGTTTGTGGGAGTCTCCTGGTCAGGAATACAATACAAATGAGGTACCATTGTAACCAGGAGAAGTAGGGGTTTTACATGCAATAGGATTTTATTGAAAAACTTTTTTTATTACAAAAGAACACTACAAATTGTAAAAAAAAGATTTTTCCCCACATATTTCACCCCAAAATATTAAGAATACACTTAAAAAATTACAAACAAGACATTTCACATTAAAGCCCAGCTGAAACAACATAATTTTTCTGGGAGATCCCTTCAAAAATCACAGTTGAACATGTGTAGCACAAAAGAGGGTGACAAAAACTCCAGGTAGGCTGGCAATTAAAGGGATAAAGAAAAATTCTACTTTCATGGAATTCAAAATACTCCAGGAGTAACAAAAAGATTCACTTACCTGAACGTGACTCCAATTGTGCAGCTACAGCCCCAGTTTGTGAAAGCTGCAGATCGCCAGTGGTCACGACATGGCGGCGCAGCTTCCACACACATTTGCAAATGGGTGCAACCGAGACCTCTGTTTTTAACCATATTTTAGGGTCAGATTAAGATTTGTTGTTAGCTAACAGTGTTTGAGTGCTGTGACTGTCTATATCTAACTGCCCTGGCCACATTCTCTGCCCAAGTCAGTTATGAATTGGTTGCCACATTTATCATAGTGACAAATGCTCTCCAGGAAAGCTGAAGCATTATTTTGGCATTTTCCATTGCCATGGCTGTGCTATGGCATCATTCTGTTATCTATTACAAGCTAATGACAGCTGTTAATTTGACACACTTTTAATCATAATATAGTTATCCATGGACTAACCCCTTCCCCCACATGCCCCACATTTTTTTTTCTCAATTAAAAGTTGGAAATTAAAAATGTATTTATTAAAACTTGCTAAAAATCGAAGCCCTGATTACCCTGAGGAAAACAATAAAAAAAAACGAATTAGATGCTGTTTCGAACAAACTGGATGGATGTATTTGAGAAACAAAAACATGCCGTGGACTGCCGTGGATGTCTAGTTCAGTTGCTAGGCAAAATATCCCTCAGTGAGAGAAGCAAATAAATCTGCCCCCTTCACCCTTTCCTATGGTGGTGCTGCTGTCCCATACTGGTATGTGTCACTCTGTAACTCTTCTTTAGCGGCAGACTGTGCCCCTACCTATGACTGAGCCCAATATTAGCCTGGCGTATGGCGGGCACCACTAACACTGACTCTGTTCCATCTTTCTACAAAAAAAGGGCTATGATAAAGCCCCCCTTACGGATACGCAATGGCCTTGGCACCCAGGGCGAAGGCTCTGCTCACCCACTCTGCCTGTCTTTCTCAGGCATGTGGCACTGCAGATAGTGGGTGACTGAACCTTAATACCGGTGAAATGGAACTGAAAGAGTAACATTAGAATGAACTAACATTGAACAGTTTTGTTTTAAAGCAGACCAAAACCTGTGTGATGTGGTCCCGGAGTCTAAAAGATTGAAATATCAGCCACTAATCTGCCGCCCCACTGTGTGAAACGCCTGGGATCTCTTACTTCCCTGTAGCTGAGGCTTGCTCCCGCACCCAGCCATTCATATAGGCTGGAACACTTCCCAGTCTACATGGAAACAGGAATTTGGCCAGCAGGCAGGTCACATCAACCGACACTGTTGAGATCAGCCAAATCTCAAAAATGTGTGCTGGGCATGGCTGCAGTGGTGGGAACCCCCCTCCCTTTTTTTAATGACAAGTCATATTACAGGACTTAACCTTCCATGTTTCCTTAACCATGCACCCTCCACCAACCTAACTGGCCATGAAGCTGCATGGGGAGTCAAATAAAGGTTACCTCTGGGGCCAGACTTGTGCTCCCAGAGCTGCTATGCGTATTGTGACATCCCTCATGCCCCCCTTTAGTTATGGGAAAGATTCCAGTTAGTGCTGGGCCATGGATTTGGGTCAAAGATAAATTCTACCAGAATTTTGCTGATTCTGTTTAGCTCAGAAATTAAAGTCATGCTAATTATTAGGTAAGACATTTGGGTGTGCTTTTGGATGTTACCTGTAACCTGATCTCAGTGAGCTTTGTTTTACTTTAAAGTGGAACAAAACGCATGAATATGACTTTCCTGGGATTTATGTCTGTTCCCCTGTGTCAAACCAAAACGTGATGCCCTGCTGTGTGAACCCCCCCCCCCCCCCGAAGCTACAAAAAACTCACCTGTCCAAGAGTGCATGTCCAAGGGAACATGCGCAAGCTCTCCTACAATGAGAGCTATCTGCTGTGAATGCGTCATTCCACAGGCTGCTCTTATTTACTAGAATGGGGAGCTCAAGCCACTGCATCCCCGGCCATGCATGTTAGCTCCCGTCTCAGCCTATTTGAATGGCTGGGGCGGGAGTGCGTGCACGATGCTAGGGATCTGGCAGCACCTGCTCTTCATTGTAAACATTGAGAACCACCTGTCGAATGATGCAGCCATGGCAAGTGGTTCTCATTGGATGATAGCCCGCACATGCCTTCCTGGGTGGTTTCACAAGCAGGGCATCCTGATTTGGGATGCCCCAGGGAAAAGACAGTGACCGTCTTCAGGGCTGTCTCTACTGGGTTTTGTTCTGCTTTAACACACAAAAAAGTACAAAAATTTTTTTGTTCTAATTTTTCCCTATGGGGTACATAGGGGCCACAGGGGCTATGCAGAAAAAATACTAGCATGGCAAACTACTGTTTTAAAGTTGAAGAGGGTTTCTTTTATCTCTGTAAAAATACATCTGTAAGGTAAGACAAACTCAAACACGCTGAAGGGTGAACATTTTTATAGTCCATAGATGCATTATTCGGCTAAGGTTTTAAGTTGTGTTACTGTTTGTAGTCTTTCCATTTTGCACCTCTTATATGTAAAAACCTTATGTATTCTAAGTAAAGCCGCTGGCTTTGCTAATGTTTCCGAGTCGTGGCTGAGCTTGGAAAGTCGCGTCATGGTGCAGCTTTATGAGCCTTGAGTATGCTCTGCTGTGGTCAGAGGCAGTTGCAGGACCACTTTCGCTTTACTTGCTCACTTGATTTCTGCTTCTGTTAAAGTGGACCAACACCCAGGGGTGATCGGCCCGGGAATCTATAAGATTCCCGGGCCGATCACCTCCCTCACCACGGGACACCCGAGATCGGGATGTCCCGCGGTGAGGGACCCCCCCAAAAGCCCCCAAAAAACTGACCTGATCCCGCGTCAAAGGGGCGCGCGGGAGGCGGCGGCGGACGCGCTGTCTTGTCCGCAGCTGTCACCCGCTTGTCCGTGGCCACGTGGGAGCGTGGTGAGGTGAGTTTTGGGAGGTTTCTGGGGGGTTTTACACAGCGGGGCACCCCTAATCGGGGTGCCCCCCTGAAGTGGACCAAAACCCAGGATAGTCAAAATCCTGGGTGTTGGTCCACTTTAAGCTTCTATGAACCAGAATATTGTAAACTATTTAGCAGGCCTTCACTGAACAAAGCAAAGCAATGCCATATCACTAATTACTAATTCCGATATAGGTCACACATGTCTATATTAACCGCCATGGTCATCTTAGTTGCAGCAACTTGATACTGATACCCTGTTGTTGTCCTTGATCTATTGTGTTTATAGATACAAGCCTTACATTAGATTATGCAATTAAATTACATTGAATGGGTTGTTGTGGCAACTAGAAAGCAAATGTTTTTTTAGATGTGTGCAGTATGTTATATATGTGTTTATTTTTTAGGGATCTGTATATCTTGTCCTGGACATTGGAAATAACACATTACTAGTAGGGACACCCCGAAGTGCACATTGTATTCAATGCACTTCTCGAAGTACATTGCGATATTTCCAGCACTTCCCGGGGTGCCAGTTCACTGGGATGAGTTCATTTAACTGTACTTCATATATTCTTGGTGTGCCACACACCCCACTTCACTTTTAAATATTCTTCACTTAATGGGTTAACTCACCGCCAGGTGACGCAGTGCAGAGAGGAAGTCTTGTAACGAGCCCCCTTCCGGCCTATATATACCTGGTACCTCCCTTCAATCACCAGTATTTTTCTCTCTGCTTGACGACAAGACAGAAGATTGAAGTCTCCTGCTTACAGGTAGTCTTACCCCGGCACCCCCCTTTTGGTCTATTTCTGCCCGGTTTGAGTGTTTATACCTTGATGGTGGAATGGAAGCCTCCCAGCCTAGGCTGCTCACTGAGCAAATGGTAGATGGCACTTTAAGTGCCTAGGAGCTTATCTCCTCCGCTCGACCTCATGCGTGGGGCAATGCGGCTATCCGGCATGGTGATCCGGAAATGGGATGCCCCTGTCCCGAGGGTCCCCGTAGCCCCTTTCTCTCCCGTTACGGTCCCTTCTCCCTTCACTATGGGGGGGGGGGGTAGAGGGATGTGTATTGTGTGTATGGTTTACTGTATGTTCATGTGTTTTTGCTTATTTCAACGTTGTCAGGCTGCACTGCAAGTGAGTGTGCATATGGCCTGACTTTGATTCCTCCTTATATGGCAGTCTCTGTTTTGCGGGCTGCTGCTGCTGGCCTGTAGAGCCAGAGCTTTAGGGGTGACCGGGGCAGGCTGTATGGTGTCAGGCTTGCTTTTTGGCTGCCTGCGCTTTTCTCACCTTATCCAGCTCCCCTCCCCCCTCCGCTTTTCTCCTTTGTTTTAATCGGCCACTCCCGCCTTCGCTGACATTTTCTGCCTGTCTCCACCACCTCTTTGGTTGGGTGCTGGGCTTTTGTAAGCCTTACTGGGGCAGGTAAGCGGCCTCACCTGGTGGGGCCGTCTATATTTTTATGGGTTTGACTGTTTATTAAAAAGTAATATATTTAATGGAAATATACTTTTGTTTTGAAAAAAAAAAAAAAGGGGAAAAATATATAAGGAGGAAAAATCAGAGGCCAGTTTTATTGCCTCTTCAAAGCACTTGGTGCTGTGTATGTATGTTATATGGCATGTTGCCATTGGTTTCTGGGGGTTTTTACTGTTGGTTGTTTTTTCCCCACAGATCCTGGGATTCCTTCAATTAGTAGCCTCCCAGTTCTTTATTGCCTGGCTAGTCTCTTTTTCTCCTAAATTGGGACATATTTATTTATATATACTTGCGTATATATATATATATATTTAAAAAAAAAATATATATATATATACAATCTATATTTATATATAGATTATTAAGGGGGACCTTCCTTTTTGAAAAAAAAAAAAAATATATATAAATAAAAACCCTCCCTTCCGGGACATTTACAAATAAGGGGGCATCCCGGGTTGGCTTATGCCTTAAAGCCCAAAAATTGCGAATAACATAAATCACCATATGGAGGCTTCCGTTATTGCCGGAAACGGTTCTTCTGAGCCATTCGGGGGGTGCGTAAGTTGTGGGGTTCTACTCCCAGCTGATGATGTTTTTATTTGCATCCCTTGTGCAAAGCAGAGCATTGCGCGCCAGTCTGTTGCTTCGGCTGCTGGCCCATCGCAACCTTCATCATCGCCTACCTCGCCCTCCCTGTTCCGGACCCCGCATGACACTGTCAAAAGTGGGGAATTCGCAGTCCGAGGTGGCGGCACGGTCGGCCAGCCCCCGGAAAGTAGTGCCCGTTAAAGCAGGGTTAAAAGCCGCTGCAAAACGGAGGCACCTGACTCCGGTACCTTCGGCTCCACAGGACGAGTTATGTGAGCCTGTGGAATGGTCCGATGGATCCCCGAACGAGGAAGAATTCCTGTTGGAGTCAGATGAGCCTGCAGATCAGCTTGAGGCTGATGCGATTGGCGATTGGTCGGAGGGGGTTGTTTTTGACACCCCCTCCATTCTGGCTCAAATGTTTAAAATTTTGATTTTAGATCCACCTGAGGCTGTCACCCTGCCAAAGGGTCAGTTGTTTAAGGAGCCTCAGCCGCGTTGGGTTTTTCCCAGACAACACCACTTTGAGAGGGTGGTCCTTAAGGAATGGGAACATCCCACGCGGTTATCTGGAATCCCTTCCAGTTGGGAAAAGCGTTATCCTTTTCCTCCAGAGTTGGTAAAGCTTTGGTCTGTCCCTCCTGACGTCGATACCCCTGTGCTAGGGCTCTCCAGCACGGCTATGGTACAGTCTGCTGAGACCACTGTCCCTAAAGATGGGGAAGATCGTCGGATTGACCAATATGAGCGCCATGGTTTTATTTATTCCGGGTCAGCGTTGCGTCCGGTGTGTGCTTCAGCCCTTCTTCTATTGGCGATTAGGTCTTTAATTCAGGGGCTATATGAGGATCTCAATCCCGCTTGTAAACAGTTTACTGCGCTTAAGCAGTGTGAATCTTTTGTGTCCTATGTCCTATCCGCTCAGGACGATGCGCTGGCTATGAGTAGCAAGGCAGCGGCTATGCTGGTGGCTATTCGCTGGTCAGTATGGCTGCGTCAGTGGTCGGCGGACGCAGTTTCTAAGAAGGTGCTCACAGCTCTCCCCTTTTTGGGGTTGCGTCTGTTTAGGGAGAAAATTGATTCAGTCGCAAAGGGTGGTAAGATGCCACAACGCAAGAGGCCTCGTGGCCCCTTTAGGGGGGCAGGTTCCGGTAGGCCTTCCTTTCGAGGATTCAGAGCGGGCAGGGGGGCTTCCTTTCCCGCTACCAGAGGTGCAGGTTGGACTCGGGGGAGGGGCCGTGGCCGGCCCACTCAGTCCTGGGGCACCAAGCCCAAACCTGCTGATAAGCCCTCTCAGCAATGAGGGGCTGCCCTCACCCGTGCGGGTGGGGGGACTATTGCGACACTTCTCCCAGGTTTGGAACCAAGTGGTTCCAGGCAGATGGATCCAGGAGGTAGTGTCGGCCGGTTACGGCCTGGAATTCGAGTCCCCGAGAAAGATGGGTCGGTTCGTCCCGGCCTGGACTCTCATCAACACAGAGTGTTTCTTCCTTTTGCCCAAATTCACACGAAAACGCTTCAGCTTTTTCTGTTAGCGTCTTGGGACCAGCAGCCTCGGTCGCTGGATCAGTCCTTCCAGTTGTCCTCCCGGGTCCGGCAGTCCCTCCTGTGGTGGTTGGTCTCGACCAATCTGGTGTAGGGCAGGTTTTTCCTGACCCTCCTTTGGAAAATTGTCACCGCGGACGCCAGTCTGTCGGGATGGGGCGGATTCTGGAAGGAGCTGCAGTTTCAGGGGCAGTGGGGACCTCAAGAGGCCCACTTACCCACCAATATTCTGAAACTGAGAACCATCCGTCGGGTGCTTGCTCTCCTGACTCAGCACGTTCTGGGCCTTCCGGTCCAGGTGCGTTCAGACAATCAAACAGCGGTTGCTTACATCGGTCATCAGGGAGGGACTCGCAGTCTGAGTGCTCTCAGAGAAGTGTCCCTGATCCTGACCTGGGCGGTGTCCCATGTTCCTTGTCTCTCGGCGGTTTACATTCCAGAGGTGAAGAACCAGGTAGCGGACCGGTGGAGCAGGGGCTCTCCCCGTCTGGGAGAATGGGCTCTCCATCCTCGGGTGTTTCGCTCACTGTGTCTCCGATGGGGGACCCCGGAGGTGGACCCGTTTGCCTCTCGCAGGCTCCCGAACTTCGTGTCGCTCTCCCAGGATCCTCTGGCTCTGGCAGTGGACGCCATGTCCCTGAGCTGGGGAGTTCTGGGATTTCTATACCTGTTTCCTCCGATGCCCATGCTGGGCAGGGTGCTTCGGAAGTTGGCTCTGGAAAAGGTGTCCGCCGTTCTCGTGGCCCCAAGGTGGCCAAGGCGAGTGAGGTTCGCAGACATCGTTCGGCTGGCAGTGGACCAGTTCGTTCTGCCTCTTCGGCCCGATCTGCTCACTCAGGGTCAATTGTGTTACCCCAATTTACCAGCGCTGGGTTTGATGGCCTGGCTGCTGAAACCTCCATCCTGAAGGAGGAGGGTCTTTCGGATTCAGTCATTAAGACTCTGATCAGTGCCCGGAAGAGGTCTTCTTCCATCACCTACTATAGGACTTGGAAAGCCTATATCGCTTGGTGTGAGATAAGATCTTTTCCTTGTAGGGTCTTTTCGGTCTCCAGGATTCTGGAGTTTTTACAATCAGGGCTGGATTCTGGTC
The DNA here is from genome assembly GCA_027917425.1 of Gastrophryne carolinensis. Taxonomy (NCBI): domain Eukaryota; kingdom Metazoa; phylum Chordata; class Amphibia; order Anura; family Microhylidae; genus Gastrophryne; species Gastrophryne carolinensis. Next base: position 510,198,209 of record CM051235.1, on the reverse strand, counting down.
TCCAGCTAAGTACGTTGAAAGGGCAGGTCTCTGCCTTATCTATATTTTTTCAGAAGCGTGTTGCGCTTAAGCCTTTAGTTAAAACTTTTTTCCAGGGGGTTACGCATGTGCGGCCTCCCAGGAAACCATTACTCCCGGTTTGGGATTTGAATTTGGTTCTGTCTGCTCTTCAGGCTCCCCCTTTTGAGCCTTTGCAAGATATTGCTTTGTCTACCCTGACTCAGAAGATTGTCTTCTTGGTAGCGATCACTTCGGTCCGGCGTGTCTCGGAGTTGGCGGCCTTGTCTATCCAGGCGCCTTACTTTGAGAGGCATCAGGATAAAGTGGTCTTTCGGTTCAAGCCAGACTTTCTTCCTAAGGTTGTTTCTGCTTTTCATTTGGACCAAGATATTGTTCTTCCCTCCTTGTGTCCTAATCCTAAGAATGACAAAGAGAGGGTTTTGCATTGTTTGGATGTAGTACGCTGTGTTAAGTACTACTTGATTATCACGTCTCCTTTTCGTAGGACGGATTCCTTTTTTGTTGTGCCCCATGGGCCTAAGAAGGGTTTGGCACTAGCCAAATCTGCCATTAGCAAGTGGATACGTCAGGCCGTTACTGCGGCCTATTCTGCTAAGGGAAGAGTTCCCCCTTTTCGTATCACTGCTCATTCCACTCGCGCCGTTGGGGCGTCTTGGGCTTTTCAGCACCAAGCTTCTGTTGAACAAGTTTGTAAGGCCGCCACTTGGTCTTCTGTTCATACTTTTTCTAAGTTTTACAAAGTTGATGTGCGAGCCTCAGCGGATGCTGTTTTTGGCCGCAAAGTTCTGCAGACTGCAGTCATTTAAGTTATGCTTCACCTGGCCTTGAGATGCCCATCCCTTGTGGACACTGCTTTTGGATGTCCCATTAAGTGAAGAATATTTAAAAGTGAATCGGGGTGTGTGGCACACCAAGAATAATACCATTTTGTGAGTACTCACCTGAAAAATGGATATTGTTGGTGTGCCACACACCCCGCTTCACTCCCACCCTTTTCGGTATTTCCGAAGCCTTTATATGGTGAAGCTTTTTATTTATATCAAATTGATTTTGAGGTTACCGGTGGAATAATGGTACCTTGTCTTTCTGCTTTTTAATATACTGGTGATTGAAGGGAGGTACCAGGTATATATAGGCCGGAAGGGGGCTCGTTACAAGACTTCCTCTCTGCACTGCGTCACCTGGCGGTGAGTTAACCCATTAAGTGAAGAATATTTAAAAGTGAAGCGGGGTGTGTGGCACACCAACAATATCCATTTTTCAGGTGAGTACTCACAAAATGGTATTTTTATTACAGGAAGATAACATGGCTGAGAGAAAATCTCATTCATATTCTTTCATTTACAGGGCTAAAGATACTTCTGCAGCGTTTGAGGCATGCATGGACCCTCAGAAGATGTCTGCTCCCCTGCAACAATGCATTGCCTGGCTGCAAGCCTACTTCTGTGACCCTGGGATGACAGAGCAGCTGCCTATCCCACCATTCCACCATCCACTCTTCAACAAAGGTAAATGTGACTCAACTCTTCATTACCAGGGTTATCTTCTTACAAAACTTTTTTTGAAATGTTATGAAATATGGACCATTTTTTGCTCAGTGTAAAATTGGACTTTTACTTTAGAAGGAAAGTTTGTCTCCAGCACACCAAGACCATTGAAGTAGCACATAAGCTTTGAGAGGGTGAGTTTCATTACTTGATTCCAGGCACTTCTGAATTCAGGATGCCTGGGGCTTGACAGATGCAGCACCCCCAATGCATCAGTTGGTGGTTTTCTTTGTCTTTGCTCTCACTATAATGTATATGAGCTTAATGTCCTTCAAAGGTATTTAGGGGCTTAAGGCAAGCTTTTGGCCTACAGTATATATTCTCACATATTCTCAAACCACCCCAACACCCATTTTTAACCTAATGGGTGCTTGTCTTCCCCATAGTCAGCTGCATATTAACCCCCAGAAAGCCTAGATTTTCTTTCTACTCACCACCACCGCAAAACTGAGCTCCATGACTTGCGTCGACAGTCACATTTGGTTTGTTTCTTTGGTTTGGAATCTTTCGTCCAACACCCATTTTACATAAAATGGGTCCACCGTTCAATTAACCCATTTGCAAACATTGTAAATGTTACCTTAATCTGTATTCCCCTGGCAAAGTGCGACCATGTAATTGGCCAGTGGAGGTCACATGTCCTGTTTTGAGCCAGTAAAGTGGATGCTGTGGGAACGCAGATTAAGGAGAAGCTTTACAAAGCTTGCTGGGGGTTTATCAGTGGTTAATCTCAGTCCCCAAAACTGACATTTAGACTAGCATGGATAAGTTATGCTCTGCTGCTGAGGAGGTCCTCCAGAAGCAAATGAGACAGCCAGCATGGGAGGGCAGAAAGAAGGCCAATTTAGCCTTTTGCCTGAATGTACTTTTAATATTGTTCTTGGGTTGGGGTCTTCAAATATTTTCCCCTAATGTTTGTACCTAATAACTCCCTGCAGAGGGTGCCATCATGCTTATTAGGTAACAATCTTTCTAATGGACCAGAGCTCTTTTTGCGGGCATATCTGGGTGCGAGTTTCACTACCCTGCCTTATCTGAACACCACCCAATATGCATCTAGACAGCTTTTCAGAGACAGCTATTATAGGTGCTATCTGTGTTGTGCTAATAACTATGCATTGTGCATTTTCAGCAGCAGGGAAAAGAGTAGCTCATGCAGCAAATTTGTCTGGATCTACAATGGGTCTATGGTGGCCTTGGGGGAGGTAAGTGGTGCCTGCTCACCACTGACAGAACAATTTATTGGGGGTAGGGGGGGGTTAATTGGAGGGTACAGAGTCTATTTTCTATTGGAGGGGCACCATCTTGCAGGCCTGTGCAAGCACTTTTCAATGATGGCAAGGCCTTTCTCCTCTGACCTTTCTGTGCCATGCTGGCTTGGTGCTGGCCATCCCTCTGTAGACTGATTGGCTAAATTGTCCACACTCAGGTACTTGTCTATTAAGATGTGATGAATGGCCAGTCAGTTCAGGCAGAGAATGCCCTCTACACAGCAAAGCTGTTGCTGCCATGCCCAACTTGGTAGAACTGGCCCTCATTCTTTTTATTGTTTTTTATTTTGCCAGTATCCCATAGTGAATAACCCAGGCAACAGTTTGGTGGTTTTATGCATAGGTTCTCCAGTCTCAGCTACTTAGGGTTTAAACAGGTCATACAGTAGGTCTCTTGGTTGGCTCCCGTAAAAGGGTTATTCAGATTGAAAAAAAAAAACAGCTATACTCAGCATTTGTCTGGAATAGTTCCCCCACCCTCACCCCCTGGTGTAAAACTTACCAGTAGTGGAGAACGGTACCCTTCAGTTTACGTTGGCCAACGTGGACTTGACTGGTTGATGCCCAGTTTCGTAATTCCCACTACATTCATTGCAAAGTGGTGGCAGTGGTGAGGCAAGGTCATGTGGACCCTTCTTGGCACCACACTCTCAGAAGTGCCATTCAAGGCACAAGACAAGCTGTCTTCCCTACTGTCAGTCAAGTGGTATGGTACATGATGCCTTGGTGAGCTCCCCCCAGGGTGACATGTGCACTTCAGATCCCCTACTTTCCGAGAGTGAAAATTCCAGGTGTTTCTCATCTTAAGTTATTGAAGGTAGGACTCAATCCCTGAATAGTTCAGTGGATTTCCAGTTGCCTGAAGGATTGGTATCAGAGAGTTAATGGCGTGCAATCTGAACAAAGGCGAGTTACAAATGGTGTGCTGCAAGGCTCGGTTCTGGGCCCCATTCTTTTTAATATGTTTGTAAGTGACGTAGGAAAAGTTTGCCTGTTTGCTGATGATACAAAAGTTAGTAATAGGGTGGACACTCCTGGAGATGTCTGCAACATGGAAAACAATTTAGCTTTACTGGATACATGGTCAAAACTGTGGAAACTAGAGTTTAATGTGTCAAATGTTTAATGTAAAATCATGCACTTGGGTATAAGGAATCCCTGCTCTGAGTACCGTATGGGCAGCACTGTGTTAGCCAGGACCTCGGAGGAGAGAGATTTAGGGGTACTGATTACTGATAGCTGCAAGATGAGTGGACAGTGTAGCTAGGCAGTGGGAAAAGCAAGCAGTATGCTCGGCTGCATAGCTTGAGGCATCACCAGTAGGAAGAGGGAGGTTGTGATGCCGCTGTATAGAGCCCTGGTAAGGCCACAGCTAGAATACTGTGTGCAGTTCTGGAGACCTTACCTGCAAAAAGACATTATTCAAATAGAACGGGTCCAAAGGCCGGCAACAAAAATGGTAGAGGGACTTAAACTTAAAACTTATCAGGAGAGACTTAAAGAACTTGTGCAGTCTGGAGGAAAGAAGGGAGAGGGGGGACATGATTGAAACCTTTAAATTTGTGAAAGGATGTGAAATATGTGAAAGGATTGAATAAGGTTCAGGAGGGAAGTGTTTTAAAGAAGAAACTTAATGACAGAACAAGGGGGCACAACCTGAAGCTAGTCGGGGGGAAGATTAGGAGCAATGTTAGAAAATATTATTTTACAGAAAGAGTAGTAGATGCTTGGAACAAACTTCCAGCAGAGGTAGTTGAAAAATCGTCAGTCAGTGAATTTAAACATGCCTGGGATAAGCACACATCTATCCTAAGATAAAGAGTACATACAGTTACATAAGAGCAGTAGATAGATCATATGCTATCCTTCTGTCATCAACCTTCTATGTTTCTATATTTCTCCTATTTAGTTATGGGACTTTGATTTAGGTGCGTCATATTGAGATGTTCCATAAGTCCAATTTCAGTTTGACGGGTCTGCCGTAGAATCTTCACTGCTGCAGGATCCTTGGTGTGGAATTCGTTCTGTCTATGAGCTCAGTACAAAACACATTTGCTTGATCATCACTCTTTGTTCTGTATGTATGAAGTGTTGAAAATCAGGAATTATTGACTCTGTACTGAGTGTCAGGATAAAATATCCACAGACTCAAGAAGTGTTAATATTGCCAGAATGTCCTAACTTTTGTAGTCAAATCCATCTTTAAAAAAGCGAACATGACACAATAGACAAATTGGCTTGTCATTTTCCCACTTGCCGCGAGTAGCTTGCTGTGGTCAGCACTTTGCCCTTTTGTTTGCATGCCTCAGCCAGGATAATGATTTCTGAAGTGTGTATGAGGAGCCATTTATCTGCATCCGCAGAGCATCACCCACGTGCTGATCTCTCTCTAATGGTCTCCACTGTGCACAGTTGAATCGCAGTAAATACTTATGCAGATAAATTCTGATAGAAGCAGCTGCCACATGTATAAACTCTGAATACTTAATAATCACCCGCTCCCGCCTTACAGTTTATGGGCATCTTGTATTCTGGGCAATATAAAATAATGTGCACATATTGAATGTTGTTAGACTGCCGGGTGGGTTGTGTTCTCACTTGGCGGTAATGGAGGCTTGCAATAAAATCCAACAAAAAGTTCAGAAAGTCAGTGATTGTAGTATATGTGAGGGCTTGCTCCATCATCAGTACATCTGATAGAATTTGGAAGGAATTAGAGTCAACTTAACGGCCAACTCCAAACTGCCAAGAAAAATGAGCTGGCATTGTTCCTTGGTAGCAAAAATTCCAGAAAAGAAATCAGCACTGTGGCTATGCATGCATAACAGCTGAACACTAATGCTAAAACAGCAACCATAGATGGGGCAATGGCAGCATGGTCCAGCACATCTTCCAGGGCTACAAATGGTGTTTGGGTGGCTAAGGAAAGGCCAGTTATTAGATCAGAAAGTGGATAGGCAGACTTACAAAGAGAAACCCTGATTATTGGTCCTTTCCCCGGGGGTCATTCCTATAGGAGAGGCCCCTCTGTGTGAAACCCCCAGATCGCCCACTCCACTACGCATGCGTGGGCGATCATCCAATCAGTGTTTTACACTATGCATACTGCATAATGCATGCAATTTAGCTGTTGTCTTGGGCTTGGTCTCGGCATAGAGAGCGTGGGCCCCACATCCACAGTTTCCGTGCAGAGTACGCTCTCCTGTGTGCCCGGCTTATCTGAATACCTGGGCACAAGAGTGCACATAGCGAAGCCCGCAATCACAGCGAAGGACCGGCGGAGAAGGGGTTTGTGGAAATTGGGGGGGTTCACACAGTGGGACATCCCAAATCAGGATGCCCCATGGGCACCTAGTTGGCAGGCCCTGGAGTCTTTTAGACTCCCGTACTGGCTGCAAGGCCGATTGGTCCAGTTTAAAGCAGACCTCCATGCTCCACCCCCCTGCAGAAAGTTAAGAAAGTCTGGTTCCAGGCTGTAGTTTTGCTATCGCTGCAAATAGACAATGAGACAAAAACATTTGTCAAATCCAATGGGTTTCTGTCAAAGCAGGTAAGTTAGCCAACAGTAGCTGTCACAACAATGGAATGTGGATGTATGCTCATGCAGTGAGGGAGACATCCTAAAGCAGGATATTGGAGATAGAGGAGCCTTGCACCAAAATAACTGTTCCAAATGAACAGGCCTGAAAATAAAGCAGACATACTCATTGGGTCTGCACTCCAGCGCCACCTGGCGGCCCAGTGGGGTCTATCAGGCAGGTGTGCGCGTGGCATTGGCGGCTCTGTTGACACCAGCAATGTGGTAAATTGATAGATGAATGAGAATTCTGCCTAGTTTTCAAGCTTCTTATGGGGTTTTAAATGTATAGGCACCCCCAAATCTGAATTTAAAACATGCCTATAGTGCCTTTTTATATTAGGTGTGCTTTAAAGGAATAATACTTAGGAAAAAATCTGATTACTGTATTATACTCATTAAAACATTCTTTTGTTGTATTAGAGCTAATATCAACCTTATTAAAACCAATATAATCAGCAAAAAACATCACTAATAAACTAAGAACATTATCATAATTTGCTTAACTGGCAAAAAGAACATCACTGGTTCCAACAAAATGGGATTAATTATTAGCAACATTAAAGGATTTGGGCCATCAACAATGTTCAATAAAACACATAATTAGTTATTACCATGACTACTCTGTGAAATTGTTGCTGACTCATCTGCTTATATGCAGGCAATGTAAGAGTGGTGGAGGATTACTATACCTCATAACGTAGTAAGTAAGTTAAAGGAAGCCTGTGACAATTTACCATGTGTCTTGGAACATATTTACTACGCGAGCCCCACAGTCGCCAGCAATTGGGGGGTCCTCAGTATGCTCAGTTACACAGCACTTTCTACAAATCAGGGGGTTAACTGGCCTTCAATCTTGATAGTGATTAAATCATATTTGTGTGATTAGTCTATAAATGGAGTAATTATCCCAGGGCTGGTAATGGTTCAGTGCACATCCAAACATGAACATTCATTTGGGTTCGACCTATTTCCTTGACATTGGAGGGGGTTTAGGTGTTCAATTTCAGGCATTTCCAGCATCTATGTTGGTGGTTTCCAAATCAGGATATCCAAAGTTGAAGGATGCAAGGCTGTTGGTCAGTATGGGTGTGGGTGCGCTTTAACAGGCTTATGATTTTTTTCATCTAGTCTTGGTTTTTATTATTCATACACAATACATATTCTTATATTAATTTGGAATGTGAAAAAAATTGTAACTGGATAGCATTGTCTCTTATTGAGGAGACTGTGTATTTTGATGTATTCCTCATAAGATTTTCTTGCCATTCCAGCTTTTGCCCTGATGTAGCTGCATGTTTTCTTTTTGTGGCAGTTGACTGTTTTTTAGATTTTGGAATACATGTTTATGGGGCATCCATGGCCCCTAGTGGTTAAAGTAATTGAGCACCCAATAAAACAAAGGATACTCATCTTTTGTCCCACACTGCTGATCGGTTCAAATCAGGCGATCCGCAACTCATCTGATCGCTGGAGTCTGCACCTTCTGGGCCACCCTGGGACCGAACTCCATTGACTGGAACTTTGGTCTCTACCCGTGATTGATTGTGGAGGGTGTGGCCTGGCCATCTTTATTCACTACAATGGCCTTTGCACACCCCCACCATTGCAATGAATGGAGAAAGGGTGGTAGTGCTCCTGTCACTAATGACGGGAAGCCCGACAAGTCATCAATTTCGCCCCCATATTATAGGGAGAAAATATATGCTGAAAACATTTTGGAATTCAAAAAACTGAAAATTGACATTTACATAAATATTTAGAGCTATATCCCTTAAAATGTTCTAGTGCAACCAATGGCCTTCAGTTCTCACATGCTTAGTGAAATGAAGTCCACCTGTGTGCAATCTAAGTGTCACATGGTTTGTCAGTATAAACCCCTTTTCTGAAAAGCCCCAGAGGCTGCAACACCATTAAGCAAAGAAACTAACCAAACAACGCCATAAAGACCAAGGAGCTCTTGTGGACAATGTTGTTGAGAAGTACATGTCAGGTTTGGGTTATAAAAAAATATCCAAATCTTGGATGATCCCCCAAAGCATCATCTAATCTATAATCGTCAAATGGAAAGAAAAAGGTACTACAATGTACCTGCCAAGAGAGGGCCGTCCACCAAAACTGTCAGTCCAACTAAGAAGGGCATTAATTAGAGAGGTAACATAGGAGTTTGCAAGCAGAAAGCAGAGACTGGAGTATCTGTCCATTCAACCACAGTAAGCTTTTTACTCCATAGAGTCTGAGCACATCCAGACTGACAGTGCTGAATCTTTTCAGGTTAAGTGTTGTTGGGGTGAAGGAAAATGTGGTCTGAACTTTTTGGCCACCAAGGAAAACATTATTTAATCATTTAAGTCTGCCAGAAAACCAACACATCACAACAACAGATCACCCCAAGTACACTATCAATGAAAAATAGTGGTGGTGGTGGTGGCGGCATCATGCTGTGGGTATGTTTTTCAGCAGCAGGGACTGGAAAACGGGTCCAAGTTAAGGGGAAGTTCGATGGCGCTAAATCCAGGAATATTCTTGATCAAAACCTGTTTTAGTCTGGTAGTGGTTTGAGACTGGAATGGAGGCTCATCTGTCAACAGGACAATGATGCAAAGCATACTGATAAAGCAACACTAGTGGTTTAAGGGAAAATGTGTAAATGTATTGGAATTGCCTATTCAAAGCCCAGACCTCAATGCAACTTGTCAGACTTGAAAATGTATGGTCAACGGCAGAAACCACATAACTTGAAACTGTTTTGCCTTAAGGAATGGGCAAAATGTCTTTGGCAAGGTCATAGAGACTTATCCAAAGTAAATTGCAGCTGTAATTGCCGCAAAAGGTGGCTCTACAAAGTACTGACTTTAGGGGGGGTTAATATTTATACACACTGAAGTTTTCCCAATATTTTGTCCCATTTGTTGTTTTCTTCACAATAAAAAAGAAACAAATATCCAAATTTATAAGAATGTTCTATAAATAAAATGATGCAAAACATCTAAAAATCTATTTTATTTCTGGGTTATGAGGTAGCAATGCCAAGGGGTGAATACTTTTGCAAGCCACTGTAAAATCTTGACTGGCTAGATATTTCTGCTTTCCCTTCTTCTGCGGCTGGCCCTGCTTTAATGATATGCATTTCACTACAAAAAATCTCTAGTTAGGAATTAAGGTTGCAGGGCGAGGGTGAACTTTAATTCTCAAAGTTCAGCTGTGTGACGAAGAGCTCTTCAGATTTTAAAGACTTGCTGATTGTTAATAATTGTAGAACAAGGGATCAGATTGCAATTTTCATGGAGATTAGTCTTGTGACTCAGTGGACCTCTCCAGAAACACAGGTCTAACAGAATTGTCATTGTAGAAGGGAGACATTAGCCCAGTGACATGTAACCTGCTTAAAGCTGATTTTATACCACCACCTTTTGCCTGCATTGTGACCATGTTACAGTTCCTGAGGATCATCTCCAGGGGATAAATTCTCCTATCTGGGGCGTGTGGCTTAGTGCCCTGGCTGGGATCAACAGAGAAGATTGACGGACCTGCATGCAAGTCTAGAAGACCACAATCAAGCCAAGGAGAAACTGGATTTATTTACTTTATTTTTTTACTTTATTATAGGGGCAAATGAGTTGAGGGGACTAGTCTTTACTTATTTTACTTTGCTACTGGTAAACTGGTACCAGGGACCTCCTATATCAATTCAGAGAGCATTGGTAATGGCAGACAGGAGGAGTAGTGCCTTCTTATAGTACCTTCTTCCTATTACCCACACCCTTCTGGGCACCAGCAGTGTTGAAGAAGAATGTCTATTTGCACTGTCTTGGAGCTCTTCATGGGGTGCCCATTTTTGGTTGCACATTAACCATAGGGACTAGAATCTATCATGGTTGGAGGCTGGCTGTGCAGATTTCGAGCCATAGGGATAACAATCTTTGTTGTTGGTGTGCTATACTAGTAGTTCCATACAAGGTATTGGTGTACCTAAAATTTGCTATTAAAGCGTATGACCATTGTAGTGTATGAGGTTTCTGGTTTACTACTATGATGCTTTTATTTTAGTTTTCTTCATGAAATTGGTGTATAATTCTGGAAACGGCAGCACCAATACGATCCTGGCAGAAAGCAAAGTGACCAAGCTAACTGTCAGGCAGATTCATTTTGCACAACTGCGGCTGGTAACACAACTTGACATATACCAAGCAAAATATTATATATGGATGAGCTGGTGTTGAGCAATTTCAGAGCATTATGAGCGAGCATGCTCTCCATCAGCATCAGCCATGCATACCTTTATAAACACGCTGTTTTCAAGAAGCGCGTTTAAAATATGACACAAGGCCCACAAAGAGCTTTGCCGCCGCGCTTGCGTCTCCTCTTACATTTACAATCATTAGCCAGATGACAGAATGTTTAGCTTCCATAATCCTTTAACTGGCAAATTCATTTCTTCCATTTAATATGTTAATTTGCCGTTTTATTCTTGCTGTTGTTCAACAAGCAGCTCTGTCACAATGTTTGCTGCGCAGCGGGAGATGGCGAGCAAGAGTGGAGTTTTGTTTATACGGGCTTTGTTTGCGCAGTTCCCTCGCAGTTCTGTGCTTGTGTTGTGTGTATTGTTTGCAGAGTTCAGTAAAAGTAAATCAATGCTGGAAATCTGCACTACACTTGCTCACGCCTCCAGTATAATATATATATATATATAATATATATATATATATATATATATATATATATATATATATATATATATATTTCAGTCCTATTTTCAGACACCCAGGCTGGCTGATGTCAGCTCACTCGCTGGTATAAATAGCCCCTCCCTACGGTGGGGAGCAAGAATGCAGGAGCCAAGCCAAATCAGTATAAAAACATCACAAAGACCACAAAAACACATAACACACAAACCTGTCTGAACTACAACTGAATACAGATGGATACTCCCACATGTATACTAAAGTGACAAGGTATAATGCAAAACAATAGCTGTGCAAAAGAAACTAATCTAAGATAAATAATCAAATATCAAAATGCAAGACGGGCATTTCAAATTATCAGTGCATTATGAAGATCATAATAAAAACGTGACTGTAAAGTACCAAAGGCAAAGAGTAAAAAACTATTAATGGGATACACCGCATACAAGGATGGTATAGAAAAGGCAGATAAAAGCCAGAGTCCTCCAGCGTACAAAGCCCATGTGTTCCGTAGCACCTTGCTACTGCCTCCAGGAATCAGGGCTATCTGCTGTACACGGCATCCTTTTGACTCATCCAACACGCCCAGCAAGCCGGCCCAAACCCCCCACACGAACAGTAAAAGCAAAGGGAACGAAAGAACCCAGCCTAGTCTCTTGATATGTGAGCAGCTGGAAAAAAGGCATATTTGGATCTTGTTGCAGTATAGAATCTTGGGTAATGTAGGTTGCTAGCTGGTTCTGTGGCTTATGGTTCTCCAAGCAAAGAACAGAGATGTGGCCAGAATGCAAACCCTCATCAAGTTTCTGGTCTTTGTGAAAGCCCCAGACAATCTTAAACTATCAAGTTGGTCTTCAGGTTGAACCCCAAATTCAAAACTGGATTAAACAAGCTCAAATCAAGAACTTCACTGTCAAGAGCGCTTACTCAGTTGACTGTAACGAAGTTGTTCAAGAGAGTCAGCTAAGGTAAAACTAATCTTGTGCACCTCCATTACAGTATGGTATGGGATGCCATTAGGGAGGACAAACTTTGTTTACAATGGATTACAAAGATGGCTGCAAAGGGCATTGACAGGCGATTTGTCTAAAGACGTGGGTAGGAAAAATGGTTAACAACCAACAGCATCCAGGCCGCCCCTGCTTCACCCTGCTCCCGTCGGCCACGGATACAGAGTTCCTCTTTTGAAGACAACCAGACATAAGAACAGTTTGTATCTCCATTGCTGTTCAGGAAATGAACAAGCCCTTGCTGCATCTCTGCTAGCCACATCCCCAGTTTACCACTAGCTCGAACACCTGGGTTTGGGTTCCACAATAATTTCATACAATCTGTCTATTTGAACATCTTCAATGGTACAGGCTGTAGTTGCCCCAAGATTTAGTTGGTTTTGCATATGACCATAGATTGATCTTCCTAATACTATCCGGGGCTTATTACAGACAGAATATGTCATAATATATAATATAGTCTTCTCTGTTAGCTTACAGTTTATATAATTTAGAACACTTTTTTTCTTACCAGTTCAATGCATAGATCTTGGCTTTATCTAATTTAACTAATTTTGAAGCAACTTAAAGTGGACCGTCACCCATGGGTGATCGGCCCGGGAATCTATAAGATTCCCGAGCCGATCACCCCCCTCACCGCGGGACATCCGAGATCGGGATCTCCCGCGGTGAGGGACCCCCCCCAAAACCCCAAAAGAACTCACCTGATCGGCAGCGGCCGCCGCCGCCTCCCGCGCACTCCTCTAGCCGTGTGCGCGCCCGCGCCGGCCGTTTGTGAATGGCCGGCGCGGGCGCGCGCACTGTCAGAGGGGCGCGCGGGAGGCGGCGGCGGACACGCTGCCTTGTCCGCCGCTTGTCCGTGGGAGCGTGGTGAGGTGAGTTTGGGGGTTTCTGGGGGGTTTTACACAGCCTAATCGGGGTGCCCCCCTGAAGTGGACCAAAACCCAGGATAGTCAAAATCCTGGGTGTTGGTCCACTTTAAGCTCAGGGCTACTTTGAGGATTAAATATTTTGATACACTATGTACATACCCTGTGATCCCTACCAGCTAAACCTTCTTCTAGTCTCACAGCAGATCTAATGTGAGCTAGAGCAATAAAGGGCGACGGGTGAACCTTTAAGTGGACAATTAAATGTAACATAATTAAAGTGAATGTTTTACCAAGAGTTCTCTGTATTTATGTTGTGCCCTATTTAAAGTCATATTGTAGGCAAAACCAATTGTTAGCTCATTGAGTTGGGCTACGTTTGTCACTGTCCTAAAGTTTTTTCCATTCTTTAAGTTGAAGAAGACAGTTTCCCCTCATGATTTCTCTTCTAAAGCATAAGGACATGGCCCTTAGAGCTGTGCTGCTGCATAATAATAATAATGCCTCCCGGACATTGTGAGGGGACCGTCACTGTAAAAGATGATAGGCTTGATACATGTACAGAATGAAGAAAGGTAAAAAAAAAGTTTCAGGGAAAGAAGGCAAATATGAAATCCATCATTACTGCGTATATGTCTCTTACAACACTTGATTTTTTACTTTTGGGTGGACAATGCCTTTAATACAAATTTCCATTCAATTATCTGGTACTTGTTTTGTTTACAAATATCACTTTACCAGAATGATAGAATGTAATTCTTTAAAGACCGGGTCAGACTCGAACAATCCTGGGCTCCACTAATTTTCCTGGTACGCCCCCATAACAGAGATTTTCTGATTTTCTAAACTAACCGATCTAGCGCCTATTTTGCTGCTATAGTTGGTGTGATTCCATTTATTCAACATTGACTGGTATATATACATAATGTATTTGGAAATCTATCACTCCACCTAGCATCCAACAACAGTTGAGAAGAATGAGTCAAGCTAGGCAGATGGAACAGCACCTCTAAAGGATCATGGCAACGGATATGCCAAAGCTTTGTTAAACTAAGACCCTTAATGTGTATGCAGCCAATATACTTCTAGATTAACAGGCCTTAAAGTGGAACAAAACCCAGGGATTTGACTTTCCTGGGTTTTGTTCTGCGGCATCCCAACTAGGAATGCCCCGCAGTGGGAAACGCTCCAGTTCGCCCACTAAAACTCACCTTTCCCCACTCCAACAGCACCTTGCGTGGGATGTCGTACAATCAGAGCCCTTTGCGTTGACTACGCCATTTGAATGCGTGTGCACACTCCTGCCACAGCCATTCAGATAGGCTGGGCCAAGTATGCCAGGTCATGGGGCAGCGCGCACCTCCATTGTAAACAATTAGAGCTGTTTTCCAAAAGGCAAATGGCTCTGATTGGATGAGAGCCCACACATGCTATGTTGGAGTGGGGAAAGGTGAGTTCTTAGGCTCCAGAGAGACTTTTTGAGGAAGCTAGTTAAAAAACAGGGCCAGGTTCAAAGTACTAAAACAACATAATACAAGCGCGACCTAGGCAAACGCATTGATGTACTCAATTGTTTCAATATATATGAAAGCATACCACTAACCATGAAGAAATAATTAATGTTTTTACTGGAGAAGGATTGATTTTTTAAGGTGCCTGTTTATTTTGGACCCTAAAATATTCAGCATATTAAGTGCCAAAATAAAAAGTTGAATTACCTGTCAACAGAAATAAGTCAACTAAGTGACCCTAAACAGTTACAGAGTTGTGCCCATTTTCTGATCTTTCTAATACTTCCTCCTTGATACTGACTTTCAGTTTGTCATTTAGCCTACAGTTGATGTATTTGTAAAAGTAATGTACAAACTTTGAAATCTTTGATCATCTAAACTTTCCTCCAGTCTTACAGCATATCCAAGTTGCCTGGGGAGATAAGATTAGAACTGTCTCTCTTTGATAAATCAAGGCCAAGCCACAATATCATTGCCCAGTTGTATGGCCAATTCTTTACCACTCCATGAACACCTCTTATTCCCTGGCTTTAAGGTATTGAGAATAAATAGAGAGTAAATAGTGTCTCATGAACTGTCTGTAAACATTTAATGTATACAGTTTGTATTCTCCTGACGTGCATTAAACACTTGTGTAGCTTCAGGGGACTATTGCGCTTAAATACTTCTGGAGAACTGTATGCAAATTGTCCTTCAAATTTTTGCTTCATGTATTTCTTTCAAGCGCTTGACTGGACTGTGTTGTTTCAAGTCCTTTTATCACCTCCAACAACGTCTGATCACCGTAAACAAAATCTTTTTATATTCTGAAGGAAGAAGAAAAGAAAGAAGTCTGCATTATTATTCTGCGGCTGAAATATGACAGTAGCTTGTAGAACATGTTTGCATTATGGTTTATATTTACTGACTATAGATATCGACTGAATAATATTAACTGGTTACAGCTCTTGTAGTTGGGAGCTGTTTACTCACATTGACTTCAGCAAATATTTTATCTTGGCCAGATTTTGTCATGTACACAGTGTTGAAAAGTACTGAGTGAATAAATTACCAGCAAGACTACATAAGACAGCCCTTTCCAAAGGAATTCCCACTGGGATGTTTTCCTATTAAAGAATTATTGCATAGTGCTTTAATGCTGCAAAAAAAAAAAACACGCACTGCCAAGCAATATAAGAAAGTCACCATTTTTTCTTCATTTTGCCGGACAAAACAGATTTGACTGTTCCAAGATGACAAGCTATCATGTGTCATGGGGCATCCATATTTCTGTCTCTTTTCCCAAAAAGTCATTTTCATTGATTGGCATTGAGAAAAGCTTTTCCATGTTGCAATATACATGAAAAATGCATATACAAGCATAGCCACTATGCTCTTTATTCTATGTTCTTTATAAATATCTCATGTTTGTTTATTTGTATCTCTGTTACCCTGTATTGCCTTACTTTGGAGCATTTATTTTAGTGCAGAAGGGAGCCCTAAAGCAAGTGAAGGGAGTGTGCTTGAAATGGGGGAAGACAACAGAAAAATGGTGGAGTGTCAGGAGCCTGAAAAATAATGAGCATTGCTAACTAACTTATTGCTAAGATCACAAATAATATAAATTCTAAACTAATAGAATTAATAAATAAATAAGAAGGAAAATAAGTGTAGCAGGCCACTAATGGTTGTATACTTTGGACTGAAGCTGTAGGACCGCAGACTAGGCTGAGCATTTTTCCTGGACCCAGCCCATACAAGGTCTGATGCCCGGGGCCCCAAATGCAACATCAGCTGGCAGGCTGAGGAGTTGACAAGCTGATGACTCTCAACCAAAAATGTATGAAATATCATATAAAATATGATGACGAGGCTCCAGGGAGCACTCTCTCAATTTTGGTAGGGAACTGGCACTAGTGGTGTTGCAGGATAACTGTATAGTCTTTTTATACCAACACAGTGTTGCTGGAGAGGCTCCCTCACTCCTAGACCTCCATGTCTCTGCCTAATTTGTAAAAATTGTTTTTCATTAGTTCTACTCTTTCTCAGCTATATCTATAATTAAAATAGATTTTCTATGGCTTTATGATATACTTGAATGGAGTATAATTGTCACAATAACCACAAGAGTTTGTGTTAGCCCCCTCCTTTGATCTGGATGACTTGTTGGTTGTTTGTTGAATAAGATTTCTCTCACCAGTAACAAGGTGAGGAATAATACCCAAGATTCAGCCTTACCCAGTTCGGTCACTTGAGCCCAACTGCCTTGTCTGCCACTCAGTGGCATGCGCAACTGGAGACAACTTCTCCTCTTGGTCAAGTTTCTAGCCAGTAGTATAAACTGCAGGGCCAAGGGGAAGACTTTAGTTAGCCAGTGGAGAATAAACTTTGTTTGGATCCTGGAAACTCTGGACTGAGGCTAATATAATCAGGCCTTGCTTCCAATAATGATCACCACAGAGGCATTAAAAAGTATCTTAACATAAAACCAGAGTGTCCACAGATATCCTTGTGCCAGCAGCGGTTCTGGTCCACAGATACTCCAACCCATCATAACTCATCCCTCTTGTTGGGCATGATCCATGCAGAGGAGAGATACCTTTTCTTATGTTGCTTTGTGTGCTAGAGAAATCCTTAGCAGTTGAACGCAGCAAGGGGTGTGTACACATTTCCAGCCACTTCCTGGTCCCTTTTCTGTCTGGAGCATTATGAGGAATAGGTATCTTTAAATTGTGGGGAGCACAGGAGGGGATGGGCTAGAGTCTTTTAAGACCAGGACCCTCCCTGTTGGCAAATTGCCAAGAAGGGTTTAAGTTGCAGAGCATGAAGACTGGCTTTGCTGTAACAGCAGAAGACACACAGAGAGAATCTTCCTAACTGGCAAGTTTTAAAGAAGCTGGCTTTATTTTTTTAAACCACGAGTGCCATTTAATCCTCTGCCAGGTTATCTAACAGCAGACAGGAGAAGTATTTTATGTTTGTGTTATTTCCAATAGTGTCATTATCATAATCAATGTGATATTTAATGTTCCTTTTTCTTGTCGTACAGTAAGTGCACGGTCTTTATTAAAATTATGGGAATTTGGTAAAATTATCTAGCTATACTGATCTGGGGCATGTACTCTTTTTTACTGTTTGGCCTGTTCTTATACCATGTGCAAATCTCAATAAAATTTGATAAAAACCAAACCATTACTTACAAAATGTAATCTGGGAATTTAGACGCAAATCACACCCAGCCCTGAAATGGTTAAAGTTTTACACTGTGCTGCCTTTTCTGGCGTCTCAGAATTTCTTTCAATAATATAATATATTGAAGGCAATAAATAATCACTCTTTGTGGTGCTATAAATTTTGCCTTATGGACTTGACACCAATGAAACATTATCCTAAATTTCAGGGAAACAATATTGTTGCATTGCAGACCCAAAATGAATGGCTTTACGGTATAATTTAGTATGTTTATAAATTCGATACATACCAAGGATAAATGTACTACATAATAGGGTACGATAAGGTGACTTGGTTTTATTTATTTATTTGCTCAATTTAAATTGTGCTGCTTGTGGATGAAAAGCCAAGGAATTTGATGTTTGAAATTCATTTCATTTCTTTTTGTTCATCAGCTAAAGCAACTGCAGAATTAAATACTTTTTAGCTGTAGCCTAAAGATAATCATGTTTAAATGTATATTATTATGATTTATGTTAAATTTGCACTCCACTTTTTTTGCTCCAAATGCCCCCCTGTAAATTGTTAGTGATACCTCCATCTTGCCATTCAGTGTTGGACAGCAAAAGGTGGCAACAGACCTCGGTGTCCTTGCATCTATCATGCTAATTATTGCCTGCCTTGAGAGTAAATTCCTAGAGGCATGATAGCGCATAGGTTAGAAGGTGCAGGAGGAAAGTTGTGACAGGATAAAGAAACAGTCCCTATTATTTAATGCCTAAAACACCTTACAAGTATCTCCAAGACAATGCTCATAGATAGATCATTGGATCATGGGAAATTATCACCAGAACCTTACATTCTTTGTTTCACTTTTGATGGAACAAATCTCTCCTCCTGCTACAACTGCACAGCTTTGCTAGGACGAATGTAGACCTAACATGGGAAATTAACTTTTCTACTAAATAGTTGCGAGCTGTAGACAGGGGCTGTACAAGACTTAAATCTACCCCACAGCTCTTACCTTGGCTGGGATGCTAAGCCCAGTGTCACTGTCAGCTGATTACTCATATTCTTTAGGTATCATTTTGCTGTCCTTCCTCTCTGTCCTCATGCTAATCGTCCTCAAGTTGAGTTGTGTTCCCCATCCTAGACGATGTACTGAATCGAAGTCCATTGAAGTCCCATAAAGGGGTATTGATCATATCTCATGAAGCTGTGTGATGACAGCATGTGATGACGCTGTGTGTCCAAAATTTAGCACTGGTCATTGTGTAGTTGGATAGGTTTTCTTGTGTTTAAAGTAACTCAGAGGACAACAAAAAATGGTCCTTTTACTGGTACGTGCTTTTGTTGTACTGGAGTAGCAATAATAAAAACATACAGTACCAAAAACACACAAGAATCCTGTTTTCAGTTGGCAAGTTTATGTTTCAGCAATACATTGTGGAAAAATGCTGTGGTTTTTCAACAGAAGCGTCTGGCAACACAGGCCATAGCTGTCTATTGAAGAGAAGATAAAGCAAAACTACCATAGACTTATAAACATTGAAGCAGGTAAAGCATGGTACACAGATATGGGCTGCACTGTATTGCGCACATTGGAATACATAAGGGTCAATTCACGCCTGTGCGCACACTTTTCAGGGGTAAAAATGGTTTCCTCACATTTTTCCCTTACTCCCGATTCAGCAGACACTTTTGTGTGTATTTTTTTGGATGTCAATTTGTGCATTGATAAGATTTCATGTGCAAATCTACTTAAAAGGGAAAATTTGCGTCTGATATAGGGATTGTTTTGAGGGGTGAAAAGTGCGCGCAAATTTGTTTTTTGCATGTGGTAATTTCCTCCAGCAAAAAGCAGGAGAAAAATTCCAACTTCACTAACTCACGTGCTTATTTCATTCATTAAACACATGCCGGCAATAGCTAACATGTTTTTTTAAGAATGTGTCAGCCGCAAGTTCATTTTCTGTATTTGTAACTATTTTTCACAATTTTGTGAAAATAAAAATAAATGCGAAATAGTTTAAAGTTTACAAAGTTAATATTGTTTTATTCTGCAAACACAAAAAGGTGGAAATTTGCCCACACATGTTTTTTTAAAAAAGAAACATGAAGAAACAATACATTGGCTCAATTATTAAGTACTAATACACTAAACAAACAAGGCAGGGAGGGAGGGGTATAGAGAACATCTGGGACAAAACATTGGACACAACACTGTAGGTCAACTGGATTCATGATTATGCACACTAAAACACTACACATATAAACAAGAACACATTTGCCACAGGGAACACACTACAGATTGGAGAATAGAATGTTGTATCAAACACAGTAGCAGAGAAACTGTGTAGCTTTGGCTTTATGTTTTGGGCTGCTGTATTATGAAATGCTGACCAATCAGTTTGGCTGCATTTGGATAGATTTGATCACACTATTGGGTTGATTCAAAGAAACATGTAACAGCTTGGATTTTGGTGCCGATCATCCTATTTTTCCCGTCCGCTCGTGCGTTCGTATGAACTTGCGAGTGATTGAATAAGCAAATACGTTTCTATCCTAAAATATACGTCCGTTCGTATGGCAGTTCGGGAATCAGACCTATGTCAGTTTCCATCCTGAATTTTCCGTTTCATTTCTCAGGTTGCAACATTGGTTTTGCCCTTTTTCCTTTTTTGTCTGGACGTAAATCCTTCTGATCTTGTGGCTGCGCACTACAAACTTACCTCATTAAAGTGCATTCTAAATATTTGGTCTTTTATTTTTCTTTATTTCATTCATTTTGTAGTAACCAACCATTAATGAATGCATTTGCATAAGTAAATCTTACTTTGTTTAATTTTTAGTTAACTTGCATTTTTTACTTGTGGATTTAATTTTAATATTTATGCTTCAAATGGTACAACTTTAAATTTTTAGTGTGGTTACCCACACCCTCTACATACAGATTGCTCTCAAATATTAAAAAACACCCAGCAACTTCTGCATGTTATGAGCCTAGAAACAGCCAAGATGGCGGCTCAGGTATTATCGGGCAGCCTGCAAACAGAAAGGGCCTTGTGACTGTGTTGCTCTGGATTCTTTGATTTCTGACCTTTCCATGCCCCCAGCTCTGCTGTGTCTGTGCAAAATACAGCAGTAACCCACATCCTGCACTTTATCCCGCTCTCCTCTCCTCAGTAAGTGTGATGCATCTGACCAAAGATGTGCTTAAATAATTAAACAAAGCAAAGGTAAACAACTACACCAATAAATGCAATCTAAAAATATTATTCTAGTACATCAATGTAAAAATAAATACCAAAGGACATAAGTTTCTTTAATTAACGCAAATATATTGCCAAATAAAGGTTTACATGCAAAGGACTAATTAAGGTCCACATTAAAATGCTTTTATAAGGCATACATGAATCAGGTATGCATTGCCATACAATTTATGGCCTCGGCCATGCTGATACATGCAGTTCATTGCAGCTCAAGACGCGCAGACTCCTCCACATAGCCAAAAAACCTGTTCACGAACAGCAATCCGGCTGCTAAAAGGTGTCGGCTGTGGCTTTCTTTTAAAACGTATTTAGAGGTTTGAAAACTGTTCTCTGAATCACACCGAAACACATCCAATTATCCTAAGTTTTACGTTTTCATCCTAAGTTTTAGGATTTGATCCTAAGTTTTACGTTTTCATCCTAAAATTTAGGAATGAACTTGCGATGATCGTAAGAGCATATACGCATTCGAACGTAGGCTCGTGCGAGTCGTAAATGGCCAAAAAAACAGGAAAAAATGACTAACACCCACCCAAACTTACGATTCTCGATCCGAAATCAATTAACTTTTGCTCTTTGAATCGAGGGGTATATGTCTGTAAATACCTCATTCAGGTGCTTCTGTCCTGTGTCACATCACATCTGCCTCCGCCGTGTTTTACAGATGATGTGCTATGCGTTGGGTCATAAGCTGGACCACACCTTATTTTTTTTCCCATCATTTTGGCAAAGGTTGATCTTGTTTTCATTTGTCCAAATAATGTTCTTCCTGAACTGTGCTGGCTGTTTTAGATGTTTTATAGCCAATCTAGCCTTTTTATACTTATGAGTGGCTTGCACCGTGCAGTGAACCCTCTTTATTTACATTCATGCGGTCTTCTCTCTATGGTAGAATTGGTATTGATGCACCAACATCATGGAGAGTGTTGCTCACTTGGTTGGCTGTTGTGAGGATGTTTCTCTTCCCCATAGAAATTATTTGTATAATTTGTATCAGTGTCCAAATATTTATGGACCTAACTGTAGGTCCAGTTTACATGGAAATCCTATCCTGACCTAACACTTTAATGACTGCAACTGGAAAAAGTCTGCTGTAGCTTAACCGCATAATTTTTCCATGGAAGAAGTATGTGATGCTTTAGAAAGTATATAGCTTTGAAGTGTCCTCTCTTTAATATATATATATAGTAGTATGGCTGTAACTATGGTAACATTGCGGAATATATTTATGTGCAGATTTTTTCTGTAGTGTCATATGTTGCTTGCTTTGTAGATTGCCAAATAATTTGTATAGCTTTCTTCTCCGGTTAAAGTGTACTAGAGATAAGCAAATTATTTACCACCCATTCCGGCTTTTGTATCTTACTGTTACTGTTCTGTGTATTTTTGCTTTATCTTGACTTAACATAAGTGTCATGAAGACCTCCCCTCATCAGCATGGAGAAATCGGAGGGTGAGTCCTGAATTTCAAAGACCTATACATTATTCCAGAAATTTGCATCCCACACTCTTCAGAATAAAATATGCAAGAACCTACACAAAAGGAATTTTCCCCCCTTCGTTTTCTCTTTTCTGAATTGGGCTTTTGATGTTGAAGAAAAGTCGATATTAAAGGACATCCCTAGAAGACTATAGAACGTAGTCCTATTTACAACAAATGTAAAAAAACAAAACAAAGGAAAGCTCGCCAAATAAGATGGCGACATTAGTTTGTGGATAGCATTCTCGAAAACAAGTGTGAGAGAAGCAAATCGGTTTTAAAATAAGATAACAAAATGGTTTAAGCTACTTATCTTGAATGCCAATTATATTTTAATATTCAGCCGAGCATATTTTACTGTGGAAAAAAAAGGCAGCCTCGACGCATGCATAACTCATTGGCAACATCGACCAGCTGTGCCACTCTTCTCTTCAAATCACTTTGTGCATTTTAGTAGCATGGTAATTTAGCAGAGAACTACCTGAGTGATGGCATTTTCAATGAGCAGGTAATCTACAGAGAATTTTTATATGGTTATGAGTTCTGTGCATGAAGCTGGCAACACAAAAATACATCAAAACCAATTACGGTATCAACTTTCAGTCTGATACCCTTGCCACGCAAGTGCATGTATTCCTGCCCCAGGCATTTCAAATTGCATCTAATTTGAAATCTTTGGGGTTTTAATTAAATTTCAGAATATATAGAATTCTTCATTAGTACCTGCTCTGAATAGCAGATTATACTTCTCTCTGTCTCTCGTTGGAAGGAATAGGCTGTGGTAAATAACATATTCAGGAACTCATAATTTGCGATGCCTGGATATTGGGAACAGAGACAGAAAAATGCAAAATATAAGGGGGGGGGGGAAGGATTATTAGTCCAGCGAGGGCTGCTTGATTTGTATTTTGATGGAATTTTACATTTTTCTTAATGATTTGCAAATTGTCCTCTGATTATAAGATGCATTAAGCTTTTCATTTTAATGGCGATACACAGCCATTAGCAGGATTTTACTCCGATCTTCCTTCTTTTTATGGTTATCCCTGCAGCGGATAAATATTGAAACCAGGTCCACTGTTTGATGTACCTCTATAACATTGTTACCTGGACCTTGATGGGAGAGCAATGAGGGACCTGTATATTTTATCAACTTCTAAAAAACTTGTGGTTTTTCCATACTTGGCTGCATATAAAAAATAGATTACAAAGTGCTGACTAGGAAAAGTTCACCCATTATTCAGTGAAGTACCACTTTAAATATATTCTTTTAAACTTAAAATTAGCCTTGAAGTTTGGTGGATAATTATGGTCACATGACTTTATGCTGAGCGATTTGTGAAATCTAAAAGTAAAGGGCTTTTCTATTTTATATATATTTTTTGAGTAAATGGTCAACGTCCCTGTCCAGGCATGGACAAGATATATACCCCTTCTTCCCTATCCTGCACTTACCTAATTACAGCGTATAAGTGGAGGCTCTTGTACTTGGGGCTGCTAAACTTTTCTCCATTACTGGGCTAGACTGGCTGTTTCTTGACATCAGCAAAAGCCAGCGGGTCGTGACAGTTCAACACAATGGTGCCAATGGAAAAGTAGTCAAGTCCCAGAGCATGGTTGGGGGGTGTAGAGCATAAAGTGGAAATGCCCATGTTCACTCTCGCAGTGAAAGAGAACCTAGATGGGCACCACATACTCCTCCAGATTTTGAAAATTATTGGTGAATGTGCATTGAGCAACTCAGTGGGAGAGTATGACTGCACTGCCAGCTTACAGCTTCTCCACAATTAAACAGAGAGGCATGACAGATGACAATGATGTCAGTTTCTTGCACCTTAGTTTAACCACGTGCCTGCACTGTCCCATTGAAAAAAAACATCTACAGGCCTAGAGTCTATAAAACTCTAGTGCTGGTGGATTCCCTATTTGTGGGGCATCCTGATTTGACATGTCCCAATGCGTGAAACCCCTCCAATTACCTGTAAGCTCACAAGTGTGGGCCAGTGGAGCGCGCTTTTTTTCAGCTTGCTTGTGACTCTGACCTCAGAGAGGCTTCAAAAAAAGCCTAAGGAAAGTATTTGCTGGTGATTGGCTGGCAGCCCGCTCCCACATATATGATGTGTGTTCAAACGAAAGATGAGTTTAACGGAAAAAATGTTACTCATTACATTTAGGTTTTATAGTTAGAGGTAACTGGGTGAAATTAGAAAGCAAAGGTGCCCATATCCTTAGTTTCTATATAGAGCAATGAGAACCAGCATCCTTCGGCTCCAGGAAAGCCATTGTGTTGTCAATATCTGGGGTCTGTATAGAGGTGGCCTACCTATTACAGCACTGTTTTCTGATAAAGCTGCATATAAAGTCCCAGGCACACGCTAACTTCCTCACACCTCACCTACTATGAGAACAGTGTATAATAAGCCATGTCAAAGCATCCCAAATTCTCAGATTATATGTAAATACCTTATAAGATCTAAGCAATGATTATTCTATTCAATTTCTGGGTTATGGAAGAGCTGCGAAAGGTATGTCATAGCTCTGCTGTTGTCAGACTGTTGCTGCTACTGCTTCTACCCTACTCTGCAGGAAATGGAGGAGAAGCACATGGTACAGGCATCAGGTGAGCTGCTTGCTGCCTTATTATTGTCATCAGGCTTCAAATCGCTTTAACATTTTTATTATTTTTGACCCCATTGTTTGGTCACTAAAAACAATAATTTTCTTACTTTTATGAGTAAATGGTTTTCTCCTAAATGATGTAGCAATACTTAGTGGAAGCTCTTTTCACTCTATCGGCGAGTAGCAGGGACTCTCCTTGCCACTTCTGGTAAGGATGAGCGAGTGTGGATTAGAGGGGTTAGAAATGTGAACACAGATTTTATTACATGAATATAGGACCTGAAGCATTAAAGGAATATCAGACCTAAAATAAAAAGTCCGATTCCCCCCCCCCCCCCCCCCCAATAATTAATTAATTATTATTTGGATGTTGCCACTACCTGCTTTGGTGACATCCGGCTGCTTTAGGTCCCGATCCTCACCCTGCCAACCACTTAGCTGGTGCTGACAGACAATCATGGCTTTAGCCATGCTCTTCAATTTCCCATGCTGATCTTGCAGCTCCACAAAGTCTCGCAGGATTACAGGCGGCTCCATTGAATCCCATTCATGGGCACTGCACAGGTGCAAGATCGGGGAGCGCACACAGTGCCTGATGAGATGCAAGATGGTGCCGCCTGTCGGGAGGTCGTCCAGAATCCGAGGGACCCAGAAGATAGATCCTCCAGCAAGGGTGAGTAAACACTCCCCAGTTGTGAAACCGGAGGGGAGGGCAGTCCGGTGAGGGAGGGGGAGGTTTTAATCTCCCTTGATGTTCCTTGTAAAAGGGTGGTTACCTGCGCTAAACTTTAGGCATCTTAGCTAGTGACATGACTATTGTACATCTAAAACCTATTTTATTATACTAAGTGTCCAATACACATAATTTGCTATTTGATTGGACTGTCAGTGCCTCTTGTAACCTTTGAATGCACAGTGGTACACACAAGAGCACTTACTTGTGAATAGGGAGAAGGTTTCATGTTTCTTGGATTTTAGTAATCCAATAATACACAAAAATGAAGCACTCATATAACAGGCAGAATCAAAGCACATAACCTGCAGAAATATGTTCCATCACCAATTAGCAATGCATTTTCCCCCTGCGGTGCACTTTCCCTAATTATACTGTATACGTTTTAGCTGAGGAAACTGTCCAAACAGGCCCCCAGCCGGAAGCTAGCTTTGCGAAAGTTGAAGCTAATAACAGTTACTGCTTATCCCGAAAGTTGCATTTTTCCTACTAGTGTTGTGTCATGATCTAACATTGTAGAAATTTACAGCAATGCCTTAAAATGTTAGGAAATTTAAGGTTTGGAATTCAGGGTTTAGGGAGTAAAAAAGAATGTTTGCTTTAGGATTGGTTGTTGTGGCATGAATGTGTGGTCATTTCGGGTGATGTATGCAGGGACCTGGGGTCATGCTAAATACTTGGGGAATCAAGGTTCAATATTGGTGTGGTTTGTGGTTTGAATTACAACCTGCATTTCTTTGAGCTGAGCTTTTTTACTTTTTGACCAGTTAAATGTTGAAATTATTTGCCTGGCAGTTTATCCAATGCAGTGTCAGACCCATGCTGTCCCTTTGCTGCAGTCATTAAAAGGAAGGGGAATTTCCTCTTCCTCTTTTCTGCTCCCAGCATTTCTCCCCTGATCCTGACCACAAATACAATCCTAAAGCTCGTGTCAATCTTACACCCCTTCTCTTAATGATAGACTAGAAAGGAGGCCTCCACACTGTCAGTTAATCCCAGTTCACTTTAAAGCAATGCATAGTGTGCTTGCATCACTTAGTCCCGTCACTCGATTACAGAGGACATGCGGAACATGAAGTGAAATTTTATTTTTTAACTACTCTGGCGATATAGCCTTATAGCCCTAATCAATATGAATACTTTAGGCGTATCTGGACAATAGGGCTGATTCAGAGAAACAAAAAAAGACTTTCGTCTAATTTTTCCCGCTCTCGTATGAGTGTACGAGCGATTCAATGCATGCATTGCAAGCATTCTGTAAAGTCTTCGTCTGTTCGTATGCCAGAATACGAGTACCAGAATCATTTTCCAGCGTGACTCTTCCGTTTGTTTTTCTCATGTTACAACGTTGGCTTTTGTTTTTGCCCTTTTTCCGTCGACTCCTCCCACGTATCCTTTACGTTTCCCGTTAGATTCTGAATCCCTTTTTCCATAAATGATCGTCCAGACGAAAATCCTTACGATCTTACGCCTGCGCACTACAAACTTAACTCATTAAAGTGCTCGCCTACATATTTGGGTCACTCACTTCTGCTACAATGCTTAGCTAAATCACTTTGCGCTTTCCTACATCTTCCATGTATGACCCCTAAAACTTACCCAAATCACTTCGCGGTTAGGTTCTTCCATTTTTCACCCCTTAAACTTACCCAAATCACTTCGCGGTTAGGTTCTTCTTCCATTTTTCTTCTTCCAAAAACTGGAGCATTTTTATTGTACTTTCTTATGTGTTAAAATGAAAACGCTGGATGTGGTGTAGGTTGCACTTCATACCACAAGGCACTCCCCAACTTATACTTGCTTCACCAATTAATCAGCATGACCAACATTGTGCTATGGATTGCAAACAGGCTTTGCTTAAGAAATAGGCTCCATGAATGTTCTTTCTTATGTAACATGCTTCTCTATTAAACTTTGCTCTCCAGAAATGTTTTTACATGATCATCACCCCTTATATATTTCCTAGTTATTTAAAAAAAGAGGACTATGAATTTTGCATTGATGTACCAGACAGATTTTCTAGTTTTATAACCAACATTCCCTACCAAGATCTGACTCATTGGTCAATCAGTGATCAGGGACCTCTGAGAAATACATTAGCTTTGGGCCAGACGAACACTTAAATAACCAGAAAAGAAGAATATGGAAGCTTAGACAAGTATGTCCATTTTCATGGGTTTGACAGAATTTTTTTTTTCTTCCCCAAAACTCTTCTCAGTCCAATGTTGTGTCTTACTTGGCAGTTAATTATGAAAAAATATTTTAATTGTTTATTTAAAGCTGTTTGGCTAACCTGACATTTAAGCCAACAGCAACCAACTACTTTTTACCTATTTCCCTGGGTTAAATAAAAACTCTGCTACGAATGTACATGCCCAGATTTCTTATGGTCAGGAGCAGTTAAATAGAACAACCAACTAGTTACCATTGTTTAAATAGAACATACATCTGAGCCAAATGCTCTGGTTTTCTCCATGTTTTGTGTGTGTAATGCTACACAAGTACACCAATCTATATCAGTACAGTCTATGGGGTCGATTCAGATCCTGGTGGAAAGATTCACTTCTTTTTTTAGGAGAGAAAATTGGAATTCACTTTAATTGTCTACCTTGGAGCTGATTCAGAGCCAGGTGAAAATTTCATCCGGTAGAAAATGAAAGTGAATGGCTGTAGTGGATGCTATAGGTGCATAGGCGCCAGAGACAGGCCAGGTCCACTTAGGCTGGCCAGGCATGCAGACAATGTTAGAGACTTGGTACAAGGTCAGCATCTGGAGCACAGAGGTGGTCAGACAAACCTGGGTCGACGACAGGGTGCATAGGCGCCAGAGACAGGCCAGGTCCACTTAGGCTGGCCAGGCATGCAGACAATGTTAGAGACTTGGTACAAGGTCAGCATCTGGAGCACAGAGGTGGTCAGACAAACCTGGGTCGACAACAGGGTTGTGGTTAGTGGTGGCAGGGTTAGCAACAGGGCACTTGGACATGATTAGACATGATGGGGTTGTGAAGTCAGTTGGCACTGACCAGTCAGGCATGACAGGGTCAGCACTTACCAGGTCAGCAGTAGGGTCAGGCAATCAAGCAACAATAGATCCAGCAGCGACAGCAACTGCTGGGCAGAAACAATACAGTCAATGATGTGCCATTCCTGATGGTGGCTTCTGAATTCGCCACCTTCAATCAGCTGAAAATACTGGGCCCGGTGTCTCAGATTGCTTAGCCATGGGGAGGCTGGTGCACTATGGGGCCAGAGATCACTCTTGAACACAGGCATGGCAATTAATACTTCCTGTGTCAGATTCTGCTGGTGGATTCAGTGCTGCTCATCACTGCACCACTTGGAGCATGTTATGGGAGCAGTGTGTACCAGACCGTGAGTGACACTTTGACTAGTTTAGCCAAAAAATGGCAAATGCATTTTTATTTTAATTTGTATTACACACTCCAACCTTTTTGTGAGTTTCTTAAGGAACTAGCTGTCCTGGCACACTTCATACACTCAAGCCCATTCAACATTAGGTCATGTCATTTAAAGTGGTTGATTATAGTAGACTGGTGGGCAATTAAATGAAGGGTTTAGTATACCCATGTGGCTTTAACAAATACTACGTCTTTATTTTGCTATGCAGTTTGTGGGATGGGGTGGCTATTCTACTGTCAGCATTCTCTTCTACCTGCAAATGTTGGTAACCATGGATCATGGTAAGCTATTCCATCTGAATCAAAGCTAGGAATGCAAAACACAAACCAATTGCTATAGGGCTCCAGACATCCAATGTAAAGTAATTTGAATGTAAATAAGATGAGACATCTCTGCTCTAACTAGAAATAACACAAATAGAGTTCTGATATATTTTCTGTCCAATACCGGCAAATTGCCGTATACAACACAGGCCATCAAGTGTATAATGTCACCTTTCTATTGAATTTGAGTAATTTGCAGATTTAAAGTGAAAGCCCATCAATGACTGACCGGTTTCAACAGAATGTCAGGTTTTCTCCCCCCCCCCCCCCCCCCCCAAAAAAAAAAAAACATATCATAATATTCAGTATCTTAGTAGAAATTTCTGTCCTGACAATCTTGGATCTAGTTTACTTATATATCCTGACAGCACAAAACATATAGATAGTGTTTGTATTTTATATTGACAAAGTCATGTTTTTAGTTGGTATTAGGAGATATTTTTGTAGATTTTAGTGTGGAGAGCAACACCACCGCCCAGTCAAGTATGAGGCATTCTTTTAATGTATTAGATGCTGACTTAGTAAAGGGTGGTAACAATAATAACTGCCCCCTACTACCCCCCTCACGCAGACACATTAGTGCAGTTCAACCCTGGGTGCACCTTTGGGTTTAAATTCTTCTAAAAAACAAACAATTTTTTGCACACTTTGGTGTATTAAAGTTAAATAGCTCACTGAGAGGCAATTCACATCAAATTGTGCACCCAGTAATGAACTTGCTTCACTAAATCTTTAGCATGACCCCTAATGTATGTATGGAAAAATTTGATTCTAGTCTTGTGTTTTTTCATTTTGTTGAGGTCTGATCAAGCGCCCTGATTATTTAAAGAGTTCTTGAAATTCTCATTATTATGTGTTTGTTTAGAAGAAAATATATATGTTTGATGGAGAAATGATGCTTGGTGTTCACATCTCAACATTCAGACACTTGTAAAGGGTCCTGCAGACTCATAGTAGTACTATATTGTTTTTGTGCTTTTTACTTTTCTTTCTGTCCCTTTGGGACAAAGGTTATGCACAGAAGATCAGTATAGGAAACTTAGTACCAAAGGGTAATACAAAATACAGGTCAGTAGGCTGATATTTCACACGTGTAGTTGTTCCTCCTAAAGACCTAACAAGGGGGTAAATAATTGTAAAAAAAATACAATACAGAATGTAACAAAGTGGTGAGAAGATCATCAACCCCTCAGTTGATCATATCCAACCCACATTGTATCAAAGAAGAGTAACTTCACAGTGGACAATATACTTTCTTTCTCCCTCACTGTCTTATTGTCTTCCTCTCTCCCTCATATTCTCCCAAGGCCTTGACTGTCAGTAATGCCAGAGAAGCACAACCTTCTCTCCTTGTTAGAGCAGGAACATGTTCTATCATGGTATCATATCTGTTTCTTATTCTACAAACAGGAGGCTGGAAGTGGCACACTGTCCTCAAGGTCTGCTGTACATTCAGAATTAGTCATCGTTGGGTGGAAGAGTAGTTGGCATGAAAAGTTATAACTGGCTAAGAAAATTCACTTATGGTTAGAAACTAGGTGACAATCCCACTCTCCACAGACAAAGAGACAGAACCTTGGTAGACAAGCATATGGTTTTGTTAATAATGAGTGTTGCTCCGGTTTAGCATCCTCTATAGTTCCAGCAGGAAAAGGCATTAGGCATTTAGAGGTTTTCACATGCAGAACAACAGTTTATAAATAACCCCAATAAAATGTCCAAAAATCCCAACACATGGATCCACACATTTAAGCAAAAAGCTTTTCCCACAATTAATTGCTTTAGGGAGTGCTATTAAACATTTTACCAATCTAATTTAAGAAATTCATACATGGAAATGTACAATCATCTTTCAATTAAATCAAGAGTAGAGTTGACTCCCCTGAACATAAAATAAAGCTGAAAGAACTGAAGGAAGCTCTAAAAGTTATGGTTAAAGCAGACTAAAACCCACATTTATAACTAACATCCCCTGAATTGCTCCCTCCATGAAGAGAACCTTTTTACCAATTTTCACTGCTCCTGCGTCACCCTAATCCCAGATAATGCAGCAAGTTTTAGCTGTAAAGCTCCACCTCCTCCATTCAATGCTACTGCTGTATGTGGTGATGATGTCTTCTCACACTGAGGGACAGCAAAAAAATCTGTGTACCAGGAAAATTCAAAAATCGAAAATATCCATTTCTAGTTCTACACCCTAAGATGGGTGTATCGGCAGGAGCTTTGGCCGAATTTATTAAACAAGTTCTGTGAATTTTGGCCCACTTTAACCCTTCTATTGCCAGCCATGTAAAATTTACATGGCTGGCGTTTAATGGTTGTGCCTGACCCCCCAACAGCCCCCCCCCCCCCCCGCTAGCAGCCACTCACCTGACCCCTCTATCAATCCGGCCGGGTCTTCTCTCCACCCGGGAAGCCTTCAATCCCCCGCCCGGGCCCTCCATCTGCAGAAGAGTGCCCAAAATAGTCGCCGCCAGCATCTCCTGTAAAAAAAAAATAAAATAATAAACGCCAATGGAAAATGTGGCTGTGATTCTACTTTTTTATTCATTTTTTAGGGAAACCCTTTTCAACTAAAGAATTAATTGAGGGATAACTTCCAGAAAACTGCGCCCACATTAACAAGCCTGCTACACCTAGAAAGCTGGAGGTGTATACTTCCAGATAATATATAGTTTGGGGGGGTATTTCAAATGTAAAGGGTTGTTTTTCTTGAAAAACTGCAAGGTGCGCATATCAGTTGTATTTTTTTCTCATAAAGAGCTGTTTCAGTTTGGGGGAGTCTCCTGGGCAGGAAAGCGTGTCTATTATTAATACATATATGGTACCGTTGTTGATTTGTAAATTAAGCAATGCTAACTACAAAATACTAAATTTCAAATACTAACTGCACTTTGGCATCATTTGACCTTGCCTTGATTTAAGCTGTTCTGCTTCAGGGGAGGAGATATCCTGATTGCTGCCCCCCCCCCCCCCCAATTAAAACCGTTCAATCCTTGTAAACCTCACCTTATTCCGTGTTTCCCCATGTTCCACTGTGCTGGCTACCGGACTCATTTGGCTGGGTCGAAGCATGGATTAAAGGGCCACTTCAGCCAGATTGCCCATTTTTCAAGCTACCCCCCGCTCTGCTTTAGTGATAGGGAAGGGTGTCAGTGGGTTACATAAGAACAAACACTTACCTTGGCAGAAATCCAGCAATTTCTCCTGGAGTGTACCAACACCCCCGGTTTTCTATTTAATTGAATTATAATTTTAAGCCATCAGGATGGTGGAAAAAAAATAAATGAAGTGTTACATTTTTGGGATGATTATAAGAACTTCCTATCTAAAGCTGTTAAGATCAAAGATAATAGCCCATAACCATCTAATCTCTGTATATAATATATGGCACGTGTGGTCCCTGTTAAAAAACTTAAATTAAAATATTGGTATAACCTTGTTGGGGTCATACTGCCTGTCCCCCTCCCCCCCCCCCTCGTATGGTCCAAACACCTAAATCTGGACTTCAAAAGCCAGAGGGCCCTCGCCACCATGGGCCGGGTTTTGCATAGTGCCCGATTAGAGAACCCCTGGCCCGCATTCTGCAGGCAAAGAACGGGCATCAGGAGCAAGGGCAGGCGTGGATAATCCCCTGAAAGAATTAAAAAATAATAACATAAAATACACATTCTAAGCTACAATATTGTTTAACATGTCATCAAGGGCTAAAAACAGCAATAGGTTAAGTCATGAGTCATCAACTATATTCATTGCCATACAGTGAAAATGGATTGATGGAATGTGAGCAAACTTACCCAGGAGCCATCTACCAGATAATTCTCCTGACTCAAACTGACGAAATAAGCCGGAGCTCTGCAATATATAAGCATCATGGGACGACCCTGGATGCCCTGCAAGAACACTGAGGAATCGCATAGCTGGACCAAAGACTGCTTGTATGTTGTGTGAGTGGCACATCTTGCGGTTCCTGCAACCAAATATAAAATAATTACACAAAGCAAAGGTAACCAACTAAAACAATAACTCCTACAACAAATTAAGATTCAAGTTCAACAATCCAAATATAATTCACAAAGGACATAAGTCTAAAAAAATCTAGCAATTATATGGATGTGTGGGAAAATAAATGTTTACATGCTAAGGACTAATTAAGGTCAGCATTAAAATGCATCTATAAGGCTTACATGAAATGTATTGATTCAGGTATGCATTGCTATACAATTTATGGCCTCGGCCATGCTGATACATGCAATGCCTTGGTGCTAAAGGTGCGCAGACTCCTCCACATAGCCACAAAACATGTTCAACAATATCAATCCGAGCCCTGAAAGGTCCCGTAAGTGGATCGAAAATAAAACGGATTTATAGGGTGGTGGTCCGTCGGAAATCAGCTCTCTGAATCAGATAGAAACCCATCCCAACAACGGAAGTTATCTGAACGAACGAAAAATTTCTGATTTTGTTTGGAAAATGATCCGAACGAACGGAAATGTTCCGATTTGCTTCCGTTCATCGAAAGTGCATATACACATTCTCCCGAACGTTCGTACGAATGGAAAATGAACGAAAAAAAGCAAAAAAAAGACTTAACACCCACCCAAACTTTCATAGACAGCTACGGAAGTCCGGACGAATGTGACTTTGAATCGAGGCTAATGTCCTGATCTCAAGATTCTCAAGGCAGTATATAATGAATTGTCGCAAGTTCTTTAGGATGTTTAGAACCATGTATCAGCAAATGCATGCCAACATACGTAACAGGCGATTTGTGCAGAGATTTCATTTGTTTCCGGTATGAGCCATGGCATTCTTGTGAACATAATATGTTAGTGCCATATTATTATGAGGAGGCCGATTATCATTCAGAGGATTATTATTCAGAGACATGGCACATAAGGCACAATATTGTGTTTGTAGGCAAACATTTGTATATTGTGGGGCATTAACATTCATAAGCATTCGTATGTGGAGCGCCAGTAAAGTAATGTAATAGACATGACTGAAACTTGATGCCACACTGTGAAAAAAGCACATTATTCGACATGACTCATTCTGGCGGTTTTCGAAATTTGCCTGAAATTAGAGTAATTTAAAGCCTGAGTTTTGGTTGCTTTTCTCAAATCTGTCACTTCTCATCTAGCGTGAAACAAGCTGTTAAGCTGAGAATTAAATAAATGCCTGAACACTGAATCTGTTCTGGCAGAAGCCCTTACAAATCAGTTTTTTATACTTTCATCTAAATACCAGGTTTGAGCCTTTAAACTATTTTTAAATACACGTTCCGCTTTTACTTGGGGGCGAGGAGTCTAAGAGCAAATACTGAACTATGTTTTCCTGCATAGGTGGAATATTTTATCACATATTTAAGGAGATCTGTAACTGCTCAGGAAAGCGCTGTTACAAACGTCAGGAGAAACAGATGCTTAAGGAGAATTTGTCAAAAGTAAAATTGCCATTATATTTGCATACCTGGACTTTTTGTGCACTTTTTTTGGCGATATGCAATTTGATGTCCTTTGTAGATTGTAAGAAATTTCTCTGGGTGTAGTGGCTACTTTATTTTAAATTTACAAAAGAAGGAGATTGTCTGAGACCTCTGTTGTTTATTGCAACATAGCTAATTGGGAGAGCAGCACATTTTCCTTAACTTTCTATAGTCTATATCCATAAGCATTTTATTAAAATGCCTCCGTCTACCTTTGCCTCTCTTACCTGCACCCCAGGAGTATCCCCAAGCAGTCCTCCTCTAGTGTATGTATAATGGCAAGGGAAAGCGCTCAAACAGCTAACTCTGGACAAACTCCTGCTCATAACTTCTGTAGACAAGATAGAGCATCAAGAACATATTAGACCAACAAACTTCTAGGGCAAACAAGAAATGTGGATAAGTTCACTATTTGGAACTAAAGTCAGATAAAACAATGGCCATTGGATTTCTGGACAGCTATCTTCCACAGCATCAGGATGCACAGGGCACAAGGGTGTCGCTGCCCGAAGCCCTGAGGGTCAGGATGGGTGTTTTATTTTTTTCTAGCCCCCCCCCCCCCTTCCTGGCTTAGTGCCAGCGGAGGGTGGATCTTCTTATAATAACTGAACTTCCGTTTTAACCAAACAGATCCTAAGCCATTGCAGGGAGAGGGTGTGCATAGGAAAATAAAGATTTGCTTTGATGATCTGAACTGAGCACCAGGACAGTTTCTAAGCATCGCCTGCAGCCCAAGGAGTCTTCTTATCAGCAGACAGCACATGCCCCTGAATGTGGGAGGAAAGAGGGGTGAGGCTGAACATGAGGACAGCGTGTCAGACAGGAGTAGTGTTGGCAGCCTGGGTTTTCAAAACTAGCATGCCAACACTGATACAGAAAGAGATGAGATGGGAAGGACAGGCAGCGTGAGGAGAGACGGACTGTTCTTTTTTTGCTGGCATGCGAAAACAGCAGGAGGAAGACTTCACTGTACCTGATTCTCTCTTACTGATACAGCTCTTAAGTTGCCATTCCTGGTCCTATTGCAAGCTTGTATTCAGACTGCCTGCATCTCTGAGGGGGTCTCTGGCAGGACAGCAGTTAGTCAGGCAGAAGATACACCATTAGGTTTCTTAACACACCAATCAGGTATCTAAATCACATGCTTTCTTATTAACTTTAAGGGTTATTATTTATTACACTGGACCCAAACTGGCCCTGGAGTCTGACCTTATCTTACCTTTCCATAAACCCCATGGCACATGCTCGGGCGGTGCCAGCATCACTCACATATCTTCTTGGCCGTGCGTGGCCATGCCAGCTGCAACTGAATGGCCGTGTGTGGCCACGCACAGTTGGAGGATGTGATGCCACATGCCGCCGATGTATACGGCTGGGTATTTCATTCAGCTTCTCCAGCTGCACATTAATATGCTCGGCTGGAGAAGCTGATTGGACGATCGGCCCACATGCACCACATTCCCCTAAGAATAAGACCTACCCCAAAAATAAGCACTAGTAGGATTTTTCAAAATTTTCGCCAATGTTTAAGAACATAAACCCTACCACTGAAAATAACCCCTAGTAACAATTTGTAAACCAGCTTCTGGGCTTCAGCAGAGGGGTGGGAGTGGGTGAGGGCAAATCACACAGGCAAGATCTGTTCTTGCTGGCCCCCATTTTTAATCTCTATCCTAGCCTGCGGGGCTCACATGAGCTTTGGTGACATGCTTCACTCACAGACGATGCTGCCACCACCGCTGCCCTCGTCCCTCTGCTGAAGCTGCCACTCCCATCAGTGTTCCACCACCTTAAGTGTGCCAGCATCTCTCCGCTCGGTCACAGGCCTTGCTGCTACCGCCACTACTGGTCCAGTCCCTTACTCGGACATCTCCCTTGCAGCCTGATTTGATCAGTCACCCGGAAATGATCCTGCCGCTGCCACCTCAGCTCCCGTGCCTCATGCGGTATTCTCCCTGCTGAAAACCTGTAATAATTTAGGAGAAACACAGTAAGTCCCCTGGGCAAATGGCAGGGTTTCACACAGCAGAGGCACCACCAGATAGTGATAGTGAAGGCGTGGGAAGTTTCTCTCTCAAGATCCAAGCTTGGTGTTGGGGAGTGGCTTAGAACAGGTAAACCTTTTATTGCTCTTTTGGATAACAATAATTGAATGCCTTAATTTACATAAAACAACATTATGCTGGTAAATGCTGGTATATGTGCTTAGATTCCATTATATTGTAATAATAGACATCTTTAGCATCCTGCTCTGGCAATATGCCCAGGTTTTATCAGTAAAAGTCCAAAAATGATAATGGTTCCTGGTACATTTTGAGAAAATAATATTACATAATGATGAGTTTCTTTTCACAGCTTTCTTGCTTCCCTTTGCCAACTAAATCACCACTCACTGGTGGGAGTTTAAAGGTCTCCTTCTGGTCATTTCTTATGGTAGAGTACATTTAGTGGGTGTGAATCACTGCACAAAGTAAGTATAGTCTTCCTGTATGTTTAGCAAGAAGAGTTTCCCAGGGGGTTTCCTTGTTGTTTGAATGCCCTTTTCTCATCTTCTGCCTTTTCTTTCCTTTACAGGCCTTCTGCCAAGGAGGATCATTCTCTTGCTGACCTATTTCACCTCTGGGTAGATTCTGCAATAATTACAGTCTAATACTCGGCCTACGTTGTGCTATAGATGGATAAAGTGTGGGTCTTGGTTTGGCCTCACATGTTTGACTTAACTACAGGGCTTTTATCTCCTACAGGGCCCCTCATACCAGCCTGCACTCACGGTAGGGGCACATTTACTACTGTGTGTGAGGCCGGGGCTTGGCTTGCCACTCCTAGGTGGCTGCAGCTGTGGCACAAATTTTGAGTCTGGTGCATTCTCAGTCTATTTGGTTTTTAACCAATGAGCACAATGATTCCTTGCATGGGCAA
Source organism: Gastrophryne carolinensis (assembly GCA_027917425.1). Lineage (NCBI taxonomy): Eukaryota > Metazoa > Chordata > Amphibia > Anura > Microhylidae > Gastrophryne > Gastrophryne carolinensis. The sequence continues at coordinate 510,160,311 of CM051235.1, read as the reverse complement.
TAGATAACCCAGCAGGCAGCAGCCTTCCCAGTGCATTAGCTCTAAGATCTCTATCGCTTGATATTGTCTGAGATAAGGAGGTCACAGATAACTGCAGCATTGGACGGACCTTTCTTTTTCTCACAAGATTAAACATCAAAAGAGGAAATAGATGTGCACAGGCAACTGCTGGATCATCTGGATGTTCTGCTGAAAATCCTAGAGGAGAGAATGCTGTCATAATCTGTGATTAGAGTATCACTTAGTATGAAGAATCTAGGTTCTCCCCTTGCTCTAACATTTTTAGCATGGTTTATCACATTTTACAACACTTTTAACTCCTGCACCAAAAGTTTGAAAACTTTTGTTAGGACGTTCTTGCAAGGGCCCAAACAAAAGCTCATTCTGCTGCTGCACTCCAATTGCTTCTTGAGACCTGGATCTTTTGCTTCGGGAACATCCTTTTTAATCATTACTTCAACCACCTCAAAGAGGCATAGCTAGGCTTTCTGGAACCCAGGACAAAGATTTCGAAATGGTGCCTCCCACCTGTGCTCATGCACCCCCTTTGGCGCCCCCCTGACCTGCTGCACCCATGGCATGTGCCCCCCCCCCAGCTACGCCCATGCGCCTTAACTAGTTGTCAGCCAGCATTCTTGAGATCAGCTGATCGTAGATCAAAATTCAAAATACCATGTGGGTGTGGCATCGACTGTGAAAAAAAACATTTGTTTTTTAAACCGGGCCATCGCCAAGAGGGCTGCATCAGCCGAGTTAATCATGGACCTATCTATTTTAATATAGAGCCTTAAAACCACCCGTCAGTCACAGCTCTGTTAAAACAGAGTGTAATGTCCTCAGAAAGATGAAGCAAGGAAACACATGCACTGCATGATTAATGTGACAGCAGAGAATCTGGCCTAACGTCCTGAATAATTGTGACAGCTACTGAAAAACTGTAACTAGAAATGTATCCCTTAAACACAGGGGTGTTATTGGTATTAAAATTCTAAGCACAGAGCCTCCTACAGTTTAGACCAGGGGGGGCAATTATTTTTCCATGGGGCCACATGAGAAACTAAAAATATTGTGGAGGGCCGAGCCAAAAGGCTGAATTCAATTCTACATAATATTAATTGTATTTCTTTATAAAAAGCAGTAAATTCTGGGGGGGGCGTTGCTTGACATGGCGCCGTGAGGGAGAGTTTAGAGGGAGCTCCGCACGCCAATTCACTAAGCTACACCCAGGCGCCACCCAAAATATCCCCAGTCCCAATGCCCAGGAAGGGGAAAGGTAGTAATTCACGGCGGAGGGGGCAGGAGCGTTCTTTGTGGCACGAGGCGGGAGAAAGGACGCAGGCGCGGTCCGCAAGATGGCGGCGATCGGGGACCTGGCAGGTACGGCCGGAGGTGAGGGAGCCGAGCCCCGGCGTGACTCACCTCCTCCCCAGCGTTCCGAAGCGGCGGCGGGAGGGGGGGGGGAGGAATACCCAGAGGGCACCGGTTTGTCTCTGACCCCCGCCCCCTCCACACAAACTCCACACAAAGTGCAGAGAAGATGGCCCTTCCATTGAAACAGGCACAATCTAAAGAACCCCTGCTGGAACTGCAGCAGGGAGAAGAGTGCCTGGCCCAACAATACATAAACCCTCAGGGACAACAGATGAAGCACTGCCCAGCTGGAGGCTGCCCGGGAGGCGTGTGGGCGGCCCGGGGGGACATGCTTGGCCCGGAAACCCCACCCCGAGCCCAGATGAATGGGGTCCCACCCATGCAAGAGAGACCCTTTGTCGGGTCTCCTGACGGCGCCCCCTCCCACGCACGCCATCCCCTGGCAGTATGGTGTGCACCCCTTCGCCTCCAGTAAGCCCGGACCCTTGCTGGGGAAATCAGGGGGATTCTCCTCCTGGCAGCCTGACGGGGGGCTGCTAGCCCACGACGCAGATCCTGAATGGTGTGGGAGGGAGCGGGATGAATCGGCCACAGGCGTGTTGGAGTCCTTCGAGAGATGTGGGGTAGCCAGAGCCGCCGCAGGAGCTGGGTGGGGGCCACACGCTACGTGCCAGAGATCACACCTCCCAGTCGAAGACATCTCCGGCAGTGCCTATGGATCTACTATCCCACATCATAGCAGAAGCTGTTAAAATCAATATCAGCGAGGCACTGCAGGGCCTTCCGACGCGTAATGATTTAGATGGCTACGTCACTAGGATGGAGGGCACCATAAAGAGAGAGCTTACAACCCTACAGGGAGCAGTGGCAGACGTTACACAGAGAGTTGATGTGGTGGAGGCCTCCCACAGTTCCCTAGAAACACGTATGACTGCGCTGGAGCAACAGCAAGAAGGATACAAATGTCTCTTGTCAGATCTGTTCCTAGCCCAGGACGACGTGGAAAACCGCAACCGTAGAAATAATCTGCGCCTTCGAGGAGTCCCGGAATCAGTTGAACCAAAAGATCTACAAGCAACATTCGCCTCCATCTTTAATGAGCTTCTTGGCTTGCCAGCTACAAACCACATTGAACTGGATCGATCGAGTTCATAGAGCTCTTAGCCCCCCTCCCTCCGATGCAAAAAGCCTGAGAGACATTGTTTGTAGAGTTCACTTCTTCAAAGTCAAGGAGGAAGTACTCCGGCGGGCCTGGGAGAAAGGCCCAATACAGTTCCGAGGGGCCCAGATCATCATCCTTCAGGATCTCTCGCGGATACTCCTAAAGCCACTGCTCGAGACCATTCAGAGGCAGGGCGCCTCATATCGGTGGGGTCATCCTTTTCAGATTCTAGTCCGAAGAAACGGGGGGCTCTTTGTTCTCAGATCCCCGAGCCAGCTACCGGACTTGTTCCATTTTCTGGAGGCCGCCGCAGTGGACATACCGGACTGGACGGCGCCCGATCTAGCAGTCTACAATAGGCGGTTGCCGCAGCGCCCTGGGGGGGGCTCCTCGTGGCGTCGGGAGGGGAGGGAGAGGACACCGACTATAGCTACAAGACAAACTAGCTGAGCCATGCCGGGCTCCTTTGCCGCCCGTCCCAAGCTAAAATCTACCCTGCATATCCCTGTCTGTTCGAGGACGATGGGGGGGGGGAGCGAGGAGTCCTGGGGCGGCTGCCTTTGAGATGTGGAGTGTTCGCGGTGAGGTGCTGGGTCCGTGGGTGCTGGCAGTCCGGGCCACAGCGGTGCTGCCGGGGAGCTGGCGTCCTGGACCCCTGTGTGATGTATGCTTTGCTTACCAGTTATATGTTAAAGTTGGGCTCGGGGGGCCTGCCCCGCTCTCCCACCCTCACTGTCTTGCATCCTGTGGCCACATTGTGCCTCTGACTGGGGGGTGCCCACCCCCTCCGCGCTGAACGCCTGGGGGGGGGTGGGCCCTATGGGTCCGCCACAACCCTTGAGTTTCAGTTGTTTAGGCTGCGAATTTCTTGTTGGGCAGGTGGCTGTATGGCTGCAGCCCTTGTTGCCAGCCCTTCTCAGGGCTAGCGCAGTACGCATTACAAGTGCGCTGACCAGGCTGCACTATGATGCGCTTATATTGGACCTCCCCCTTATTAATATCGAGGCTCGATATTTCACATATTTTGGTCCTGCCCCAAGGTCAGGGAATACTGGGGAGAGGTCTTACCCATCATTACACAGGTCACCGGAGTGCAAATTCAGGAGGACCCGGCCCTGGTCCTACTTCATTTGACAAAGCATCCGGTTGGGAAATACAAGAAAACCTTGCGAGTCCATTTGTTGAATGCTGCCAAACAGGTGATTGCTAGGTTATGGAAAAAGAAAAGCGCCCCATCCGTGAAAAACTGGGTAGGGGAGGTATTAAATATCTGTGAGATGGAGGACCTAGCGATATCACTCCACGACAGAGAGGAGCAGTTTAGGACAACATGGATGCCCTGGCTAATGTTCCAAGAATCAGAGGGGTTTAGAGCCCTGTTCGGCTAATGGGACCCCGGGGTGCGTCCGCGCTGCTGGGCCTGCGACTTGTGGGGTAGAGACGGTTTCTCACTGCCGGGGACCTGATGCATAAACTGCTGCCCGCCGCCTCCCCAACAGTGTGTGTACAGGCCGAGATTGTTAGAGTTACAAAGAACAATAGTGACATATACAGCTGTTAATGTTATGTGTTAATGCATCTCTTAGCCTCCCTTGCCCTGCGTCCATCATGGCTTTCAAGCAAAACTTTTTATCATAACACTTCTTAAAACTGGTATGAGGGAGGGGCTGGGGTCAAAAAGAAGAAGGGTAAAAGTGAAAAGGGGAGAGGGGAAATCCTGAAAGGCAAGTATCAGTTGGGGGGTGAGAGAATGGGACAGATTCTGGGGGAATATAGTATCCTGGAAGGCATAAAGGTTGGAATACCCTGAGAGGCAGAGGTTCAGGCTTGGCAGTCTTGATTCCCTTTCAGTTTCAAAGCTATCCCTTGTGTGTGGGACGTGGTAGGGGGTGGCAGGGGTCCACGGGCTCCAAGAAGACCATGTGCCAATATATTATTGGTTCTGCTTACATAGCTGACTTGCCTTCATCTGATTCACAGAAAATGTTCCAGGGGAGCTTGTTTTTCTCCTGCACTGCAGGGGAGTTCCTCCATCTAGCTAGGATACCTGCACTTGATCTCCTGCATTGCCCACCAAGCTTTTAGTGGCGTGTAATAGGAACATTTCTGGGGTAAACGGGGGGAGACACTCCTACTACCTCTTTTATTAGCATGGAAATCCTTGACCAAAATCTTTTAAGCTTGTCACAACCCCAGTAAATATGCAGGAGGCACCCCTGTGACTTCTTCAGAACAAGGAGAAAACACCTGGGAAAATTTGGTGTAGCTGAATTGAGGTCCTGTACCCGGCTTCCTGATGGGTTTTGCTGATGGAGGCTCTGTATGAGAGTTATATATGTTTAATAATAATAATTGTTTTTCATTTTGATAGGGGAGAAGGAAGTGTTCAGCTCCTCCTTCCATTCTCGTACACAGCTGGGGACGTAATCCTCCCCGGGGTCACAAAGAAGTTTGGTAGATGAAGAAAAGGGAAGCCTGGTCACATTTGTTTTAAGTGGCAGGGTTTCACACAGCAGGGCATCCCAAATTAGGATGCCTGTGGGAGGGTATTTAGCTGAACACAGTTTTATAGATTACAGGTCTGGTTTTGGTCCACTTTAAATATCCTTTGTTTTTTATTATTTTCTAGAACTCCACTTTTGTTTGACCGTTGGTGTCAGAAGAACCATTTACTATGTGCCTGCTTGACATCATCCAAATCCCTGCATATCATTCATTAAAAAAAATAAATCATGCCCATAAGACATTCTTCTGTCCTTCTGTAGTCCATTTGCTTTTGAAAGTAAGGCTTGCTCACCTCAGACAGCGCTAGGCTTTACTTGGAGTTCTTGTCCTGTCATATTAGCTGGTCAGTCTTGACAACTTGTCTTTTGAATTTGTTGTGACTTTGGATCAGCCTGACTTGGTCCTAGTTTCTATCAGTTTCTAAGTGCCATACAATAGTGTAGAAAACTGTACCCAAGGTCACCTTGGCTTTCTGTGTAGTTTATCTAAAGGAAAGACCTACTCTATACTTGTGTATATATGTGATTTTCATCGGTTAGAGTAGCTATATTACTATTTCCACTAAAATAAGACCAGTGATTTCCTAGAAACATTTCACTTCATGATTAAATGAATGTGAATGAAATCCCAAAATGGACCATAAGTTGTTTCTCCCTTTCTTCCCCACCCATCCCCATCACTGTTTGTAATGTAGAGCTGTTATTTGATTTTGCAATCCTAGCCATGACTTCAGGAAAGAACTAGCTTTAAAGGTGTATACCAAATCCACTGGGTGAGATACAGACAATAAAATTAGTTTATTATCACATCTTAAAACCGGGTATTCTGTAAAAGGACCCAACTGATTTTAACTTGCACCTTCCTGACCGCATTCACACATGTAAATCACTTGGCAGGGAGTCTGCACTCCATTCCATATGGCAGCTGTTTTTTTTTGTGCTTTGGATATTCTTTAAATGGTCAGCATTTGATGTTTTTGGCAGTTGAGATGCATACTGCTGATTATTTGTCTAAGCAATGATATCTATTATATTTGTGCTATAACTGTCTGCAGTAAAAATGTGTATAGAATGGCAAATAATGCCATTCCCAGTTTACCAATCTTTATTTATGTTGAACTTACATATTAATTACCTACAACTAGCAATATAGAGTATGTAGGCGTCACAATTTACTGTAGTTCTAGCCCTCCTCAATTTTTACCCAGTAAGTAAAAGCCCAGTTTTAACTGCACATCGTTTAATATATCCAGCTTTAGAATATAGCACACATAACCAGTTACTATAAAGGAAAAATATTAAATGTAAGTATCATGGAATTTAGGGAAAAATAAGGTCCACAGCAGCCCTCAGCTGTCCCCCACCTTCTGCTTGAAACTGGAAATGCTTAAAAATGGGCAGTAAATTCTTCTACTCTCCTTGCTAAAAGACTACAGATGACAGTAAGGTTTTGCATGTTTGTCCATCCAGTGATAGTTATCACAAGCCAGCAATGACATGGCACACCAGAGCAGCACACGAGTAACATTGTCCAATATTCTGCATTTCCAAAGCCTATAGCCTCTAAATAACCACAGCACCTAAACCCATTGCTAAACTTACATTTTTCACTGAACCTGACCTTTAAACTGTAACCCTACATTTGAACAGTTCACACAATGACAATTATAGGGCAGCAAGGAGCTCACCTGAAGCCTGTCTCATGTGCCTCTTCCCTATTTCCTGTAGTGCACTGTACATATTGTAGCGGGTATCCAAATTTTGCCCCTCCATTTTTCCATGACCACCTCCAAATGTGGTTGGGCAGCTGCATCTGTCCTTCAGCACTCCCAGCGTGAGTGAGCTTAGTAAGCCACAATGATTGCACTTGCCAGGCTTGCTCACACTGATGTGCCACTGGACGGCCGCGTAATCACATTTAGTTTGTGGCTGTGAAAAAATGCAAAAGTAAGAAGGGTAAACCTGTGGATCTACAGCACAGTGCAGAAAATGAAGGAGAGGCCCATGGGACAGGCTTCAGGGGAACACCTTGCTCTATTATTGCAATTGACTGTGTTAATGAACTGTGACCCAAGATCTATAATCTGACATTTACCCACATTCTATTACTTGGGTACAAGGAAACAAAACTCATCTCCTCTCCATATAGTTTTAATATTGCACTGTTCTGGTTGGGTCATCCAATCCCTTCTCCCTCTACATGGTGTCATGTCACTCTTGTTAACTCACCATTCTTGATATATTCTTTATATTTTAATTTTGTAGTCATATACCTTTTGAGCCAATGAGGTCTAAAGTTGGACTACCATGGATCCAGTGTCGTAGGGATATGATCGTTCTCCTTTCAATGGACTCCTGTTATTTGCCTGCTTTGTTCCATGCACTTTCAGTTCACTGTAATGTAATACATCACAAAGAGACGACAAAGTAAAGTAATAGCCTGTGTTTAGGCATAAAAACAAAATAGCTCATATGAACACATATCCTCTGCATTAGAATGTGCCGTCCCTGAGCATTTAAACTTACTGGGCCTCTAACAATGGGACCCTCGGTGTCCAGACCCTTTTCTGCTGCCTGGCAGAGGAGAGTCCTTATTAACAGAAGTTCCACTTCAAAGACTGTCCAGGTGTGTGCACGCCAAGATATTTCGAAATCGGGTAATTTTCAACTCACCAGGGACTGCGTGGGCTGCTTCTGGATTACCTGCACCTCCACCAGCTAGGGGGGTGTGAAAGAGCCCATTGCCCATCGGTATAGGCTTAGGATTCTTACAGGCAGGGCCGGCTCCAGGTTTATGGGGGCCCGTGGGCAGTGAGAGTCTTAATGGGCCCCAAAGTAGTGTGTCACATTGTGTAACCTTTCAGCTCCGCTGCCACAAATGGGTCATCTCCTGCTGCTGATCACCCTCCAGTCCTTATTGCCTTCCCTATAGCCACCAATCATCCTCTAGTTCTAGCTGCATTCTCTACTGCCACCAAGCACCCTTCAGCCCTTATTGCTTGTTCCGCTGCCACTAAACACTCCATCATTGCTATCAGTTGCCACCTGGTTCTCATCACCTTCTGAGTTTCCATAAATTGCTCTCCATTCCATGCCACCATCTCCATTGTTGCTGATCAACCCCTGTTGCTGAGGCCAAGCCATGAGCAGGTCTGCACACCACATCTTGCATTCGGTGGTTTGGGTCCACTGTAAAATAATACCATGGACATGTGTGAGCATGAGTGGGCCCTGGCAATTGCCCAGGTTTGCCTTATGCTGGCGCCGGCCCTGCTTACAAGGGTTCCCACTGCATCTCTGAGTCTTCTCTCCTGTTCAGTCTTCCAAATTAGTATAACCACTTATTTTTGGTTGATTTTAAACCTCTCACCTTAAAAAACGATATTGGTGGGTTTAAATGAGCCAAAAATATGTGCCAAGTACACAGCATCAGTCTTTCGTCCTAAATGCTGTAATATTATTAGCATGTACAAGTGGCAAACCAGGAGTGGACTGGGGCAAACAGCCATGATTTTACTGGTGTTTGGTAGCCCACAGGCTGTGGAGCCCCACCCAAATGTGCTACTCCCCCAAGTGTGTTCATCAGCAGAGGCTATAGCATTGTAGGAACAGAATGTAGGCAGAGGGCACTTATAAAGCGCTAAAGCTTTAGTATTTTAGGGGAGATAGTGTTGCCTTAAGCAGGGGCAGAACATGAGCTTGGCTGGGGGTATTGTGGGGAGGGGTACGGGTAGAAGGGTTAAGGGGAAGACTTTGGAGGCATGAAGTTGGGGGTGTTAAAAGAGGAACATGTACATTTTGACACAGGATCTGCGATCTGGAGACAATGTCAAGCTCAATCAGCCCCAAAGCAACTTCCTACCTAACTTACCATTTGTATTGAAAGCTGGGCTCAAAGCTAGGTGGAGAGGTTCATGAGTAAATGATAACAGGGTGATTTATCGTAAACTGAAACACCCGAACCTGTCTGTTTCAGTACAAATAATAAATAAGCTGCCTTTTTATGTTTCTGTGCAGCAGTCCAGTCCAGCCAGTTGTTGGCCAGTAGCTAACAGAGTTTATTTATATTGCAGTAACTATAGCACCGGTAGGTGAACACACACAGGATAGGGGGGGTAGAGATATAAAAAGTAAGTAAAGTCAAAAAAGTCCCCACAGTATAAGCAATTTGGGATGCCCTACTCAGTCTCCTTCTTCAAGCCCGGGATCAGACAGTCCTTAGTTGGGCACTGGTAATGTGGTTCTGCATATTGACAGTCTGCTCAGATGGAACACAGATATGGTTGCCCAGTCCCAGGTTTGTGGTGAGTGGAGGCTAAACTGACCATATTTATGGGGCCTCATAGTGGGACAGCTTAAACCAGTTTGTGGGTGAAGGGCATGGTGGGGTTATAGTTTAGGGTGTGACTTATTAACAAGGTTTTGAGAAACAAATATTAACAGCATTCTATGCAACACATGTGCAAGTAGGTGTAGCTTGCTCTTGGTCACATGCTCAAGGGATATTTGGTCCATAGAAGATGATGTGTCTGAGCCAATGCTCAGCCAAACAATACACTCTTTTACCACCATTTAGCTAGCGTCAGAGCAGCTGTAAACCAACCAGATATCTGACATAATGTCAGCAAAGTGGGCCATGTAGGTGTCCCCAGAGTTTTTGGGGGGGCAGTGAGACAAAAATCCTCAAAGTGAGACTGTCCTACTGAAAGTGGGGCACCTGGTCAGTTTAGGGGAGACACAGTGGGGCATCCTACATCAGCATACCCCTATGTTATGGGGGAGAGTTAAAGTAAAATCTTTTGTGACTTTACTATTCAAGGGGTTCACAGGGATTTGCAATAACCCAAAATATTGCCCTTGAGTCTCCATAGACAATGAAATCTGATAGTAAGACATTTTATGTATTAAAGTGGTCCCCAACACTTTCCTACAAGGCCCACCAACAGGTCATATTTTGTCTCCATATAGCTGCCTCACTAATTACTTAACCTGTGCATCAGTGCTGAGATCTGCAAAGCCTAGCCTTGTTGGTGGGCCTTGTAGGGTTGGGTACCCTTGTTGTAACAGATGAAAAATCTACCATCACTATACTATTGCTGGTATGGACTTCTTCTTTACTAGAAGCATCTAGAAGTCTCTAGGATCACTGCAGATCGTACAGTTTCAGGATCATTTTTGTATTTTAAATATGATTATTGGCTATACACACACGGCTAGTAATTACCCACAAATTATAGTATGCTATAGTGCCTGATTATGATAATGTGTATCTTTTGTATGTTTTAATAGTGTGTAGCAGATTAAGAACCCCTATAGGATGTTTTAAATATTTTATTTCTTTTTTATATCTTGGAAAATTGAGCTTGCAATGTAAATGCTTATGAATTAGTCATATTTAACAAGGGATGACTTCACTTATACCCATTTCTATATCTAATGTAGGTGGTAGCCCTGAGTAATTGAGATCCCCCAGAGGGAAGGTGAAAAACAACCTCCTTAATTTCTAGGAACACAATGATGGACAAATGTTTGTGCTATGCATGATTACACCTGTTCAAGGGAAACCAATTAAATCCTCAAATTGTTTACCTTTCTTTTTGATTTGGTGTCGGATCCTACTTTAATTGATGAAATTTGATATTTCACGAATCAAATCAAAATATCTCACCCACTTTTCCATAAAATTACTTCAGACTCCTATTTTGTTAACACATGGCAGAAATAAATGGAACCACAGAAGGTCCCCACAGCAGTAATTAGCACCAGCATCTGCAGTCAGGCATGACTAAAAGTGATGGATGGTGTATCTTTTGGACAAGATGGTGGCATCCTATAGTTGGCCATCACTTCTCATAATTTCATTGGAGTAGGATACACATACATTTAAATCCATATTTTGTTGCTAACACCATTATTTAATGTGTAGGTCTTTGAGATTGGATTGTTACTTTTATAAAAAAAAATACCATTAACTATTTGTAAATGCCTAGAGAGCATTTCTTTTTGCTTATTTTGTGGAAATTCGGGAAAAGGACATTTTGAGAACATTTTGCTTTGTCTAGTTACTAAGGCCTAGTTGTTTATTTTAAGTGTGCCATACACTCCACTTCGATCTTCATGACATGTGGGTAATCTCCAGTAGAGGGCGAACTTCTGCAGAGATGAATATGCAAAAAAAGAAAGCCCTTCCCGGCCCATATATACCTGGGACCTCCCACCAATTGCCCAGTTCCTTCTCTGCAGGGAAGGCGACAAGCTGCGGGTCCTGGTGAGAGTAGGAGCACCCTATGGGTGCGGAAGGAGCCTTCCTCCACCGTGAGGCCTCATTATGGGGTAGGCGGTTATCCAGGTTTTTGGTGATTCTGGTGCGGGATTCCCCGTCCCTACATGCCTGTGGCCTTAATATGGCCGGGTTCCCACCCCCCATTCCGGGTCCCTTTCTTCCCTCTGGGGGGGGGGGGGGGGGGGGGGGGGCTAGCGGGCCATCATCCTCAGTCTCTCCCTTTTCATTTATTAAGATTTATAGAAACATAGAAGGTTGACGGCAGAAGGAGACCATACGGTCCATCTAGTCTGCCCTTATGTGTATACTGTATGTACTCTTTATCTTAGGATAGATGTATGCTTATCCCAGGCATGTTTAAATTCAGTGACTGTTGATTTTTCAACTATCTCTGCTGGAAGTTTGTTCCAAGCATCTACTACTCTTTCTGTAAAATAATATTTTCTAACATTGCTCCTGATCTTCCCCCCGACTAGCTTCAGGTTGTGCCCCCTTGTTCTATCATTAAGCTTCTTCTTAAAAACACTTCCCTCCTGAACCTTATTCAATCCTTTCACATATTTAAAGGTCTCCATCATGTCCCCTCTCTCCCTTCTTTCCTCCAGACTGTACAAATTAAGTTCTTTTACTCTCTCCTGATTGAAGTTTTAAGTTTAAGTCCTTCCACCATTTTCGTTGCCCGCCTTTGGACCCGTTCTATTTGAATTATGTTAAATATATATGTGTGTGTTGGTGTTTCACTTTACTTTGTGTTGTGTGTGGATCTCCTGGAAGTATCCCTGAATGAATTGCTGCATGGTGCTTTAATAGCCCGTGGTGGCTTTCCTGTTAGCCTGGGGAGCTTCTCTCCCTCAGGCTGTGTTAAGAAAAGGGCGGGGCCGGGCTCTCGGCGCGGCCGCGGTAGCCCGCCCCCTCGTTCGGCGTGTTTTGCGGGGCTTCACTGGCCAGATCCGCGCTGCTGGGAGGGGGGTGGGGCCGGAAAAGCGTGCCTTCGGCTCTGGCCCGCACCCCTTCTCTTCCTGCTTCTCCTCAGATCGGGGGCCATTTTTGCTGCGGTTGCTGCTGCCGTTCTTGGGGACAGGTAGGGGCCTGTTGGCCACCTCTTTGTCACTTGGGGGTCCCTCTCTGGTGGGGGGCCCCTGTGGTGCTGTTTTTTTGCAGGTTTTGCCATTTAATTATTTAATTAAAATTGTATGATATATATATATATATATATATTTACTGTATAGTAATTGATATGCCTTATTGTGTGTTGCAGATTGCTTCATTATTGTGCATGTTAAGGGGTTCCTCCTGGTCCTGGGGTCCCTAGTGTAAATTTGATCACCTCAAATCCTCCCACCGGGACTTTTAAGGGGCATCCCGGGTTGCTTAGGCATAAATTCCCTGCGGTCTTGCGACTGACCACAAAAATCACCATATGGAGGCTACGCAGGATACTGGGCTCGGGCTCCCTCTGGGACAATCCGGGCCATGTGTGGGGTATCCCTTACGGGGGAGAATGTGCTGATCTGTATACCATGTGCACAAAAGGCCATAACGCGGCAGTCTGGTACCCAGCCTTCTGGGTCGGCTCCTCCCGCTTCATCGCCTTTCCCTCCCCGCCTTATCTGTACCCCAAGGGACATTGGCGCCAGCGGGGAGTCGCACTCTGATGTTTGTGCTAGGTTGGCCAGCATCAAGAAATGTATTAGTAGCATGGTGGGCAAGAAGCCCCAGGCTAAAAAGAGACATTTGTCGTCTGCCCAGCCCTTGTGGGATGTTGATGACAATTTCATTGATTTGTCGGATTATTCCCCGTTAGTGGAGGGGGAATTGTATGAGGAAACGGAGACTGACTATGTACAGTCTGGTGATGCTGATGTCGGGCAGGCGCTGGGGGATGCCGTCGAAGCGGCCACTGTTTTGTCACATCTATTGGAGGTGTTGGATATTGACCCGCTTGAGGCGACTCCTCTCAAGAAGGGGGAATTTTTTGGGGCCCGCAAGCCCCGTCTGGAATTCCCTACCCAGGGTCACTTTGATGCGCTGATCCTGAAAGAATGGGAATGGCCCAGTCGGCTTCCTGGTGCTCCTCAGGGATGGGATAAGAAGTATCCTTTCCCGGTGGAGGCGGTTAAGCGATGGTCTTCTCCTCCCGAGGTCAATGCACCAGTTTTGGTTTTGATCAACTCTTCTGTGCTGAACACCCCTGACGCCACTTCCCTTACGGATGGTGAGGCCAAGCGCCTTGATCAGATGGCGTGTCACGCATTTGCCAGCGTGGGCTCGGCCCTGCGGCCTGTTTGTGCATCTGCCCTAGTGTCGCTTGCTATCAGGTCTCTTAATGACGCTCAGTTTGATCCGGCTAGCGCTGAGTTCGCTACCCTTAAGAGATGTGAATTGTTCATGGGTTTTGTCTTGGCTGCTATGGAAGATTCTATTGTCATGTGTAGCAGGACTTCAGCCCTGTTGGTGGCTATGCGCAGATTGGTCTGGCTCCGACAGTGGACGGCAGATTTTGGGGCCAAGAAGTCGTTTACAGCTCTTCCCTTCCTGGGTGCGCGACTGTTTGGAGATAAATTGGATGCTGTTGCTAAGGGAGGTAAGTTACCTCAGCGGAAGAAACAGCGCCGTTCACTCCTTCCTTTCGAGGGGCCAGAGCGGCTAGTGGTTTGGCCTTCTCGAGTGTCAGGAGCTCGGCCTGGAACAGGGGCAGAGGTCGGGCACGTCCCGCGGCTGCCTGGGGTTCCAAGCCCAAGCTCACTGTTAAACTGGCTCAGCAATGAAGGGGCGCCCTCACCCGCACGGGTGGGGGAACGGCTGCGGCTCTTCTTCCAGGTCTGGGCCCGGGAGGTCACAGACATTTGGATTTTGGAAGTGGTCTCCTCCGGGTACAAACTGGAGTTCGAGTACTAGCCGCCTCCAAGATTCTTAACGTCTCTGGTGCCCTTGGACCCTCAGGCTGCACAGGGGCTCCTGTTAGCAGTAAAAAAAACCTTCTGGACATGGGAGTTATTTGCCCAGTGCCTCAGTTGGAGAGAGGCAGGGGTTACTACTCCAACCTTTTCACGGTTCCCAAAAAGGAGGGTTCGGTGAGACCCATTCTAGATCTCAAAGTTCTCAACAGGTTTGTTCCGCTTGGAGACTCTGCGCTCAGCTATCAATTCCCTTCACCAAGGGGATTTTATGACATCCATAGACATCAAGGATGCGTATCTGCATGTTCCGATTTTGCCGGCACATCAGAGATTCCTCCGGTTTTTCAGTTTGTAGCCCTTCCCTTCGGACTGACCTTGGCGCCAAGGGTCTTCACCAAGGTCTTGGCGGGAATAATGGCTCTGCTCAGAGCTCAGGGCATTCGCATTGTGCCTTATCTGGATGACCTGTTGATCTCAGCTTCTTCCCTTCACCAGGCGGAGCTAGACACTCACCTGGTGGTGTCGACTCTGGAGAGGTTCGGGTGGGTGATCAACCGCTCCAAGTCTTTTCTATCTCCGTCACGAGTGTTTTCATTTCTGGGCATGAATCTGGATACCATTCAGGCCAGTGTGTTTCTGCCCCAGACCAAGGTGCAGGGGATTCAGGATCTGATCATCCTTCTTTGGGCCAGTCCTTGTTCCTCTATCCGACAGGATGAAACTGGTGGGCTTGATGGTGTCCTCCTTCAGGCGGTACTGTTTGCACAGTTTCGCATGAGATCTCTTCGCCTATTGACACATTTGGACAGGTGTCCGCGGTCATTGGATCAACCTTTCAGGATGTCTCCCAGGGTTTGGCAGTCCCTTCGGTGGTGGCTGGACGCGAGCAACCTGTTGAAGGGCAGATCCTTTCTGGTCCCTTGTTGGGAGACGGTTACCACGGATGCCAGCCTGTCGGGCTGGGGAGGTTATTGGAAAAGTCATCAGTTCAGCGGGGTGTGGGGTCCTCAGGAGTCTCACACCCCCATCAATGTCTTGGAGCTCAGAGCCATCCGACATCCAACAGTTCTGGCACGGCTGACCTCACATTTACAGGGTCTACCGGTTCAGGTTCGTTCAGACAACCAAACGGCGGTAGCTTACATCAGTCACCAAGGAGTGCCCTCAGGGAAGTCTCTCTGATCCTGCACTGGGCGGAGAGCAATGTTCTTTGCGTTTCGGCAGTCTACTTTCCGGGAGTGGAGAACACGGAGGTGGATTCCCTGAGCAGGGGATCATCTTGCCAAGGAGAGTGGTCTCTCAACCCCGAGGTTTTTCTGGATCTTTTCCGCAAGTGGGGGACTCCGGAGGGGGATCTCTTTGCCTCGAGGCACAATCACAAACTTCCGGCCTTTATGTCTCTTTCTCAGGTTCCTCTATCTCTGGCAGTGGATGCCTTGTCCCTTGCTTGGAAGGATCTGGGTTTTATGTACCTGTTTCCGCCCGTCTCCATGCTGGGCAAGGTAGTCTAGAAGGGGCACCAGCAATTCTGGTGGCTCCAAGGTGGCCAAGAAGGGTTTGGTGCGCAGACGTTGTAAGGCTGGCCGTAGATCAGTACCGGCTTCCCATGTTGCCGGATCTGTTATCTCAGGGTCTACTACTTTACCCCAATTTACAAACGCTGGCTTTGACGGCTTGGCTGCTGAAACCTTCATTCTGAAGGAGGAAGGTTTCTCTGCGACCGTTGTTCAGACTTTGATTAGAGCTAGGAAGCGGTCCTCTTCTGGCATTTACTATAGGACTTGGAGGTCCTATATTGATTGGTGTGCTGCTAGGGCCTTGCCTTGTAGGGTGTTTTCGATTCCTAGGATTTTGGAGTTTCTTCAGCATTATCTGGATCTTGGGTTCCAGTTTAGTACTTTGAAAAGACAGGTTTCTGCTCTGTCGGTTTTTTCTTCCAGAGGTCTTTTGCCTTACACCCGCTGGTTAAGACCTTTTTTCCAAGGGGTCGCGCATGTGCGCCCCCCTCGGAAGGCTGTGGTTCCGGTTTGGGATTGGAATTTGGTTCTTTCGGCTCTCCAGGGTCCTCCTTTTGAGCCGCTATAGGATATTGCTCTTTCGGTTCTCACTCAGATGGTTGCCTTCTTGGTGGCTATTACTAGAGATGAGCGAACTTTTGAAAAATTCGATTCAACTGATTCGCCGAATTTTCCGACAAAAAACGCTTCGACCCGAATTTATTTGCGATGAATTGCTATTAAAAATGACTATTTCTGAGCCTCCTGGAGCCTCAATTGGGTTGTAAACCATTTCGCCTTGCTGTAACACGCATAGGATGCGTGCTGGGTTAGTGAAATAATACTGTAAATAATTATCACATGCAGATAGGAGGCATCGCTAATAGAATCGCAAAGCGGCACAATTGCAGAGAGTTGAGGTGGCATCACTATGAGGGGCCCCTATAGTGCCTGAAAAACACACCCTGGAGCTGGCAGCAGCAGGAGCCCAAAAATTAGCTGAATCACACCCTGGAGTTGCAAGCAGCAGCAGCCGCCCAAACATTGGTTGAAAGAGATACTGGAGTTGGCAGCAGGAGCCCAAATAATTGGATGCCTCACACCCTGGAGTTGCAAGCAGCAGCATGAGCCCAAACATAGCTTGAAAGAGACACTGGAGTTGGCAGCAGGAGCCCAAAAATTGGAAGGAATCTCACCCTGGAGTTGGCAGCAGCAGGAGCACAAACATAGCTTGAAAGAGACACTGGAGTTGGCAGCAGGAGCCCAAAAATTGGATGAATCACACCCTGGAGTTGCAAGCAGCAGCAGGAGCACAAACATTACTTTAAAGAGACACTGGAGTTGGCAGCAGGAGCCCAAAAATTGGATGAATCACACCCTGGAGTTGCAAGCAGCAGCCCAAACATAGCTTGAAAGAGACACTGGAGTTGGCTGCAGGAGCCCAAAAATTGGATGAATCACACCCTGGAGTTGCAAGCAGCAGCAGCAGGAGCCCAAACATTGCGTGAAAGAGACACTGGAGTTGGCTGCAGGAGCCCAAATATTGGATGAATCACACCCTGAATTTGGCAGCAGCAGGAGCCCAAACATAGCTTGAAAGACACACTAGAGTTGGCAGCAGGATCCCAAAAATTGGATGAATCACACACTGGAGTTGCAAGCAGGAGCAGGAGCCCAAACATTACTTTAAAGAGACACTGGAGTTGGCTTCAGGAGCCCAAAAAATGGATGAATCACACCCTGGAGTTGCAAGCAGCAGCAGCAGGAGCCCAAACATAGCTTGAAAGAGATACTGGAGTTGGCTTCAGGAGCCCAAAAATTGGATGAATCACACCCTGGAGTTGCAAGCAGCAGCAGGAGTCCAAACATTGCTTTAAAGAGACACTGGAGTTGGCAGCAGGAGCCCATAAATTGGATGAATCACACCCTGGAGTTGCAAGCAGCAGCAGGAGCCCAAACATTGCTTTAAAGAGACACTGGATTTGGCAGCAGGAGCCCCAAAATTGGATGAATCACACCCTGGAGTTGCAAGCAGCAGCAGCAGGAGCCCAAACATTGCGTGAAAGAGACACTGGAGTTGGCTGCAGGAGCCCAAATATTGGATGAATCACACCCTGAATTTGGCAGCAGCAGGAGCCCAAACATAGCTTGAAAGACACACTGGAGTTGGCAGCAGGATCCCAAAAATTGGATGAATTACACACTGGAGTTGCAAGCAGCAGCAGGAGCTCAAACATTACTTTAACCCTTCTAGTGCCAGCTACGTGACTCTCACGTAGCTGCCTCTCCAACCGTTAAGTGCCAGCTACGTGAGAGTCACGTAGCTGACTTTAGAGGCCCATAAAACGTTAAAAAAAAAGTAAAAAACATACAGACTTACCTCATACCCCCTCATGAAAGGGCCAGCGATTCTGTACAAGAATCCGCTGTTAGATTTCCGCCCCCAGGCCTCTGATCTTCAGGAGGGGGCCCGGAATAGGCTCCCCCCCCCGCCTGCGCCGACATCTTTAAAAAAATAAAAAAAAAAACAGTAAATGATATTTACTCACCTCGCAGCGCGATGGCTCTCCCCGGGTCTTCTCTTCACCAGGGGGGGCTCCGATCCCCCCCCCCCCTGGGCTTTCCACGCTGCTTGTGAGGGCCCAGAAACGGGCGCTCACCATCCTCTTCGGCCGGCGCTGGCCCCGCCCCTAGCCCCACCCACTTGATGACGTCATCCCGCTCCTCGGGTTATCGGCACCCGGGCAGCGATCTGACAGTTGTCGGTAGTGATCAGAGCAGGTAGGGTGGGAGGCAGAGAGGCTCTGATCTCCCTGCCCCCCACCCTCCCTGCTCCGATCACTACCGACAACTGTCACTGCAGCAGCGTGGGACACTGGATGGGAGGTAAGTATAAGTCAAAAAAAGAATAATAAAATATTTGTCTGGTGTCTTTTTTTTTTAACTTAACCCTTTGTGAACTGGTAAGGGGTCCATGAAATTTTTTTTTTTTTCATTAGCCAGATCAGTTTTCAATTCAATTTCAGTTCTTTGTGCTGTAAATCTGCCTTGCCAGATGTCCCTGGCTGGATGGTTCCGGTTTTTCCCTATCTTTCCCTGGCTCTGTCTACCTCTCTGTCTGCCTCTCTGACTCTCCCTGCCTGTCTGTAAGTCTCTCCCTGTCTGCAGCAACCTCCGTTCTGTCTGCAATGCAAGGCTGAAATGCGCACAAGCAAGATGGCCGCCGCTTTATATAGCACGGTGACGTCACCGGGCTTCCTGGCTGCTGATAGGCTGCATGTGACTTACCCATGATACCTTGCCCCAGGGGGTATGTCTGGACATGTTCATCCACCATTTTAGAATGCCTGTAATTGAAATAAATGGAGTTTAAAGGAAAACTTCGATCTATCGAATCGCTGGGAAATTCGGATTCGTTCAGAATCGAATTTTCCTTGAAATTCGGAATGAATCCGGGTTCGTCCGGATCGATTCGCTCATCCCTAGCTATTACCTCTGTTCGGTGTGTCTCTGAGTTGGCGGCCTTATCGATTCAGGCCCCTTACTTTGAGAGACACCAGGATAAGGTGGTTTTTCGTTTTAAGCCAGATTTCCTTCCTAAGGTGGTGTCTGCTTTCCACCTCAATCAGGATATTGTTCTCCCTTCCTTGTGTCCTAAGCCTAACAATGACAAGGAGTGGGTTCTGCACAATTTGGATGTCGTTTGCTGTGTGAAGTTCTATTTGGTGACAACTTCTTTTTTCCTCAAGACGGATGCTTTTTTCGTGGTGCCCTGCGGGCCCAGGAAAGGATTGGCGTCCGCCAAGTCTACCATTAGTAAATGGATTAGTCAGGCCGTTGTTGGGGCCTATTCTGCTAAGGGGAAGACTCCCCCTTTTAGGGTCACGGCGCACTCTACTTGTGTTGTTGGTGCATCCTGGGCTTTTCAGCACCAGGCTTCGGTTGAACAAGTTTGTAAGGCTGCTACTTGGTCTTCCGTTCATACTTTTTCCAAGTTTTACAAGGTTGATGTACGGGCTTCAGCAGATGCAGTTTTTGGCCGCAAGGTTCTGCAAGCTGCAGTGGTTTGAGTTGGTACATTCTTTACTGTTTCTGGTTCCCACCCATGACGGACACTGCTATTGGATGTCCCACATGTCATGAAGACCGAAGTGGAGTGTATGGCACACTTAGAATAATACCGTTTTGTGAGTACTCACCTTTAAAACGGGTATTAGGAGTGTGCCATACACTCCACTTCGCCCCACCCCTTTTTTTCAGGTATTCTGGGGCTTTTATATGGTGAACTATTGGTTTTGATTGTTAGGTTATAATTGGTTCTTCCTGGTCCCCTTACTGCTTTTATACACTGGGGAATTGGTGGGAGGTCCCAGGTATATATGGGCCGGGAGGGGTTTTCTTTTTTTGCATATTCATCTCTGCAGAAGTTCGCCCTCTACTGGAGATTACCCACATGTCATGAAGATCGAAGTGGAGTGTATGGCACACTCATAATACCCATTTTAAAGGTGAGTACTCACAAAACTGTATTTTTCTACAGCCTCACTACAGTTTGCTGTAAACAATCTTTTTGCAGTTCCATCCTTCTCTAGCACTTTTTGGGGGTATTCAATATGGGATCCTCAGTCAGCCAAGAGCTGGTTACTGAGATTCATGGCTTCCGTGAACAAGGCTTCCCAACTGAACTAAACCTGGAAGTTGCTTATAGGCAAAAAGTAATTGTAAACCTGGTGATGTATAATCCAGAGGAGTGCTTCCCACCTCCCAGGAACAACACACCCGATTTTCACTTTTCAGGATGTTGTTTCTCAATGTGGCGGCATTCTGAATCAGGAGGCCCCACTGGGTGTATCCCCACAGTTTGCCCGAACCACTCACCTTTCAGTCGCTCCCACAGCACAGGCTCGAGCTAAGAGCTTTCATTTGGTTTTGGTGACAGCTAAGATGTTGACAAAGGTAAACTCTTAGTGATTTATAACTTCTCTTGTATATACTTATATTGTTTAATCATTTTATTAGTGTTTTAACAGACTGTTTGAATTACTTAATTAGTTATTTTAGATGACTGGTATATATTTAAACCATATATTTCCCTATTGAAAAGGTAGTGGTCTTATTTGGCTCAATTAACAATACACGGTAGCATGCTTGTCCTCAGCTTCTGTCATTTACATGGCAGTAGTGGTAGCCTCCACCTTCCTTACTTTCTGAGCTGCATCTATAGCTAGGTGCAGTGAATAGAGTAGGTGTGCTCAATTAGATATGACTGACACAGGGGAAGCCCCCTATATCAGTGGTCCCCAACCCTGTCCTCAAGGCCCACCAACAGGTCATGTTTTGGGGATCTCCACATATCTGGCTCTATAGCTCTGTTGCTGCAGTAATTAGTCCACCTGTGCATCTGTGTGGAGATCTGCAAAACATGGCCTGTTGGGGGCCTTGTGGACAGAGTTGGGGGCCCCTGCCCTATGTTACTAGTAAATGATGGCATATTTATAAAACTGTACCCCATCTTTATCTGCAGCCTATTGATCTTTACCCCAACTGCATCTGCAGCCTATCTGTACCCCAACCCAATTGGCAGCAGACTTATGCATACCCCAGCTCTGCCTGCCCTTTGTAGCCCAAACTCAGAGTAACAGTTTCATCCTATAGTGTTAGTTACTGTTTTTTTTACTTAACAGGTTTTTACCTTATCTGTTTTGTGATTGCCCGCCTTTGATAGTACGTTGCACAGCTCCCTCACTACTCTGCGCAGGAGCTGCTCAGGCTTTAGATTAATAAATATTTAACAGTTTCCGGTGGACCCCTATATCAATGTAGGGAGGGTAGGGAGTCCAGCATGCAACCTGCCAGGGCCATCATTTAATTACCCGCACACTCTTTTCAACACAGGGTGTGTGGAAGAGCCCAGTTCTTATTGATGTGGTCATGGTGTTCTTACCGAAGTGCCTTAGGGGGTTGCCAGCCCCTATGCTTGGAGCCTGAGCAGATTGGCTCAGTGGGTACAGGGGGGGGGGGGAGTGGAGGGGTCACAGTTAAAAAAAAAAAAAAAAAAAGGCTCTAGCGCCCTAGAAAGTCCAGTAAATGTAGGATAAAAAGAAAAAACGTGCATCTAAAACTCTCCACTGCTAGATTTGCACTGCCTAAAAAATGTTCCGGTAGTTGTTTGAATTTCCCGTCTCTATACTGGAGGAAAAAGTTTTAGAGGGGTACTGTTGCCCAAGGCTGAATCAACCCTGATAAAGTGAAACAAAGAAATGAAAACAGTTTTCTTTTGTGATCACCTCATAATTATAACACTCCCCTTTTTTATGTTTATCAGAGATGTAAAGGTTCGCCCTTTTCCCATATATTTCTCTTCATGTCAATAATCTTCTTCTGTAAGCCACTTGGCTCATTAGACCTTTGTCATTATTTCATTTCTTTTCGAACATAGCTAGGAAGAGATGAAATCATTCCACAAAGGTTTTGCTTGGAGCATGTTTAATAGAGGTGAGCTTGTACCATGTGGAATGTAAAACAATATATTTTGTAGGGAATTCTCATAGAACATTTTCAGGAAAGAAATCACTTCTCACCAGGTCAAACACAAGGGGAAAATATATTCTCCTTACAACGTTAGCCTTCACACCAGAAGCCCTTTATGCTTGGACACCAACTAATCAATGGATTCACAGTGGAAAAAGAAATTCCACATAACATTTATTAATGACACGCAATACTTTCTTAGAGCTTGACCTCCGCATTCTATCCTTCGGCTTTCAATGTCCAGTAAAACATGCAAACAAGTTAGCAATTTAAGGTAAAAATGTAAAAATATATCTCTGTTTCTGACCAGAAAAATCATTGCAGTATTGCATTAGTCACATTATACCAGTGGGTGGCTCGTAAAGTGACATTAAAAGACACATTTTTTTTTGTTGGTGTAAAAATATGAACATTTTAAGGTATGTGTATAGGAAGAGCTGGCTGGCTTAGTTAACTAAGCGGACAGAAGGTCAGTTTTGTAAAATAAAATGTCCTTTGCCTAAACTGGAATGAAAGGCTAAAGAGATGTCAGGTCCGGAAAGCATGCTTCTTAGGGGGATCCAAATTTGGGATGCCCTACAGAGTTCACCTACTTTTGTGCTCTAGCAGGGCTGTGAAATACATCAGAGAGCAGCTTGCTGCAGAAAAGTGACAACCCTGCTTCCATCTCTGCACGTCTGGTGAACCTGATTGTTTTGTCGGTAGTCGCAAGCAGAGCGCAAAGAAGGGATGCCCTAGAGCATGGGTTCTCAACCTTTTCATACCAAGTATCCCCTAGCGACAAGCATTTGTGATCAAGTACACGGAAAAGGGTGGGGGGGTTGTGGGGGGGAAATGATGATCAATGTTACCGGAATAAGTAGTCACTGGCCTTGAAACGCTTTTAGAAGCAAAAAAGAGTAACCCAGGTGGGTATTCAGCAATGTTCAAGGGTGCACCAACCGAGAGAGTCGCTCTGCTAGGTCTGGTATATTTTTTTTAACAGTAAAACATTATTCTTACTTGCTTCAAAAAGTGCTTTAAGGCTACCTATTTTGGTAACATTAATAATCGAGCCCCCCTCTTTTGGTTGCAAATGCTTCTCGCTAGGGGGTATGTGGCATAGAAAGGTTGAGTACCGCTGCTCTAGAGAGCATGTTTGCTGGCTTGTCTAAAAGCGGACTTACACACCCCAGTGTGTCTATAAATGGTGGCCATCCACTAGTAAACCTGTTGGAAGGTCTCTGTAGAAATAATCAGGCCGTACAGTGACTGTGCCATCCAAAACAAGTTGCAACCAGTATGTGCATGGCCCTAGACCTCCACAGGTTGTAAGCAGGGATCGAATCTAGGGGTAAATATTTAGAAAATATACTGTACACTTTTTTAATGTGTCTTCTAGTGTTATGGTGGTGTTTTCATTAATAAAATGTGTTACATTGGGCAATATATGCATTTAGGTTACATTGGGGAAGTGTTCCCCCTCGCTGGCATACCTGGAAAGTGTGTTATGTGGACAGCTTTGGTTAGAAGGAAGTGCATATCGTCACATATTTTTGGGAATTACTACATGGTTAAAAGCAGATGAGCATCCCATTTTAGAATGCCAGGGGATAGGGATTCACGCTCCCCCAGATCATTGTATTAGCTTAATAGTACCTTTACTGTCTCTAACTAATGAATAGGCTTTTTGCTTCCTCTAAGATATGCTCTCTGACCAGCTTCGGTAGGGAGACTGGAAATGCTAAATTTTAAAGGGTTTATCAATGCCTATTCTTTCCTCCAGCTTGGGAGTTGAATCTGCAACCCTCCATTAACAGACCACTTCCTTAACTACTACGCCATGACTGTCCCTAATGGTGTATATGTGATAGGACTGAAGCTTTAGTATTGTAATGGCTGATACTGGTTTAGGGTTGCTCATGATCTCACACAGCCATAATGCTAAGGCTGCAGTAATGCAGGGGCAGAACATGGGCTGAGTTTACCTGCAATGGGGCCAGTTATAGGGTGAGGGGTGGGGGAGACTTGGAAGGCAGGCAGAAAGTGGAAGGGGTGTTGGTAACGGAACTAGTGAATTTTGGCACATGGTCTGGGTGAGGTGGGCTGCATGCTGGGGGCTACACTTAGCCCAGCTGGCCCTAAAGAAAAAATGTGTTCCCTAGGGCCAGTCTGCTCCTCTCTCATCCTTCCTTTGGTAAATCATATAGATGGAAAGACTAATTTGAGCAGTTATAAAAGTATTACGAATGAAAATGAGGTTTCTAATTTCTTAATAAAAGACAAATGAACTTCATATTTTTGCATCTAAATGTATGGACTTCTTTCCTTTTCCCCCTCTTATCTTGTAGATATATTCCAGAGCTTGTGTATTTGGGGGTTTTGTTCAACATTCCATTCAAGACACCATCTTGCCCATCCTGTTTTTGTTTTATACCCATTTTCCAGGAAGAATTAAAAGTTTTTATCACCAGCATAGCTGACCAGCTTAGCCTCAATGTGCTCTGCTCTTTACCTGTGCCCTTTCTTTCTAATTTGAATAGGTGAGAAACCAAAGTCAGCGGCGCAATTTAAGCTAGATTCCATCACTCAAAATTCAGTCACCATTCTCTTTGAATTTCTTGGCTGCCCCGAGGCAAAGGCTCAATGTTGATACTGAGATTAATCCCAAAAGAGCCCCTCATTTCTCAGCAGAGAAATTAAAGCTTGCCAGTTTCCCTATCACCTGTCCTTCTGACAGCTCTGTCAGTAATGATATTCCTTCTGCATGGCATAATCCCCATCCTATGGTAAAGAATAATTTATTAAGAAATTAAGGGTCTTAGCTTCTCTCTGTCTGGTTGGTCTTCAAAAGTTTTATCTGATAGCACAGACAGGGTGATTATCAATGAAAAATTATTTAACGGTACCTTGGGGCTGTTCCAGACAAAGCCTAATAAGTCACATGGGTGGATATCACTCAAGTGTATCCCCTTTAGAATTTGTAAATATTCCCAGATGTTAAGTCAAATTATGTTGATTACATGGCTCCTCTACATATGGAGCATTAGTGTAACTACAAAAGACTAGTCCTTGTTCTTTGCATAAAATATGTATATAGAGGTACAGAGCCACCGGATAATGTTTACTTCCTATTATCCTAAATACAAGCTTCGACAAACGTAGGGATCTCTTAAAACAGACAACTCCTTAAAATGTTACAATATGGTAATATGTTAGAAAGGAAATGGTTATAGTTGATGTTATGTTCTTCTAGTTGTCTGTGGCCACATGTGGGAGATCTTGCTACTTCCTGACTGTGAGTGTCACAGGAAAAGGGCGGTTATCAATAGAAATCTGTTGTGCTGTTCTAAACATTTTGTTACCAAGGAATGTACATAAATTTTTCTGTTGCATGAACTGTTAATGAATATCTATAGGGATGAAAACAAGCACTAAGACTGAATCTCTGTGGGGGGGGGGTCATCACAGAAAGCACAGAGAGCAGTGGCCATAATTCTTCACTACTCAAATGCCGTACAAGACCAAGGCCAAGATGTTAATATCCGAGCTGCTGCAGGGTACTATCCCTAAACCCATCATACTATTTTGAGCTATTGATCACCTATCTACTTACGGATGTTGACATACTGAGGGAAAGGCATTGCTGACCTTGTCAAGCAGATTCTCTGTCAAGAGCCCTATAGAAACAAACCACAAAGTTCCGATGAGCTGGGCTTACCCCCCCCCCCCCCCCCCCCCCGAATATTAACATTTTTCCAAACATTTTGGATACCTGTTTACATTGTGAGTGTGACTTTTGCTCATTGGTTTACATTTTCTGGGCATGGCCTTCTATCTAAGAGTTCTGGAGGAAGGTACATGAACTCTCTGAGACACTGGTCGGAAATACAGAAAATCTTGAGCCATCACCTATCTGCTATGCCAAGTAGATACTTTATTTATTAGTTACATACAGTCTATAACAATCTTTATCTTTAATGTCATCAAGTCCTTAATCAAAGCAATGTGCCACATATCTCAAATTGTGGAAATCCTGCTAACTCGATTGGATCCACCAGCTCCTGGAGACCTGGTTCCTGTGGCTTCTGTTTAAGGAGTCATGCAAATACATGGAGCTACTGCAACTATGCACTACCTGCCACCCTCGAACTGTTGCATGTGCTTTCCCTTTACCCCTCTTTTTTAATTTTTTTCTCCCCTTCCCTCCTCCCAGTGGGGCCCCCTTATAAGCACACATTTGTCCTTCAATCACCGGCATTTGTAACAGTTTTGATGCTGTTTGAGAAGTTTATTATTTTACTCGTATTTGTATGGCCTGTGGTTTTGTTTTATTCTGTGAAGCTGTTCAAAATCATCTCAAGCCTTTCTGTTCCTTCAAAAGATGTGGGAGCATTTAGAGCTGCTTTGTACAAGAAGAATTTATCAACAGGGATCTAAGTAGGGTGACTCTTAGCTGATCACCACTAGGCCACAGTGTTGTCTACTATAATTGTGAAAGTGGAATACTCCTTGATATAGACAATACAGACGCATTACTGTCTATACTTTCAACAGCCACATAAAGGAGTTGTTTTAGCTTTTTAAAATCTCTTGAAAGCTTATACTTGTCCCAGAGCCCAGCCTGCATCACAAAGAGTTTTAAATGGGTTTATTGCTAACCCCTTTGTAAATGCCACAGATTCAATAGCTGTGATTCACGGGGCATCATTTCAAAAATGTATTTCTAAAAACGTCTCTGTGATTGGCACCGAATGCTTCATTACCTAAAATGTCCATGTTTGAAATGAGTATCAGAGGTGTCGGTTTTCATTAGGATAACTTTACTCTCTACACGTTTTTCTTCCCAAAGAAATCCTCTTCTCTCCTAGACAGCTGACCAGTGTTTTTCTTCCACCTATTATGATAGGGCTCTGAGTAAGTGACCTGTTCCTGATTTAAGTTATGTTACTTGATTTGTAGCTTTTACAGACCTTCGTTGTTAATACAGCTGAGCTACACATGGTGAGTTTATAATAATTGCTCCTCTCCTCTCTGAGACAAGCTATTCATTTCTAAAAGGTTGATACTACAATACTTCCTGGCAATAGGAGGTGTGGGATTAGGTTCCACCGCACAAAGATCTAGACCGAGATTGTCAAAGCATTTATATTCATGAGTGAAATCATGTTTTTAGCCTAAGTAGGCTTCCTGATTCCTTAAATAAAAAGGATGTTATGCTGGCACAAAGCTTCTTCTCACCTCTGACACTGCAGAAGATTCTCTCGGGGAATGAAACGAGATTTAAAAAATGCTGTTTTTTCTTTATGGAATTTAACATTTTTGTAATTGACCAGTTATTAATTACTTATGTTATCGAGGTAGCGCTTTTTCATTAGTAGTACACTTTGCAGACAACCAGGCTTTTATTTGGTCACTAAACTGTTTAACCTTTAGAACTCAACTACTTAAAGCAAAATTCCAGTCTAAAACAATCCCACCCACCATGCCACCCTTTCCTGTCACTGAGGCATGATTGTGGGGTGGAGGGGGGGGAAATCCTTAACTTAGTAACTGTCCAGTGTCGCACCTTTTTGGCATGGGTGGCCCGCTGCACAGAAAGAAACAAACTGGCATCCCCTGGCTCTTGTGTCTTTCTGTGCAGCTGCCCCTCCTTCCCCCGGGAGAATTGCAGTGGACTTCCACTTTAATCATTCATGATGCCAGGGCATGTAGCAATCTAGGGTAGGGTTGGACAGACCTCTGTCTTCTGTCCTTCATTTATTTATTTTACTACTTACCTCCATCCTTCGACAATCGCCGCTCTCCCACACTGTTTGATCACTACTGAAAACAGGAAGTGATCTACAGAATTCAGGAGTGAAGCAGAGAGTCCTTGCCCTCTGCTCTGCTACCGGCTTCCGCAATCACTCTGCCTTCTGACTCTCACTCCCGCCACAGGGTGGGGCCTTTTTTACCCATGAGTGAACCAGCCCTGCCTGTGGCGGCGAGCAAGCTGTCAGAAGCCACCGTGTCAGTGTCCACATAAAATCTGCAGAGCTGGCACCTAACAGTCGGAGAAACTCCACCGTAGATTCTATGTGGCATTTAAAGGGTTAAATTTCATTACTTTTTTTAGGGAATACATTTGCTTTTAGGGCTGGACTGCCTCCTTATGCAGGCACATTGGTAAAGCTGAAGAAGGCTTATTCATGGTGATACACAAGCTGATAAGGTATGTGTTCTCCCAATACAGGTGCCAACATTTTGAAAATAGTTCAAATTCTGTAGATTAATGATAGTTGTGTTCTCAAAAAATAACTTGCCTAGCCCTTGTGTCTTGTGTGGGAAGACAAACGTTACTACAGCGAACAGATATTCCTTAACTAGTTATCATCCCTGGCATGTTTGTCCTGGTTGCTAGAGCTGTAGCAAATTCTTAGTATACAGTATGTCCTGCTCCAGATAAGAATCATTACTCTTGGGTATTACTTCGCCAGATGGCACTGGACTGCAGAGACTGCTAAATTGGCTCCTCCCGGCCCCTCAAATACCCGGGACCTCCCACAAATCCCCAGAATTTCTCTGCAGTCTGGACTGCGAAGGACAAGAAGATGGCTCTCTCTCTTCTCGCAGGTGAGCAGGGCTATTAGCCTGCAGCCCTGTAGGACTATTCCCACCCGTTCCATTATTACTGTGCTTCCCAGCCTTGGCTGCGCTGGTCCGGGTGATGGTAGGCAGCACCGCTGTCAGGCGCTTAGGAGCGATGCTCCACCGCAATCCCCCACCAAAGGGTAGGCGGTATAGGCATGTGGTGAGCCTTATGGGATGCCCCTCCCGAACTTTGCCCCTTGCCCCTGTCTATCGGTGGGCCCTACGTTAAGTGGCCGCTGCCACTCGGGGGGGGGGGGTTATGCGTTGGTGCTTCACTTGGATGGTGTGCTTGTTGACTTTGTTCAGTCTCCACACTGACTTGGTTGCGGTTTGAATATTACCTCAGGTGCTAATGCGCCTTCATTGGCTGCTTCTCACGTGTGCTGCTTCGCGCTCTTCGGGGGGGCGGGGCCTGCGGATGGCACGTTCCGCGTCACCTTCTCTGTAGCCCGCCCCACGAGGGATGCTTGGCGCCATTTTTTCTTTGCATTCCGTCTGCTGCGTGGCTGGCAACTACCTACCGCGGTCCGTGAGTGCCCTCGCGGGTGGTTTATTTACCCTATGTCATTATGCATGTCACTTATGGGGTCCTCTTCGCTTATGTCTTTCAGGCGGGTCGAACTCCATTGGTTTCTCCCTACCCTACCCCTCGTTTAGTTACTAAACTTTGTGAGGCCTAGTGTGCTAATGACTCCCCTATTGGCCTATTGTGCCGCTACAATCACCATATGGAGGCGTCTCAGGATAATGTGCTCATGGTTCCTTCGGGACAAGCCCGGCTGTGCGTAGCTTGTGGGGTGTCCCCTACTAGTGCTGACAATGTGCGGGTCTGTATTGCTTGTGCCCAGTAGGTGATTGCGCTGCAGCCTGGTTTACCAGCGGCTGGGCCTGCGCCACGTATGGCTTTACGTTTAGAGTTTCCTGAGCAGGCCCATTTTAATAACCTCATGCTCAAAGAATGGGAGCGTCCCAGCAGGCTTCACGGTGTCCCTAAGAGTTGGGATAAGAGGTATCCCTTTCCTGCTGATGTGGTGAAGCGTTGGTCATCCCCTCCGGAGGAGGATGCCCCGGTCCTTGGGTTATCTAACACCTCTGTCATGCATTCCCCTGACTCTACTATGCTGCGGGATGGTGAGGACCGGCGTATTGATCAGCTGGCGTCCCATGCCTTTGCCTGTGTGGGGACGGCGCTGCGCCTGGTTTGTGTCTCTGCCATTACAGCGGTGGCTATTAGGACCCTGTTTAGAAGTGTCCTAGATGGTGCTCCTGATGATGTGTCTAGTGAAGAGTTTAATGCTCTTTCTCGTGAGGTTTTTGTGACTTATGTCCTCTCTGCCTTGGACGATACATTAGGATGCGTGGTAGAGCCTCTGCCCTAGCGGTGGCTATACACCGCTCGGTTTGGCTGCGCCAGTGGGCAGCGGACAACGCTGCCAAGAAGGCTCTCACTGGTTTTCCCTTCAAAGGACTATGCCTGTTTGGGGACCGCCTGGACCTGTTTGCTAAGGGAGGCAGGTTACCCCAGCGCAGGAGGCAGTCTCGGCCCTTTCGGGGCCAAGGCTCCTTTTCTTCCCCCTACCGTGAATCCAGACAGGGCCTGAGGAGATTTCTGGGGTAGGGGCAGAGGACGTGGACGCCCTGGCTCATCCTGGGGCTCCAAGCCTAAGTCTTCTCCCAAGCCCCTCAGGCATGAAGGGGTGCTCTCACCCATCCGGGTGGGGGGACGGCTTCAGCATTTTGTTCACGTCTGGAGGCTTCATGTCTCAGACCGGTGGATTCAGGAGGTAGTGTCCTCCGGTTACAAGATAGTTTGCTGCCTGGCCGCCCCCAAGATTCATCAGATCCCGGATGTCTCAGGACCCTATGTCAGCTCGGGCTCTAATTCTGGCCGTGCAAAGCCTTCTGGAGCTGGGGGTCATCTGTCAGGTCCCCTTTCAAGAAAGGGGCAAGGGTTTCTATTCCAACCTTTTCACCGTGCCCAAAAGAGATCCTCAACAAATTTGTCAGGTGCAGGCGCTTTCGCAAACTTTGTGCTCTGCCATCAGTTCCCTGCGTCCAGGGGACTTCATGACCTCTGTGGACATCAAGGATGCTTACCTTCATATTCCTGTTTTTCCAGGTCATCAAAGATTCCTCAGATTCGCTCTGGAGGATCAGCACTACCAATTTGTGGCATTGACCTTCGGTCTCACTTCAGCTCCCAGAGTGTTCACCAAGGTGCTGGCAGGAGTGATGTCTCTGCTCAGGTCTCGGGGCATTCGCGTGCTGCCCTATTTGGACGACGTTCTCATCACCTCTCAGTTCCTCCAACAGGCAGAGCTGGATACTCAGCTAGTAGTGTCCACTCTGGAGTCATTTGGCTGGGTGATCAACCATCCCAAGTCTTCCCTATCTCCCTCCTTGGTGACACCCTTCCGGGGAATGAATCTGGATACAGTTCAGGCAAGGATTTTTCTTCCTCAGCAGAAGGTGGACAGTCTGCTAGCGCAGGTTCAGTTCCTGCTATCTTGCCCTCATCCCCCCATCAGGCAGGGAATGCAGCTGTTGGTGGGCAGATCCTTTCTGGCCCCCTGCTGGGAGACAGTCACCACGGATGCCAGTCTGACAGGTTGGGGGGGCTTCTGGAAGTCCCTGCAGTTCCAAGGGCGGTGGGGCCCTCAGGAGGCCCACACACCTATCAACATTCTGGAACTGAGGGTGATCAGTTTGGTTCTGGCTCACTTGACCCACCACCTTCGCGGCCGGCCTGTTCAGGTACACTCGGACAACCAGACGGCGGTTGCCTACATCAATCATAAGGGAGGGACCCGGAGCAAGGGGGCCCTCAAGGAAGTGTCTCTGATCCTGGCCTGGGCGGAGGACAATGTTCCCTGCATATCAGCTGTGTACATTCCGGGGTGGAGAATCTGCTGGCAGACTCACTGAGCAGGGGGACCTCTCACCTGGGAGAACGGTCCCTCTGCGACATGGTGTTTCAGTCTCTGTGTCACCGTTGGGGCCAACCAGATGTGGATCTGTTTGCGTCCCGTCACAATCACAAGCTCCCGGCCTTTGTCTCCCTGTCCCAGGATCCTCTGGCCTTGGCCACAGATGCTCTAGCAATGTCATGGCAGGACTTTCAGCTCCTGCATGTCTTTCCCCCATCCCCCCTGTTGGGCAGGGTTCTGCGCAAGATAGCTCAGGAATCCTGGTGGCCCCCAGGTGGCCAAGAATGAGTGTGGTTCGCAGACGTGGTGCAGCTGGCAGTAGGTCAGTACGCTCTGCCCAGGGTTCCAGACCTGCTTACTCAGGGTCATTTACGCCATCCCAATTTACAAACTCTGGCTTTGACGGCCTGGCTGCTGAAACCTCCATCTTGATGGAAAAGGGGCTGTCTGCCTCTGTTGTTGATACCATGATAAAGGCTAGGAAGAAGTCTTCTTACTATAGGGTTTGGCGTGCCTACATTGACTGGTGTGAGTCTAGGTCTCTCCCCTGTTGCGTGTTCTCTATTCCCAGGATCCTGGAGTTCCTACAGCATGGTTTGGAGCTGGGACTTCAACTCAGTACTCTAAAGGGCCATGTCTCTGCCCTGGCTGTTTTCTTCCAGAGGTCCTTTGCCCAGCATTCTCTGATCAGGACTTTTTTCCAGGGGGCTACTCATGTGCGTCCCCCACGTAAGCCTATGTTGCCTGTTTGGGATTTGAACTTGGTCTTGTCTGCCTTGCAGGGTGCTCCTTTTGAACCTGTGCAGGAGGCTGCCCTGGCCTTTATTACTCTCAAGGTTGTCTTTTTGGTGGCTGTCACTTCTGTTAGGCATGTTTCTGAGTTGGGGGTGCTTTCCATCCAGCCCCCCTACTTTGAGAGACACCAGGACAAGGTGGTTTTTCGCTTCAAGCCAGATTTTCTACCTAAGGTCGTGTCTGCCTTTCATCTGAATCAGGACATTGTTCTTCCTTCCTTGTGCCCTAATCCTAGTAACGCTAAGGAGAGGGTTTTGCATTCCTTGGATGTGGTTAGGTGTCTGAAGTACTATCTGGTTACTGCACCTTTCAGAAAAACTGATGCTCTTTTTGTGGTCCCTTCTGGTCTTAGGAAGGGTTTGGCTCCTGCTAAATCTACTATCAGCAAATGGATCTGTCAGGCTGTGATTCAGGCTTACTCTGCTAAGGGGAAGAATCCTCCCTTCCGCGTTACTGCTCATTCCACTCGTGCTATTGGTGCCTCTTGGGCTTTTCAGCACCTGGCTTCTGTTGAACAAGTTTGCAAGGCCGCTACTTGGTATTCTGTTCATACCTTTTCAAAGTTTACAAGGTTGATGTTAGGGCCTCAGCTGATGCTGCTTTTGGCCGCAAGGTTCTGCAGGCGACAGTGGTCTGACCTGTCGTTACCTTTGGGGATCTCACCCTACTTTATGGACATTGCTATTGAATGTCCCAAGAGTAATGATTCTTATCTGGAGAGGGACGTACTGTATACTAAGAATAATACAATTCTGTGATTACTCACCTGTAGAATTGTTATTATGAGTATACAGTACATCCTGCTCCACCCCACCCTTGGCTTGCATTATTCTTGGATCCCCTGTATGGTGATTGTTATCTTTGTTTTTTAGTTATTAGTTGGTTCTGTTATCATTCTCCCGGCTTCTCGTTAACTGCTTTTCAATGCTGGGGATTTGTGGGAGGTCCCGGGTATTTGAGGGGCCGGGAGGAGCCAATTTCGCTGTCTCTGCAGTCCAGCGCCATCTGGCGGAGTAATACCCAAGAGTAATGTTTCTTATCTGGAGCAGAACCTACTGTATACTCATATCAATTCTACAGGTGAGTAATCACAGAATTGTATTTTTTCCTTACATCTGGGTATTCCGCCACAAGGTGGCGCAGTGGACTGCAGAAGATTTGTGGCCCTTCCCGGCCCCATATAAAAATGGTAATCACCCATAGACTTCCTAGTGTTTCCTCTGCAGTCATACTGCAAAGATAGAAGATGGCTCTCTATGTTGCGCAGGTGAGCGGGGCAACCAAGCCTGTGGCCCTGCATGTCTATTTCCACCCGCTTCCGGACCCTCTGTGCCTCCCAGCCTTGGCTGTCGGATCGGGTGAGGGTAGAGGAGCACTGGGGTCAGGTGCTCGGGGAGCGCTGCTCCAAGCCGCAGACCCTGTACCACAAAGGGTAGCCGGCCATAGGCTTTTATGGTAAGCCTGCTGAGGGATGAAGAGATCCTGCCTTCGCTCTGTGTAGGGGGTGAGTTGTGTTTGGGGACTTGCCAGTCTCCCCTTTTTTATTCTGTCTTTCTTCCCTATGGTGTCTCCTGCCCCTCTCCCTACCCTCCGGCCCCATTTAGATGGCTCCCACCGCTGTCTGTCCTCTCCCCTGCTCCCCCTCTCCCCGTCGGGTGTTCGTTGGGGGGGCGGTAGCGGCGGGTGGTGATTTGGTTGTTTTCCCGTTTTGTTGTCTCGCCGCCGCGGTTGTACTACGCTTTTACTGTAATCGTGCTGCGGACTATCATGGCGCTGATGCGGGTCACATGGGCGCGTTTTTGTGCTCTTTGGGGGGGGCGGCGCCGGGGGATGACGCATATTGCGTCATGCCCCCACGGCCCGCCCCTCAAGGTTCTCGATCTCTGTGCCATTTTTGCGGCTGCTGTGTGCTGGTGCCCTGTGTCCTGAGGCCCATCTTTCAACATAGGCTGTGGCGATGATCTGTTCGTCTGATCTTCCATTCACTGTGGCCCGGCTGTACGGTGATCGCCTGGGTGCGCTGCGCACGCTGTGCCTTTGGTCCATGAGTCCCCCATAGGGATTGTTTCTTCTTGTTGGGGCATGTACTACGGGATGCTTATGTGTCTTTTTTGCTTATGTCTTTCAGGCGGGATAACTGTGTATTGTGGTTCTCCCGGTTCCTTCCCCCCTCACCTTTTTCCCTTCTGGCCCTCTCTGTGGGCATCCCTTGGGGGGCATGCGCAGATCTGTTTGGTTGCGCCAGTGGGCAGATGACTCTGCTGCTAAGAAGTCTCTCTTCGGGCTTCCTTTCACGGGGCTTCGTCTCTTTGGTGAGCGTCTGGATGTTCTGACCAAGGATGGTAGGTTACCTCAGCGTAGGAAGCAGCCTTGGCCCTTTCGGGGGCCCTCCGCTTCCTTCCCCTCCTTTCGTGCTTCCAGAGGAGGTCGTGGCTCCCTCTTCTCGAGATGCTTGGGGCTGTGGCAGATTCCGTGGTCGTCCCGGTCTCTCATGTGGATCCAAGCCCAAACCCCCTCCCAAGGCCCCTCAGGCATGAGGACGCGCCCTCACCCGTCCGGGTGGTGGGACGGCTTCGGCTCTTTGCTCACGTCTGGAGGCTTCGTGTCTCAGACCGGTGGATTCAGGAGGTGGTGTCCTCCAGTTACAAGATAGAGTTTGCAGCCTGGCCAGCCCCAAGATTCCTCAGATCCCGGATGTCTCAAAACCCTCTGTCAGCTCAGGGTTTGCGCCTAGCAGTTCAACGCCTGTTGGAGTCAGGAGTCGTCTGCCAGGTACCTTACCAGGAACAGGGTCAGGGGTACTACTCCAATCTTTTCACGGTTCCCAAAAAGGACGGTTCTCTGAGGCCCATCCTGGATTTGAAGGGTCTCAACAGGTTTGTCCGGTTCAAGCACTTTCGCATGGAGACGCTACGCTCTGCTGTCAGTACCCTCCGGCCGGGCGACTTCATGACCACTGTGGACATCAAGGATGCCTACCTTCAAGTACCAATCTTCCCAGGTCATCAGAGATTTCTGAGGTTCGCTCTGGAGGATCAGCACTACCAGTTTGTGGCCTTACCGTTTGGTACCACCTCGGCGCCTCGGGTGTTCACCTAGGTGCTGGCGGGCTTAATGGCACTTCTGAGGAACCGGGGCATTCGCATCCTCCCTTATCTGGACGACATTCTAATTGCTGCTCAGTCTCTTCATCAGGCCGAGAAGGATACTCAGGTGGTGACCTTCACTCTCGAGTCCTTCGGCTGGGTGATCAACTATAAGTCTTCACTGTCTCCGTCTTTGACGAGGTCCTTTCTGGGCATGACTCTGGATACCTCTCAGGTCAAGGTATTTCACCCTCAGCAGAAAGTGGAGGGCCTTCAGTTGCAGGCACAGGCTCTTCTTTTGTGTCGTCATCCCTCCATTCGGCAGGGGATGCAGTTAGTGGGCCTGATGGTGTCCTGCTTCGAGGCGGGTTCCCTTTGCTCAGTTTCACTTGAGGCCTCTTCAGTTGCATCTCTTGTCAGTTTGGGATCGGGACCCTGTGTCCCTGGATCAGGAGTTTGCTCTGTCACCTCTGGCCAGGCAGTCCATCTCGTGGTGGCTGGATTTGAGGAATCTTCTAGTGGGCAGGACCTTTCTGCCGCCGTGCTGGGAGATTGTCACCACGGATGCCAGTCTGACCGGTTGGGGGGAGTTTGGAAGTCTTTGAAATTTCAGGGTCAGTGGGGCCCCCAGGAGGCCCATGCACCCATCAACATTCTAGAACTGCAGGCGATCAGGTTGGTTCTCTCCCAGTTGACCCCACACCTTCGGGTCGGCTGTTCAGGTGGTTGCTTACATCAATTCAGGGGGGGGACTCAAAGCGAGCCCTCAAGGAAGTGTCCCTGATACTGTCTTGGGCAAAAGAGAATGTCCCTTGCATCTCGGCGATCTACATTACGGGGGTGGAGAACCTGGAGGCAGACTCCCTGAGCAGGGGGATGTCTCGGCTGGGGGAATGGTCCCTCAGCTACAAGGTATTTCACTCCCTGTGTCACCGCTGGGGTCAGCCGGATGTGGACCTGTTTGCGTCCTGCCAAAATCACAAGCTTCCAAGATTTGTCTCCCTGTCGCAGGATCCTCTGGCCTTCGCCACGGATGCGCTAGCGATTCCTTGGACGGAGTTTCGGCTCCTCTATGTGTTCCCTCCCTTTCCTCTGCTGAGCAGGGTGCTGCGCAAGATA
Source organism: Gastrophryne carolinensis (assembly GCA_027917425.1). NCBI lineage: Eukaryota > Metazoa > Chordata > Amphibia > Anura > Microhylidae > Gastrophryne > Gastrophryne carolinensis. The sequence goes on along the minus strand of CM051235.1, from coordinate 510,123,525 downwards.
GCCCAGGAGGGGGTACCAGCCATTCTGGTGGCCCCTTGTTGGCCAAGGAGGGTGTGGTTCGTCGTGCAGTTGGCAGCAGACTGGTACGTCTTGCCCAAGGATCCAGATCTTCTCAGGGACAGCTGCGCCATCCCAATTTACAAACGCTGGCTTTAACGGCTTGGCTGCTGAAACCTCCATCTTGATGGGCAAGGGGTTGCCGGCCTCTGTTGTTAATACTATGATTCGGGCTCGGAAGAAGTCCTCGTCTTTTATCTACTACAGGGTCTGGCATGCTTACATTGCCTGGTGTGAGTCCAAGTCTCTTCCTTGTCTGGTGTTTTCTATCCCCAGGGTTCTGGAATTTTTACAACATGGTTTGTATTCGGGCCTTCAACTTAGTAACCTCAAGGTACAGGTGTCAGCTCTGGCTATTTTTTTCCAAAGATCCTTTGCCAATCACCGGCGAGTTAGGACTTTTTTCCAGGGAGTTACTCATGTGCGTCCGCCACGTAAACCTATGATACCGGTTTGGAACTTAAATCTGGTGTTGCCTGCTCTGCAGGGTCCTCCCTTTGAGCCTATCCGTGGGGCTGCGTTGCCCATTCTGACTCTTAAGGTGGCCTTTTTGGTGGCTATTACTTCGGTCAGTCGAGTTTCTGAGCTGGCGGCGCTTTCCATTCCACTAAATGGTTTCCATTAAACCTCCTTATTTTGAGAGACATCAGGATAAGGTGGTGTTTCGGCTTAAGTCGGATTTCTTGCCTAAGGTTGTGTCTGCTTTTCATCTCAATCAGGACATTGTCTTACCTTCCTTGTGTCCTAACCCTGCTAATTCCAAGGAACGGACCCTTCATTCTCTGGATGTTGTCAGGGCATTGAAGTTTTATTTGGTTGCTACTGAGTCTTTCAGGAAATCTGATGCTCTTTTTGTTCTTCCTGCTGGACCTAGGAAGGGTTTGCCTCCGGCTAAATCTACTATTAGCAAGTGGATACGTCAGGCGGTGGTACAAGCCTATTCTGCTAAAGGAAAGGTTCCTTCTTTCCGGATTACTGCTCATTCCACTCGTGCTGTTGGTGCTTCTTGGGCTTTTCAGCACCAAGCTTCTGTTGAACAAGTTTGTAAGGCCGCTACTTGGTCTTCTGTTTATACTTTTTCCAAGTTTTACAAGGTTGATGTTAAAGCCTCAGCTGATGCTGCTTTTGGCCGCAAGGTACTTCAGGCGGTAGTGATTTGAACTGCCTGCCGTTACTGTTTGGGGATCCCACCCTACCTTACGGACACTGCTTTTGGATGTCCCCGATGTAATGACTTCATGAAGCAGGCCGTACTGTGCATTAATTGCCGTCCATGCAAATTGTAACAGATGTAGTCCAGAGGCCTACATTTTATCTCACCTTATCAACAAGAAAATACAATTCTGTGAGTACTCACCTATAGAATTGTTTTTACTATGCACAGAACGGCCTGCTTCATCCCTCCCTTGTTATCGTTATTCTTGGTTGCCTCTTTATGGTGATTGTTCCAAGTTAGTTAAGGTTTTTTTTTACCTTTATTACCTCCCGGCTTCTTGTATAGCTGCTTGTCAACACTGGAGGTCTATGGGTGATTTTATATGGGGCCGGGAGGAGCCACAAATCTTCTGCAGTCCACTGCGCCACCTTGTGGCGGAATACCCAGATGTAAGGACTTCATGAAGCAGGCCGTGCTGTGCATAGTAAAAACAATTCTACAGGTGAGTACTCACAGAATTGTATTTTCTTGTTGATAAGGTGATAAGAGATAAAATGTAGGCCTCTGGACTACATCTGTTACAATTTGCATGGCTATCTGAATAGTTTTCGAAAATCTGGATTGCAAACAAATGGGAAAGGTGCTCGGTGCTCTTCTGTTGTCTGTGCCACCATTGGGGATGATTAAGTGTCACTTTCTGTCTTTCGTAGAAAAGAAAACACACTTGATTGTTACTTGGATTTTTCAGTAAATTAGAAATCTATTCTTGTGTTGGTTAAATTCTGTTATTTTGTTGCCTCCCACAACCTAAATAACATACTGCTAGGTCACTTTTAAAATTGTCTGCAATTTTCATTGGATTTCTTAGCTTTATTGTGGGTAGAATGTAAAGCATGTAATTAGAGTGGCAGGGGCTCTGTCACAAATAGGGCACCTGTAGTTGTCAGGTGCCCTGATGACATGGAGGAGCCAGAGTCCCAGGAAGGTCAGCAGCCGTGGCATCACAAGCAACATCCAAAGTGGTCGCAGGAGGTGATATCAAAGGCTAAAGTAAATACGAGGCAGTGTCATTGGCAAGCAGTGAAGACCAATCATGGACCAGCAGTGTGTCATCCAAGGGGAGCAGAGACAATCGGGGACTGCAGAACCATCAAAGATAGTCCAGGAGGGGCAGTTGGTATTGCTTTATACAGCACAATTAAATACATGGGCTTCCCTGGTGCTACCAGTAAACATCTATAGGCTATGTTTTGCTTGCACTGCTGGCAGAACGCGGCATGCAGCAGCACAGCACATAGTCAGAAGGTGTGAAAGAGGCCTAATAGTAGTGGTCCTCTATATTCTTTTAATAATCTATGTGTAATTCTATTACACAGTTCTACATATTCTTCACAACATTACATTAAACATAAGTAAAATCATACTCTGAATAAAATAAGTGGGGGGTGTTTATGCTGACTGGCCCTACCTGACATGTAAACTTAATCAACGTTTATTTGGTCTGCTTTTTTTCTCCCTGGCTGTCCTCTTATCAGATGCATTAGCATTATATTGTTGTATTTAGAAGATATTAATTTGTGAACCTTTGTATTAGCACATAGCACTTTAATTGGCACATTGCACAGCTTTTTTGTATTTTTGCACAGTAGAGAATAGTAGTTTAGCCTTTAATTATTTTTTGCACGTAGTTTCATATACAGACAGTCAGGGCTATTAAATAGCAGTTATATTTTGTTATCATCTCTAATTATGGCCTAAAAGCTATTACCATCTTCAGAGGGTGGGGTGTGTGTTTTCCTCCCCCCCCCGGTTCCCCCCCTTTTTTCCTTCACAGGTGTATATATATATGTATTTTAATTATTTTTAAAGATTGCAATTGTGTATATAGTTGTTTGCCCATATTCATAAAGAAGCATTATATTTATATATATATTTGAGTGGTGCCATGGTTTGGAGAGGATAGATTGGGGAGTTGTGGGACTCCCTAGGTTTTGGTGGGTTTAATAGTGCACTTTGTGTGCCTCTACCCTTTCATGTGCACACTCTATGTAGCTGTAGCTGGTGCGGTCTTTCCCCAGTTCCCCTTTTCCTTTTTTCCAATACTGAATAAAATAAGTATATACAAAAGAAGCTTCTTGTAGCTTGTAGGCTCAGCTGATGTGTAGACCATGTTGGATGCGGCTGATGGATTTATAAAGCTTTATGGCAGAACAATACAGGTGACTGGTCCCAGGAGAGCATAAAACCTCACCGATCGCCTATACACAAATCAGACTTTGGTATTGTAGTAGAGGGCCATTACTCAAAGGAGTAAGCAGATGGAGAAGGGGGCTTGCATGAGACAGTTACACAGGGGACCAGAGTGGCTGCGAGGGAGAAATAATTAGTATTTACTTATACATCTCTTCATTTTTGCCGGCGCTGTCTGTTACACAGCAGAAAACTATACTTAGCCTGAACACAAAAGCAGCAGGTGAACATCGGCCCGGCAGAGCATTAGGGGCTCCATGGAATATCATGGAAAAACTATGTGCATACATCTCTCTCGCTCTGCTGTCCAAGACTAATTTTAACTGAAAGATTTACAGAGCTATTTCACTTCTTCTGATATGTCAAGAGAGAAAACATGTGTGAGGTGGAAAATTTCTCTCAGGTAATCTGTGGATAAGCCATTTAAGCGACAGTACATCATAATTGCTAAAATCGTGTTCCTACTTTTAGCCATTTATTCCTGCAACCTGACTGCTATTTTAACCTCTTTGTTATGAAAAGGTGTATCTAATGGGCAGGAGTAGGATTATTGCTTTATCTGTGCAGCTCACTCATGAAGAGAGGGGTTTCTCAAGTCACTAGAGGTTTCATGAGCAGCCAGCAGGAAAGCCATGTTGCTTAGCTATTGGGATCTTTTGTATTCATGCTAGAGTAGCCTTATCTTATTCAGAGTGAAATTATTTTTTTCTGTGAATAGTTGAGTCACTGTACAGGCCTTTTGGGGTTTGGTCTTTTGCTTAGGCCTAGGTGTAGAGTAAGGGATTTTCCTTCCATCTGGGCTGCGCCACCAGTCGTCGGATACTGTGTTGGGTGGCATCCCGCACAGCTGGGTGCCTGGCTCTCTTACTGTCCAACGGCATTTCTCAGCCCTCCAGAGCTTGAGGGGGTGGGCTGCCAGTGGAGGCGCCTGGCACTGCAGTCAGCCATGCAGGGAATTAACCCCTTAGAGTCTGGAGGGTCTCACACGGGTGAGCCCTTCAGCTGACAGGTCTATGGTCCTATAGAACACACAGAGTTAAAACCTTCTCCTGACCAATCACCTATGGCCCAAGGTAATTGGTCAATGCTCAGATAATGATGGCCACTTCCTTCTGCCCAGTGCCTATTATAGCAAATGCTAGGGTGTGTTTTACTGTGTCTGGACAAGTCTCTGATTACTGCTTATGTTGGAAACCTCTGCCTGATCTCTGAACCCCCGCTTTTTGGCTTTGTCCTTTGCCACCACATCCTAGAAAACCTTGATCCCTGCTTTGTTCCCAACAAGGCTACTTCAGCTTCACTTCACAGCTCCTATCGGGATCTGCAGTCCGGTCCACTAGCCTAGTGTTCAATGCCCTGGGGGTTAACCCATCTTAATCCCATCAGTCAGGAGAGTTTGCATTTACAGGCCCTAGGGAAACCGTGACCAGTGAGACGTGTTCGCTCCTTCTGTGCATCACCAGCACTGCCCTGTTGGCACAGGCAGAGAGGGAAAGGCGCATGATGAGATTCTCTTTAGTGCTGTGGCTGGGAACATAGAAGTGGTGTCCAAAATCTTTTACGGTTTAAAGAGGAAAAAAAATGGATCCACTTGCTGATAGTGGATTTAGCCGGAGGCAAACCCTTTCTAGGTCCAGAAGTGAGAACAAAAAGAGCATCAGACTTCCTGAAAGGCTCAACTTCCTGAAAGGCTCAGTGGCGACCAAATAAAACTTCAGAGCCCTGACCACATCCAGAGAATGCAGTGTCCGCTCCTTGGAATTAGCAGGATTAGGACACAATGAAGGCAAGACAATAGCCTCGATTCAAAGACACATTCGTCCGGACTTTCGTAGCTGTCTGTGAAAGTTTGGGTGGGTGTTGGTCTTTTTTTTTTGCTTTTTGCGTTCATTTTTCATTCGTACGAACGTTCGGGAAAATGTGTATATGCGCTTTCGATGAACGGAAGCAAATTGAAACATTTCCGTTAGTTCGGATCATTTTCCAAACAAAATCGGAAGTTTTTTGTTCGTTCAGATAACTTCCGTTGTTGGGATGGGTTTCCGTCTGATTCAGAGAGCTGATTTCCGACGGAGCACCATCCTATAAATCCGTTTCATTTCCGATCCACTTACGGGACCTTTGAGGGCTCGGATTGCTATTGTTGAACATGTTTTGCGGCTATGTGGAGGAGTTTGCGCGCCTTTAGCACCAAGGCATTGCATGTATCAGCATGGCCGAGGCCATAAATTGTATAGCAATGCATACCTGAATGAATACATTTCATTTATGCCTTATAGAAGCATTTTAATGCTGACCTTAATTAGTCCTTAGCATGTAAACATTTATTTTCCCACACATCCATATAATTGCTATATTTTTTTAGACTTATGTCCTTTGTGAATTATATTTGGATTGTTGAACTTGAATCTTAATTTGTTGTAGGAGTTATTGTTTTAGTCGGTTACCTTTGCTTTGTGTAATTATTTTATATTTGGTTGCAGGAACCGCAAGATGTGCCACTCACACAACATACAAGCAGTCTTTGGTCCAGCTATGCGATTCCTCAGTGTTCTTGCAGGGCATCCAGGGTCGTCCCATGATGCTTATATATTGCAGAGCTCTGGCTTATTTCGTCAGTTTAGGTCAGGAGAATTATCTGGTGGATGGCTCCTGGGTAAGTTTGCTCACATTCCATCAATCCATTTTCACTGTATGGCAATGAATATAGTTGATGACTCATGACTTAACCTATTGCTGTTTTTAGCCCTTGATGACATGTTAAACAATATCGTAGCTTAGAATGTGTATTTTATGTTATTATTTTTAAATTCTTTCAGGGTATTCTGGATATCCACTCCTGCCCTTGCTCCTGATGCCAGTTCTCTAATTGGGCACTATGCAAAACTCGGCCCACAGTGGCGAGGGCCCTCTGGCTTTTGAAGTCCAGAATTAGGTGTTTGGACCATATGGGGGGGGGGCACTGCAGTATGACCCCAACAAGTTTTTTAACAGGGACCACATGTGCCAGAGTGGCACAACTGAGTGTCAGGGTCCTTCAGTTCGTGGGCGAGATGCAGGAGCTGCGCAACTCGTTGGGGACCACAGATGAAGAATAATGTTCTGTGGCCTGCCATTGCTATGTATTTTGTTTTTTATAGTTGTAAAAATTAGACATTTTCTACATTTTTAAAAATTTTATATTTTATGATGGAATCCAAAAAAAAATGTTAGTGTCATTTCTTTTACAATGATTTTTATTGTTTATAGAAAAGCGGTAGTAGACAATACAAAATTTGGGTAAAGACATTCTGTGGACTTCATCAGCAACAGCAAATACAAATAAAATGACAAAACCAGCATTTATAAAAAGTTCACATTACATAGTCCAAGGAGAAAAAGAGTGCAAAATGTAAAAAGTTAAAAATAAACATAAGGTAACAAGTGGTTATTGTAAGAAGCAGTTATCATTTTGTCGATAACGAGGCATAACCTCTAACTATATATATGCCATTACACGAGAGCCGAACAGTAAGAACAAAAGAAGGGGTGAAGGTAAGGAGAACCCACTGACACAAAAGAGAGGGAAAAGGGAAGAGAAGGGAGTGATCAAGGGGTGTTATATTAGGAAGAAAGAGAGGGGGGGAGGATAATAGGGAGGGGGGGGGGGAGGGGAGGACCCAACCAACAGTTCCCGCCTATATCATGGTTCCTAGACGTCCCCAACTTTTCTACTCACTCCAATGAAGTCTATCCATGGGGACCATATTTCACTAAAGCGATCAAAGTCGTCATGGGCTATTGCCGTCAGTTTTTCCATTAACATAATATCAGAAATTTTAGTAATCACCATCTGCCAGGGTAAGTGTCCACTCCTCCAATTCCTGGCTATTATTAGTCTTGCTGCTGAGAAAATATGTAAAGCTAATTTCCATTGGATAAATCTAAAATTATTTGTCTTATAAGAGAGGAGAGCTTCCCATGCGCTAGGGGAGTAAGTGCCTGTAAAGAGCGTAGACAGGAGGTTGTATACATCGCTCCACAACTTGTAGGCATGAGGACAGTTCCACCATATGTGATGCATAGTCCCTTCCTCTTGACATCCCCTATAGCACATGGGAGAGGTATTTACATCAAACTTGTGTATTCTAGCAGGGGTGAGGTACCATCTAAACAGGACCTTGAATGAGTTCTCCTGAATGAGCGTGTTGTAGGACACCTTTCCTGCTGATTTCCATATGTTTGGCCAGGTTTGCTCATCCCCTATTTTCCCCAAATCGTCTTCCCACCTAGTTTTATATAAGTGTGAGTTTGTTCCTTCCGGTTTGACCAGGGATGCGTAGAGTTTTGAAATTGCTCCTCTCGCCAGTGGGTCATACAGGCATCTCTGTTCAAAGTCCGAAGGTTTACTAAAGTGATCTAGGTCCCGAATCAGTGATTTGACAAAGTGATCCAATTGTAGTGTAAATTTTTCAGCAGGGGGCGCTATGATTCTATTGGTTAGTGAGAATGGGGATTCCCCTGTTAGTGTCATTTCATTTACAAAATACATTAACACAAAACTAATGGGCCCAGAAATATTTAAAGATGAATATTCACATGACCGAGAAGGGATTTGGGTGAGCTTTAAGGGTCCAAAAGGGAAGATGGAGGATAGTGCTAAGTGATTTAGGATTTAACATTGTAGTCGAAGTGAGGGTGGCAAATATGTAGGCGAGCACTTTAATGAGTTAAGTTTGTAGTGCGCAGGCGCAAGATCGTAAGGATTTCCGTCTGGACGAATATTTATTGAAAAAGGGAAACAGAATCGAACGGGAAACGTAAAGGATTCGTTGGATTCGTTGGAGGATACGATGGGAAAAGGGCAAAAACGAAAGCCTACGTTGTAACATGTGAAAATGAAACAGAAAAGTCACGCTGGAAAATGACATCCTCGTATGCGTAATCTGCCGTACGAACGGACGGACACTTTACAGAAGGTTTTCAATGCATGCACAGAACCGCTCGCACACTCATACAAGAACGGAAACATTTCACCAAAAAAACAGATCGGCACTAAAACGGAAGTTTTTTTTTGTCTCTCTGAATCGAGCCTAATGTCCTGATTAAGATAAAAGGCAGACACAACCTTTGGCAGGAAGTGCAGCGTGAGCCAGAACACCACCTTATCCTGATGTCTCTCAAAATAAGGAGGTTTGATGGAAAGTGCCGCTAGCTCAGAAACTCGCCTTACAGAAGTGATAACCACCAGAAAGGCTACGTTAAGAGTCAGAATAGACAAGGTAGCTTCACGGATAGGCTCAAGGGGAGGCCCTTGCAGAGCAGACAACACCAGATTCAAATCCCAGACTGGTAGAAAAGGCTTTCGGGAGGACGCACATGAGAAACACCATGAAAAAAGGTTTTAACCAACCGGTGATTGGCAAAAGATCTTTGGAAAAAAATTGCCAGAGCTGAAACATGGCCTTTTAGGGTACTAAGTTGAAGGCCCTGATCCAAACCATGTTGCAAGAATTCCAGAATCCTGGGAATACAAAACATCCGACAGGGAAGAGACTTGGACTCACACCAGGCAATGTAAGCATGTCATACCCTTTAATAGATAAAGGACGAGGACTTCTTCCTAGCCCGAATCATGGTATCAACAACAGAAGCAGGCAACCCCTTTTCCATCAATATGGATGTTTCAGCAGCCAAGCCGTTAAAGCCAGAGTTTGTAAATTGAAATGGCGTAGCTGCCCCTGGGTGAGAAGATCCGTGGTAACCGTTTCCCAGCACAGAGGCAGGAAGGACCTGCCCTCGAGAAGGATCCTTGAGTCCAGCCACCACGAGAGAGACTGTCCGGCCAGGGGAGACAGAACAAATTCCTGATCCAGGGACACAGGGTCCCTATCCCAAACTGACAAGAGGTGCAACTGAAGAGGTCTCATGTGAAACTGAGCAAAGGGGAGTGCCTCGAAGCAGGACACCATCAGGCCCACCAACTGCATCACCTGATGGATGGAGGGATGAGGACACGACAGCAGAGCCCGAGCCTGCAGCTGAAGACCCTCCACCTTCTGCTGAGGAAGGAACACCTTGACCTGAGAGGTATGCCCAGAAAGGTCCTCACCAATGACGGGGACAGAGAAGACTTGGAATAGTTGATCACCCAGCCGAAAGACTCCAGAGTGGATGTCACCATTTGAGTGTCCCGCTCGGCCTGAGGAAAAGACTCGGCCACAATCAGGATGTCGTCCAGGTAAGGAATGATGCGGATGCCCTGGTTCCTTAGCCGAGCCATCACTCCCGCCAGCACCTTGGTGAACACCCGAGGTGCCGAGGAGATACTGAAGGGTAGAGCCACAAACTGGTAATGCTGATCCTGCAGCTCGAACCTTAGAAATCTCTGATGACCTGGGAAGATAGGCACATGAAGGTAAGCATCCTTGATGTCCACAGTGGTCATGAAGTCGCCCGGGTGAAGGGTACTGACAGCAGAGTGCAGCGTCTCCATGCGAAAATGCTTGAATCTGACAAATTTGTTGAGGCCCTTCAGATCCAGAATGGGCCTCAGAGAGCCGTCCTTTTTGGGGGCCGTGAAAAGATTGGAATAGTACCCCTGACCTCTTTCTTGATGAGGCACCAAACAAATGACTCCGGACTCTAACAGGCAATGAACCGCCAGAAGCAACCCCTGAGCGGACAGGGGGTTTAAAGACATCCAGGACCTGATAAATCTTGGGGGGGGGCCAGGCTGCAAACTCTATCCTGTAACCGGAGGACACTACCTCCTGAATCCACCGGTCTGAGACATGAAGCCTCCAGACGTGAGCAAAGAGCCGAAGCCGTCCCCCCACCCGGATGGGTGAGGGCGCCCCTTCATGCCTGAGGGGGCTTGGGAGAGGGTTTTGGCTTAGGATTCCAGGAGAGACCGGGACGACCGGGAGGGCAGAGGACCCCGAAAGGGCCGAGACTGCCTCCTACGCTGCGGTAGCCTCCCATCCTTGGCTAGAACATCAAGACATTCCCCAAACAGCCGCAGCCCCACGAAGGGGAGGCCAGTGAGAGCTTTCTTAGCCGCAGCGTCAGCTGCCCACTGGTGCAACCAGACAGAGCGGCGTATAGCCACCAAAAGCGCAGAGGTCCTTCCACACATCCGCACAGCATCATCCATAGCAGTAAGGATAAAGGCCACAAAATCAGTTCAAAGTAAGAGAGTCCTATATTCCTCCCCCACACTACCAGCTGTTGTGCCATCAATGAGACACTTAAGCAGTTTCTTAAGGGCAATAGCAGTAATGGTGGCAGCACATACAGGGCGCAAGCCAGCCCCCACACTGGTAAAAGCATGGCAGGCCACGTGATCCATGCACCGGTCCTCTCCGTCTCTCAGAGTGGTAGTGTCAGGGGAAGGCATGACCGAAGTATTGGATAAGCCTAGCACGGAAGCGTCCACTTCAGGGGGAAATGACCACCTCTTAACAAGATCAACGGGAAAGGGATACTTTTTATCCAAACCCTTGGGCACCGCAGGCAAATTGTTAGGACGTTCCCATTCTTAAAGCACCAAGGTGGTAAAATGTTCCTGCTCAGGGAACTCTAGACGCTGTTTACCAGGGCGAAAAAGCTCCCCCTGCTTTCTTTTAGCTACCTCAGGGGCAGCAATGTGCAAAATTTCAAAAATATGTAACAGCAGATTATCAGTGTCCTCAGGGTACCATGATTCCTCTCCGGACGCAGACCCAAGGTCACTATCGCAACCCTCCTACTGGTTCCCAGAGGAGTCAGAATTCTCGGAGAGCTCCCCCATCTCAAGGGGGTGACAGTCACCAAGCTCATCAATCCCCACATACATCTCAGTAAGGGGAGCAGGCCTGGGGTCCAGGTGTCTCTTCTTGCCAGAGGCCTTCCTAGGAGCATTCCTGGCAAGCTGCTTTTCAATGTTAGCCACCCGCAGAGCCAAATCAGAATGTGACTCCCTGCCAACATTCCCCTCACTGGGGCCCAATTGCAGGAGCAGGGAAGTAGGTGAAGCCGAGTGAGGCGCAGAGCTGGGAAGTGAAGCAGGCAAACCAGCTTGAAGCGCAAGGACACTTTCAGCCCACGGCACGCACACCGTGACACTGTTACTCACAGGGTATACCCCACACACGGAACACAGCCGTGCTTGCTCCGAAGGGCCCCCAAGCGCGCTATCCCCAGAAGCCTCCATATGGTGATTAGCACAGGCGCAATAGGCCAGCAGTGGGTACAGGCTTAAGACAGAAGCCACCCGGGATGCCCCCAGAGGTTAATAAAGGGGGGATGAGGGGGAGAAAAGGAGTGGCGCTGGGAGAAACCACAACTCAGTGGTATCCCGCCTGAAAGACATAAGTAAAATCACACATAAGCATCCCACAGCAAAATACCCCAATGCAATTAAAAACCCCCCAAGGGGGACTCACGGACCAAAGACACCGCTGGGTCACACAGGCACAGACCGCTGAATAAGGCAACCCGCCGGAGGAAGCATCGCTGCAGCCAGGAAGGGAGAAATCCAGACGTGCAGCTCTTCCAAAATGGCGCCGGCAGAGGTACCACAGAGGAAACTGCGCTCACGTGACCCGGTTGGCGCCATGACAAAGCAAAATCACCTCAGGTTATAGTGCCCACAGCCGCGGAACTCAGTACAAAGCGGCGAGGTGGCTAAAAACATCAGAAAACACGCCAAAAATCGTAAAAACACCACAGATATGACTACTCGCCGCTACCACCCACCCCCTCCCCCTTTTCCTACTTGGTTGGGGGGGGAGAGAGAGAGACAAGAAAGCAGCGGCATGCAGCCATGGTCAGGGAGGGGGGGCGGGGGGGCCCAAAGGAAAATGAGGGGACACAGTCCCCAAACTACTTACCCCCTCAGAAGCTAGGACAGAAACTGCATCCCTAATAGGCTCACCATAAAGCCTATGGCCGGCTACCCTTTGTGTTACAGGGTCTGTGGCTGTGCTCCAGGAGCACTTGACCCTAGTGCTCTTCTACCTTCACCCGATCTGTCAGCCAAGGCTGGGAGGCAGTGGGGGTCCAGAAACCGATGGAAATATACTTACAGGGCCGCAGGCTTGGTTGCCCCACTCACCTGCGCAAGGGAGAGAGCCATCTTCTAACTTCGCAGTCCACTGCAGAGGAAACACTGGGGAACTCTATGGTTAAGCCCATTTTTATAGGGAGCCGGGACAAGCCACAGCTTTTCTGCAGTACCACTGCGCCACCTTGTGGCGAAATAACCCAACTGTTATGAATACCAAAGTGGGTCGTGCCATGCAATAAAGAAAAAGTAAGTGTGTAAGGGGGCACATGCTAGAGCCGGGCCGTCCGCTCCCTTCCTCAAGTACTACATTTGGCAGGTTGAGTCTTAGTCTGTGGGAGGATGGCTACCTATTCCATCTTATAAAGATAGCAGCTATTTCCAGGATGGTCTGCATGATTGGTCCTGTGATCAGACACTATAATGTTTCTCAGGCATCAGAGACAGACATACTCAGAGACGGTAGCGATTTGCTCTGGGTGCCTAGTTCAGTTGGCAGATGGAGAGGTTCTGGTGTGTGGGGCGTGCTTCACTGCTACTGTATGTTGCACATCCTCTCCAACGACATCAATATGACCATGTAACTCTTTAAGGGGGATCGAGCTAACAGTGCTGTGGCTCCTTTAAAGTACATTTTCAGTCAAAGCATAAAAAAAGCTATACTCACCTTTTCTCCCAGCTCTTAGTCCAGGGCTGCAGCGATCCCTTAAAGGTTTCACCCAGGTCCCTCAATGCAGCAGCACCTCGGGCAGGGGTTCTCTTCCTCCGATGTGGCAATGCCCCTGCCATCAGTCATGGTGAGCTACCACACCCCCTATATTCACTGCAATAGAGAGGGCCTGACAGCACACCTTGACTGATGGCAGGGCAGTTGCCACATCAGAGGGAGACAGGAAGAGAAGCTCAACGATAGAGCAGCACTGTGCAAGGCATCGCTGCAGCTTAGGACCTGGATGAAGCCTTTCAGGCTTCACTGATCCGCAAGTTCATGTCTGTCCTCCCTGGAAGGCTCTGTAATTGATTTGGAATCTGAACTTTCCCCTTTCCGTGGTACAGGAGCCACCCTTTGAGCCTCTGGCTGAGACTTCCTTGTTCCTCCTGATCCTGGTATCATTCCGCTTGGCCATTACTTCAGTTCGAAGGGTGTCAGAGCTTGTGGCCTTGTCAAATTAGCTGCCCTTCATGTCCTTTCAGATGGACAAGATCTTCCTGCTGAATGTGGCTTAGGTTTTGCACCTGAGGACTTTCCTCTGCCAACCTATTTTCCAAATCGGGATTATCCGACGGAACAGATTCAGCACTCCCTCTATCTGGTGCATGCCCTGTAGTACTTTCTTGCAGCTACAGAGTCTCTGCATAAAACTCATGCTTTGTTTGTGGTTCTGGCTTGACCCAAAAGGAGGTTTGTGCTGCCAAACTACGCTGGATTAGCTAAGCTGTTTCTCAGGCCTATTCTGCCAGGGTTAAGGATTCCCATTTACATGTGACACATCTTTTTACTGGAGCTGTGAGTGTCTCCTGGGCCTTCAAGCACCAGACTTCAGTAGATCAAATGAGGGTTGCCACCTGGTCATCTGTCCACACTTCCATCTACAAAGTAGACATGCGATCATCCGCAGATGCAATGTTTGGAAGAAATGTGCTTAGAAGTTCGTGCAGTTCCTGGCCGTTGTTTGACCTGTTCGCTTTCTTTGCTATGCTGTAGTTGGCACTTGTTGCACAGTCGTGCATGGTTCATGGGATTCACTTCTTAAGTTCTCCCCCTTTAGGACTGCTTTGAATGTCCTGATTGTCAGTGAACAGTCTTTGAATGGACAACTTGACAGGGAAATGTAAAATGGTTTTCCTTTAGTTGTCCATCCAGGGACATTGCAACCACCCAAGTTTGTTGCAACTGTGTTGGTTACTGTTGCCTTTGACAAAACTGAATTGGACCATTGAGGTTCTCCAGCCTAGTTGTTGTAGTTATTCGATCATTCCCAGAGACCCAGTCTCGACTGCTTTGTACTGGGGCTACTCTATACCAGGCTCTTGCCGATGGGAGTAGTCACAGATTTAGCTCTAGTCCCAGCCTACTGGCTACAAGCAATACCTAATTATCAGTGATCAGTGTTCCTAGATGGACAACTAAAGGAAAACCTTTTTACAGGTAAGTACAAAAATTGAATTTCGGCCACAGTGCAATCAACAAGGGTGATTGATTTTTCTTGAACTTACCTGCATGAGTAGACCTGCATACTGTAGTGTTCCCTTCCACTGGGAATAGCTGGACTAGGTGTGAGATGATGTTTAGCCCAAGATACGTTTTACATCCTAATTTAATCTATTGGTAAGTGGAAATAATCCTAGTGTAGCCTGTGTTCCCAACAAAACATTGCAATAATAGGATTTTGTGATAAGTACACACTAAGAATAGTGCACCTCCTGAAAAAGTCATAGCAGTCTTTTGATGAAGGGACTGATGGTACACAGGGGCCTGCAACTGTCACCCAAGCTTACATATGTTTTAAAAATAGGCTCTTTTGGCAGTGCAATAAGATACATTGTCTACATTCACCTTTTTTTCTGAACAAGGAGACACATCTAAAATTGGTCTTTTAAAGCTTTTGCTTTTTCTTTCTGCTAAGTTTCAACAACAAAATGTTTTTAAACAGGATAAGATCTGGTTATTGCTCTACATGCTGAAAGAGGGGGAGGAAAGGAATATATTAATATTATATTACTCAGGACATATAAAAACAGACATTGGGTGTGAAAAAAATCTCTATCTGTCCAGTATAAACCTGGCCAGAGCTTGCTGCCATTATGCCAGTTACTAAAGAAGGGGATAAGTTTCAAAACTATGACATCCCCTCCCTTCAGATGCTGTCACACTTTAAAAATAAACCTTGCTGTTTGTAAGGTTAAACCTGGTTCTACACTAGGTGGCAGGTTGCTGGGAAATAGTTTTTTGAGATCAGAAGTTACTTGACAATGGCCAGACTAAGGGCGCTGGATTTTCTGTCTTTTGATCTGAACGCACTTTCTTTGTTTGCTTACACTACCTGCCAAATGAAGAGTGCCAGACTTTAGCGGGAACTTCAGCCGATTCAGCATGATTCTGCCAATGCAGCTCCAAGGAAGGTGAAGTCTGAATTATAAATGTACATTTCCCAGAACCCTGACACATCCAAACACATCCAGCTACAAGCAAACATCACATCTGTCAGGAGAGCAGTGATTTTCCAGATAATGTACAAGAATGCCAAATCCATCAGCCTGCTTCTGTGAACCCAAAATCTTATTATTATTACTAGCCAAATTTACCCCAAATATGTAATTGTTGGACTGTTAAAGAGGAACAACACACAGGAATGTCACTTTCCTGTGTGTTGTTCCTCTGTGCAGATTGGGATGCCCTGCTGTATGTATCCCCTCAGAACACCCATATACTTACCTTCCTTCTGCTCCCACAGCGAAGACTCGGGCATGAGTGAGTATGCTGATTAGCTGCGCTGCACACTCGCTATCACTCGCCCCTCCTTGGTGCCACTGTCGGCGAAGCCGTCTGGATGGATAAGCTCCCAAGCCGCGCTGAAGGAGGCAGAGTGTGCCGTCAGCCGCATTCCCCGCTCACCTTGCACACGTGGCATGCCTGCGCCGCTTATTCAGAAAGGCTGGGCAGGGGCGAGTGCACAGCTAGAGGTGAGCGGGGATGTGGACTTAGCACAGAGACACAGCGAGGGCACTGGGCAAGTGAGTGAATCTGGGCATCTGGGGGGTTGCACACTGTGGGGCATCCCAAATCAGGAAGCCCCAAGGACAGGAACTCTGATGACTCAGGAGTTTGACTCCAGGCCCTCCAAAGTTCCTCTTTAAATCTCTTTTAAATTCCTCCAATAGCTCTAAAGCTTCCAAAAAAACTAAAAGATCTTGATGAATTGGCCATCAAGTAAAAACATAGACTCGGCCATGGTTATACAGTTTGGTCTGAAAATATGTGGCCATAAAGTTATTATTCATATTAACTTTGACCCCTAAAATGTTCTCCGGGAGGAGTTGAGAAAATGCCAGTAACTACGGCCCAGTTAGCTTAGCATCTGTAGAGGTGAGGTGAAAGCTCTCTTATAATAAACAATTACGTTCCCTTCAAAAAATTGCACCCAAACAGCATGGCTTCACAGAGGGCAGATCATATAAGATTAATCATATTGATTTCTTTGATTATGCCACTAAAGTGTTAAATTAAGCTGACCACTTTTTGGTCCTCAAAGTGGGACAGTTTAAACCAGTTTGTGGATGATGGGCGTGTTATGGTTGGGAAGTGGTTTAGCGTGTGTCTTAATTACTGGTTTCATGCTCTAGGAGTATTTGGTCCATAAAAGCTGTTAGTGTATGCTCAGAAGTCCATGCATTCCACTACCACCATTTAACCAAAGAGTCAGAGCAGTTGTAAACAACCCAGACATCCAGCATTCTGCATTTGGGTGGACAATCGTTCCGATATCAGTAAAGTGGGACATTTAGGTGTTTTCCAGAGTTTTCGGAGGGACAATGGGCCTTAAAGTGGGACTGTCCCACCAAAGTTGAACATCTGGTCATTTTTTTTTTTTTTTAACAATAAATCTTTATTGAGGTAAAGAGGGTAGCAAGGCAATCAAATACAGAGCTCATTTTCATACAGCAGACAAATCCAAAATGCAGATTACACAAGCTAGAACAAAGAGCGAATTGCATCCTCCTGTCCGATGCCTATATTAAGCCCTGCCGTTCCTCTCCACCAACTTTTTGTTAAAGGAATGAAGGGAGAAAAGGGAGCTAAGGGTCAAGACATTGAGGTTTTCACAGAGGGGGGGGGAGAAAAAAAAAGAAAAAAAGGAAGGGGGAGGAGGGGGAAAGGGGGGTGGCGAGAGAGGACGTATAGCAAGGGAGGGAGGGGGAAAGCCCCCCCCGGGCCGCCCGACGCCCCGCCCAAACCCACACCCCACCGTTCGGACCCAGCACCTCTCGCCGTCATCTGCCCATCAACCCCGCTCCATGCGGTCATGATACGTTCAAAAGTTTTTGCCTTCAGCGGATTCTACGAACATGACCCACGGCAGCCACCGGTACCTATGTTTTTCCTCCGAGCCTCTGAGAAGGGCTGTCAAGTCCTCCTTGCGTCTAATATCTTCCACCCTACGGATCCAAGAGCCGATGGGAGGAGCAGAGGGGGACCTCCAGTGGGCCGGTATACACGCCCTGGCTGCATTCACCAGGTGAATAGCTAGTGACTTTAACATCTGGTCATTTTATGTTAAATGAAGGTGGTGCTGTGGATATTCGCAGAATTTTTGACACAGTTTTAAGGAAATCATATATAAGTTATTGAAAATTGGAACTCTTTATTATTATTATTACGCTTGATCCTGGGATATATACAGCTGACTGAAGATAGGTATAGGTTGTTGTTAATGGTGTTCAATCTGAAGAAAAGTGAGTAACAAGTGGTGTACCACAATGCTCTGTCCTGGGTCCTATTCTTTCAATATGTTTTAAGTGACATAGGAGAAGGTTTGGTAGGTAACATTTACCTGTTTATCAATAAAACAAACGTGTAATATGGTGGATAGTCTTGGAGATGTCTGGAAAATGATTTGGCCTTATTGGATAAATGTTCAAAACAGTGAAAACTGGAGTTCAATGTGGTAGGAGGGTAGAAGTAATCTCCCTTCTCAAGGGGCAGTATAAGAAGCCAATGCCGCGCTGGGCATGGCCTCAGAATGGTATGCTCCCATTGAGATCAATAGGTGCCTACATGGAGGTTCCTTGTTTACACAGGCGCCCATTGATCTCAATGGGAGTATACTACACAGAGAACAAGGTAAGTGGGGTGTCTCTTGCCCAAGGGCACCCCTGATCTGAGGTCTGACAGGGGCACAACTTGGAGGAAAGAAGGGAAAGGGTAACATGAAAGTGTTTCTTAAAAAGAAACGTTATAATAGAACAAGGCGGCAGAATCTAAAGCTAGTTGGAGGCAAGATCAGGAGCAATGTCAAAATATATTATATTTCTTAAAAGAGTAGTAGATGCTTGGAACCCTTACATAAAGAGTACATACAAACCTAAGGACAGACTAGATGGAACATGTTATCCTCTTTTGCCGTCAGCCTTCTGTGTTTCTAATGTCTACAGTCAAGAAAAGGCTTTAAGGGTAATTCCACTTTCAATGGCATTTTAAAAAGTGTCCATTATTGGGTGCCAAAATTATGTCTTCAACATGCTGAGCATATCTGTAAATTATTTATGATATAGCCTGCTTCTTCATGACTGGAAGTCAGGAAACATGCTGTCAGTCAGTACTTCTGCTGTCAGCCAAGTTTTGCCTATTGGGAACCTCAATATTAAAAGCTGAATACTCCATTGGCAGTCACAGACAGATAATGGCCCTTTTGTCCCCCAATCAGCACCTATCCCATCTGCTGTAGTGATTGAGTAAAAAAAATCACTCCGATTCCACAGCCACTGATTGGTCACTGCCACTGTGAATACAGGACAGGCCCAGGTAGGGGCAGAGGGCTCATATCATGGACCAGATAAGTATATTTTTTAATTATTTGGGATCATTAGGGTTCACTTGGGGTTTAGCTGTAGTTAGGATTTAAAATATATTTTTCCATATAGTTTAAAATGACCGCCCTAAAACTTGCTGATCCCTGTTTAGTACTGTATCTTGTTACATTTTGCCAGAATTTGCTCTTTGTCTGCCGCATACTTCTTTAAATGTTCTCTCCTTAAACTGCTTAGTTTTTAAATCTAGCCTATTGCTATGTAAATGAGATTCAGCCACACGGTCCTTGCCGTTCTGCTCTCGCTAGCTCTCGTTCTCTTGAATGATGTTTTTGGAACCAGTCCCTTGCTTCCTGTAACTGTTACATGCTCCAGTTAAGTTTGTACAGACTTCTCATTTTCTTCTTACAGGTTTCCTAAACTCTAATTCCATCTCCCCTGCTGAGCCTATCCTCCCTTTTCAGTCCCCCTGAACAACAAAGTTTGCTAGCCTGTTCCAGGCTGCGTTCAGTTAGCTCTGAACCGCTAAAAGTGGCTGCGGAACACAAATATCTAGCGCCTTGATATTCTGCTAATCGCTTTAATAAAGTACTTGCCCTGCATGAGCACTTCTGGTATGTAAGCACACATGCAACACAGCACTGGTATTATTTTCCAAGAATACTTATATTCCGACCAATATAACCCATTAAAGAGGGCGTCCAGCAGGGGTAATGAACTGGCATGATATGCACCACAGACCCCTCTTGGTATCTCTAGCACCCTCTTGGTGGTATGTATGAGCTGCCAGTACCTAAAACAATGTTAAAAACACACAAAACACACAATGTTAAAAAACACAAATGGATGAATGCACAGAAATGCACATAAGTAATTCTCACCACCTAGTGGAGCCGTCTTTAACTCATGGCACTTATTTTGCTTGGGTAAGGTTAAAATGGCAGCAGAATTGGGTTGGCTGAGTACCACCTGATAGGACCATAAGTACCACCAATAGAGCAAAGTTAGGTAAAGTAATGCCCTTTAATTCAGAAGGAACTCATTCTGGGTAGTGATTGCATACTAGCTTATCTTTTTTTGGAGCGTGCCAAGGTGACCATTTGTTGTATTTCCCTATTTCAGCAGTTCCTGGTTTTAAAGCCATATGCAACGTTCTAATTAGACCAGAGGCCTCCTTTATTGTGAAATCACAGTAAGCAAAAGCCATGTTTGCCTAAGGAAATTTTTCCAGCAATCAAGGAGGAATGTGGATGCTCGTGCTAATGATCCCAAAGCCGTTAATGTGGTTTCTCCACTTAAATTGATTCATGAATTTTGAAGAGAACATTACCTAATGAATTTTCTTTGAATAGAAAGCAATTAAAAGGACAAATCAGACTGATTAACCCCACCGCCAACCTACCGCCACGGCACGACGCAGGGCTTGAAATGCTATCATAGGGAAAAACTGGAGCAGATTTGCTATTGGCTTGCCCTCTGCTAATCCATGTAAATTAATGAACAAAAAAGTTAATTTCTTTGGTGACCTTCTTCTGGTATCACCTGGATTATGCTTATGTTTCATTTGCTTAATGTTACAATATTAAAAGACTAAACATATTTTTCTCCCTAGCAAAGAGATTATCATTCCCTACAGTCGCAGTTCATTTCTGCACTTGCTTAACCCACACGACAAAGTGCTCCCTGCCCCTCCAGGCAGAGTCATGTAACTATGAAGGCACACAAGTTCAATGACAATTAAATTAAAAAAATACCCTGTTTCACTGAAAATTAGCATCCTGATTCAAAGCCTGCTTGTGAATGCTCGTTTTTTGCGGGAACTGGGAAATTGCGAACGTCGCATTCTGAGAACAGTTCGTTCCTGCGTAATGGTCCTACTGGCTTTCCGTACACATACAATTTAGCTGTGCATTTATGTTATTTGCAGCTGAAGTAGTCTCGGAAGCCTAGTTTTGACCTGTTTTCAGAAGTAACTTGTTGTGAATCCCATTGTTCTCGGTGTGCCGTGTCCTTCGATGGCTTTCTGGCGTAGGTCTTTTTTTGTTTTTACCAGCTATTTTAATGCGCTTCCCCCTGTCTCCTGCCAGTGTACCCATGGTAGTCTGCATGTCCTTGCACATACTTACCTGTGTCCCCTTGCTGGCATCTAGGGCATCCCATGTAGTCTGCATGTCCTTGGACACACTTCTCCCTCCTGCTGGCGTCTAGGGCATCCAATGTAGTCTGCATGTCCTTGCTTATACTTACCTTCGTTCCCCCTGCTGGCATTTAGGGCATCCCATGTAGTCTTCATGCCTTTGCACATACCATTGTTCCTTGGTTCCCATGTTGTCTGCTTCTGCCGACTGTTACTCACCTCATGCTTCAGCCACCTTCTGTTTTTGTGTTCTGTTTTACACTGCTGTTTGTTTGATTTGTGTCTGCTTTATGTAGTTGCATAGAAAACATGCCACCACACAGCATATACCTATATTATTTATTAAACACATTTTTTTTTTGGTATTAACTTTTTAGTTTTAATTTATTTACATTAAAAAATAAATTAACTATATAGTTTTTATTTCCTGCGACCGACGTGGCACCTACAAAAATAAACATTACATGCTTGTTCACAGGTGTACCTGAATTAGAATTAAAGGGGATATGTTGTTTATGTAATGCTTGGGTATTGTTCGGCTTCAATGCCTTCACACCCACCTAATTCTTGCGCTGCTTCTGTCTCAGGTGGCCTCATTGTTGCATACCCACCCTCTGATGAATCTGTAGGAACAGAGAAGCACAACACACCAGCACTTAACATGTTATTAGACTTTACATGCAGCACAACCCTCCTCTTCAGCGTGCTCCATGGCTGGTGGTGGTGCTGCTTCAGAGGAGGAAGAGGACATTGGCAGGGTTCGGGGCCTCCATCTTACACCCACGCCCTGTCTTCTTGGCCCTACTGGTTGGACCCCTTGCCTCTGGGTGGGCTTGATCCGCAGCAAGCACTCGCCAGCTACAAAAAAGTTAATAATTTTGTAAAACATGTAACTCATTACCCTGATAGCTCACTTTCTCTGTTGTACATCCACTTACCTGAGAAGTTCTGCCTGTAGAACCTCTGCACCCAGGGCCACTTTCGCCGTTTGAGGTCCGACCAGTGCTGCATTATTTGGGTCCTCTTTTCATGTGTGTTGGGTTTGAAGTCGTACAGTTCTATAAATATCTGCAAACAACAAACAGATGTGCATTGTTAACCTATGTCCTCTGTTTGAGTCTCCTTAAGCACTCAAGCCTCATATAAGCTAGTATATGCCAATGCTAACTAATCCATCTCTTCCATCCCACAGTAGTAGCGGATTGCAAGCACTTAGGCCAAACGGCGTGCCTAACTCTCCACTCTGCTACTACTGTAGGATAGGGCTTACTGACCACAGCCAGCAACAAGGCGAGGTCAGCTCTCCCATTCCACAGTAGTAGTGGATTGCATAGAAATGTCAAACATAAATCCCTGTGTCACATTCAAACATGTCATCCATGTGACAGTGGCAGCAAAGTAATGTGGGCCTGTAAATTTGGAAGGCCAGGTCCCTGCCATTACTGTGGCACCATGTGCATTCACTCGTATTTAGCGGCTACTTTGTCATCTGTTTGCACCTTGGCAGGAGTGCAATGTGGCACACATGCATAGGCGGATGGCATGAAAGTGTGACTTACCATCATAATTTCCTCCTGCTACTCACGGGTGAACATTGTGGGTGCCATGTTGGACCTTTGAATGTCGCCTGTATGACGCACACCCCTGCTTGCAGTTGCTGAAAAGAAGCCACAAATAAAAGACGGTCACTAGACTGGCAACAACATATGAACAGTAAAAATAAAGTCAAACAAGGGCCAAATGGGACACAGGAAAGCTGTTTGGGGGGAGGGGAAGCTAGGCTGGCCTAAAGAGAGCAGAGCGGGCAATAAGGAGTAGCAACGTGGACCTAAACATACCAAAACATATACTCCTGAGCAGCTGGGGGAAACAGGGCCACATGTTTACAATCAATGGCGCCCATGACACTTGGCTTATTCTCAATTCGAAAAAAGCCCAACCCCACCATGTTCCAGGTTGCCATGCTGTCAGGAAAAGAGATGTATTTCTCCTACAGGACAGCCATGCCATCAAGAAATTTAGTTATGGCGCGGCTCATTGAACGCTGGGGCATGCCAACTGAAATTGGAGACAGCCATCAATTTGGTCATACCTCCAATTGCATGCCCTTTTCTTGTGGTGGGGGCCAACTATGGCCGCAACTCTGAATAAAGCTTTTCAAGAGAAAGGCGGTTCAGTTGGGTCAATTCAAACACCTGCTGATCGGTCATCTGATCAATATCCTAGCAATTGTGGGTAGTCCTAAGCTCTGGAATGTACATGGTTAACAGCCCTCTGCTGCAGATGCTTATATTCTTCATAGAACTCATCAAGGGGCTCCATCGTAGGTGCGGAGGATGTAGGCTGTATTTACACTAGAAAAAAGAAGCTGTTCAAGTATATCAAGTATAGCAAAAAGATGGTGTAAGTTTGAACCAGAAACTTATGGCTTTCATAGGTCCAAAACCCCACAAATCAGGGCTCAGAATCATGTGCAAGCGCAGGCTAAATCCATAAAATTATGGACGCCTTGAGCCGTATTTATAAGGCAAACACTCAGTTTAGGGTACGCATACCTTAATTTCCCGCAAAAAGGACAAATCACTCGACAGAAACCAAACATGTTATTAGACTTTACATGCAGCACAACCTGTGTTTTTTTGTGTATTGGCCTACCGGAGTGTGCAGGAGATGTGGGCGACTCCAAGCCCAACAGACCCTCCTCTTCAGCGTGCTCCATGGCTGGTGGTGGTGCTGCTTCAGAGGAGGAAGAGGACATTGGCAGGGTTCGGGGCCTCCATCTTACACCCACGCCCTGTCTTCTTGGCCCTACTGGTTGGACCCCTCGCCTCTGGGTGGGCTTGATCCGCAGCAAGCACTCGCCAGCTACAAAAAAGTTAATAATTTTGTAAAACATGTAACTCATTACCCTGATAGCTCACCTTCTCTGTTGTACATCCACTTACCTGAGAAGTTCTGCCTGTAGAACCTCTGCACCCAGGGCCACTTTCGCCGTTTGAGGTCCGACCAGTGCTGCATTATTTGGGTCCTCTTTTCATGTGTGTTGGGTTTGAAGTCGTACAGTTCTATAAATATCTGCAAACAACAAACAGATGTGCATTGTTAACCTATGTCCTCTGTTTGAGTCTCCTTAAGCACTCAAGCCTCATATAAGCTAGTATATGCCAATGCTAACTGATCCATCTCTTCCATCCCACAGTAGTAGCGGATTGCAAGCACTTAGGCCAAACGGCGTGCCTAACTCTCCACTCTGCTACTACTGTAGGATAGGGCTTACTGACCACAGCCAGCAACAAGGCGAGGTCAGCTCTCCCATTCCACAGTAGTAGTGGATTGCATAGAAATGTCAAACATAAATTCCTGTGTCACATTCAAACATGTCATCCATGTGACAGTGGCAGCAAAGTACTGTGGGCCTGTAAATTTGGAAGGCCAGGTCCCTGCCATTACTGTGGCACCATGTGCATTCACTCGTATTTAGCGGCTACTTTGTCATCTGTTTGCACCTTGGCAGGAGTGCAATGTGGCACACAGGCATAGGCGGATGGCATGAAAGTGTGACTTACCATCATAATTTCCTCCTGCTGCTCACGGGTGAACATTGTGGGTGCCATGTTGGACCTTTGAATGTCGCCTGTATGACGCACACCCCTGCTTGCAGTTGCTGAAAAGAAGCCACAAATAAAAGACGGTCACTAGACTGGCAACAACATATGAACAGTAAAAATAAAGTCAAACAAGGGCCAAATGGGACACAGGAAAGCTGTTTGGGGGGAGGGGAAGCTAGGCTGGCCTAAAGAGAGCAGAGCGGGCAATAAGGAGTAGCAACGTGGACCTAAACATACCAAAACATATACTCCTGAGCAGCTGGGGGAAACAGGGCCACATGTTTACAATCAATGGCGCCCATGACACTTGGCTTATTCTCAATTCGAAAAAAAGCCCAACCTCACCATGTTCCAGGCTGCCATGCTGTCAGGAAAAGAGATGTATTTCTCCTACAGGACAGCCATGCCATCAAGAAATTTAGTTATGGCGCGGCTCATTGAACGCTGGGGCATGCCAACTGAAATTGGAGACAGCCATCAATTTGGTCATACCTCCAATTGCATGCCCTTTTCTTGTGGTGGGGGCCAACTATGGCCGCAACTCTGAATAAAGCTTTTCAAGAGAAAGGCGGTTCAGTTGGGTCAATTCAAACACCTGCTGATCGGTCATCTGATCAATATCCTAGCAATTGTGGGTAGTCCTAAGCTCTGGAATGTACATGGTTAACAGCCCCCTGCTGCAGATGCTTATATTCTTCATAGAACTCATCAAGGGGCTCCATCGTAGGTGCGGAGGATGTAGGCTGTATTTACACTAGAAAAAAGAAGCTGTTCAAGTATATCAAGTATAGCAAAAAGATGGTGTAAGTTTGAACCAGAAACGTATGGGTCTAAAACCCCCATAGGTCTAAAACCCCACAAATCAGGACTCAGAATCATGTGCAAGCGCAGGCTAAATCCATAAAATTATGGACGCCTTGAGCCGTATTTATAAGGCAACCACTCAGTTTAGGGTACGCATACCTTAATTTCCCGCAAAAAGGACAACTCCCGCAAAAAGGACAAATCACTCGACAGAGACCAAATACGGTCCTTTGACATCATTCCTGTTGGTGGGAATGCATGCGAGAGAGGCTTTGAATCGGGCCGAATATCTTATATAAATTTTTTGCTCTGGAAAAGGCGGTGGGGCTTATTTTCAGTAGATGACATATTTTTTTTCCGTGAAAAACAAATAGATAGATGGGCAAACAGATAGACAGACAGACAGACAGACAGACAGACAGACAGACAGAGATAGATAGGTGGATAGATAGGCAGAGGGACAGATAGGCTAGTAGATAGAGGGATAGATAGCCACCCCATCCCTCCTCAGCAAGTGTCCCTAATGGGGGGATAGATAGATAGATAGATAGATAGGCAGGCGAACATATAGATAGGCAGAGAGATAGGTAGATAGTTAGAGGGCTACTTAGCCGTCACCATCCCTCCACAGCAATTGTCCCTGGTAGTGGGGGGCAGTAGCAGCCCAACCGTCCCCATCCCTCCAAAGCAAGTGTGCCTGATGAGGGGGAGGCTGCGACAACCAAGCCCCGCCATTACATCTCCACAGCACGTGTCCCTGAGGTGGGGGGGGGGGCAGTAGCAGCAGCAGCCCAGCTGCCCCAATCTGTCCGCAGCAGCAGGCACAAATGAGGCGAAAACAGCACAGCCTCTCCGTCGCTTTGTAACTAGGGCTTATTTTCGGGGATATGGCTTATATTTTAAATCATTTGTAAAAATGCTAAGATACCACACTAGGGCTCATTTTCAGGATACCATGGTATATATACAGATGATTTAAAAACTATATTCGATTTGTCCACCTTGTGCCTTCAAAGTACCTTCAATTCTTCTAGGTACAGTACACTTGCAAACAAACATTATTTTTCCAAACAAATTCAAGAACTAACCAAAGATCTTCTGTGGATATAGGTGTCTTGAAATTCTTTTGTGTTTCCATGTGATTCCAGATAGACTTAATAACATAACTCAGTTCTCACTTCCAGTGAAAGCCCAGTGGGGAAATTTCCTCCACCAATACAATCTCAACCTTTCTTTAAATTAAATTAATTATGTTAAAACCATGCTAATAACAGTTCTTCAGCTTCCATTTCTAATACATTCCCAATCTTATAAGTCATACCTACTGTTTAGCAGATCAGAAATACCCTTTTTAACCTCATTACTCATTGCTAAACACATTAGGCATGAATTAAATTAAAGCCTCTCTGAAGCTTAAAAACAACAACAAAAAGATTCTCCAGGGCAGCCCTTATAGTTATGACCTGACAGCAGGGAAGGTCTCTCTTTAACTTTTCTCTGTTGTTCTGATCAACTGCATGGTGCTCACCTGCTCTCAGGGTTTTCCTTGATGGTTGGGGGTAGGAGAACATAACCAGACCAGCTTCACTAAAGATGGTCAAATATCACTTGAGGTCCCCTTAAACAATTGCCCACAGGGAGACATCATTTGGTATGCCACTCCAGTTAAATATTCCTAGGCATGGAGCTCTACATGACAGGGGACAGGAAACAGGATAGTAAGGTACACTTGTTATTGGAGCAGGTACGGCTGCCGCATGTGTTTGCAGCTATTTTCTGTTGCACTTTCAGATGGTGCTCGGCTAGGTGAAGCTAAGCATCTCTGTAATACAGAGATCACTAATGGCTAGTTTAGTGTCCCTGCGGGCCAGGACCCTTACAGTCACAGAATTGCCAGGGATAGATTAGGGTGGCTTTAAGCTGGGGGACAAGAGGTGAGTTTCAGTGTATTTTATATTCTGCCTGGACAGTTCATTCAAGAATACATTTTAGGGACCTTTGCCCAATTCTAGGAGCTCTATGTAGGATATCCTATATAAAAATAGGACAAAAAGCACATCAAAATAAATGTATTAAAATGATGAATCTGATAAAAGCAGCAAAATAAAATGATTGTGGAGGCATTTCGGTCATGTAGTCAATGTAGGTCATATGTGTACAGTAGCGCAATGAGCTGATACTCAGCCAGTGCTCATTGTACACTGCGATGCTTGTCGATGGTGGCAGGAAGGAAGGCCGTGTCTGCGCTGACATAAATCATTGTGATCAGCCTATAAATCACAACTCTTGATGTGTGTAAAGATTTTGCTGCTCAAGCTGTTAAATGGAAACTTATTTAAAGTGTCTTTAAACGCCATCCATTGTGTAACAAGCTGCCGGTGCAGCAAGTGTGTGACAGTCACACCACGGCGCCCATGTTAACATATGAAAATGACTGCTGCGTCAGGTTGCTACTACTGACAGCTTGTCTTTAGCTGGCTGAATCACCCATGTTCCTGCTCTATAGAGGAGGGTGCTGGGAAACTGAAGCCTGTCACTTGCCGTGATCCGGCTAATAAGCCATTAAATGAGGGGTTGTGCTTTAAATAAACACAAAGAGAGTCATAGCAGATTATTTTTTGGGTGGTTGTTTTTTGTGTACTGCACAGTGAAGAATATGAAGGAATCACTAAGGTTCCTTTTTACATCTTCCCAAGTAAAGAGGGAATGTGCTCATTGAAATCAATGGCCTTTTTTCACATGTTTGTGCTGTGGTGCAAAATGGTTTGAGAAATATTACATGCAGCATGAAAATGGACCAATGCCCATTTCTACATCAATTGGTACATGCACAGGGGAGCTTTCCGCTGGCAAAATCCGGCCCCATGGTTGACTGGCAGTGGTTACCATGTGGTCAGCAGTGACCAATCATAGGGCCGGATTTCTCTAGGGGAGGCTGGCGCTGGTAAGGAGCGCTAGGGTTTGGTGTCAGTTTATGCACAGGCAAAGTGTCAGAGATCAGAATGACACTCTGTGTCCGGAATTGGTGTAAAATGGGTGTTGGTCAACTTGAACACAATGCAGCCCATAGAAGTATATGGCCAGTGCAGTTAAAGTGCATTTACTAAACTTTACCTGAACTGAATTGCAGATTCCCTCATTTTATTAATTGCTGATGGATTCTAGGTCCTCACCATCACCGCCTCCTCTTCTTGGTCTTTGCTACCAGCACCTGGGGCTTTGGTTGCCACAGGCAAATTCAGTCCGCCTGTCTGCTACCGCCACCTGATGTTTAAGTTGTGGCACCCATCCCATAGGACCCTGGAGGATCTGCTGGGGCCACATAGCGTTTGCTGAACGAGCCACATCCGCAATGGAGACAGATGCACAGTATGGTACACAAAGTGTACTCTGCTTTGTTACACTACTGAAATTACACCACAATGCAGTGGAATCGCATCGTGTAAAAGAGGCAGTTCAGACCAATTAGATAATATTGACAGACTTGTTTCCTAAGAAAGCACCCACCAACTGCAAAGAATAAGGTGCCAAAGTAGAATCTGTTCTGCCTTTCAGGGTTGGAAGTGAGAGAGCTCTCCTATTTGCTAAAACTGTGTTAGATTTCTCCACCTCAACAGTATTTAAAAAATGGAGCTCTTCAAACTCAGTCTATAGATGGCAACTAAAAACAGTCAATAACCACCATTATAATCAACGTTCATTAAGAGGCACAGTTAGGCAGGCAGAGAAGAATTCTGACTTACCTGTATCTGCAGCTTTCAACATTACACTCCATTTCCTGTATTTCCTTTTCTCTATGTGGTTCATTCTCTAAGGAAACAAAGTTTGGACCTGTGCTGCAGAGACAGGTAAGCCGACTCACTAACCAATAGTTTGGGGGTCCTATGTTTTAGCCAATGTTACCAGTCATCTCTCCTTGAACCCTTCTAGTGCCAGCTACGTGAGTCTCACGTAGCTGCCTCTCCAACCGTTAAGTGCCAGCTATGTGAGACTCACATAGCTGATTTTAGAGCACCGTAAAAAAAAGTAAAAAACATACAGACTTAGCTGACCCCTCGTGTGAAAGTGCCATTCTCTACAAGCATCACCTATTCGATTTCCTCCCCCGGGCCTCTGATCTTCAGGAGGGGGCCCGGAATAGCCCCCCCCCCCCCCCCGCTTCCGCCGCCGACATCTGCAAGAAAAAAAAAAGTGTAAATGTCAGTACTCACCTCGCAGCGCGATCACTCTCCCCGTGTCTTCTCTTCACCAGGGGGGGCTCTGATCCCCCCCCCCCCCCCCCTGGGCTTTTAACGCTGCTAGTGAGGACCCAGAAACAGCCCTCACCATCCTCTTCGGGCGGCGCTGACCCCGCCCCTAGCCCCGCCCACTTGTGGGAGGAGCGAGATGGCGTCATCCCGCTCCTCATAGTGTCACACCCTGCTCCGATCTGTCACTTGTCGGTAGCGATTGGAGCAGGGAGGGTGGGAGGCAGGGTGGCTCTGATCTCCCTACCTCCCACCCTCCCTGCTCTGATCACTACCGACAAGTGTCATCTGCAGGGACACTAGATCAGAGGTAAGTATAAGTGAAAAAAAGAATAAATAAAGAATTTTGTGTCTGTGTCTTTTTTTTTTACTTAACCCTTTGTGAACTGGTAAGGGGTCCCCTTATACCAGTTCACAAGGCTCTGGGGCTGGCAATCACCTGCAGCTAGCAGGTGACTTGCCATAACCCCCAGCCCCCCATTACCTGCCTCCCCAACGGCCAGGGGGGGGGGCAGAAGGGCCCGGGCCACTTAGTGGCTATGTGGGCTAGTAGCCTGCAGGGCCAGGGGCCACCAACGCTGGCCCCTGCGCCCTGTTCTACAAGCCCTCATAGCTGGTCCGGGTCAGTAATGCTGGGTAAGGGGGACCCTATGTCATTTTTTGGGGGGGATTTTAAGGGTTTTTAACCCTTAGAATTCCAAAAAAGAAATGAGGTCCCCCCCCCCCCCCCCCTGGGAGGGGGACCCTACGTCATTTTTGGGGGGATTTTAAGGGTTTTTAACCCTTAGAATTCCAAAAAAGAAATGAGGTCCCCTCCCGGACCCTATGTCAATTTTTTTTTTACGTTAACCCCTTACAACTATGCAATCATATTGCATAGTTGTATCCTATCTGAAATCTCCTAAACTGCTGTTTCATTTTGGGGGGGTTTCCTGGGCAGGAAATGGTGTCTACCAATACATATGTGGTACCGTTGTAACCGGGAGAAATAGGGCTTTCACACGCAATAATATGTTATTAACAAACTTACATTTTTTATTACAAAAAAACACTACAAATTGTAAAAAATAGTTTTTTTTAATTTTTTTGTATGTATTTCAACCAAAAGTATTGAGAATACACTAAAAAAAGGCCAAACAAGACATTTCATGTTGAAGCCCAGACCCTGCTGAAAAAAACAATATATAATTTTCCTGGAAAATCCCTGGAAATCCCTTCAAAAATCAAGGTTGAACATGTGTAGCGTAAAAACGTGAAAAGTAGTCTGGCAACAGAGTGTGACAATAAAATCTAGGTAGGCCGGCACTCAAAGGGTTAATCAGAAGAACAGAATCAGCTGAGAATCAACAGTTACTTTACAACTTTAAGCAGCTGACCAATTACAGTGTTTCCACTCCATAAGATGCACTTCCCCCTCCAAAATGGGGGTAAACGTTTTATGGAGCGAATGTAAAGTGTGAGGGGAAGACAAGTTACGAGCTCCACATACACACACGAATGCTGCACAATGGCAAAACAACGGGCAGGCAGGGTAACCGATCCATGCCAGCCTGCCACTAGTGCTCACATACAAACACTTTCAATCTTACAAGCGTTTCCCTTATTGTTGCGGAGCTGGTTCCCGGACAGCCGGTTGACTTGGCCTGTATGGCCAGCTTCCAATGAAAACAATGGATATCGACCATAGACACAATCCCATCCAGCGCCACAGCAATACTAGAAGCACCGGTTAGATTGATAGTTTGTATGGGCGGTGGTGGCAGCAGGATCGGTTACCCTGCCCACCCACTGGTTCACCACAGTGTTCCAGAGGAGGGAGGGGGTGATTAAGCTGGCTGTAATGGGGGATTGGGGGGGTTTGCACGCTGCCTGTCATGGGGGGTCTGCACATTGCCTGTAATAGGGGACAATCCGCATGCTGCCTGTAATGGGGGCATTCTGCACGTTTCCTATAATGGTGGGTTCTGCACACTGCATGTTATTGGGAGGTCTGAACGTTGTATGTAATAGGAGGGTCTTGCCAAGGCCTGTAATGGGGGGATTCTGTACGCTGCCTGTAATGGGGTATGCCGCATACTGCCTGTAATGGGGGGATGCTGCACCCTCTCTGTAACGGGAGATGCTGCACGCGGTCTGAAATGGAGTGATTGGGGAGGATTCTGCACACTGTCTGTAATGGGGTGATTGGGAGGGAAATGTGTTGGTCTTATGGCCAGGTGCATTTTTTGAAGCAAAACATGCGTTGTTTTGTGTTTCTACATAAAGTGTTTAACATTTGTTTCTCCTCAGACTCCTTCACAAAGACAGTTCTGCTGACCCTGCTGAAGAAGGTAAAAGTGGGTGAGACCGTCACCTATAAGGAGCTGGCTGAAGTAGTTGGCAATGTGAAGGCAGTGAGAGCAGTTGGAGGTGCCATGAGAAGCAACCCTGTAAGTGGCTGTCAAATGATGCGCCTTATAGTTTGTATTGTGTATATTCCATTGCAATATATGTTGCTTACAGTTATATTGTCCACTCTAATCTTCTAGTGATAGATACATATAAGGGACCTCAAAAGTGGTTAATGACAGCACAAATAGGCTTTAAGTATTGGCACACCACTCTATTGCATTGAATTTAGAGGCCATGTTAGAGCCATTAACAAGTCTAGATGAAAGCTGCCAGTGGTGAGGTTGGCGGCTTGTCACTCTCCACCAATGGAGCTGCACAAAGGTGAGTATAGACTTTTTTGTTGCCTGAACTGTCCCTTTAAAAGTTTGATATAAAACAAAATCTTATACTCACCTTAACCCATGGACAGGTGACAGGAAGATGCTATTCTATCTGTTAGTGCAAGATCTCCTTTCTTTGAGGTAAGGGAAGTGTTTTTTTTATATTTTGTCCTACAGTTAACCTATAAGGGCACCTTTTCCAGGTGCCGATTTAAAACTTCACAGCTCTGAGATGACAGTTCTTCCCTTTAAACCGGACCTTCACCATGATTTATTGAAAAGCCCAAACCCTTAAAAAACGATTCCCCAGCATATAAAATTAATATATTTTAGGTTTTTAGTCACTTACTTATTATTCTTTCCCCCACTGGGCTGCAACTCTGTTCAGGACTTTAGGATACGGGCGCCGCCATCTTGACTCAGAAGCATCACACTTACTGAGCAGAGGAGAGTGGGATAAAGTACAGGGGGCGGGTTATAGCTGTGCTTTGCTCAGACAGAGCAGAGCTGGGGTCAGGAAAAGGTCAGCAGTCCCAGAATGCAGAGCAGCACAGTTAGAAGGCACTTCCTGTTTGCAGGCTGCCTTATGTCCCATGAGCCACCATCTTGAATGTTTAAAGGCTCATAACATGCAGTAGATGCAGGTAGGATGATTTTTAATGTGAGCAATCTGTATGTACAGGGTGTGGGAAACATATAAGATAGACTCTTATTCAGAGTGAAGGTCCGCTTTAAATGGTTTCTGTTGGCTAAGCGTAAATGCAAAGCACTCTTCCCTTACCTGCCCTGCAGCTGATCCACCCTGTTGTCCTGCAGATTTTCTAATTCTAAAGCCAACCCCCTGCTTAATTTTGTGACACCAGTCTATGTGTCTGCACAGAGGATAACTGCTTTCTCCTCTGCTCCCTCACTGTGCACAACATTAAAGAGGAATTTGGGTCAGAACCAGCAGCCTTGCATGATTGAAACTCCCTAAAACCCTCTTGCCCCATTTGCTTGCAAGATACTGAATCATTATCAGCAGTCTCAGTTTTCTCCTGCATCCACTCAAAGCTGAAATGCTGCCTTACTGATTCTCTCCTAGTTGCAGCTATCTTGAAGCACCCAGGAGCTTTACTTTCCCAGCTTCCAAGCCATGCTTCTGCCTAAATTTAACCAAAATAACCAACAATACACAGCGATAGAAAACCCAGCAGCACTGCCTTCTTGAAGACTACTGGCAGATTGGCCGATTGGCTATTGGTCATTGGGGGGAGTCGTCCTAGGCAAGAGTTGCAATTATGTGCAGCAGTCGGATTGCCCTGGGTGCAAATGAGCAAAGCACTATTTCTTGTGTGTTGGTCCATTTTAACACAGTTGACATCACAGGCAATCCACATCTACCACACAGGCGGGGAGGATGGAAAGTGGACTTGATCAAATTCATGGTTTGGAAATGCTGTTCTAAAGTGTAGTAATATGGAAAGAACTGCCCTTCCCTGTAATGGGAACCATTGATGATATATTTTTTTTTAGCAGCCCGACACACATAGGTTCCTTTCCTGGACCCTTCTGAGACATTGGGATCTATTCAGAGCCAGGTGAGAATTCTCACTTATTTTTTCAGGAGAGAAAACTGCCATTGACTTTCATTGTCTACATTGGGGCTGAGCCAGGAGAAAATTTACACCCGGTAGACAATGAAAGTAAATGGCAGTTCCTCTCCTAAAAAAGCGAGTGAAAATTCTCACCTGGCTCTAAATTGACCCCATTGTAGGCAACCTAGGTGAAGAATGAGAAATTGTTTGCCTCTTAAAACATAGAAGAGCGCACTTCATTTAGTGCGGAGAATACACAGGGTTCTGCTTCCAAGCATGCACAAAGAATATGTTAGGAGGAGAAAAATATACTATGGGGTGTTTGAGGCTAGGTCTTCTTCAGTGTATCTAAATTTGAACAAAACGTGACCCCCACCTTCTATGAGTAAACGCTGTTGCTGTGTCTATGGGCTTTTGTACATTGAGTGAGAAAGGCTCTTCAAGCTCAGTTCACAGATATACAAAAAGAGTCACTCCCAAGCCTCTCCAAATCTTTTGGATTACCCATCAATGGACTAAAACACATTTCTTTTGGTGTCTATGCAGTTGTGGCCAGAAGTTTTCACACCAAAAAAGTTTCACAGGCAAGGCTGCTTGTAATATTGCCCCTAAACCAACCATTTATCAGATCATCAAGATCTTCAAGGATAAAGGTTCCATTGCTGTGAGGGAAATCCAGTGCCAGAATCATGTCCTAAAGAGAAATCAGCTACAGGATTGGTTCAACACCAATGCAGAGTTTGCTCAAAAATGGCAGGATGCAATGTTCTCCACTTCTCTCCAAGAAAAAGATCGAGGTCAGACATGCATTATGTAGATCATACAGGGGTTGGACTGCAGATGACTTTTTGTCTGATGAAGTCTCAGACTGTTTGGAGCATCTGTAAAAATGATTGTCTGGAGAAAATGGCACAGCCCATGTCATGTCTGTCAGACCATTCATGTGAGGCTTTGCTTTTCATTCAAGGCCATGGGCTCACTAAAAACATTGTCAGGAATAAAGAATGTGATCTATACATCCTCCAAGAGCAATTTATTCCATCCATCTAGGAGTTATTTGGTGATGAGCAATGTTTTTTTTGGGATGCTGTGACACCACACATTTTCTGGGAACAAACAAGGGAGTCCCTGGCCAAGAAACTCCCTAGATCCAAATCCCATCGAGAACCCCTTAAATGCTGGTGGGCAAATAAAAATGTAGAAATTGTTGCAAGCACTGATTGGGCAAGAACTGGTTACCATCTTGCAGTAATTGACATATAAGTGGATGCCCAGCATGCCAGGGGAATTGCAGAAAAGTTTAGAAATCTATAAAAAAAATCTACAGTGTTAGAAACATCTAAGAAATTGAAAAACACTGAAGCAGCACTTTGTGAAAACTAGTATTTGTGTCAGTCTCAAAACATTTCCCCATGACTGTAGTATTCCAGTAGTATTTCCATTATTCCCCCTGGCATACATTGCATCCACTTGACTGCTGTTTGGTAACACAATTCCCACAAGTTTCTTGTGTTTGTTTCTTTTATCTGACCTTATAACACTACAGGCCTCTGTGTTCCCAGTTTCCACCATGGCCTTTATAAGCCTTCTGCCAGCTCAGCATCACATGAAAGGTCGGGGTTCTACTTAGGCTGGTGCTGCTGATCATACAAACATGGGAAAAAGATGAAACAAGTCAACATAGTTGGCGTCACCAGTTCTAATTTATTGTTAAGTTTATTTTACTTGCAAAGAGTTACACCTAAGACTCATTTGGGAGGGGAATTCATTGTCGGCGCTCATGTTAACCCTCTGTGGCTGCTGTGTTACAGTTATTAGAATTATTTATTTTCCAGGGTCTGCCTTATGTCGTTACTGCCACCTTTTCTGCCATCCCGACAAGTTAAAACCACATTCCTCCTCAATTATTTTTAATTGTTGACAGATTTCATTCGCACATTCGGCAAATCTTTTTCTCAGCCCAGAACAGAGTTCTCAACAAAGCAAGCTTGGCCACACATGGGTGACAACATGAGGCTATTTTATGGATACAATGTCAGTTCTACATCTGTGTCTGGCTGAGGAATGCTGGCATTAAGCTGACCCACATAACCGGAGTGGGAAAATCTAAGTCCAGTGGGCAGCTTCCAGCAGTGAAGGATATAGACGCTGGAGATCTGCCACACTTGTTGCACAAAGGAGCCATGCATATGTTCCTACCAGGAAAGTGCAGGGGGTTTAACAAAGGATTAATGTGTGCGCGCCTGTGCCAGGGAACGCTGGGAGTGACGGCAGTCACATATACTGTTGTTATTAAAAGACAAACTTACGCAGAAATAAAAAAAAAACCTTTAGTAAAGTTATGTTTTCCTTTGAAGGTCTGCGTGAGGACTAGAGAATATCATAAACTCGTCCTTTGTAGAAATGAGTTATTCACTGTATGAATTGTTATTGGCCAATGCAGCAGCATTATTTCAAAAGCAAATTATTTCTTTGTTACATTTTTAACAATACTCCGAGATTCGTTTGCTCAATGAATTTGATCTAAATAACATTGGTGGTGTATAGAAAAAAATTAAGTGCAGTTAAACCTAAAGGGACTGTCCACCCAATGGCAGTTTCAGAAAACGGGTGTTGTTCTTAGCGTAGGGGGGCATCCTGATTGGTGGTGCCCCCCCACACATTTACCCGATTTACCCATTTTCTGCCACTACAATACCAAATCCTTAGCACCATGGCTTTAAGAGTGGACATATCCCTGCCCATGATCTGTGTCTACTATGCTCTAGCTTCAGCTGACATGCAAACCCTGGGATGCACATTAGTATCAGGGCTCAGGAGCTTATGGGCTGAGCTGGGATGATGTTTGACCCAGTCCACCCCCACTTCTCGTAGTAATATTTTGTTAAATATATTTTAGTTTCATTTTCTAATGTGTTCTTCCTGTACTGGTTAAGCAGCAGTTAAATAATAAAGCGATGACTGCACATTTAAATTGGAATGTACCATACATAAAAGTTGTGTGGACAGCTTCTTAAAATTATTACAATATAAATAAAACATTTCTGTTTTATAGCGTTAGTGATTTTTTTTCCACTACGAACTGTAAGTGAAAGAATGTGCAAAGAGCTCCTTCTTTTCCCTTAAAGCAGATCCAAAGTCTGTAATATAATCAAAGTATGGCGTTATATTAGCGCATACAATTTTTTCAAACTACCACCGAGGGATAGAGAATAACTGAAATAAGATTGACCATAACCAGCCCGCCATCTTTATTCTCTGGAACCTGTGCTTAAAAAACAAATTGCTATAGCTTTATTGTACAATATTCTTACCGCTAACAGGCAAGCCAAGCACTTCGCACTACAACCTGCTGCTAGCGCTCGTCTAGATGCAGCTCTGCAGCCTCGGGGCAGAGTTAGGTACTTTCTTGCAGACAGCAATTACACATCTTCCTTCTTTACACTTACCTACATTGTTATTCTGCCAGAAGTGTCTGCTATTCCTTTATGTCGTATTTTGTTGCTGTTATCTTTGTTTTATTGCACAGGCGTATTTGTTGCATTATGCTATCATAACCTGACGTTAATTTATACAGAAACTAGAAAAAGAATTTTATCTCCGCTACATGTAAATATATGAAGCTGTATGATATGGTTTCATTTTAGCTATTTTTATGGAGATTTGGTACACGTCACATAAATAACATATTGTTTGGAATGGTTGCTTAGATCAGGTTTCCCCTCTTTACCCTCAAGTATCATTTCCTAATGATCTCAAGTAATGCCTTAATGCCAGTTACCTAAAACGGAGTTAAAATACACATCATTTTCATAACTTTTTGAAGCAATCATGTTTTCATGGTGCAAATCAGGATTGGGTAGATCTCTGCAGCCTCCCTGTGTACCATCAGAATCTTGCATACCATCAGTGGTACCCGTACCCTTGGTGGGAAACAGTGGTTTAAATATGACCACTTGAGGGCACTCAAAGATGCCATTCACGCCCAGCTAACCCCTTCCATGGGGTAAAACTGTAAACCTTGATATCTCGGTCATTTCTTCTTCAATTTAAAAATAGAAAACAGTTTTAAGGACAGTGCCAAGTGTAGCCCGACACAATGGTCTAACAATTGGCTATGCCTTAAATATCACTTTAAAATGGACCAAAACCCAAATTATTCCAGGGCCACCTGAATCTGCCCTCTGGGGGCTTGCATGGCTTGCGCCCGCCCCAGGCGTTTGTGACTGGTTGGCGATGGCACACACCCTGTTAGAGGGTAGTGGGGATGTAGCCGTCAGCATGCTTGGCTATGCTTGGCTAAACTCGGGCCAGCACGCTGATTGGTCGAGAGTCCGAAGCATACACTGTAGGACTGGGGAAAGGTGAGTTTTGCTGGGCAAACTGGGGGTTTTCACACAGTGGGGCATCCCAAAATGGGGTTCCTGGAGGGGGCAAATACCCGAGCTTTGAGATTGAGTTAAAATCCCAGGTTTTGGTCCACTTTAGGCTCTAAAGAAATAATGCAAGCCCACGCTTTCTCACATTGTTGGACAATATAATGAATGATATTCATGAAATACATTACAAAAGTAATTTGACTATCCTGGGTATTGTGCTGTGCCCCGGGGGCATCCCAATATAGCATGACCTGCTGTGTGAAACCCCCCAGAATGCCCTCTAAAACTCAACTCTTCCTGGTCCTACCACGCATGTGTGGGCTCTCATCCAATCAGAGAAGTTTTGGTATGTAGATATAATGTTTGGCAAACACCTCTGTTTATATCCAGAGCTCAGCAATTGGGAGCGTCCGCGCAGCCTATTTAAATGGCCAGGAGCGTGAGCACACTCACAGCCTGAAGATGCAAGAATGCAGCCACTTGATGTTTACGAGGGCACCAGGAACAGGTGAGTTCTGCGGCTCCCTGGGACGTTGGGTTTCACACAGCGGGGCATCCCAATTCGAGATGGCCAGCGGGTTTTGTTATGCTTTAATAATCAAGAAAGTTGCAAAACAT
Organism: Gastrophryne carolinensis; assembly: GCA_027917425.1. NCBI lineage: Eukaryota > Metazoa > Chordata > Amphibia > Anura > Microhylidae > Gastrophryne > Gastrophryne carolinensis. The sequence continues at coordinate 510,084,428 of CM051235.1, read as the reverse complement.
TTCTGGCAAACTAAAAGCATTGTTTACTCTTGGACCTCCTGCACTGGCCTAATTGTAGCCTTGGGTTAGGAGCTGTAGCCCACCTGAGGATTCTCTGGAGCTTGGGTTGGGCAGTCCAGTGATGTTCTAGTATATGTGGTGTAGGGCTGTTTTGGGGGAGTGATGTTAAACACCCCACTCAAGACAGGCTATGACGCTAACCTGTTGATAACAAAAAGAGACTTAGGCCTCCTGCACTGGCCTAATTGTAGCCTTGGGTTAGGAGCTGTAGCCCACCCGAGGATTCTCTGGAGCTTGGGTGGGGCAGTCCAGTGATGTTCTAGTATATGTGGTGTAGGGCTGTTTTGGGGGAGTGATGGTAAACACCCTACTCAAGACAGGCTATTCTGCTAACCTCTTGGTAACAAAAAGAGACAGCCTTCACTACGTGGAAGAGTGGGCTAAATGTTTTGAGTGCCTCCGACCAGAATAGTCACTCACTAACACAGCCAAGTATAACCATACTATGAACTTTGTTTAGTAAAGGTGGCAATAGAAATGAATCATACACAGTATAACACAATGAAAGGCCCAGTTGGGGCTTTATTTAGTCTGTGCACATATGCCCGGGTATATGTAGTCTATAGCTAAATACCTCCAGGAGAAAGTCAGCACAGGAGGAAAGCTGTAGGGGTCCCTGATCTTGACTCAAAGATATGATTTTGACACGCAGGAGCTGGACATGCAGGTCAGCAGGCAGAAGGCACTTAAGAAGTTCAGGAGCTGGACATCCAGGTGAACAGTGTGGTAGTTTGTGAAGTGATCCAGGCTCCACTGTGAGGCTGTATATGCAGGTGGCAGCAGCATAGCTCCTGGCAGAAATCCGTTTGCTCAGTTCTCCTAGCATCTGTCCTGTATTTATAGTCTTTGATACCACCAGCTAGCAGGGGCAGGAAGTGTACCATCAGTAGCTAGAGAGAGAGAGAGATCTATGATCTCCAGCAGGCATGTAATGTTCCAGTTGCAACTCTGTGGTAACCGAGCGCTTCCCCACAGTGGTAATGCATGGTTTTCCCTTTGAGATGACAACCGAAGTTCCATTGTCCCTTCCATAACAGCACTATAACATCCTACCTAATATACAAAGTGCTTTCTTCATTATTTTAAGACTTTAAGGAACTGGCAGATGGACGACTGAGGGGCATACATAGGTGTAGATCAGCTTTAAGCTTAGATGTTTATTTTAACTAAAACTCTAGTGTAGAATTCTCAGCCTGAAACAAAGGAGAAATAGGAGTGCTCTTGTTCCACGCAAAATAGCTGAAAATCCATATTTTCTGTCAAGAGTTGTCAGGGATGATGCTTAATTTGCGGTGCACACTGTCTACAAGTTTGGCTTTGTAGTTCTATCGTTCTGTATAATTCATACAATGACCTTCAACTTTATGAGAAGGTGGAAAAGGTGCCAGCAGCCCCAGCTAGAAGCAGAATCTCCACTTCAAATTATGCCAAGGACATGCAGGGTGGCTCACCTTTTGCAAGAAAAACTTCAAATAGTTTACAGCACTCAAGATTGATTGTGAGGTCTGTGGGCCTCAAAGGGTACCCATAAAGTTCAATTAAAAATCTCATTAGGATTGTATAGGAGGATCAAACAGAAATCAGGAGAGGCTCGTGGGAAATGGAGAATGCCTGCCTGATTAGTCTGAGGCCTTCATAAATGATTATTCTCTTACTCGAATAAGATGTCTTCTGTGGTCTGTTAGCAGTAATAGCCGGATTTTACTTTCTGCTTGCTTAAATTATGCTTTCAGGTAAGACAAAACGGAGTATACATCCTGTCACCGGTATTATTAATATTGAAAAGTCAGATATTAATGGCTCATGCTGTCTACTGAAAGAGCCTGACATTCCTCCAGAAAACAGTAACATGGAATAATCGGGTTAAATCACTAATGTGAAAGGATTGAAAAAGGATAAGAGAGACTGAAAATTGATGGAAGAAAGTGACCACATGGTCCATCAAAGCAACCTTTTACGCACCACAGATCTTATTCACTGCCAGCATGTGTGAATTTACTTACCTTTTATAGTAAAGCTACCTTTCCTGGTGGAATCTTATAGAGTAACTATTACTGGGACTGCATTGGTGGTACCCCTACCCTTATTCTAAGTATACAGCACGTCCTGTTCCAGAATATTCCTTACACATGGGTAATACATCCACAAGATGGGGCTGGACTGCAGAAAACAGCTTGTGGCTCCTCCCGGCCCTATATAAGTCAGGGACCTCCCACAAAATCCCCAGTTCTTTTCTGCTGTCTGGGCTGCGAAGATAGAAGATAGCTCTCTATGTGGCGCAGGTGAGCGGGGCTTATATGCCTGCAGGACTATTCCCACCCGTTCCGTTCTATATTGCTGCCTCCCAGCCTCGGCTGACAAGGTTCGGGTGAAGGTAGGTCAGTCAGAGTATGCGGTTTAGGCTGATGGTGAGCCTTTTGGGATGGCCCTCGCTGCTCCATGGGTTTTTGCCAGGCTCAACCTGTGCAGTTAACCCTTATTCCCATAGGTGTTCCCCTCCACCCTCACTCCTCCCATTGTCTTCTGGAGTCGTCTCCCTGGAAATCCTTTCTATTCATGCATTGCTCTCCCTCTGGGAGATCCCCGGGGGGGTGACTAGTGTTAAAAAACTGTATTTTTATGTTTTTACTTTGTACAGTATTACTGTCGCCTCGTACGCTGTCGCCGCCCGCTTGTACAGTGCTCCGCGGACGGCGGCGTCATTTACCTCAGAGCTGCCGGGCTGCTATTAGCCGGCCGGATCACGTGGGCGCGTTTCGCGCTCTTCGGGGGGGGGGGGGCTCTGTGGATGACGATATTCACATCTCGTCTCCATGGCTTGCCCCTCGAGGTCTTCGGACACCATTTTGCCTGTCCTTAGCTGCGTGTGCTGCTGGTTCCCTGCGGTCCGTGAGTAACCCCGGTGGGGTGTTTTTTCTCAGGATATTCCTTTCTGCTGTATTCTTATGGGAATGTTTTGTTATGTCTTTCAGGCGGGTTAAAACTTTAGCACTGTGGTTTCTCCCGGCCATCTCCCCTCACTATCTCCCACTTCCCTAGTGGGTTCTTGGGGCATCCCGGGTAGCTCTTTAGTGTTAACCCTTACTAGCCTGTTGTGCCATTCAAATCACCATATTGAGGCTTCTGGGGATAATGGGCCTGGGGTTCCATCGGGACAAGCCCGGCTATGTGTTGTGTGTGAGGTATCCCCCATAAGTGATGATGTCAGGGTTTGTGTACCCTGTGCCCAGCAGGTACTTGCGATGCAGTCTGGGCTGTCTGTTACTGGGCCTGGCAATGCACCCCCTCTGGCCTCACCTACCCCCCCACACTTACATCTGACACCCAACGAGGGGCATACTAGCGGGGAGTATCAACCTGATTTAGCTGCACGGGTGGCCAGCATTGAAAAACATCTCGCTGGGTCTGCCCCACGTAAGGCTTCTAAGAATCACCCGCGGTTTCCCTCTTCCCTGTAGAAGATGAGGGCCCTTACTCACTCTCAGGTCCCTACCCCCTTGAGGAGGGGGAATTATTTTCTGAATCCTCTGAGGAACAACCTAAGATTTACGAGGGTACTGGGACTCCCTTTGGGGAAGACTCGTGGTCCCCTGATGACACTGAAAGATTGCTGAGTCACATTTTTGAAGTGCTTTGTATTTTTCCCCCCGGCAGTGGCTCTGCAGCAGCAGGGTGAGCTTTTTCATACGGTTAAGCCACGCTGGGAGTTCCCTGAGCAGTCTCACTTTAATAATCTAGTTCTCAAGGAATGGTAACTGCCTAGCAAGCTGCCAGGGGTGCCTAAGAGTTGGGACAAGAGGTATCCCTTTCCTGCTGATGTTGTTAAGTGTTGGTCATGTCCTCCCGAGGTGGATGCGCCCATTCTCGGGTTGTCCAATACAGCTGTCATGCATTCTCCTGATACTACTAGCCTGCGAGATGGTGAGGACCGACGCTTGGACCAACTGGCCTATCATGCCTTTGCCTGTGTGGGGACGGCGCTGCACCCGGTTTGTGCCTCTGCTATTACGGCTATTGCCATTAAAGGGGTGCTTCAGTGTCTCTTGGATGGGGCATCTGAGGATGCGGGTAGAGAAGAGTATAGATCTCTCCTGCTTTGTGAGGAATTTATTGCATATATTCTTTCTGCCATGGATGATGCCATTAGAATGTGTGGTAGGACTTCTGCCCTGTTGGTGGCTATACGCCGCTCTGTCTGGCTACGTCAGTGGGTAGCTGATAATGCTGCTAAGAAGGCTCTCAATGGTTTCCCTTTCAAGGGCCTGCGCCTCTTTGGTGAACGCTTGGATTTGTTTGCCAGGGGCGGTAGGTTACCTCAACGTAGGAGGCCGTCCCGGTCCTTTCGGGGGATGGGTGCCTTTCTCCCATCCTTCCGTGGTTCCAGAACTGGCCGAGGAGTCTCCTTTACTGGGGCCCGCGGAGATCACTGGGGAAGGAGCAGAGGACGTGGCTGTCCTGGCCTCTCCTGGGGTCGCAAGCCAAAATCCTCACCCAAGCCCCCTCAGGCATGAAGGGGCGCCCTCACCCATCCAGGTGGGGGGACGGCTTCGGCTCTTTGCTCACATCTGGAGGCTTCACGTCTCAGACCGGTGGATTCAGGAGGTAGTGTCCTCCGGTTACAAGATAGAGTTTGCAGCCCGGCCGCCCCCAAGATTCATCAAATCCCGGATGGCTCAAAAGCCCCTGTCGGCTCAGGATCTGTGCTTTGCTGTCCAAAACCTTCTGGGGTTGGGGGTCATCTGCCAGGTGCCTTTGAGGGAAAGGGGCAGAGGCTACTATTCCGAACTTTTCATGGTTCCCAAAAAGGACGGGTCCATCAGACCCATCCTGGATTTAAAGCGCCTCAACAAATTTGTCAGATTTAAACACTTTCGCATGGAGACTCAATTCACTACGCCCAGGCGACTTCATGACCTCTGTAGACATCAAGGACGCTTACCTTCATGTACCAATCTTTCCAGGTCATTGGAGATTCCTCAGGTTCGCTCTGGAGGATCAGCACTACCAATTTGTGGCCTTGCCTTTCGGTATCACTTCGGCTCCCAGGGTATTCACCAAGGTGCTAGCGGGCGTAATGGCTCTGCTCAGATCTCAGGGCATTCGCATCCTTCCTTACTTGGACGACATTCTCATTACGTCTCAGTCCTTCCAGCAGACCGAACTGGATACCCAGCTGGTGGTGTCCACACTGGAGTCCTTCAGCTGGGTGATCAACCACCCCAAGTCTTTCCTGTCACCATCAATGGTGAGGTCCTTTCTGGGCATGACTCTGGATACATCTCAGGTCAAGATTTTTCTCCCCCAGCAGAAGGTGAAGAGTCTTCAAGCCCAAGCCAGGCTTCTTATGTCTTGCCCTCATCCCTCCATCCGGCAGGGGATGCAGCTGGTGGGCCTGATGGTGTCTTGCTTCGAGGCGGTTCCATATGCTCAGTTTCAAATGAGACCTCTTCAACTTCACCTCTTATCAGTTTGGGATCGGGACCCTCGGTCTCTGGATCAGGTGTTGGTTCTGTCCCCTCTGGCCAGATGGTCTCTCTCTTTGTGGCTGGACTCAAGAAACCTGTTGGTGGGCAGATCCTTTCTGGCCCCGTGCTGGGAGACAGTCACCACAGATGCCAGTCTGACAGGTTGAGGGGGATTATGGAAATCCCTGAAATTCCAGGGTCAGTGGGGCCCTCAGGAGGCCCACACCCCTATCAACATTCTGGAATTGAGAGCGATAAGGTTGGTTCTCGCCCAATTGACTCCACACCTTCGGGGTCGAGCAGTTCAGGTCCGCTCGGACAACCAGACAGCGATTGCCTACATCAATCATCAGGGAGGGACCCGGAGCAAGAGGGCCCTCAAGGAAGTGTCCCTGATACTGTCTTGGGCGGAGGAGAATGTTCCCTGCATCTCAGCTGTGTACATCCCTGGGGTGGAGAATCTGGAGGCAGACTCCCTCAGCAGGGTGTTTTGCTGTCTGTGCCACCGCTGGGGTCAGCCAGATGTGGATCTGTTTGCGTCCCGTCACAATCACAAGCTTCCAGTCTTTGTCTCTCTGTCCCAGGACCCTCTGGCCTTGGCCATGGATGCACTAGCAATGTCTTGGAAGAGCTTTCAGCTTCTCTATGTGTTCCCTCCTTTTCCTCTGCTGGGCAAGGTGCTGCACAAGATTGCTCAGGAAGGGGAGCCAACCATTCTGGTGGCCCCCTGTTGGCCAAGAAGGGTGCGGTTTCGCAGACGTCGTGCAGTTGGCAGTAGATCAGTATGCTCTGCCCAAGGATCCAGACCTGCTCACTCAGGGGCAGCTACGCCATCCCAAGGTGGTACCAGGACAAGGTGGTGTTTTGTTTTAAGCCAGATTTTCTGCCTAAGGTTGTGTCTGCTTTTCATCTCAATCAGGACATTGTTTTGCCTTCTCTATGCCCTAATCCTAGTAACCCTAAGGAGCGGGTTTTACACTCTCTGGATGTGGTCAGGACTCTGAAGTTCTACTTGGTGGCTACTGAATCCTTCAGGAAGACTGATGCTCTTTTTGTGCTCCCGTCTGGACCTAGGTAGGGTCTGGCTCCAGCTAAGTCCACTATCAGCAAGTGGATCCGTCAGGCTGTGGTACAGGCCTACTCTGCTAAGGGGAAGGAGCCTCCCTTCCGCCTTACTGCTCATTCTACTCGTGCTATTGGTGCCTCTTGGGCTTTTCAGCACCAAGCTTCTGTTGAACAAGTTTGTAAGGCCGCTACTTGGTCTTCTGTTCATACCTTTTCTAAGTTTTACAAGGTTGATGTTAAGGCCTCAGCTGATGCTGCTTTTGGTCACAAAGTTCTGCAGGCAGCGCTGCTACTTTTTGGGGATCCCACCCACGGCGATCAGCCTGGGAATTTATAAGATTCCCGTTCTCGGGGCCGATCAATTCCCCCCCCCCGGAGCATCCAGAATCATGATGCCCTGCTGTGTGAAACCCCCCAGTTCGCCCATAAACTCACCTTCTTTCCCGGTCGAATGCCGTATGCGGTCGTATCCCTGCTGTACCTCTAGCAGGGCGCGTGCCAACGTCAGGCATTTGTGAGTGGCTGGCATGGGCATGCTCCCTGTTAGAGGGTAGCGGAGGATGTAGCCGTCGGTGAGCTCAGATCTGCTCATATTAGACAATCTCCTGGACGAAGGGGCTCAAGCGGATCTGAGCGGCCACACATGAGTCGTAGGACCGTGAGTTTGTTCGGGTGACCTGTGGGGTTTCACACAGTCCGGGGCAAGGACCAAAACCCAAGATAGTCAAAATCCTGGGTTTTGGTCCACTTTAATACATCCACCCCTCTCTCATGAAATGCTACTGGTTAAAGGCATTGTCCAGGCACACTCAATAGTATTCCCATTGTGTAGAGCTTGACACAGCCCTACACAAAAATGAAGCTATTTTGCCAGAGCAAGTTTTATCTCATGTTGTGCTGTCCTATGTGATGGGAGTGGCAGGGCTGGGATTGATAGTAGCCTTTCACTAACAGAGGGGTGATTGGAATTGTGGTCAGGATCAGTAGGGAGGTGCTGGAGGAAAAGAAAGAATAGACCCCCTTCTGTGGGGGGGTTTCTGTGATCAGAGCCCACTGTCACACCTTTCAGCCCTCCCACCTTGCAGCCGTGGCGTGCCCGCACCACCCATTCAGGCGTGGCCATGGCTAGAGGTGAGCGGGTATGCTCCAGGTGGAGATTGCACACAATTCGGGATGCCCCAAGGCATGAGGCTAAAAGAATTCTGCTTTAAAAGCCTGTCTCACACACAGTGACCCAGGGAGCCTGAAGCCTAAAGTGTAGAGCCCTTGCTAAGCCTCCATAATACATCTCTGCTATATCAGACTTTGTTTAATACTGTCAGCAGAGGAGAAAACAGGCTTCCAATAACAGTTTTGCAATTCACTGGTGCAGCAACTGCAGCCTTTTGGGTTCACCAGGTACCTGTACACGGGCACATGCAATGATCATCAGCGGTCACGGTTGGTGTGAGCGTAGTGCTGGAGCACAGACTGGTGAGTCAATAAGTCCATTCTTAGGCTTTATTAGTAATCCAAATTAAACCCCATTAACTTTAGGTCCACTTTAAAGAGCTCACACCCAATTTCTCTTTATTTCTGCATGCTGCATATATTAAAGCAGAATTCCAGTCAAAAACGGAATACAAACTGGTGCATTAAATCAATCAAGTCCATTCGGTCAGTGTTACATTACATTATGAAGGGTGAAATCCAAAGCATTGATTACCCAGGGGCATCCCAGAACATGAATTTTGGTCCAGTGTAAAGTCCCTGTCCAGACATACAATTTCTCCCCTGCTCTTTATTTCCTTTGGAAAGAATTTTAAAATTCTAATAAAATACCTTTTGTTTTCTAAGCGCTTCCGGGATGTGGTTTGCAATAGGAAATATGTGCTGCACTGCTCGATACTGTGTTTCCCCGAAAATAAGACGGGTCTTACATTTATTTTTGCTCCAAATATAGGTGCTAGAGCTTATTTTCAGGGGATATCTTATAGCCAGCTGGCAAGGTGGTGGTGGCAGTACAGCAGATCCGGTACAGTACTTGCACAGAGCCGGCTGGCGGCCGGGAGATGCGGACATGTGCCCAGCATAGCGACAGGCTGGGGTACAGCCAGAAAGATCAAGCATTTCATTTCCGACAGACAAGCTTACCTGTGTGACTTGATGTGTCCTCACCCGCCTTTACAGCCGTGATGTGTCCTGTTTTTGAGCTGATCACATCCTCTGCTGAAGCGCGGCAGCAGGATTATGAATTGTAACTAGGGCTTATTTTCGTGGTAGGGCTTATATTTCACGCATTAGCAAAAAATGCAGAATAATCTTACTAGGGCTTATTTTCAGGGTAGGTGTTATTTTGGGGGATACAGGGTAGATCATGCAAATGCTCTGCTGTAGTCAGGGCAGGCAGCACGACTACTGGGCGTGCCATGAGACAAGGGCAGCTGTTTGACCAGATTTAGGTCATGGTCCTGGAGGAATGGAAAGGTGGTGCAAATTTTGGAGTCCTACTTCAGCATCTGCAGGGCACTTCCAGGCACCATTTAGGATCATTTTTAATGCTGGTTTTGTTATCTAGGAAGATAGAAAATCCATGGGTTTCATGGTGACCGGAAAGGGGTGACATGACCAACTCAAATTATTTGGGTTGAGTGGCCTGATTTCCGACACCTTGCCTTTTCTGTCTTTTCATGTCTGGCCTAAGTATACCAAAACTGATATCGCCAACCCTTCTAGGAATTTGTAAAAGAAAATGTTTTGTATTCTGTTGTGGAAACTTTTCATGACAGTAATATGTTGGAGGAACTGACCACAAGACTTGACAAGTGACCAAAACCCTGGGTTTTGGTTCTTGCCCCCGAGGCATCCCCGATTTGTGTGAAACCCCCCAGATGACCCCATGTTACTCACCCTTCCCTGGTCCTACGGCGCAGTGAGGGTGAGAGGCGACCGCATCTCCTGCTACCCTTTAACAAGAAGTGTGCCCGCGTCGGCCATAGCAGGGATGCGGCCCTGTTTGCACATGCGCATTGGAACGGGAAAGAAGGTGAGTTTCCGGGTGACTTTGGGAGTTTCAGACAGTGGGGCATCCCAAATCTGGATGCCCCGGGGGAAACGAACATGCCTGCCCTGGAGTCTCAAAGACTCCAGGGTGCATATTGGCGCACTTTAAGCTAACCTAACCTACTCCCTCACACAAACAGTGAACCCTGCATTATAGAAGGCCTCACTTTTTTCTAGTAGAGCTCCATCCAACAAGGGACAGCTTCCTTTTCCCTTGTCATACAAAGTTAAATCAGGAAAAAGAGAGTATATAATGTATCGGTGCCTCATGGCCAGTGAGTAGGAAGATTGTTTCCATGAGCACCTGGACGCTACCTAGTACAGGGTTGCCAGAAAGATTTAACCTTACGTTATTCTCTGTAGAAAAGCCCTCACTTTATCAGCCATTGTTGTTTAGTGTAACTAGAGCATCAGAACAAGCTCAGTCCCCTTACTCATGTACATCCTCAGCACATGCTAAATGCAGTTCAGACACAATCAATACATTGTGTAGATAGTTCTACTATACCTCTCCCTTCTCCGTTGCCACTTTCTCCTCCTGAACAATGGTGTTATTGAAGACCGACTTTATTCACAGATTGCCACCAGTCTTAATGACCACCCTACTTTTGTTCTGCCAGTCACCTAGAAGGCTCTTGATAAAGATTTAGCATCATGTTCTAAGTGTCAGGCCTGTCAGTAGTAGTGAGCCATATGACCAGAAGGAGAAGGGAGAAAAAAATAGAACGCAGGGGGAGCTATTGATTACAGCTTCTCAATGTCACTTGTTCTCCAGGATTTAGGTATTGATGAGGCTGCAAGTAAAAACAAGCTCTGCTCCTTGTGGGATTCTACCCTGAAGTACAAAATGCAAACTTAGAGAAAAATATGCAGCTGCTTCTAGGATCAGAGGGTTTCACTATTGATTGAAAGGCTCCTTCATGTTATTTTTGTTAGAGACAAATCTATGGGTTTGGAAGTTTTATAGCATTTGAAAAAAGAAAAAAAAGAAAGAAAAGGGGCAGTGTAAATGATGGATTCACGTATTGGACGAATTAGATTTCACAGCGTGAAGGTTTCAGTGCAGCTTTAATATTACAGCTCCTAGGATATTGATAAAAATTACATTTTATGCAGCGAAGGCTTTCAAATAGAGAAGTCGGGTAATATTCCCCCTGAAAAGTGCCCGAGGGCTGTAATAAATTTTAGTAAGTTTAATTGTTTTAGCAGACTGAATATTTGCACCAGACGTAAGGCCTGACTAAACTGTGTTTAATATTTTAAAATTACAGATCTTTTGTCCTGTATAATACCTCATTTAATAACTTCCCTGTGGTTTAAGGTTAGTTAGAATTTTCCATTGCCGCATCTGCATTGCTAACTACGGTTATATTGCCATTGTCGCTTCAAACAATGGATCTGCTGTCGCTAGGTCTAATAAAAGAGAAACTCTGTCTTTTTCTGTCTTTGATGTGCCATTTGTTATAGGTTTCGATAACAGAATTTCACCTTTTGCTGTTAATGGAGAACTAAATGCTTGAGGGCTGCTATTTCCCTTTCTACCTGGGCATCACAGTTTGGGACACCCATCTGCCGTTAATCCCCCCCAAAAGGGTGAATAACAAGCAATTTTGCACTTGTGCCCACATGACCATCAACATCTGAAAGGGCTAGCTAAATGAACATACATGGCATCTTCAATGACCACATGGTTCAAGGGAGTTCAGACTGGGTCTTGTCTATATTGGGATTCCAAAGTGTTTCAATAGCGTGGGTATCCCAAATTGGGATACCCAGGAATGAAAGATGTTGCAACCCAGTCCCCACCAGCATTTTAAGAACCCTCTTTCCAAGCAAGAATTCTATGGAGCAGGAACAGACTGAGGCCAAAAATCAGCCAAGGATTTGCTTCACAGTCATTTCCTGAGGGCACTCCAAGGTTGTGGCTACACCATTGCAGGTACAGATAAGGGGAATTCTCCTGGCTCTCCCTATGACCAATCCACCCGGACTTGTTGCAGAAAAGCCAGATCTTACCCTAGTAAAATATGGCTGCCAAATCCTAGGTTCTAGCAACTGGCCTTGTGATCAATAGGTCACCATTATATTTCGGTTGTAAACAGTACAAATAAGTAGCGGCATCCTGCTTTTTCTACATATAAAGGTTTAGAGGAGAATCTCTTCATACCCTCTCTGTGTCTTATTCATGCTTAATAAAGCATCATTTTCCATGGCTTTCTACAAATTAGTGATAGCAAAAGGTAGTAAAAACTATACACTGAATAATACAAAACACAAGGTTTTACAGATACATTACACATTATAGGGAAATGGAAATGTGGTTGTGGAACATGATATGAGTGACCTTTATGCCCTACTTGGGTTTGTGTGTTCTGTGCTGCAACATTTCCCTTGCCAGCTCTATGCTCTGCACTGTTGGTCAGTTTTGCTTTATTCCTGGAGGCATGGGCCCTGCTGCCCCTTATTCAGCATTTAGGGGGGTTTTTTGCCTGTGCTTGTATTTATACTTATGCTCGCTGTAGGTTCCTGGGCATGGGGGTGGTGGGGTAGTGAGTTGGCAGAATCAGGTGCTAGTAAGTATTTATTTAGTTTTTTATTGCAAGTTATTGTGCTCATAAATCTCCCTAGCTGTTTTGATAAAGTTGAGAATACATTGCAAACACATATTTACCATATAAGATTTTTTATATTTCACGCACCACTGCTTCTGGGTCAGGTTTATTTGGGTATTTTAGATATTATTATGTTTATTATTCTTGTATCTTAATACAGTATTTATTGTTGTATTCCATTCTTTTTTCATTTTGTTATGATCCATTTGGGGAATCTCATATTGTTATAAAGGTAATTAATGTTTGTAGTTGAGACTGTATATGACACTTTTGAAGAATTTATACTCACCTGTACAAAAATTATGTTACTTGCAAAACATGCATTGGAGGTGAGACTAATACTGTATTGGCGTTAAACCTAAAGCAGAGGCTTACTCTTTGCATCTAAAAGCAAACCTACACCAAGAATATTTCCCCCAGAGCTTGAAATGCCTTCTTTTGTACTGGATCTTGTCTTGTACTACATGCTGGAACACAATCTAGCAACTGCTGGGAGTCCAAAAACACAGGGCAGCAGCTTCCAAAAAGCTACAGCTTCCAGTCTCCCTATAGGGATAAGGTAAGATGCCAGGCAACATGGCGGGGAAGGGACACTTAAAGCGGAACTTCAGTCAACTAGAACAAGCCCCCCCCTCCCTGCCGCCCTACCCTGGCCCTGTGGCAGGACGAGGAGGGTTACAAAGAAAAAAAACCTTACCTTTAAGTGCCAAGCACATAGTTCCTATGTGCTTGCTTCCATTCCTTTTAAGTGCCAAGTACATAGAATCTATGAACCTGGCTTTCCTCATCTGACCCCTCGTTCGATGCAGACAGTTCTCTTCACCCAGGGGCTTCAGGAGAGAGCCCAAAAGAGGCCACCGACATTTACTCATCTGCGGCTGCAATCTCTCCTGCCGGGTTTCCTCTTCACCCGAGGGGTCTCCAATCCCCCCACTCCACCCCACCCGGGTTCTTCCGCTGGGATAAGAGGGCCTGAAAAAGGGCCTCTCCCCTGATTCTGCAATTGTAGCCGTTAGCTCGCCTTTTGTGTTCTGTCGCGCTAGGTGATCGTTGGGGAAAGGGTTGGAGGAGTAGGGGACTTTGATCCTCTGCCTCCCCAGCCCCCCCATCACCAATCACCCTGCATCTGTCATTGGATCGCGTGAGTGTTAAAAAAAACAATGCCATTCGCTACTCATTACCTGCCTCCCCAAAGCCCGGGGGGGGCAGAAGAGCCCGGGGCCAAGGAGGCTATGCGAATATATAGCCTTCAGGGTCGGGGGTCGAAGAATCGGGCTCCTGCAGCCAGCTCTACAAGCTCTGCATATCTGGTCCTCAAGCGGGTTATGCTGGGTAGGCGGGACACCATGCCATTTTTCTCGATTTTTAACCTCTAAAAATCCCCCCCCCAAAAAATGGGATTCCCCTAGGAGGGGGGACCCTATGTCACTTCTTTTTTAAATTAACCCGTTGTCCTGTCACCCAGCCAGTATATAAGGCTTCCAGCAGGAGAGCAGATGCCTGAGTGATTGGCATGGTATAAAAAAACTTTGTGTTTTTTTACATTTAACTCTTTGTGAACTGGTAGGGGATCCATGAGATCCCTATACCAGTTCACAAGGCTCAGGGTCTGGCAAGTCTTGGTATGCCCCCTACATTGCAATTAGTGGTGTGTGTTGAGGGGATGATTCCATCCTGAACAAGACGAAGTTGGGAGACCGGTGCCTCATGACGCGGTCGTTTTCCAACACTGGAGCAGGATAGAAGAGCTGTGAGGGACCAAGGGTCAGTATAGCTTTTTTTGTTTTGTTTCCTGAACTGGGACTAGCAATAGTACTGAAGCTTTTGTTTTGCAGGGGCAGATGTGACAGGTGTTGTTATGGTCACACCACAAACATGATGCAGAACATGGGCTGTAGTTTGGGAGTACAGTGGGCTAGGCAAAGTGGACCAACATGGTGGGGAGGGGCTGGGGGGACTCATGAAGCAGTGGGTGTAAGGAGGTGGATATTCCTGGAAGTGTCTACGATATGAAATATAATTTTGTGTTACTGGACAAATGGTCAAGACAGTGCAAACTGGGGTTTCTCTAAATGTAAAATCATGCTCTGGAGTAGAAAGATTTCCCTCTCTCTGAGTATCATATGGGCAGTAGTGTGTTGGCAAGTATGAAAAGAGAGCGATTTAGGGTTGCTGATTCCTTATTATAGGCAGTGTGGCATCCTTTCATCCCATTCCCCATTATAGGCAGTGTGGAATTCCCCCCCCTCACATTCACAAATATAGGCAGTGTGGCATCCCCTCCTGCCATTCCCCATTATAGGCAGTGTGGCAGAATCAACCCAACCCCCTGCCCCCAGACACTGGAGGAGAAAAAAAAAAACATAACCGTTCCTCCCGCACCACTGGTCGTGCTGCCAAAGCCACCGGGGGACCAGTAATTGGAAGAGCGGAGGGGGGCAGGGTAATTGATTCCTGCCTGCTGTCCCTGCTCTGGGCACTGCCACCACTACTGCTGATCCCCGGGTGCGGCAGGCACAGACACACAACTGGGTCCATTCAGCAGGTATGGAAGTTGCTCCTTCAAAGTCTGGCCTTCCGATGTCAACGACATTTGTTGTTGTTTAAATTGTGTTTTGGGCAATAACATTTTTTTTTTTTTTGCTCAAATCATTGTGTGATCTCTCCTGGCTGCAAACAAACATTTTTATAATTTATTTTTATATATTTTATGCAGAATTGTATGTACAGGTCTGGCACTAATGTGTCATTTTCACAGTGTTAAAACAATGTCATTCCATGTGTTTTCGCTTTGTTACTGGTGGATATGTGTTCAAAAACAGACTTTGATCACACAGTGTCTGGCACCCTATGCTAGAATGCCCAGCCTTAGAGCTCCGATGCTGTGTGTGTAGTTTTATCTTAAGTATGTTGATGTGCCGGATGGCGCTACCTATCGCTCGCTGCAGCGGTTGTTAGAGCACCCAACACACATCACATTCATAAATGCCGGCCAGGTTACTACAGTGACCGCAACGCTAGGTTACAGCTCCCGATACCCGGTTACAGCATCTACTAGCGGTCACTCTAAGCGCCGCTATACAGATGCTCATCTGGCAATACGTGGCACTAGTAGTGAATCAGCCTCCATGTTTCCCTAAATGGAAATAGAAGATTGTTGGGTATAGTCCACTTTGATTTGTCACCAGTGGCCATCGGGGCAGATAGAATGCAGCTAATTACCCAGCTCTTCTAAATAACCTTGCTGATATATTGTCGCCTCTCCTCCCTCCACCTTTTCATAGATCTATTTATTACAATTATGTTTCATTTTGTTGCTGACAATTGCCTTGTGTTTTACCTGATTGATTTTAGAACTAATTTTGTAATTGGGGTCACAAATGACTAATATAATTCACTCAGAAGTGTGTGTTAGTTTGCGGAATTTGATTACGGCAGAGAGGAATGGTACACCCCTGAGTTTTTTGCCATGATAAAATAGATCAATATTGTTAGGAGGAATCTTGGGCTGTAATGTCCTCCGAGTATTCTGACGCTCACTTTTTATCCAGGAACTAACTAATGATATGAAGATTGAATTTTTAACTTAACCCGGTTATATGGAATAATTTTATTAGTTAATGAACATTTAGAACTGTGTGCGCAGGGTATTACTGCACCTATTTCCGAGGAGGCAGTAGTCCTTGAAAGAATGGTGGGTTCTAATGGCTGCTTTATGAGATCATTTGCATATCTTTAACCAGGACTTAGAAGGAATGTGCAGTTACAATTTTTTTTTCAAGACAAAGGGTTTAATGTGGCGGTATTGCTGCTTTATTCTTCCTTGTATCTTGCTTTGCATCAATACCATACAGAAATGTGTATATATGGGTTCAGGTATTGCAATAGCAACATCTCTTGTATCCCCTCTTGTGCCCACATCTGAGGCTGCAAAGAGCTGAGCTCAAGTTCAGGTACATTTGGCATCTAGGTATTTTCAGCTTATATAAAGGCTGACAGAGATTGAAGTAGTAATGCTTTGCTAAATATTTAAGCAGACCTAAACCCTCCTTTGCAACTTTGCTCTGTGGAGGGTCCTGGTTCGCAGGGACACCTGCAGAAAGTGGTAGCGCCTCCTCCCCCCTAATAATAATCTAGCAGAGTGTGATGGCATACTTCCATCCCCAATAACTAATAAGCCCTGCTACCCCACACTAATTCTGCTGATAACTCTAGCAGCCCCCCCACCCCTAATAATAATAATTAAGCAGAGTGTTTTAATGACCTCACCCCCCAATAATTCTCAAACTCTGAAATGCAGAGTTTGCACATACCCCCCTCCAACTAGGAATACTTAATATGAAGAAAGTGCTAGCACCCCTTCCCTTCCCCAAAAATAACCAAGCAGAGTGTGCTAGCAGCCTCTCCCTCCCCCCAAATTATGCATAGAACTATAGCAGCCCCTCATCCATAATTATTTAAAAAAAAAGGGGCAGTGGATGTGCTGGGCAGGTCCAGATCAGTTAGGAGCTTTTCCCACTGGATATATCCAGCACATCCAAAGCTGTAAGAGGGTCAATAGGATGCAAATGAATTACCTTTCCAGCACTTCCTCCCTAACAGCCCCAATCGCGTTTAGCCCTTCACCCTGAAATAGGGTCTGTCTTATAGGCTTCCCCCACCTTGTACATACAAATTGCCCATGTTAAAATCATCCTACCTGCATTTTCTGAGCCTTTAAACATCCAAGATGCTGGCACATGGAGTCTCAGGATGCCTTCAAACAGGAAGTGTCTTCTGACTGTGCTGCTCTACATTCTGGGATTGCTGTCCTTTTGCTGACCCCAGCTCTGCTCTGTCTGTGCAAAGCACAGCTATAACCCCGCCCCTGCACTTTTGATACCTCTCCTCTTCTCAGTATGTGATGCTTCTAAGGCAAGATGGCGGCCTCTGTAGCCTAGAGTTTTAAACAGAGTAATAGCCTAGTGGGGGAAAGAATAAAAAGTAAGTGACTAAAAACGTAAAATATATTAATTTTGGATGCTGATGAATAGTTTTTTAGGTGTTTGGGCTTTTCATTAATTGATGGTGAAGGTCTGGTTTAAAATACTATTATTTCAACAATGCAACATATAGTATAGGTAGAGTATTATGTAATAACAGAGGGTCAGTATTTTGGGTGCTAATTGCATTTATATGAAGGTACTATATGGGTGATCAGAAGTTTATTACGTGGCCACCTCTCGCATCATTCAATTATAGGGAACAAGACACTTTTGTTTTTCCACTAACTGAAGCCCCAAAAGATTTGATGTACTTTTTGTTAGCAAGGAAGTGATCTCTCTCATTACTTGGATTTTAATTTAGCGAAAGAGTCTCGCCATTCTTGCAAGTATGGTTTTATTAAAAGCATACAGTGTGTTAAGCTGCCGGCCAATTATTCCCTCGCTTAGTACATTGTCATGTTGCAAATGACTGCCTTTAGTCTCCCTCCTCAGATCTCACAGTTCAGTTTAATCTTGCTCAAAATAAGCTCCACTATTAGTCGTGGCTGAGAGCATACATCGTTTAAGTGACTATTACAAGCAATTATTGTGCCCAGTTATAGAATGTACATTTGCTACAGTTCTGACCGTCTTGGTGTGCGGGTAATTTGTCAGTAATTACCCGTTCTAGCAGCGCCTAATCCAGCGCCTGTTCTTCCTTCTTTTCCACTACTTCAATCTCGTTTTTTTTTAACCAACAATGACAAAATTCGGGTTAAATTCAAGAAATTGTTGATTGTAAATCCTTTCATATTTGTACTAAATCTTTAGATTATTTATCGAGCTAATTTTTTTAAACAATTTAAAAGCACCATTTAAAGGAACAGTTCAGGCAATGGCATAAGTAAGGTAGCAAGGAGCTCAACTGAAACCTCAATCCTCAAAAATGTGCCCCATCTTTCATTTTAATTTTTCCATAACCACCTCCAAATGTGATCACAAGGTATAAGCATAAGCAAGCCTGACAAGCCACAGTGGCCACACTTGCTGGGATCACTCAAGCTTTGAGCACTGAGGAACTGGTGGCCATACAACCAGATTTGGCGCCTGGTCATGAAAAAATCGAACCAAAAGTAGAGGCACATTTTGGAGACCTGCTATAGCATCTCCTGGGAATGGAGGACAGGGACATAGCTCAGGCTTCAGGTTAGCTTCCTTCTGCCTCATTACCATTGCCTGGAACTGTCATTTTAACTAAATATATGTTTATATTGTGTATATATTTAAAATAATGTGAAAGGAGAATTATCCTATAACTATAGTGAAGCATCTCAGCGGAACTTCAGTCAAAAGTGAATTGGCTTTTAATAATCACCCCCTAGGAATCCTGATTTAGGATGCCTCCTTTGAAAGCCAAAATTAGGCATGGGACCCAGAGTCACCAGGGTGCATGCTTTAGTTCCCTATTAATAAAGAAATTCTTTTATCAGATGAAAAATGAAACCCTGGATGTAACTATAGTAAATCTTCGGATTCCTGCTTATTAAAAAAGACTGGAAACCTGGGCCTGGCATCCACGATGGGTGCTTGAATTACCCTGCACACTCGAATTTCTGCCAGAGTAAGCACACCTATCCTAGGGAGCAGTGGTGCCTGGGTGTGTGTGGCAAAGCTCAGTTAGCATTCTGCTTAGCCATGCACCCCAAGCCATCATCGCTGCTTTGGCTAGGTGCGCTCAGCAGGGACTCCAGGGCCAAGCAGCATGTGCTATGGGAGCAAGGATTGAGAAGAGTTTACAGGGACACCAGGGAGGTTTCACAAGGCAATGACTCCAGGACCGGGCACTTGGCCTGATTTTAATGAAAGATGAGGCCCTCTTTAACTATTGTTAAAATTTCCTTGCTCCATAAGCAAGGAATGCATTTTTTAAATGAAAAATAAGATATATATTGCCAGAGTTCCTTTCACACGCTGTATTAGCACTGCATGGCGGGGAACACACAGAATGCATTTGTGTACTGCACTATACCTGTACCCCCGCACATTCTGCTAAAGTCAGAGTTCCCCTTTACAAATGGTGCATTTTGAGAACAAGTAACTAAGAATCTCTATTTAACTCCTCCCTTGAAATAATACATTTTTAAAGTAAAAGTAGACGATCGCCTTATATAAATGTATTACTGTTATAGCTTCTACTGTTGATTTGCAAGTAGCTTCAAGTGAAAAGATTATTAAATGTCGGTTGGATGAAAAATTGTTGGTGCTAAAAATTTTTTTCTGCATTCAACTAAATATTACTTTGTTAACATGATTAAACATGTTCATGATTTTTTGATGATCCAAGCATGGGGGGCATCTCGATTGACGATGCCCCTCTGCAAGACCCAATCTGCTTACCTGCACATTGGCCACATGGTCCAGGTTTTCATTAGCGGACAGAATTGTGGAAGAGAAACCTGGATCATGTGACACGTGTAGGGGAACTCTAACATTATACACAAATGTTCTAAAGGAGTAAAAGGGAGATTCGTACATGTTCTTCAAATACACAATTTGTAAAGGGGGCCTATGACTTTAGCAGAATGTGTGCTCAGACATTTGGTGGAGGTATAGTGCAGTACACAAATGCGTATTGTGTTTCCTGCACAACACAGTGTTAATACACCATGTGAAACGAGCCTTACCCTCAACTCACTGCCTTGGGTGATTGTAGTGATAGGTATGCCAGTTAGAGGGTAGCGGGGGATGCAGCCGCCAGCGCGCTTGGACCCACTGGCCTTAGATGAATTCTTAGACGACGTGAAGTCAGTGGCTCCAAGCGCGCTGATTGTAGGAGCAGCCGTGCATGCGCCATAGGACTGGGAAGAGGTGAGTTGGCTTTGGCGATCTGGTGGGTTTCACACAGTGGGGCAAAGGACCCAAATCCTGGGTTTTGGTCCACTTTAAAGTGATTTGCAAGTCAAAAGTAAAAAATAGTGGGCTCCAGTGCTGCCTGCCTCCTCATTCTGGTTTCCATCCCTACTTCGCCAATGTGGTCCACCAGTGAACCTTCGGAGGACTAAGAATGTAAACGCTCCCCACTCCCTGCCCAGAAGCCCTGAGTGATTGCCTCTCTCTGCACCTATGAAACCCGGCCCTCCTCTCAGTGTGCTTATATCAAATCACCTGCTGTTTCTCCTCATTTTTCTCTGCATCTCCAATGTTTTAATACGCTTACTAATAACTTAGGAACTACAGGGTCTTTTTGAAAATGTATTAGAATTTTGTTACAGTGCAACATGTAGCCCGAAACAATGGGACAACAATCGGCCTTGCCCTTAGTAAAACTTTAAGGTTGGAGGGGTTAATATTTATGTATTTGTTTTACCTCTTTCTGCTCCATCCAAAACTAAAAAGAACATTTGTGGATGCAGTGGAGTCTTAATTGTTAATCTACGTTTCAAACACTTTGCTGTTTAAGTTATAAAGCTTTGGAAAAGTTTCTGCCGTGAAGACTGTTCAGCAATTTTTTTCTTATAATTTCATTTCAGAATAGCTCCTTTGACAGATGAAAAATATAACAAAACAGACTCATAAAGCGATAAATTTGAGTGCTGTAGAAATGTATAATTAAACGACATTAATCAAATCTTTTTTTTGATAAATTGAATGGCAAGCACATGCCAGGTTTGAACGACCTGGGTGTGCGATTAATACCCGAGACGAAGCACCGGAATAAGAATTAGTTTTATTTGCATGTGATTTATGCTCTGATTTATGAAGCTGCACAGTTCCATGTTGTTGTTGGAGTAAGATCTATGTGTGATAGTGTTGTGTAGTAAAGGCTATATACCAGTTTGACATGATTTGCAAATGCCGAGTACAGGCCACAGAGTAATGTTTTCCTGGGCGCAGTTGGATTGATTTGTAACGGGACTTAGCATGGGCATTTCTGTACTTTGCCTTTTACCATTGGTAAAAACGAATGTTCTTAAAAAGTTTCTAATTTGCTTTGTAAAACTGACCTAAACCCAAAATGCCCTCTCAGGCTAATTTGGAATGTCTTCCTTCTTAACTGTTTATGGAATCCACCGAATCGTGCAATGTTGTTTACAGTGTTAGACGTAGAGTACCTTAAGGCCAGGCCCAGCGTCAGCACCCGGCAAGGCGGGGCAGCTGGCGGGGGCCTCCGGCATCTAGGGGGGCCCACTGATAGGGCTGCCCTTTGGCCTGTGCAACGCCGTTTGATCGTCTGCGGACTGGGAGTGGCAGTGCAAGTCCGGGGGGACAGCTGCACACACGCTGAATCCCCAGCTCATCCAATAGGAGACATGCTTCTTTAAAGAGGACCAACCGCCTTTGTTACCTGGCCAGGTGCCTCACTGTGTGAAGCCCCATGATCATACCAGCAGTCACCTTTGCGTGCGTTCCCGTGCTGGGTTTGTGGGCTGTGGCTGCATCCCCTAGCCTACCCACAGCTGGGGTGCTCTCCTGTTCCCAGCCATTCAGATAAGCTGGGGGTGGGAGAGCGCTGTAGACCAGGGATGTGGCTGCTCCCGCTTTTTTATTTTGCTAGAGCTGTATCCAAAACCAAACCATATCCCATGCATCAATAATCAATAATTGGACATGTGCTGTGGGAATGTTGGGAAAGTTTGGGTTAAGTTGGGTTAGGTTTTATGGGCGGTTTCACATGTTGGGGCATCCCACGGGCAAAGACGAATTCCCAGAAATGTCTGGGTTTATAAATAAAAAAGGAGGTTTGGGGAGGCTTTAAGAAGACAGTAGGAGGGGGCAGCAAGGTCTCTTTCTTACGAAAGGGAAACCTAGGGAGCCTTGGCAAAATTATCTGCATACATCAATCATAGGTGGCCTAATTTTGTTTAAAAAAAACAACTTCAACTTATGCATTCTTCACATCACCTGTGAAAATTAAATATTTCAAAACCAGACGCAGGAGAGTCCAAAAATAAAAGTTTTGGATTTTATTGAGTGTTGCATGAGAAAGGCTTATCCAAACTCAGTGCACATGTATCTCATACAAATTGCAGTTCTCCCAAAATGAGTTGGGTCCTTTTAAGATCTTTTGGATAACATTCTTTTCCCCAGTAGTAGACAGCGCTCGTCTATATATGGAGCAGCTGTGCTGCACAGGTTTCCTTTGTAGATAAAGCGTACAACATTAAATCTCGCTAAACACCCTCTATGACAGCTAGTACAGACGGAATTTGGGTGTAGGTCTGCATTAACTTCAAAAAAACATGGCTGAATTAAACAATGCCTTAACCTTATAATTTAATAATGCCTTAACCAGTGCTGACCTTTTGGCTGTATTTTCTCTAAACATTGTGTAAACGGTTTTTATCATGACTTCTAATGTATTTTAGGGCTTCTCATCCAGTAAGAGGGCAACACGCCTCTCCCCTCCCTATCCTATTACATATTTGGGACCTTAGTCATATCAGTGCCATCAATCATTTCTGTCAGCCAGTTGTATCCTTATCATGAGGAGTTGCAGAAGTTTCTTTGGAAACTCAATCCTCACATTTTACATTTGTAAGCTCTTGCTAGGAAACATCATGCAGAGTCATGCTGGAAAATCACTTGGTTACTTAAAGTGGACCAACAGTCTAACACAACAAGCAGTGCTCATATGCATCCCTCCCCGGTAAGTTTTAAAAACAAAATGACGGTTCATAGATCTGCCGGCCATCTACAAACAGGAAGTTCTGCTGTGTTTTCTGTTATTGTGCATTGTCAGTTATGTCAGTTGAATCCAGACAGCAGCATAGCTGAGATTCTGGGAAAGGAAGCTTCAAAATGGCTGATACCACTAGAAAATTGGTGAGGCAGAGTTTCAACTATAAGTGAATGCAGGATCAAATGTGCTGACAGTGATTTAGTATCATGCATGCAGATGGCACAAGTGAGCTTTGGGGAGTTTTCTTTTCCAACTGTACTAGGCTTTTGGTCTGGTTTAAGTGTTTAGATCGATTTTTTGCACAGTACCTAAAGACCTGAAAAAATTTAGGCGCTCACATCTAAAAATTGTGTTTTATTTTCCACGAAACTTTAATCTCTTAAAATGGAAAAATACCCAGGATTTTGATTATCCTAGGTTTTGTTCTGTGCCCAGGGGCATCCTGAGTTCGGATGCCCCACTGTGTGAAACACTCCAGAACACCCTGTAAAACTCACCTCCTCCACGCAGATTCTCGTCCAATCAGAACCAATGGCTGTGACTATAGGGTCGATTCAAAGAAACATGTAACAGCTTGGATTTTGGTGCCGATCATCCTATTTTTCCCGTCCGCTCGTGCGTTCGTATGAACTTGCGAGTGATTCTATAAGCAAATACGTTTCTATCCTAAAACGTACGTCCGTTCGTATGGCAGTTCGGGAATCAGACCTATGTCAGTTTCCATCCTGAATTTTCCGTTTCATTTCTCAGGTTGCAACATTTGTTTTGCCCTTTTTCCTTTTTTGTCTGGACGTAAATCCTTCTGATCTTGCGGCTGCGCACTACAAACTTACCTCATTAAAGTGCATTCTAAATATTTGGTCTTATTTTTCTTTATTTCATTCATTTTGTAGTAACCAACCATTAATGAATGCATTTGCATAAGTAAATCTTACTTTGTTTAATTTTTAGTTAACTTGCATTTTTTACTTGTGGATGTAATTTTAATATTTTGGCATCAAATGGTACAACTTTAAATTTTGTGTGTGGTTACCCACACCCTCTCCATACAGATTGCTCTCAAATATAAAAAAACACCCAGCAACTTCTGCATGTTATGAGTCTAGAAACAGCCAAGATGGCGGCTCAGGTATTATCGGGCAGCCTGCAAACAGAAAGGGCCTTGTGACTGTGTTGCTCTGCATTCTTTGATTTCTGACCTTTCCGTGCCCCCAGCTCTGCTGTGTCTGTGCAAAATACAGCAGTAACCCACATCCTGCACTTTATCCCGCTCTCCTCTCCTCAGTAAGTGTGATGCATCTGACCAAAGATGTGCTTAAATAACTAAACAAAGCAAAGGTAAACAACTACACCAATAAATGCAATCTAAAAATATTATTCTAGTACATCAATTTAAAAATAAATACCAAAGGACATACATTTCTTTAATTAACGCAAATATATTGCAAAATAAAGGTTTACATGCAAAGGACTAATTAAGGTCCACATTAAAATGCTTTTATAAGGTATACATGAATCAGGTATGCATTGCCATACAATTTATGGCCTCGGCCATGCTGATACATGCAGTTCATTGGAGCTCAAGACGCGCAGACTCCTCCACATAGCCAAAAAACCTGTTCAAGAACAGCAATCCGACTGCTAAAAGGTGTCGGCAGTGGCTTTCTTTTAAAACGTATTTAGAGGTTTGAAAACTGTTCTCTGAATCACACCTAAACACATTCGATTATCCTAAGTTTTACGTTTTGATCCTAAGTTTTAGGATTTCATCCTAAGTTTTACGTTTTGATCCTAAAATTTAGGAACGAACTTGCGATGATCGTAAGAGCATATACGCAGGAAAAAATGACTAACACCCACCCAAACTTACGATTCTCGATCCGAAATCAATTAACTTTTGCTCTTTGAATCGAGGGGTATGTCATTTGCCAACTGGCTCTGTTCTTCAATAGGACGCAAGAGTGGTTGCATTCCCAGTGGTGCACGCACTCCTGGCCCAGCGTATTCAGCGTGCTCACAGACTGAAGATGCAGGGGATGCAGATGCTCTCACTCCACATTATAAACAATCAGAGCCATTTGCCAAATGGACCGGGGAAAGGTAAGCTGATAACAACGATCTGGAGGGTTTCACACAGCTTAACAACCCAATTTAGAATCCAGGGTCGGTCTCACTGGGTTTTGTTCTGCCTTAAAGGGCAACTACTGCCATAACTTTTTGTTTACATTTTTGGGGGGTTGGGCTTAATTGGGAAGAATTACCTCAAATTTAATTCACTGGTGGTCATGGGGAATGAGGAGTATTAACCATGCCAGTATATTAGATTTCAGTGACATCCGTCTAATTCTCAAAACTAGTGTTAGCGAACCCGAAGAAGGTCCGATTCGGCAAGTTCGGCTGAACTTGACGTCATTCGGGACCCCAACTTGACCCAAACCTGAACCCCATTGAAGTCAATCAAGGTAACCGAACTTGGGGGGCCCAGAAATGGCTGTAAAATGGGGGTAGCAAGGGCTAGAGGGCTGCAAATTGGTGGAAAATTGCCCTGCACAAAATGGGGTAGGAAAAGTACTCAAAATAATAACAGAAAACAAAAAAATTAAATGAATACATAAATCAAAAAATAAATTAAAAACTAATAAAATATAAAAAAAAAAATTGGAGGTAACACCAGGGCGATTGCCCTGCCCAAAATGGGGTAAGGGAAGTACTTAACATAATAACAAAAAACGATATAAATAAATTAATAAATTAAAAGTAAATTACAAACAAATAGAATACATTTTTTTTTACGGATGTCAGAGGGAAAATTGGGAGTAACAACAGGGCAACTGCCCTGCACATAATGGGGTAGGGAGTATACTAATATTATGTATACTTTATTTAAAAAAGAACCCCCTATAACCCTAAAACAGGCTGTGTGACCAAATCCCCCCTATCACCCCAATAGCAGACTGTGTGACAGAATCCTCCATCACCTCATAGCAGACTGTGTGACAGAATCCCCCAATCACCCTATAGCAGACTGTGTGACAGACCCCCCATCACCTCATAGCAGACTGTGTGACAGAATCCCCCAATCACCCTATAGCAGACTGTGTGACAGACACCCCATCACCTCATAGCAGACTGTGTGACAGAATCCCCCAATCACCCTATAGCAGACTGTGTGACAGACCCCCCCTCACCTCATAGCAGACTGTGTGATAGAACCTCCATCACCTCATAGCAGACTGTGTGACAGAATCCCCCAATCACCCTATAGCAGACTGTGTGACAGAACCACCCCCATCATCCCTATAGCAGACTGTGTGACAGACCCCCCATCACCTCATAGCAGACTGTGTGATAGAACCTCCATCACCTCATAGCAGACTGTGTGACAGAATCCCCCAATCACCCTATAGCAGACTGTGTGACAGAACCACCCCCATCATCCCTATAGCAGACTGTGTGACAGACCCCCCATCACCTCATAGCAGACTGTGTGACAGAACCCTCCATCACCCTATAGCAGACTATGTGACAGAATCCTCCATCACCTCATAGCAGACTGTGTGACAGAATCCCCCATCTCCCCATAGCAGACTGTGTGACAGACCCCCCCATCACCCCATAGCAGACTGTGTGATAGAACCTCCATCACCCCATAGCAGACTGTGTGACAGAACCACCCCCATAATCCCTATAGCAGACTGTGTGAAAAAACCTCCATCACCCCATAGCAGACTGTGTGACAGAGCCCCCAATCACCGCATAGCAGACTGTGTGACAGACCCCCCCATCACCCCATAGCAGACTGTGTGATAGAACCTCCATCACCCCATGGCAGACTGTGTGATAGAGCCCCCAATCACCCCATAGCAGACTGTGTGACAGACCCCCCCCATCACCCCATAGCAGACTGTGTGATAGAACCTCCATCACCCCATGGCAGACTGTGTGATAGAGCCCCCAATCACCGCATAGCAGACTGTGTGACAGACCCCCCCATCAACCCATAGCAGACTGTGTGATAGAACCTCCATCACCCCATGGCAGACTGTGTGATAGAGCCCCCCATCTCCCCATAGCAGACTGTGTGACAGACCCCCCCATCACCCCATAGCAGACTGTGTGATAGAACCTCCATCACCCCATGGCAGACTGTGTGATAGAGCCCCCAATCACCCCATAGCAGACTGTGTGACAGACCCCCCCCCATCACCCCATAGCAGACTGTGTGATAGAACCTCCATCACCCCATAGCAGACTGTGTGATAGAGCCCCCAATCACCGCATAGCAGACTGTGTGACAGACCCCCCCATCACCCCATAGCAGACTGTGTGATAGAACCTCCATCACCCCATGGCAGACTGTGTGATAGAGCCCCCAATCACCCCATAGCAGACTGTGTGACAGACCCCCCCCATCACCCCATAGCAGACTGGGTGATAGAACCTTCATCAACCCATAGCAGACTGTGTGACAGAATTCCCCCTGTCACCCCCATAGCAGACTGTTTGACAGATCACCCACATCACCCCCATAGCAGACTGTAACAGAGCCCCACTCACTCCATAGCAGACCTTTACAGAATTCCCATCACCCCCATTGCAGAATATGGGGTTGATTCAGAGCCTGGTAAAAAAAAGTCACTTCCTTTTTAGGAGAGAAAACAGTTATTCACTTTCATTATCCTTTTCATCTGGCTCTAAATCACCCCCAAGGTAGACAAGGAATGCGAATAGCAATTTTCAATTTTCTTTTAAAAGTAAAAGTGTCCCCACATCACCCCCATAGCAGATTGTGTGACAGAGAGCCCCTCATCACCCACATAGAATTAGTGTGACAGAATCCCCCATCACCCCATAGCAGACTTTGTGACAAAACCCCTCAATCGCCCCCAAAGCAGACTGTGTGACAGAATTGCCCCATAGCAGACTGTGTGGTAGAATAGCCTGATCTCTGGCCACAATCTGGGCGCTCCAGCTTGCAGCCGCCCGTCTCCGCGACTCGGCCTGTCTATGTCATTCCTACTCCTCTTCCTGACTAGCTGAGTGCACCACTTGGCCTAGTTGCGTCAGAGATTCCTAACCGCCAGTACTGTCAGCTTGGAGAGCTGGGGCCCGCCAGGTTGCAGAGCTTTGTCAGCGAACACAATCCGGCAGTACTAGCAGAGGGGAGAGCTTGATGCGCCACTTGGCCTAGGTACATCAGCGACTCTTTTCTGCCAGTACTGACGGCGTGAAGAGCTGTGACCCCCAGGTTGCACAGCTGTGTCAGTGATTCTTTTCTGCCAGTAATGAGAGCTGTGAGTGTTTTGGAGATGCCTAGACACATGCTGATTAGGAGTCACGTTATGCGCCTACTCAGTGGTGCACATGCACATACTGGCGTGGTCACTTGCCAGGCTGCACAGCCGCGGGCCTAGAAATTCTCGGCCAGGCGTATGCAATCGTGTTTGGCATATGCATACAGCAAGCATCCCGATTTGGGATGTCTCAGTGTTTGAAACCCCCAGTGGGCCATTATATGTACCTGTCAGAATACTCACGGGTGCGCATGCGTGCAGAAGAGACGCCCGAATGTCCTGTCTCGACCTCGAGTGAAGATGCGTGTGTACGGGAGCACACTGCAGATGCGCACGCACCTGCTCGTACAAGCTGGAACAGGAACATTTGAGCCTGTGTTGTTATATGCATGGCCGGCCACAAGAACGTGTGTGAGGAGACATGCGTGTAGGCATATTCTGCAAGTCTGCAGGCGCCCCCAGCACCTCCAACCCTATTTAAAGATGGCACCTGCAGGATCTAGCTCTGTTTGGTCTGCTTGTTTCCTGGCTCCTGTTCACGACCGTGATCTGGACTGCTATCCCACTGATGCCCCTGCTTGCTTCTGGACTTACTTATTGATCTCTCAGTTACGACCTTTGGCTTTGGACTTGACCCTGTTTTTTTTTCTGCCTGCCCCAACTCCAGCCTGGACTTCTGTTTTTGAAACTCTGCTGTCTGCCCCGATCTCGGCCTGGATTACAGCTTCTGATTTCTTGACGTCTGCCTTGACCCTTTGTACTCTGTTCTGGACTTCTTCTGCCTCTATGTGTCAGAGCTTCTGATCCCCTGGGCATGACCCTGATTATACCTGCAGCTCAGCCTGTGCTCCCTTGCGGGGGGGGGGGGGGGGGCAGTGAGGGCCAGGTCTTTCATTAGACTCCAGGCCATTCATCCTCACGGTTGATGCTTCGGGGCTCTTATCCCAGCGCGACCAGGACAAAGGGATAGTCCACCCCGTGGCCTTCTTTTCCTGGAAATTGTCATCCATGAAATGGAACTATGATGTCAGAGACCAGGAACTGATATACATTAAGCTTACTCTGGAGGAGTGGCATTACCTCCTGGAAGGAGCCAAGCACCCCATCCTGATTCTGATGGATCAAATAACCTTAATCCTTTTCACTATTCCATTTCCACATCTACTAGCGCCTGGGTCATAAGAATGCCGTCTCATCTTTTCTCTTCCCCCCCAAGAGGAGGAATCAGAAGTCCACACCCATTCTCCAACCAAGCCACTTTCTCCTGTTTGAATCTGAATCCATCTTGCCACATACATTAGTCCAGCTTATGAAAAACCCAATCCCATGGTCAAAATTGGCTCACAAATCTCCCCCCTTTATTTCTATTAGAAAGCCATAAGATGTGATGACTCATTGCTCTGCTGCACAGCTGAAAGAAATGTATCGTTTTAGAAGATACATATGTTTACACTGACTGTAGTGTGTGCTATAAATCCAGATTCCGCAGTGAACAGTGATAAAATGAATTGTTACACCTTTCCACACACACACAATCCCTCTAGCAGCTGGTTATTCAGCGAGTGTGTTTATGTAACTTAATACACAAGCTGCCTTATTATCAATGTGAAGCCTCCGATTCATCTTAGTCCACCCCTCCCCTGTGTGTAGCCCTTCCCTTTCCACTGTGCGTAGCCCGCCCCTCTGCCCGACTCCTTTCATGAGGCTTTGTGATACTACTGCAGCACTTACTTACAATGATGGCATCCAGCGCTGCCATCAGTTGTCACCGCTGTTGGCTTTTCCCGCTTTCTGATGCCTCCTCTGCCTCTGACATGGACTGAGGAGACATCAGAGAGCAGGGACAGAGGGAACCACAGACAGCAGTGCCGGATGCCACCACAGTGAGGAAGTACCCCTCCAGTAACCCCTTCCGGGATGGTGGCGAGTGTGAAAAGCACACCCCCCCCACCTTCAGAATGGTGCTTCCCCCCTTCCTCCTTCCTTCCTTCTCCCAGCCAGTGCCAGGAGCGAGAACAGTTGTGTCCCCCTTCCTCCCGGCAGCAGTGGCGGGCTCCCCTGCCTCCTGTCTCATTCTGCCGATGCTGGGAGGGAAAGCAGCAGCGCCACCATGAACCTCCACTGCCTGCCCTACTGCTAAAGGTGGTAGGAGGGGCCGGGGTTGCTGACAGCTGCCCAGTTCCACTTGAGCACCTGCCCAGTCCCCCGTGATTGGCCACCCTCCAACCAACTTACTTACTCATCCACCTAATTTACCTACCCACCAAGCCACCTACTTACCCACTATGCACTGGAAGTGCACATATGCGCTTTTGGAAGTGCACACACTTAAGGAGTGTGCACATGCACATTTGGGAGTGCGTGCATTGGGCTATGGGCATTCACGTTTGGGGTGCACGCATGTGTATTTTCCCATTGCATGGCACGGCCTGCTTCACAAAGTCATTACATCTGGGTGTTCCGCCACAAGGTGGGGCAGTGCACTGCAGAAGAGTACCATATAAAAACGGAATCACCATAGACTTATCCAGTTTTTCCTCTGCAGTGATTCTGCGAAGATAGCTCTCTATATTGCACAGGTGAGCTGCGGCCCTGCATGGCTATTTCCACCCGTTTCCGGACCCTCGGTGCCTCCCAGCCTCGGCTGACAGATCGGGTGAAGGTAGAGGAGCACTAGGGTCAAGGTTCCCCCCCCCCCCACGTCCCTGGCCTGGGCCCTCGCCGCTGCTCACCTGCTACCTCGCTCCTTCCCCGTAGTTGCTGGGGTAGCGGCGGGGGTGCTTTGGCTGTGTATTCGCCTGTTTTTTAACTGTGTTTTTAACTGTTTTCGCCGCCTCGCGGCTTTGTACTGCGCTCTGCGGCGGGTGGCGCTATATTTGTGAGGCATTTTTTCTCTATGTGATGACGCCGGCGAGGTCACGTGAGCGCCCTTTTCGCGCTCTTTGGGGGGGGTGGGGCTGGTGGTTGACACGTACTGCGTCATCCTCCCGCGGCCCGCCCCTCAACTCCCGGCGCCATTTTGCTGCTGCTGCGCGTTGGGGCCCTTCTCATCCCGGAGCCGTGGCGGTGATCCCGGTATGCTGGACACTTCCTTCTGTGGTCTGGCGGTTGGTGCCCTTGTCCTACTTGGTCCGTGAGTCCCCTTCAGGGTTTTTGGTCTCTTTTGGGCATGCGCTACGAGATACTTATGTTTCTTTATGTCTTTCAGGCGGGACAACTTGGGTTGTGGTTTCTCCCGGTCCTATCCTTTACCCCCCCTCATCTTCCCTTACTGGCTTCCAGGGTGGCTCTTGCTAGCCTTTACCCTGTGCTGGCCTATTGCGCCTGTGTTAATCACCATATGGAGGCTTCTGGGGATAGCGTGCTTGGGGGCCCTTTCGGGGCAATCCCGGCTGTGTTCCATGTGTCAGGGTGTGCGTGCCGTGCGCCCAAAGTGTCCTTGCTCTCCAGGCTGGGCTGCCCGCTTCCCTTCCCAGCTCTGCGCCCCCTTCGGCATCGCCTACCCCCCGCGTCTGCATTTAGCCCCCAGTGAGGGGGATACTAGCGGGGTCACAGTCTGACCTGGCACAACGAGTGGCCAGTATTGAAAGGCAGCTTGCCAGGCCTGCTCCATGTAAGGCCTCTGGCAAGAAGCGGCACCTAGCTCCCTTTCCTGAGGAGGATTAGGGCCCTAATACATTTGTTGGCCTTTACCCCCTAGAGGAGGGGGAACTCTTTCAGGACTCTGACTCCTCTGGGGACCAGCAGGAGAGTTACAGCAGTGACCCTGGGTCTGCGTCTGGGGAAGACTCATGGTTCCCTGAGGGCACTCATAGCCTGTCAGCTCACATTTTTGAAGTTTTGCACATTGTCCCCCCTGAGGTGGCTAAGAGGCAGCAGGGGGAGCTCTTCCATCCTGACAACAGCGCCTGGAGTTCCCTGAGCAGAGCCATTTCACTAACATGGTGCTCAAGGAGTGGGAACGTCCTAGTATATTGCCCGCGGTGCCCAAAGGGTGGGATAGGAGGTATCCCTTTCCTGCCGACCTGGTCAAGCAATGGTCATGTCCCCCTGAGGTGGACGCTCCCGTGCTCGGGCTGTCCAATACCTCGGTCATGCCTTCACCTGACACTACTACGCTGCGGGACAGCGAGGACCGGCGCATGGATCAACTAGGCTGCCATGCCTTTGCGTGTGTGGGGGCTGGGCTGCGCCCGTTATGCGCTGCTGCCATTACAGCTATTGCCCTTAAGAGACAGCTCAAGCGCCTCCTGGAGGGCCCTACGGCTGGTAACAGGGGGGAGGATTATAGGTCCCTTTTGCTTTGTTCTGATATTCCAAGTATACCGCACGTCCTGTTCCCAAATATTCCTTACACATGGGTTATACATCCACAAGATGGCGCTGGACTGCAGAAAAGACTTCCGGCCCCTTAAATAGCCAGGAACCTCCCACCAATTCCCCAGTTCTTATCTGCAGTCTGGACTGCAAAGATAGAAGATGGCTCTCTATACTGCGCAGGTGAGCGAGGCTTATCAGCCTGCGGCCCTGCAGGACTATTCCCACCCGTTTCTGGACCCACTGCCTCCCTGCCTTGGCTGACTGGTTCGGGTGAAGGTAGGACAGCACCAGGGTCAGGTGCTGAGGAGCGCTGCTCCTACCGCAATCCCTGCACTGACATGGGTAGACGGTATAGGCTTATGGTGAGCCTTGTGGGATGCCCCTCCCTGCACTCTGGGTCTTCCTTACCCAATCCCCCCTGTCCCCCCCTCCTTCTTCACTTTACTGTTGTGTGCTGTGCTTTTTACTTAATTCACTCGCCACCGCGCCGCTTGTACAGCGCTCCGCGGACGGCTGCGGCATTGCCTCAGCCACTGCTGCGCCATCAATGGACAGCGAGATCACGTGGGACGCGTTTCGCGCTCTTCGGGGGGCGGGCTCTGCGGATGACGCTTTTTGACGTCACACCTCCGCGGCCCGCCCCTCGAGGTCTGTGCGGGCGCCATTTTCCTTCTCTTCCTCTGCGTGCGCTGCTGCTCCTTGCCAGTGCGGTCCGTGAGTGTCCCTGAGGGGTGTTTTTTCTTTCTGATATTTCAATTGTTAATGCTTATGGGGATGTCTTTTTATGTCTTTCAGGCGGGATAAACGTCACTGTGGTTTATGGCCTGGTGCTCGGGCCGGCTCCGCTGCTATCCTGGGAGCTCGGCCATTTTTCCTTCTTCACACTGAAGGAAGGCGGCGAGGCCGCCAGCTCAGCATGCTGATGTGGCCCGCCCCTCTCTCCTTGGCGCCGGCGGAGGTTCCCAGCCAATGTACAGGAGGGGGCGGGGCCACGCGCGGCCCGCGATCCGCACCGGCCCGCCCCCCTTCTCTTCCCTCCTGGCTGCTTCTGATGAGGCTGCTCCTGCCTGTCCGTCGCCATTTTGTTCCATAAGCGTTTTTCTTTTCCCTATGGCGTTCTCGGTCGTCCTTGATGCCATTGTATGCTATTTTATCTAGATGTATACTTGTTTAATATGTAGATATTTGGAGTGACTGTTATTTTGGCTGGATGTATGCCTTCTGTAATGGCTTCTTGCTTATGTAATGGTCTTTTGGTCCCTCACTCTAAATTTGGGGCTATACAAATCCTCCCACTAACGAACGTTAAGGGGCATCCTGGGTAGCTTACTGGCGTAATTCCCATTGGTCATTGCGACTACCATAAAAAATCACCATATGGAGGCTTCCTAGGATACCGGGCTCGGGCGGTTTGTGGTTTGTGGGGCATCCCTGGCGGGGGATAATGTGCTTATTTGCATTCCATGTGCACAGCAGGCCATTATGCGGGGTCCCAGGCGTCTGGGTCAGGGCCGCCGGCCTCATCACCTACACCCCCACGCCTTATTCTGACCCCAAGTGATGTTGTCATTAGGGGGGAGTCGCAATCTGATATCTGTGCTAGATTGGCCAACATTTAGAAATTGATTGCTAGCTCTGCGGCCGGAAAGTCCCCACCTAAGAGAAGGCATGTGGCACCGGCTGCACCGGGTTTTGATTTTGAGGAATATGACTCCTTTAACTGGTCTGATTATTCCCCGCTGGAAGAAGGGGAATTGTTTTCAGAATCTGATGGTTCTGACGATCAGCAGTACCTGGATGTTGATGCTGGGCAGGGGATAACGTGGATACCCCCAGACTTCTGGCCCATATTTTTGAGGTTCTTGCTATTTCCCCACCTGCGGAGGCTCCTCCCGCAAGAGGGGGAATTTTTTGGGGGACACTAAGCCGTTCTTGGAGTTTCCTGATCAGAAACGTTTTGACAAGTTGATTCTTAAGGAATGGGAAAGGCCCAGCCGGTTTCCCGGCGTCCCTCAGGGGTGGGATAGGAAATATCCCTTCCCGGCGGACATGGTGAAGCGCTGGTCGTCACCCCCAGAAGTTGACCCTCCGATTCTGGGGTTGTCCAACACATCGGTTGTACACTCACCTGACTCCACCACGCTGAAGGATGGTGAGGACCGTCGTCTTGATCAAATGGTGTCACACGCCTTTGCCAGTTTGGGTTTGGCCCTGCGTCCCATTTGTGCTTCCGCACTCTCGGCCGTGGCTACCAGATCTGTAATTAGGGGCTTGTTGAATGGTCCCCTTCTTAACCCTGCTAGTGTTGAATTTGCAGCACTTACGCAGTGTGATCTGTTCATGACCTTTGTCTTATCGGCCTTGGACGATACAATATGCATGTGTAGTAGAACCTCGGATTTGCTTGTGGCTATGCGCCGCTCGGTTTGGTTGCGCGGCTGATATGGCGGCTAAGAAGGCGTTTACAGGGCTACCCTTCTTGGGTAGGCGCCTGTTTGGAGACAAAAAATTGGACTCGGTGGGAAAGGAGGAAAGTTGCCACAGCGCAAGAAGCAGTGCCGGTCCTTTCGGGGGGCAGGCTCTTTTAATCCTTCCTTTCGTGGCTCTCGAGCAAGCAGGGGAGTTGCTTACTCTGCGTTCAGAGGTGACTCCTGGGGTAGGGGCAGTGGACGTACCCGCCCCGGGACTGCCTGGGGTACCAAACCCAAGGCTGCTGACAAACCCTCTCAGAATGAGGGGGCGCCCTAACCCTCGCGGGTGGGGGGACAGCTAGGGCTCTTCGCTCAGGTCTGGACCCGGGAGGTCACAGACAACTGGATCCTGGAAGTGGTTTCTTCCGGGTACAAGCTGGAGTTCGAGTACCGGCCTCCTCCCAGATTTCTCAAGTCTCGGGTTCCTTCGGTCCCCCGGGCCGCGCAAGGGCTGTTATTGGCAATACTAAACCTTCTGGACAGGGGGGTCGTTTGCCCGGTGCCCTCCTCAGAGAGAGGCCGGGGCTATTACTCCAACCTTTTTACAGTGCCCAAGAAGGATGGCTCCATAAGACCCATGCTGGATCTCAGGATTCTCAACAGGTTCATCAGAACCAGGAAATTTCGCATGGAGACTCTGTGCTCGGCCATCAACTCTCTTCGTCCAGGGGTATTCATGACGTCCATAGACATCAAGGACGCTTACCCTTCCGGTTTGTGGCTCTCCCTTTCGGGCTGACCTCAGCACCGAGGTGTTGGCGGGCATAATGGCCCTTTTCAGAGACCAGGGCATTCGCATTGTGCTGTATCTGGACGACCTTCTCATTACGGCATCCTCTCTCAGTCAAGCGGAGCGGGACACCAGGTGTGGTTCGCAGACGTCGTGCGGCTGGCGGTCGATCAGTACAGGTTGCCCCTGTTTCCGGATCTGGCCACTCAAGGTCAGCTATGTTACCCCGATTTACAAACGCTGGCTTTGACGGCGTGGCTGCTGAGACCTCCATCCTAAAAGAGGAAGGTTTGTCTGATGCTGTGATCCAGACGCTTGTTAGGGCAAGGAAGAGGTTTTTCCTCTAACGTTTACTACAGGACCTGGTGGTCCTATTTTGATTGGTGTGAGGCTAGGGCCTTGCCTTGTAGGGTGTTTTTCGATTTCCAGAATTTTGGAGTTTCTCCAACATGGTTTGGAACTGGGTTTTCAGCTTAGTACTCTAATAGGGCAGGTCTCCGCCCTGGCGGTTTTCTTTCAAAGGTCTTTTGCTCTTCATCCTTTGGTTAAGATTTTTTTCCAGGGGGTCACTCATGTGCGGCCCCCTCGCAAGCCCTTGTTGCCTGTTTGGGACTTGAATTTGGTTTTGTCAGCCCTCCAGGGGCCTCCTTTTGAGCCGGTGCAGGATGTTGCACTTTCTGTTCTCACACAAAAGGTTGCCTTTTTGGTGGCTATTACCTCCGTTCGATGTGTTTCTGAGTTGGCGGTTCTGTCTATTCAGGCCCCTTACTTTGAAAGACACCAGGACAAGGTGGTCTTCCACTTTACGTCAGACTTCCTACCTAAGGTGGTTTTCTGCCTTCCATCTCAATCAGGATGTGGTTCTCCCTTCCTTGTGTCCTAAGCCTAGCAATGACAAGGAGAGGGTCCTGCACTCTTTGGATGTTGTGCGTTGTGTGAAGTACTATTTGGTGGCTACTTCTCCTTTCTGTAGGACGGACGCCTTGTTTGTGGTGCCCTCTGGGCCCAAGAAGGGTTTGGTGCCCGTCAAGTCTACCAAATGGATACGTCAGGTCATTGTTGGGGCCTATACTGCCAAGGGGAGGGATCCCCCTTTCCAGATCACTGCTCATTCTACTCCTGCTGTTGGGGCTTCCTGGGCTTTTCAGCACCAGGCCTCTGTTGAACAGGTTTGTAAGGCTGCTACTTGGTCTTCTGTTCATACTTTTTCCAAGCTTTATAAGGTTGATGTGCGGGCCTCAGCGGATGCTGTTTTTGGCCGCAAGGTTCTGCAGGCTGCAGTGGTTTAATTTGTGCACTATTGCCTGTTGGGATCCCCACCCTTTTTGGACACTGCTATTGGATGTCCCACGTGTAATTAATCTTCCGAAGCAGAGTGTGAGACATACTTGGAATAGTACCATTTTGTGATTACTCACCTGTAAAATGGGTATTATAAGTATGTCTCACACCCTGCTTCGTCCCACCCTGAGTTTTATCTTGGATCCTCTATATGGTGAAACCCTTTTCTCTTAGATTTTATTGGCTCTTCCTGGTCCCCTTACTGCTTTCTTATACTGGGGAATGTGTGGGAGGTCCCAGGTATTTATGGGCCGGGAGGGGCTTCTTTTTTTCTAGCCATCTCTGCAGAAGTTCGCCCTCTACTGGCTATAACCCAGGTGTAATTAATCTTCCGAAGCAGGGTGTGAAACATACTTATAATACCCATTTTACAGGTGAGTAATCACAAAATGGTATTTTTCTCCACAACCTGTTGGTGCAGGGCGGGCATGCCCTGGAGAAAAAGGTAGTAGTGGCTGGGAACGGTGTATTGTGGGAAAGCCACCGGCTGTCTACCTTCACCAGACGAAATGCCAAAGGCCGGAAACTGGGAAATGCTCGCATTCAGGACAAGGGCTCCTGGGTGAGATGGGCCCAACTTCTGTTTTCTCTCTAATGTCTGTGGGATGGAAAGCTGAACGCTTCCCTGGGATGCCGTGGACACGAATGGTGATGGTGGTGATGTTGCTGCTGGTGGTCTCACATCCTTCCATTGGGGGGAGACAGGTGACCTTGTTGTTGGGGAGGCGGTGTTAGCGGCTAAGTCAGCCGAAGCAGCAGAGGAAGCCTCAGGTGTTTGCATGTTTTTAGGGGGTTCTGCCACTACAGCTCAGGATTGCAGGTGACTGGTCATGGACATGGTGCAGAGATTATTAATCATTTTTCCTCGCTTCAAGGACTGGTGGCACAGCGTGAAAATGTCTTGTCCTTTCTGCACTGCTTGAAAAAATGCCACGTTGGGGACATTCTTTGAGTCAGCTTTGGCGTGCTCAGTCCCTGGGCGAGGTGGCCAGTGGCAGCAACGGGCTGACTGGTGGCACCCTTTGCCTTCTTCTGCTGGCTGCCTGGGGCTGTGTGACCACCACCTCTTCCTCCGAACTCAGATGGCCTTCAGTCCATGTTGGGTCTAGGACTTCGTCATCACACCCTCCTCCATTCTACCATCTCTCTCAAAGTCCATAATGCAGAAAGCCATAGGAATCGGTATGAACCCAAACTTTGCAGCTCAGGCTCACACATCGTAGTAGCTGGTTCTTTAGTTGGTGCAGCCTTTGAGAAGAGGCTTGTCTTTGACCTCCCTTTCTTCTCAGATCCCTTAGTAAAGACACTTTAGTGGGCAATCATTTATAGGCTTGTTGTATGGAATACTGATTTCTCAAAGTACCAAGTATAAGTGTAAAGAAAATGATAAAAATGCTTTTCCATTTGTTGAAAAAATAAAAAACTGAATTGTGGCATCATGTATATGTATTTAGTTGCATGTACTCCTCTGATACACCTTAATAAAATCCAGTGTGTCCAGTTGCTTCAGAAGATACCTTATTCGTCCATATGTATGTCATTTATTTTGAAGGCCTCAGAGGTTTGTTAGAGAACAGTAGTGAACACACAGCATCATGAGAGCCAATGCACACATCAGACAGCTCAGGGATAAAGTTGTGATGAAGTGTATTGCAGCGTTCAGTTAAAAAAAAAAGCTCTGAACATATCACATTTTATAGAGCTGTTTAATCCATCATCTGCAAATGGAAGGAGTATGACACAACTGAAAATCTACCAAGATTCACCTAAACTGACAGCCCAGGCAAGGAGAGCACTAAGAGAAGCAGCCAAGAGGTCACTCTGGAGGAGCTACGGAGATCCACAGTTCAGGTGGGAGAATCTGTCCATGGGCCAATTACTAGTTGTGTAATCCACAAATCTGCCCTTTATGGAAGAGTAGTGAGAAAAAAGCTATAAAAAGGCTTGTTCACAGTTTGCCCAAAGCTATGTAGCGGACAAAGCAGGCATGTGTCCGCTTTTTTCGGGGGACGGGGCCAAGGGATGATGCATATTGCGTCATCAACTCGCGGCCCACCCCTCAGTAGACGCCATCTTCTGCCTCGCGCCTGTCGGTTGCTGCGTCCGGGGGGCTCACTGTTGGGGTACGCTGCTGCGCCGGGCCCAGGACTGCCTGCAGCTGCGGGACGTCACAGGTCCCTCCTCGTGTCTGTCGTGATTCTGCGGATGCCGTTCACCAGTAGCTGGTCCGTGAGTCGCTCCCTCATTTCTTCCCCATTGGGGCTCTTGTTGCATGTGCTGTGGGGTGCTCATTTTCTTTCATATTTATGTCTTTTAGATGGGCTCTGTGTTGTGGTTTCTCCCGGTTCAATACCCCCCCACCCAGTCCCTTTTTTCTGTAGGGCATCCCGGGTGGGGACCTGTTAGCCCTTATACCGTTCTGGCCGATTGTGCCTTATTGTGAATCACCATATGGAGGCTTCTGGGGATAGCGAGCTTGGGGGCCCTTTGGGGCGGGCTCAGCTGTGTCTCATGTGCGGGGCATCCCCTGTGAGCGGTCACAGCGTGGTCTGTGTTCCCTGCGCTCAGAGTGTCATTGCGGACCAGGCTGGGGTGAGCGCTACTCTCCCCTGTCCCATCCTGCCCGCAGCATCACCTACACCCCCACGCCTGCATTTAGCTCCTAGCAAGGGGGAAGGCAGTAGGGGGTCTCAGTCGGACCAGCTGAGCGTTGCCAGCATTGAGCGGCAACTGGCCCATCCGGCTGCCGGCAAGGCCTCTAGTAAAAAGAGGCACCTGGCTACGGGCTTGTCCCTCTTTGCCGATGATGATGATTTGTATGATTCCTATGGCGACCGTGAATCCATGGAGGAGGGGGATTCCGATTCCTCTGGGGATCGTCATAGCGATCCAGGATCCTCCTCAGACGAGGATTCCGGGCTCCCGGATGATACCCACAGACTTTTGTTGGCCATTTTTGATGCTTTACACATCGCTCCCCCTAAGGCGGCAAAGAGGAAGCAGGGGGAACTCTTCCGTCCTGACAAGCAACGCTTAGAGTTCCCGGAGCAGGAACATTTTTCCAATATGGTCCTCAAAGAAAGGGAACGGCCCAACAGGTTGCCCTCAGTGCCCAAGGGAATGGATAGAAGGTATCCCTTCTCGGCCAACTTGGTTCACCGCTGGTGGGGTGGGGCCGTCTAATACTTCTATTATGCCGTCTCCTGACACCACTACCTTGCGCGATAATGCCGACCGGCGTATATATCAACTAGCCTGTCATGCCTTCACCTTTGTGGGAACGGGTTTACGCCCGGTCTGTGCGCGCAGCTATTGTTGCCATTGCACTTAAGAAGACGGTTAGGCGCCTTGCCGAGGCTGCCAGATCTCGCAAGCGAGAGGATGACTACAAGGATCTTTTGCTTTGCTCTGACTTTATTGCTTCTGTGCTTTCTGCCATGGACGATGCCGTCCTGCTTGGTGGTAGGGCCTCTTCCCTTTTGGTTGCCATGCGTAGGTCCGTCTGGCTGCATCAGTGAGCGGCTGACACTAAGAAGTCCCTCACCAGGCTTCCCTTCACGGGACTATGTCTCTTTGGGGAACGTCTTGATGTTTTGACCAAGGATGGTCGGCTCCCTCAGCGTAGAAAGCATTCTCGGCCCTTTCGGGGGTCCTCCTCATTTCGCCCTTCCTGTGGGGGACGCAGATCTTCTTTCGCAGGTAGCCGCAGAGACTCTTGGGGACGGGGTAGATCCTATGGTGAGCTCTCTTCGGCCAGGCGACTTTATGACCACTGTGGCTATCTTCCTGGGGCATCAGAAGTTCCTGAGGTTCGCTCTGGAGGATCAGCACTACCAGTTTGTGGCCTTGCCGTTCGGTATCACTTCAGCCCCTCGGGTGTTCACCAAGGTGCTGGCGGGTGTCATGGCCCTCCTGAGGAGCCAGGGCATTCGCATTCTTCCTTACCTGGATGACCTGTTGATTGCTGCTCCATCCTTTCATCAGGCCTAGAGGGATACTCAGGAGGTTGTGTCCACCCTAGAGACCTTCGGTTGGGTGATCAATTATCCCAAGTCTTTGCTCACTCCATCATTGGTGAGGTCCTTCCTGGGCATGACGCTGGATACTTCTCAGGTCAAGGTGCTTCTTCCTCAGCAGAAGGTGGAGGGCCTTCAGATGCAGACGCGCGCCCTGCTGTCATGTCCTCATCCCTCCATTCGTCTGGGGATGCAGTTGGTGGAACTCATGGTGTCGTGCTTCGAGGCTGTGCCCTTTGCCCAGTTCCACATGAGACCACTTCAGTTGAATCTCTTGATTGTTGTTTGGGACTCGGAAGCAGGAATCCCTGGAGCGGGAATTCGCTCTGTCCCCTCTGGCCAGACAGTCCCTCTTGTGGTGGCTGGACTTGAGGAGTCTTCTAGCGGGCAGGTCCTTTCTACCTCCGTGCTGGGAGATTGTCACCACGGATGCCAGTCTGACCAATTGGGGAGGGTTTTGGTACTCTCTGAAGTTCCAAGGCCAGTGGGGCCCTCAGGAGGCCCACACGCCAATCAATCTCTTGGAGCTAAGGGCTCCAGTTGACTCCCCACCTTTGGAGTCGTGCGGTCCAGGTCCGTTCGGACTATCAGACGGCTGTCGCTTACATCAATCATCAGGGCGGGACTCGGAGCAAACGAGCCCTCAAGGTGGTGTCCCTGATATTGTCTTGGGCAGAGGAGAATGTTCCCTGCATCTCAGCTGTTTACATCCCAGGGGTGGAGAACCAGGAGGCGGACTCCCTGAGCAGGGGGATGTCTCGTCTGGGGGAATGGTCCCTTGAAAACAAGATCTTTCATGCCCTGTGTCGCCGCTGGGATCAGCAGGACGTGGACCTGTTTGCGTCCCTTCACAATCACAAGCTTCCAAAATTTGTCTCTCTGTCAAGAGATCCGTTGGCCGCCGCCACGGACGCTCTAGTCATTCCCTGGACGGATTTCCGGCTCCTCTATGCATTTCCTCCATTTCCTCTCCTGGGGCGGGTGTTGCGCAAGATAGCCCAGGAGGGGGTACCGACCATTCTGGTGGCCCCCCGCTGGCCGAGGAGAGTATGGTTCGCGGACTTCGTCCAGATGGCGGTGGATCACTTCGTCCTGCCGACGATCCAGGGCTTCTCATTCAGGGACAGTTGCACCATCCCAATTTACAAGTGCTGGCTTTGACGGCTTGGCTGCTGAAACCTCCATCTTGATGGATAAGGGATTGCCGGCTTCGGTAGTCAGTACTATGATTCAGGCTCGGAAGAAATCTTCCTCTTTGATTTATTATAGGGTCTGGCATGCCTACATTGCCTGGTGCGAGTCTAAGTGTTTTCCTTGTCGCACTTTCTCCATTTCTAGGATTTTGGAGTTTTTACAACATGGTCTGGAGTCGGTTCTACAACTCAGTACCCTCAAAGGCCAGGTGTCAGCCCTGGCAATCTTTTCCCAACGATCTTTCGCCAATCATAGGCT
This sequence comes from Gastrophryne carolinensis, assembly GCA_027917425.1. NCBI lineage: Eukaryota > Metazoa > Chordata > Amphibia > Anura > Microhylidae > Gastrophryne > Gastrophryne carolinensis. Next base: position 510,041,916 of record CM051235.1, on the reverse strand, counting down.
TGTCAAGATTTTTTTCCAAGGAGTTACTCATGTACGTCCACCGCGTAAGTCCCTGCTACCGGTGTGGGATTTGAACTTGGTGCTTTCTGCTCTCCAGGGTCCTCCCTTTGAGCCCTTGTGCAATACTGCACTGTCCATTATAACTTTTAAGGTGGCATTTTTGGTGGCTATCACTTCGGTACGTTGTGTACTTTGTGAGCTGGCGGCGCTTTCTATTAAGCCTCCTTATTTTGAACGGCATCAGGATAAGGTATTCCGTCTTAGACCTGAATTTTTGCCCAAGGTTGTTTCTGCCTTTCATCTGAATGAGGACATTGTCTTGCCTTCCTTGTGTCCTGCACCTTCTAATTCTAAGGAACGAAGCCTTCATTCTCTGGATGTGGTCAGGGCGCTCAAATTCTACTTGACCGCCACTGAGTCTTTTCGGAAGTTGGATTCTCTGTTTGTCCTTCTGCTGGGCCTAGGAAGGGTTTGCCTCCAGCCAAATCCACTATCAGCAAGTGGATCAGACAGGCGGTGGTGCAAGCGTACTCTGCTAAGGGGAAGGAACCCCATTTTCGTGTTACGGCTCATTCCACTAGGGCTATTGATGCCTCTTGGGCTTTTCAGCACCAGGCTTGTAAGGCAGCTACTTGGTCTTCTGTTCATATTTTTTCCAAGTTTTACGAGGTTGATGTTCGGGCCTCAGCTGACGCTGTTTTTGGTCGCAAGGTGTTTCAGGCGGTAGTGTCTTGAACTGCCTGCTGTTGCTCACTGGGGATCCCACCCTTCTTCATTGACACTGCTGTTGGATGTCCCAAATATGAAGAATTTAAATGAAGCAAGCCGTGCTGTACACCAGGAAAAATAAAATTCTGTGATTACTCACCTGTAGAATTGTTTTTACGGTGTACAGCACGGCTTGCTTCATCCCTCCCTTGTTATTGTTATCCTTTTTTGCCTTGTTATGGTGATTTTCTTGAGAGAATTATTTTTAGTGGAGCTGTGTTTTTTGTTAACATGGTCTAGCCTTCCGGCTTCTTGTATTACTGCTTTCAAACACTGGGGGTCTCTGGGTTATTCCTGCCCTTCTTATGGGCCGGAAGGAGCCACAAGTCTTTATGCAGTCGACTGCGCCACCTTGTGACGAACTACCCAAATGTGAAGAATTGAAATGAAGCAAGCCGTGCTGTACACCGTAAAAACAATTCTACAGGTGAGTAATCACAGAATTTTATTTTTTAGCAGGGACTGGAAAGCTGGTCAGAGTTAATAGGACTATATATTAATATTAGGTGATCCTGGAGGAATAGCTCTTAGAGGCTGCAAAAGTCTTTAGACTCACCTTCCAGCAGAACAACAACCCTACACATACAACCAAAGCTTCTATAGGTATAAATAATATAGATTTATAGATATAATATAGATATAAATATAGGTATAAATCAAAGCATTTTGTAGTCGAATGCATACACAAAATGTCAATGAAATACATTTTCGTTTGTGGCTATAACGTTTATAAGTCTGGAAAATGTTACAACGGAACAAAACCCAGGATTTTGACTATTTCGAGTTTTGTTCCTTGCCCAGTAAGCACTCACCTTTCCCGGATCCTATGCCACATTTGTGGGCTCTCATCCAAATTTGAAACCTGCTGCCCGTTGTTTACATGACTGAGGGAGCTGCCAGAAAAGGTGAGATTTGCTGGGATCCAGGAGGGGTTCACACAGTGGGTATCCCAATTTTGGATGCCCCAGGGGGAAGGCCAGTGGCACTGTTTGTCTAGATTTTACAGTTTAGTAAAATCATTTTTGGCCTTTACTTTTTCTTTTCCTTTTCTTTGTTATACAGGGTCTCGCTGTGTCTCTCACTTTTCAATGACTGCAGCCATTGGACACCCAAAATGTTCACATAAAAAAATATATTTACATTTTTAACCTACAGTGATAGAAAAAATGCTCCTAAGATCATTTTACCAAATATTTGCATTATTTTTAGGGTTGTAGACTACAATATAAACAAGTCATAGTAAAATATATATTCTATCTTCAAATACAAAAATGTGTTACTTTTCTGCTTTTTTTCAAAAAGAAAACAAATGACTGCAAAAAGGTTCACATATAAAATCATTTTCATTATTATTATCATTGTCCCATGGATTGTTGCGCCCCCATAGGGGAAAGCTGCCTTAGTGTTGCTCTACTTGATTTATGATGTTGACATCATGCTCAGCATTAGCTGTAGGAAATGTGTGCTACATACTTAATGAAGGGGTTAATCAAGTTATGTGATGCAGCTGATTATGTAGAGCCGTTTTGGAAATTTCATCGGAGCTGTGGCTGCTCTCAGAGGCCTAGCGCGGGCATGGTTATATGGAACGCCTATAACACATCATCGAACACATCTACAAGAGACAATTTAGTCAGTGAATTGCATTGGATGCACCATATGCTGCTGTTAGTTTATCACGTATGTTGTAAAAATAATAGGGTAGTGCTTACAATTTGTTATCTTTGAATAAGGATGTCATAAATAGATGTCATGGTGGTGTGCTTTGGGACCAAAGGTTTGAAGCAGAACCACAGTACAAGAAGGGTAGATGTGATCATGTTATGATGGCTGCTGTTATTCTGTTTTATTATTCATTTGTTTAATTTGTGTATCACCATTCTGGTATATAAAAGATAGAGCCCTCAAGCAGCTTGCTTTGAAGTCAGGCTTGCTCATTGCCTTAGGAATACTTCTCACCTGGCTCTTGTAAATGGGTCTCCTGGATGATTGTGGTGAGAATTTTGTAAATTCCTTGGTGGTTACTTACCTCTTGTCCAGCGCAGCTGCTTGGTGCCAGTCTGGCCTTCAGTAATTTACCTGTTCACTGGTTCCGAGCCCCCACCACATCCTGCATGATGCGAGACTCCAAACATGAAGACAGGTTTGAAGGTGGGTTGGGATCGCTGCCCTTCCCATTCATTGCAATGGAGGTATTGGGCCAAGGCCTGACATTCCCCCTCTATTGTAGTGAATCCGGGGGACATGGCCATCTCCCTGTTACTCATGTCGGGGGGTGTGGTCTCATGCGGAAGCTCCAGTGAATGGAGCTTGCAGCCTGCTGAATGACGTTAATCATTTAATCTTACATATTTTTACTTAAAGTGGAGTAAAATCCTGGTTGACCGGTCTTGGAATCTAAAAGATTTCAGGACCGGCCACTGGCCTTAACCTGGAGCAATCTAAAAAAGGATGACGCGCTATGTGCAACCCCCCTCGGTCACCCCCAAGCTCACTTTTGCCATATCTTCCATGGCAATGTAAACAATGCTGTCCACACCCCCAGCATTTATAAAGATAAACTGGGGATGTACCCACTCCTGCTCCCTATTGCTGAGCTCTGTGTCAAAACAGAGCCTTATGCCGGACATTAAAATGCACAGCATGCAATGCTGATTGGACAGGAACACGCACATGTGCCGTGAGACTTGGAAAAGGTACGTTTGTATGGCCATTTGGAGGGGGGGTTCAAATCGGGATGCATTGGGACAAGGATCAAAACGCAGTAACCATGAAAAGAGTTTTGGTCTCCTTTAACAAGGTAGTAGCTTTTATCCTGCTTTATTAGGCAATATCAAACAACAGTAGTAGAGATCCTCAATCTTTTGAGCTTCTGATCTAAAAAGGAAGCAGCGCTGATTTGGGGGGATGTGACAAGGGGATCCTCAACAGAAAACCCTGTTGGAATTTGATTAAGTGTTCTAGGCTGAAATGTATGTGTCTCTGTTGTGTTGGGTTTTAAGAAATGTCAGCACATTTTGTGAGTGCTAAATAACACAGAGAAGGCTAATTCCAAAGTAATGGAGGGATATGGAAAATAAATAGGCAAGAATGTGAAGGGGTGATGCAAGAGGAGTAATGAACAATGTCTGGGGTTTTCAATGGTTATTGTGAGGCTGGTATGTGGTATTTGAAGAAATATATGGATGAGGCAATTGTGGGATGAGTCTTGTAGGCCAGGCTTACATTTTTTTAACTGGATTCTATGTTCTTTTTTAACTTATTTAAAATGTTTACCTTGTGATTTGTGATCTCAATGCAAAAATATTTCCACAGGCGTTAAGGCATATTGGGTTGCACCCTAATGTGTGGTAATATGTGGATGTATGTGGTGCAGTCCCATCTTAACCCAGTGTGAAGGCTACATGCCTTTTTTCTAAACATAGTAGTATGTATATAGTTTTCCCCAAAAAATCTGCCCCTGGTTTATTTAGGAAAACAGTTTTGGGTGGAGCAATATCTCAGTAAGACTCCTGTTGGGGTTCCACCTGTCTAGTCTGTTTTGGTTGATTTACATGTAAACTATTTTTTCCTAGGTTCCACTTATCATACCCTGCCACCGAGTGATCTGCAGTGATGGTAAAATTGGCAACTACAGCGGCGGCCAGAAAAATAACGTGAAGCTCTGGCTACTGGCACATGAGAAGAACGTGAAAGAAATATAAACATGCTTTCAACCTTTTCCACCTTTGAGTTGTAACGCAGCCAAAACACGTAACTATGCTACATGCTTTCACTTCAGAGTAGAATTCTAGAAAATGGTAAATATTTGAGTGACATATAAATATAATACAGCATCAGAAGCAGTACCACTATATTAAAAAGGCTTTTGTGCCTCCTAAGGGACACAGCTTGTGTGCTGGGTCTTGTCTTTACATTTTACAGGAGAATGAATACAGCAAGCTGCCCCTGTTGGGCTTGTAGTTTGCTCCCATCCCCAGTCCGGTTTTGTTCCATTTTTAATGGCCATTAGCACAAGGAAAAGGAGTGGGAGGTGCATGGCAAATCTGCGCTTCAACTACCCCTCTAAGGAAGCATCTGGCTAATAGAAAGAGGGACAGTCAGCAGTGTTGTAGCATTTTGTACAAACAAAAATACAGCACTCACACACCACCCTGATACTGCCTGGCTTTGTGTTGAGAAGCTGTATCTGTGCCAAGCTTGGTACCCAGTATACCAGCCTTATCTTTGATGTCCCAGCTTCCAGAACAATGTCCCCTGTATGTCATTGTCACAAATAAACACACTCACCAAAATTCCATAATTTAGAAGGAAACGGTTATTGTGATGTTTAAGATATTTTGCGACCTTTTTTAGATCTTTTAAGTTGTTGAAAAAATAATACTAACAGTTTCTTGCTACCAGCTTCCTTTGTAGTTCTCTGTGTTTTCGTGCCAATAAAAATAGAATTGCATCATGAACGTGTTTGGTTTTAAAACATAAAAACTATTTAAAGGTGAATTTGCAGTAACTGATATATACATACATACACCAAATAGCAACACCAAAAAATGTAATATGTCATTGAACTCCAGCATGCCGTTCACCTCTACCGTTACAGATGTGTCTACCTTTATCTTTCCTTAAATTAGTTACCTCCAGTTTCTGATTAAATGCACTCAACTCAGTAACTGTAACCAATGTCTGAAAGGTTTCATTTACATACAGTGAACAAGTGAAGACTTACAGTGGAATCATCTATAACATATCCATCCATTCAAAAGCTAAGGATGGCCACATCTGTACCTGATGCTCTGGTACCCCCACACACGCAGGCACGCACGCAAGCACAAAAACACAGATACATTAGCAGTGGTATAACTACTATTCTATGGGAATTCCCCAGTGCCCAAATAATAGGCAGTGTGGCAGAACCCCCCCCCCCAAGCCCAATAATAGGCGTTGAAACAGAACTCCCCCCCCCAAAGCCCAATAATAGGCAATATGTCCCGCTCCTCCCCTAGGACCCAACTGTCCATTTGCAAAGCAACATGAAGGGCTAAGCAATTTGTGAACATGAGGAGGGAGCTGTGCTTTGGAGGATCGGCTGAGTCATATTGACAAAAGGCTCTGCCATGTTGCGCTCGATCTAATGTGGCTCAGACAAGTGACATAGGCTGTCAGGTGTCACCCATGCCACTTGTCCTAGCTGCAAAGGGAGGCGTGCAGCATGGGGGAGCCTCTGTCTGCCTGCCCACCCTCCACCTCTATATAGAAGAGAACTTTTCCCTCCTTCACACATGGCTGCAGGACTCTCCCCAGGAAGGGGGGATTACTCCGCCCCAAATGTGTTTCATCAACAAATGACTTGTGACCCAGGGAATTGTAATTTGTTGATGAAACACATTTGGGCCGGAGTCAAGCAACACAGATGCAACTTACTTTCAGTTTCACCATAAGCCATTACCGAGTCCCACGGCCGGGGAACATAGACGGCAATTTAAAGCGAGGAGGGTGAGATCAGATCCACGGGCTGAACGTGCTGAACTTGCCTGTTTATAATATTGGATATATATGAAGCTCATTGTTTATGGATACCTGTGGTAAGCTCAATAAAGAGCAGGGAGAGAGTTGTAAGCTTTCCTTTTTTGAAACAATAGGGTTGATTCACAGCCACAGCATGAAAATTTCCATTCTCGTTCATTTTTCCGCCTCGTCTGATTCAGCAGAGCCTTTTTTCTGTAAGAACTTTAGTGTGAAATATTTCCATTTTTGCATGATTTTTCGTTTGGTAGCAAGACCTCCATAAAAACGATGAAAAAGGGGCACTGAATCAACCCTAATATCACACGATTGGAGATTCTTTCTTCCTTTTTTATATATATGCATGTCGTTGGTTTAAAAACACTGAAAGGTACTGTTAAGGTTTATTAAGCAACTTGAAAAATGGAGGTTTTGGAGAAGTCAAGAGCACAATAATTATACATTCAAGCAGACCTACATATTATTGATACAAAGGATTAAACCTGTGTTTCACAGGCCAGCAGGTACGTGCGGTCTAGTGACGGTGTTTGGCTCACAAGTGGAATCAATTGCAATTTGCTGCACACTTGGGTGTTCTATTAAAGACTCTTCATAGTTATGAATTTTAGAAGCATTGATAGCTAGCCACGCACTTGTTGAGGCTATTGTTTATATTCAGTGTTACACTGTGGCTAAGGGCTTGGTCAGCAGAAACCAGTTTAAAAAAGAACCACTACTTTGGTATGCATTTTGAGTTTGGCATCAAGCAGATTACAGGGAGTAAGGCTACCAGAAAAAATTGGATACTGCGAAAAACCAGAGCCAGACAATTGGGCTATCATTGAAGATTTTCTATGAGCTGTGTTGCCTTGCAAGAAGATGTGTCACAATCATATGGAAGAGATATTCAGATATCTCCTGAAATTCAGAGTATATGCATTAGAAAATCCATAGGTTTTTTGCTAGTGTATGCATACTCCCCTATTCCTTCAACACATACTAAAATAATGAAAATATAAAGTGTCAGGTCCATACTAATTCCGCACATTGGCGAAAAATGACTTGGTATGTCAACATTATGTTTGCTGCTGCCAATATATGTGGACCTTCTCTACCAAGGCCTAGCCCACCATGTCAGTTTACAGTTGCTTGATTTGACAGCATGACTGTTAGATCCGAATTCTAAGACTGTTCACGTAGCACTTATCTATATAATATTCACAAAAGCTATCCTTTAGAAAATGAGGTCATATTTTTTTCTGCTGCAGGTTGTCTCATTTTTGCACTGGTGAGGACTCCAGTTTTAACCCCGCTGGTATGCCTTTGGCAAAGAAAGGAACTGTCAAGGCTTTCCTGTGAGTGATTCATGTGTTACCATGTAGAGAACATCTGTTTCTCCATAGTAGCCATAGCTTTTTCTTACAGCTCTGCTGGAAATCCCTTGCCCATGGCAGAAGCCCCTCCATGTTCACTGAATTAGTAGGTGGTCATTGCTTGTTGTTTTGCAGATATCATAGTTGGTGGCTTTGTCATATCGACTGCCCTAATTAGTGGTTCATAAGAACTAGGTTCCACTCCAAGGTTGTCTCTGTCCTAAGATTAATGATGGCTTCACCCTCCCATCTTTTTGTTATTCTTTATCTTTATATTTTCTCACCTGTGCCAAAGGCAGCAGCATTTCCTGGGTCTGGACACCATAAACATGGCAGTTAAACATGACAGTTAAAATAGCACCCAATGCAGGAAATAAAACATTCTGCCCTCTCCTCGCCCATTCTATGGTGCTGCTGCTGCCCTATATGTGCCATGCTGTGCCTTTACTTTAGCAGAAATCAGTGCCCCCTCCCAATGTGGAAGGCTGAGAGGCCTGGTGTATGGCCAGCAGCATTGACCATGGTCCTAACCTATCTGCAGAAAACAGGATGGCTGGGATAAAAACACCCCCCAATGGCCTTGGTGCCCAGGGCGATCGCCCTGTCACCCTCCCCTAGAAGTATGCTACCAAATTCTACCATGTTTTATGTGAGATAGGTAGCGTCGTAGAGGATTCGCACAAGAGCATTATGGTTTTAAGATCCACTATTACCAATCAGAAAAGACTCTCAGTTCCTGGAGCCTATACCAGTGGTGAACTGAGGCCAAAAATGGAGTTTTACCACACCTGGTATAGCTTCTTTAGAGTGTCAGCTGATGACAGCTCAGCTGAGTTTAGCCCCGTAAATTAGATGGAAACCCATTTCCGGGTCCACTGCTCAATCCCATGGTCCCTGTCTGAGCAGCGGTCGCCTGGTTTTCTTCAAAAAGCGGGCTTTTCCACCGCCGAAGCCATGCTTCAATTGGCTCTCTCAAAAGTGCTGCTGTGATGAGGTGCAGCCACGCCACGCTGTTTACGCACGCAATCGCTCCCTTGTCCAGCCATTCAGAACGGCTGTGTGCGGGAGCGCGCACATCTACAGTGAAGCCGGAGATGCCCCAGGGGTATTTCACACAGTAAGGCATTTGGTGTAGCATGCCCCAGGGGAAGGCAGGTGGCCAGGCCTGGATTCTTTTAGACTGCATGGGTTTGGACCCGCTGTATTGTGCTGTCCAGTCTAATTTGCAATAAGGATAGCACAAAACATCAAGGGGTCAAACTTGGGTGGAGATGTACTAGCTATGTCAGCTTACTTACCACCAAGACCTGTTAACTGTGACATCTGGCCCAGTCAGCACCATCTAACAGTGAAATATAACTGAACAGACTGGAATGACCCAAAGGGGTGAAAGCAGACTGGGTGGTATTCTCTGTTCATGTACCCACCAGAGTGCCCACTGGCAACTTAACATTTCAATCTAGCTTTCTCTCTGCATAGTGGCATCAGAGGATTGGCCTGTCCCTAAGCAGAAATCTGAGCCAGGATGCCTCTTTCGGGGAGGCCGATTCATTAATAGCGCCAGGTAGCGACAGATGAGCGCCAGTAGCGTGATTTTCACAGCGCCAGCTAGTATTCGCTGTGCTTGGCCGGGGTTTGCTTGTTGACAGCGACTCGGTGTGCGGTAATGTTGAATACGGGCTTAGGGGTCGCTGTTTCACAGGTTCAGCGTTGTATGGGTGCGCCTGACAGCGAATGGCCAGAGCGAACGGCTTGCTGCAGATTCATTAACAAATCACGCTCCGAATTTTTTCGCGCTGTGAATTCCTTGTATAAACCCCAGACCGCTGCCGGCGATGGATTTAAAATAGTTTTTAACCCCCAAACAACCATATTTTTTGATTGTAAAATTATACAAGTTTTTATAAACATCCCGTAATATGAATACATTAATATCAGACCTGTAATATCAATTCTGCACAAAATATATATATATATTTTTTTTACCTTAAAAAAAAAAATCCTAACATTGCACAAGTGGTCACAGAATTTTTGGCCTTTAAAAAAATAGAAAAACCATTAATAGCAATTAATTATGATTAGTTAAAGATTGCTCCATTGAAATGCATTGGACATCGCCAGGGAGCGACAGGTCATACCTGGCGCTGTGATGCGATTAGCAGCGGCGCTGTTCGTTGCAGTCGGCTACATGATGAATCCTGCGCTAGTTGTCGCTCTCGCCGGCGTGATAAATGAGTCATTGTGGCCGACGCCGGGCCTACTTGAGTCGGTAGCCGCCATTAGCTGGCGGGACCTGGCGCTCGTCAGACACTACCTGGCGCTATCGCTTGATGAATAAGGGCATAAGTCTCTATTCTATAATTCCTTAGGAGACATTTGTTTGCAAAGTGACACATCTTTTCACCAGCTCCAGGTTCTGCAGAATGGATTTTGATTTTCATATAGATATATATATATATATATATATATATATATATATATATATATATCCCTGATCCTGACTGACTGGTTATTTATTTGCCCATATTTTAATCTGTAATAATCTGTGGTATCCATATACAGAGATTAAGTCCCGCTGCATTCAGGCATGTTCTCTATTTAGTTCTCTAGTAAGATAGATGGCCGCCCCGTTTTAGGCCCAGTGACTGACACAGGTGGCCTTCCATAGGAGGTTATCTGCCACTGGAGAACAGGTCTGCATGTCGCAGGACTCGATCTTGGCACTTTTTACATTTCTGGACTACAGTCGGACTAACAGCTGCTGGTGTAAGTTTTTTTTTTTTTTTTACGTTTGCCTCAGTGGACACTTTAAGATTCTTTCTTGATAAGTTTACTGTGGATCGAAAAAAAACAAATCTGCATCTGCAAATCTTAACATTGCAGGATTCTTTGTTTTGCTTGGACACTGCTATTCAGGGCTGAGTCATAGGCAGGGCCTTGCACCCAGGGGCCTTCATCACTTGATATAGCTAGAAGCCTCCACCACTAGTACAATAAATAAAGAGAAATCTTGCAGTGGCAACAATGTACTTAAAGAGACAGTCCAAGCAATGGCAAGGAGCTTTTCCAAAGTCTCTTATATATGCCTCTCCTCCATTTCCTGCAGCACACATTATGTGCTCTAGTAGGTCTCTAAAATGTGCCCCTCCATTTAATTCCACTTCTTCTGAACCATGCATAAATGTGGTTGTATGTGAGCTAGTTAAATACTATTGGCCAGAAAGGCTGTACATTTTTTAGGGTACTTATTGCAAAGTTGTTTCCTATGCTGAATTCTATTTGGATTCATAGAAAGCGGGTAACAGAGACCTTGTGTGCAGGAAGAGGCCATAGGAGGTAAGTATAACAATGGGGTCTATTAAGCACCAAGTGTAATAAAGTTCACTTTGGAGTGAAAAGCACACTCTAAGTAGAAAATGAAAATTAGCTTATTTTACACCTGGTGCTGAATTGACCCCTATGTAGAAAAGTGTGTCCACACCACAGTATACTGCCAATTCCATATAATCCAAACCAGAAACAACTGACTCACAAACCATGAAGAAGCAGCATTGCCAAACCACAAAGATGCAAAACATACCAAGTCTCAAATGTATTACATGTAAATAGACAAAGACATACATTCAATAAAAAAAACATTAAACGCCCCCATCCAATACTATGTAAAAATATTCACCAAAAATGTGAACAGAGTCACAATAATAATTTTACGCCCAAATAAATATTAAATAAGTGATTGATATTAGACAAAACTGGGCTAAATTGCAATAATACAAGTGAACAGTGTCTTAATACAAGACAGAGAACAGACATATTTTGCAGAATTTAATACATATAAGTTAGGACCTTCCTCTCCTTTCCACACATTCCATGGGTAAGTGCTCCTGCTTCCCCGGCTTAAGAGAAGGCTCAGGATTGAAAGGAAAATTGTACTTTTTACTCTATAAACGCTGTACTTTTTGCACCTATCGCTGAATGGCCTCCTTTAAACAGAATTTCAATTGACCCATGAACATCCAATTAACCAAAAATATTGTTTTAGGTAGACTGGCTCTTTATTCAGTCTATTACGGTTTAATACCTTTTAGTAATCGATACACTAGTATCAGTAAAAGCAGCTTCTGTGATTTCTGCTGGAAATGTTCCGCCTGTCTCTCTTCAATAGAGGGCACCCTAGATTAGAAGAATTAAGGTCTCTTTCGTTCTTTTTTATGTGTTTAGTAAATCCTCATTTGCCATGCTTTGCAGTATGTTTTAGGAATGGCTGTCATAAGAAAATCATTGTCAGAAAAAACCCCTTTGCCTTATGTATGCAGCCAGAGACAGCCTGCTGCCTGCTAGGATTACAGGTCTGGCTGCGGCATTGCGTGGATGTGTTTTGAAAGGTGCTCCAGGAAGATAGGAAGATGAAGAATGGCCTCTCTCTGCCGGTTAGTGCAGGAGCTGTTAATGATGCCCAAAGTGTGGTCCGCTGTGACCACTAATGAAGGGTGCTAGGGCAGGAGAACCTCAGGGGGGTCTATTTAAAAACAGAGGTAAAACTCTGTGCATCGTCGGTGCAATGTTAGCATTCCTTGCCGTGCTAATAATGCTGACGTCCAACCTGTGATGTCTTGATTCTCTCCAGTATTGTGTTTGGCAAGACAACTTAATGATGGAGTGCTCTGTGTTATGAAAATAAGCAGAAAGTCACAAGCATTCACATGCCTGACCATAAAATCCAACCAGAGGATAATTTAGGTTTGCACAGAATTTAAATAGCAACTCCATGCAAGAGAGGAAAATAACTTTTTGTGCATCCACTGTGGACACTGGATGATATGTTTTGGTTAAAAGCTGGATGCAAAAAAAATGTGCAAAATGTGACTTTTATGTGCTTTAGTCTCAGTCTGTTGGGGGTCAAGTACGTGGGTCGCATATTAAATACCGTTTCTCTGAAGATAAACCCCTTTAAATATAATCCCTATGCCAAAAATAAACCCTAGTTACTAGGGCCGGCTTCAGCACCCGGCAAACCCGGGCAGCTGCCGAGGGCCTCCCACTCCCAGGGGGGCCCACTGGCAGCTGGCACAAAACTGCAGCGAAATAAAAACCTGCGGCCACGATCAATGTTCCCTTTAAGGTGCGCCTGGACGGCCGCTCACCCGCTGTTCCGAGGCTGCGCATCTCTAATCCCCACCCACGCAGCAAGTGCGGCTGAGAGGAGCTGATCAATTCAATAGGTCGGAAGCTATTGTAAAAGCTCTACAGCTCGCTCCTCCAGCCAGCAGGGGTCGCTGTTCTATTGCCTTCTGCTGCTCTAACTTCTTCGCTCCTCTGTGGCCAGCATAGGAAGTGCAGGGAATCCAGAACCATGTGTTTGAATAGCGACCTGCCTCAGCGCTCCTCTGAGAGACATGGCTGCTCTCTTGCAGCACCACCTGATGCGAGAAGCTTCCCTCTTACAGGTGAGCAGTTGGCTGTGGCTTCTTGTTGGTCTGATCTAACCCAGTGCTGGGTTTTTAGAGCAGGGAGGAGAAGAATTGCTGTGGCCACACTGGCACTGGCAAGACAGATAAGGGCCTTCCTCCTGGAATCCCCCAACCCTCCCTGTATGGGGCTCTATCATTCAGCAGGGTCACTGGCTGCTCAGCCACATGCAGCAACATGGAGGAGAGGGGTGATGAGCCCTGCGTGAAGAAAGTTACGGCATATGGTTGATTACATCAGCCAAACTGCACTTGTATGTACCCCTCTCTAGTCCAGGCTTGGTCTCTGAGAGGGTGGACAGGAAACTGCAGCACACATTTTAGCAGTTCGTAGGTGTGTATGCTCTGATATCCAGTCCCCCATCTTAGAGACCATTTACTAGATAAGTATAACTGCAGGACTGTAAGCTGCATTAAGGCATGCTTCACTGTGTGAACCCCCCAGGGTGTCCTAAAAATGTTCCTTTCAATTAGTCCCATGGTGCATGTGCAGTCTTCTAATCAGCAGGCTTGATATACAGCTCTGTTTGGACAAAGTGTTGGCATAGTGACACTGGAGGTCCTGTGGTCTGTGATACGCTGGCGTCCCAGCCTATCTGAATGTCTGGGCAGGGAAGCACACCTCTGCTGCAGGAAGGCAGCCTGCAAAACATGCTGTGTGTGCGCCAGAAAGGTAAGTGTTTGCAGGGCACACAGTGGGGTATTCCAAATAGTGATGCCTGAGAGGTACTTGAAACAATACCCAAGCATCTTGATTGCAGGTGCCCCCTGCGCATTAACCCCAGTAAACCCTCAGTCTCTTGTGGAATCGAGCAATGCGATTGGCCTTCATACCCGGAAGAAGCCAGTGACTGCAGCGGCTAATCGCAACACTCGTTTTTGCCGGGGGACCAATAACATGGCTGCTCTTGAATGGAAAAGTCCAATTTTGTTCCACAGACCTCAGGCAAGCTAGCGAGAGTGGGCACAAAGTAACCCATAAACCTCACCACCGCTCCTGCGCCAATGCCAAATTTTACCAGCCTATTATTTTCAATGGAAACTGAGCTGTACACAGGCCATGCCAACCCGACAGCTGGAACCAGGAAGTGTTGCTCCCGGTTTTACAATCCAAGGCTGCAGAAGACTGATCGGCAACACAGACACAGTAGTGAAATAAGTGGGTTGCTTTGTGCCCACTGACACTAGCTGATCTGAGGTCTGTGGGAATGGTCCCTAAAAGCGGACTGTTCCTTTAATAGTTAATCTGGGGATCTGATCATTTGTTTTGGTTAAATGGAGGCTGTGTGGTGATTTTGGTGTTTTCAATGATGGGAACAGTGGCTAATGCTGAGTGTTGGTGCTCTGCAGAAGAGGAGCACAGCTTATCCACTCATATTAGGGGAACTTTTTTCTGTCTGTTTGTAGTGTCAACTTCTGTGATAGTAAAGTGTTATGTATTTATATCCAACTTGCACCATGCCCCCACCGCACTCATCACCCTGTAAACTTGTCTCTGGTGGATGTATGTCCCCCCCCCCCCCCCCCCCCCAAGTGCCCATTTGCGTTTATTCTTCCTTATTTCCATATTTCCCCTTTCTTTCCCTTTTCTTCTCATATCCCCCTTTATATCTCCAAATCCCCCTTTCTCTGCTCCTTCTCCCCATTTCACCTTTCTCTCCTCCTTCTCATCATATCTTTCTCTCCATATTCCCTCTTTCTCTAACCCTTTTTTTCTATATTCCCTCTTTTTCTCTCCCATCTTCTCATATCCCCTTTCCATATTCTTTCTTTTCTCTCCTTCTCTCCATGTTCTCCTGTGTCTCCTCCTTTTCTCCATGTTCCTCCTTTCTTTCCTCCTCTCCATATTCCTTCTTTCTCTCCTGCATACCTCCATATACCCCTTTTCTCTCCTCATTCTACCAGTACCAGCCTGACTCTCCTCCTTCTTTCCATATTCCCTCTCTTTCTTCCTTCTCTCCATATTCCCTCTCTTTCCTCCTTCTCTCCATATTTCCTCTTTCCTTCCCTAGTCTCTCCATATTCCCCCTTTCTCTCTCCTCCTTTCTCTTCTTTTCTCTCCCCGTATCCACCTTTATCTCCTGTATATCTCCATATTCCCCCTTACCCTCCTCCTTCTCCCCATATCTGGCTTTCTCACCATATTCCCCCTTTCTATTTTCCATCTCTCCATATCCCCCCTCTCCTTTATCTTTCTACATTTCCCCTTTCTCTCCTTCATAACTTTCTATTCCCCCTTTCTCTCCTTTATGTCACCATATTCTCTTTTTTTGTTGTTTTTGTCTGTGGTTGTTGGCTAAGACAGTTGGGGGCATAGGGAGCTTGTGATGGAGGGTATTTAACCCTTAAACATTTTTTTCAAATGAACCCCTTATGTTCTGTCTGTTCTGACTGGCGACCCCTATACTAGTTCACAAGGCTTAGGGGCTGGCAAGTGCGGGTTTGTAGCCTGCAGGGCAGGGGGGCACAGAGGCTGGTCCTTGCACCCTGTCCTATGCCATGGAATTTATAGACCCCTGACCTGCGACTCTCCACCCACTGAGACCATGCCGCCCGAGGGCCCACATAAACCTGGAGCCGGCCCTGCTAGTTACAGTTATAGGGGCAGATAAAGTAACTGCCTAGGGCACCAGGACCAGAGGGCCCAATGTCACAGTCAGAGCCATTTCTTGCCTGGGGCACCAGGTACCATTGTGTGCTAGCAAACCGCCACACCAATATGGCACAGGAGTGATGTGTCAAACTGAAGGATATTGTGGAAATGCTTGGGGGGTACATGCAGGAGCCAGAACTGATAAGTATATAGCGCACCCCACGCAGCATACTTGGGCGCCTATAGCTAGTATTAATGTTTTTTTTCCAGGGTTGAACCACCCAGGAAAATGGGGGGGGGGATTTTGGAATATAAATGAGGAACGAATGTAGAATGTTATTGAAAAAATATGACAGCCCCTGAAAATAAGCTCAGTCTTATTAACACATTATACAGAGGTCACAGGTATGTAGGTTGCACATTTAGAATCTGTTTTTCCCCATTTAGCCATTCAGCACCTCCCCCCTTAGTCCAGTAAGCACCCTATACAAAGTAACTTCAACGGTTACTTTGGTGTGGTGTCTCAATGAAACAAGTAGCCACAGGAACCTCTTATCTTACCTGGCTCTTCCATCTAAAGTTCCTTCGCAGGCCAAAATAACAAACAGTTCTTACTCACCAGTTTCCTCCTATAGCAGCTGCCTCATGCACCAGCTGGGAAAAGCTAAGACTAGGTCCCATGGCACCCTAGTGTACCTGCACATCAGCTGGGGGCGGAATGCATTTGCATGCAAAAGCTGTACAAGCGCCAAAGCAATCAAAATCTCAGAAACTGGCTCAGTTATTATTATCCCTGGTGATGGTCCTCTAAAGGTTATCCCGATTTGAGATGCCCCACTGTGGGAAACCCTCTGGAACACTGATCATTTTTACATCACCAGTGATCCATCAGCACACGTGCAGCCTCTACTCCAATCAGTAGCTAGCCTGAATGAAGCGCTAGCCACTGGCCACTCCCCTTGCACCTGGCTGGGCGTACCAGCAACTTCTATTCAGAAATGCTTGGTGCTGTTGTGCGTACCAGCTGGAGCAAAGTCAGGGATGCTGCTGCAATTCACAAGGTTCTATAACCTGAATTCACCTGGGATTTCTCACACAACAAATCAAGATGCCTCAAATAAAGGGAGGCCACTGGCCCAAGAGTCTTATAGGCTCTAGGCAGGTGGTTGCTCTTCTTTAATTTAAAGAAAAACAACAGTTTTGTTAATGATGTATCTGCTTCAAACATTCTTCCCTTGTGGGTCGAGACTTTGCCTATCTGGCACTAATCTGTGCTGTTCACCACTGTGGGCTTATTTAAACCCAATTAATGGTAAATAGGGTCACCAGCACATCCCAATATTTTTTGTGCTAATATAATTTAAGAAGGTTTTGTAAACCCATAGAATGCATAAATCACAATACAGTACAAGGTGGGGCAATTTCAACAATAGATACAAAGAAATCAATTATTCTCATGCTTACATAAACCAATAGTAAGTAATATAGTGAGAGGTAGTGTTCTATTCCTGCCCACTATGTGGCGTCAGGGCATGCGGCGCTGTAAATAGCACATATGAGCACAAAGGAAAATAATCAGATGATCATAATCGCTAGTAAAATTGTGTGTGTTTTATGGGATGATTGGGGGTATTCTGTATACTGCATGCTATGGGGTGAATGGGAGATTGTGCAAACTGTCTGTTAGAGTTTTTTGTGTGTGGGGGGGGGGGGGGTCTTCACACTGCCTGCTATTAGGTTCTTGGTGGAGAGGGTAATATAGGACACTTTGGTTCAAAATATATTTTTCTTATTTTCCTCCTCTATACCCTAGGTGCCTCTTGTGGTCCGGTGTGTCTGCGAAAACTATGGTATATATAGATACATAGAAAAAAAAGGGGGGGGGGAGAGTGGGTGTGCACTGCTGAATTATTTGTATCTAAATACTAAAGGGTGCTAGTAACATAGGGACAATTGCCTATGAATTACCAAAGATACTGAGCCCTAGACCAGCCCACAGTGTCCCTATATAATTATACTGCACACCACCATTATATAAAAAAATATAAATGTACATTTATTGGATCATCCTTAGAACAACAAACAACATCACAAGACGTAATTAAAAAACATATACACAATTGTTGGGGAGAGGGGAAGTCCTATTAGGAGCTATTAATGATCACCAATTAAATAAATATAAATTCATTAGTAAATTCATTAATGACTAAAATATCCTTATGGCTATATGGTGGCGTGTATCAATTTTGGTCTTTTCCTTCTTTTTCTATTTTTGAGCACTTATATATTTTTCATCTTCACACGCCACCATATAGCCATATAAGGATATTTTAGTCATTAATGAATTTACTAATGAATTTATATTTATTTAATTGGTGATC
Source organism: Gastrophryne carolinensis (assembly GCA_027917425.1). NCBI lineage: Eukaryota > Metazoa > Chordata > Amphibia > Anura > Microhylidae > Gastrophryne > Gastrophryne carolinensis. The sequence goes on along the minus strand of CM051235.1, from coordinate 510,023,831 downwards.
ATTAATAGCTCCTAATAGGACTTCCCCTCTCCCCAACAATTGTGTATATGTTTTTTAATTAAGTCTTGTGATGTTGTTTGTTGTTCTAAGGATGATCCAATAAATTTACATATATATTTTTTTATATAATGGTGGTGTGCACTATAATTATATAGGGACACTGTGGGCTGGTCTAGGGCTCAGTATCTTTGGTAATATATAGATACATGTGAAGTAAAATAATATACTGGTGTGACAAAAAAAGTCAGAAGCGACAAGTGCCGCTCGTCTCCTGAGCAAGTGGCATGCTGCCGCTGGTGCTGACTGCACATGCCCAGCAGGAAGGAGGGGGTGAGCATGGCTCTGGCCCGTTGAGCGGGCATACGCACCAGGCCCAACTCTCACCCCAGCACTCTTGATCACCTACAGTTTGCCTGTTGTCCCAACCGGACAACAGATGATGCCATTTCCCACCTGATGGACATGTCATTTTTGCAACTGTATTAATTATGTACCATATCCCTGTGTAGATGTGTCAAAAACTTCCTGACAGGCGGACCACAAGTTGTAAGAGTAGAAAAGTGTATACCAAACTCACTCACCCTCTGCACAGCAGCCCCATATAGATGTGTGTTGAGCCCACTACTGTATACACATGACTGCATGGCCAATTGAAGCTCCACATCCATCATGAAGTTTGCAGATGACACTGTTGTGGTAGACCTGATCACTGACAACATTGAGAAGGCCTACCTGAATGTGACAAAAATACTAGAACACTGGTGTTATCTTCAGCTGAACATCATCGAAACAAGATAGATGATAGTAGACTTCATCAAAGCTCAGAGAAGAAGCTTTCACCCCCTAGTTATAAATGGTACTTTTGTGGAGAGCGTGGAGCAGTTTAAATACCTTGGCGTGCAGGAACTTACATGGTCCTGGCATATAAATGCCATGGTGAAAGAAGCAGTCAGTTTCTTTTCCACCTTAGGTGCCTGAAGGACTTCAAGCTACCAACCACAGTACTTAAGAGCTTCTACACCTGCACCATCCAGAGCAACGTGACTGGAAGCATCATATGTTGGTTTGGCAAGAGCATTAGACCAGATAACAAGCTTTGCAGAGGGTGGTACGTTACCACTGAACGTACAATGTGTACTCGTCTCCATGCACTTGAGACCTTCTAAAATGTATGTTCCCAGACTAAGGCAATGGGAACACTAGAACAGAACACCCTAATAATAAACTGTTCCTCCAAGTACCATCAGAAAAACGCTTCCAGGCACTGCAAGTAACCACAGAAATGATGACTAAGAGTTTCTTTCCTCAAGCAATCCATACCCTCATTCAGTTCATGGCCAGTGTCACGACCTCACCACCCTTACATGTCTCAGCACACATATTAGCACTAGAAAACACACTTGCTGATGAATTTAGGTCACATGTGAATAGAGAAATAGAATTAACTGCAACATTGCGATGTTCGCTCTTTTAGAACATTACCGTATTTTTCGCCCTATAGGACGCATCTGCCCATAAGACGCACCTAGTATTTGGGGGAGGAAAATAAGAAAAAAATAAATTTAAACTAAAAACGCACAATTTCAGACAATGTGGCATTCCCCCAATTCCATTCCCCATATACCAGTGTGGCATGCCCCTCCCATTCCCCATATAGGCAGTGTGGCATGCCCCTCCCATTCCCCATATAGGCAGTGTGGCATGCCCCTCCCATTCCCCATATAGGCAGTGTGGCATTCCCCCTCCCATTCCCCATATAGGGAGTGTGGCATCCCACCTCCCATTCCCCATATAGGCAGTGTGGCATTCCCCCTCCCATTCCCCATATAGGGAGTGTGGCATCCCCCTCCCATTCCCCATATAGGCAGTGTGGCATCCCCCTCCCATTCCCCATATATGCAGTGTGGCATTCCCCCTCCCATTCCCCATATAGGCAGTGTGGCATTCCTCCTCCCATTTCCCATATAGGCAGTGTGGCATCCCCCCTCCCATTCCCCATATATGCAGTGTGGCATTCCCCCTCCCATTCCCCATATAGGCAATGTGGCATTCCCCCTCCCATTCCCCATATAGGCAGTGTTGCATTCCCCCTCCCATTCCCCATATAGGCAGTGTGGCATTCCCCCTCCCATTCCCCATATAGGCAGTGTTGCATTCCCCCTCCCATTCCCCATATAGGCAGTGTTGCATTCCCCCTCCCATTCCCCATATAGGCAGTGTGGCATTCCCCCTCCCATTCCCCATATAGGCAGTGTGGCATTCCCCCTCCCATTCCCCATATAGGCAGTGTGGCATTCCCCCTCCCATTCCCCATATAGGCAGTGTGGCATCCCCCCTCCCATTCCCATATAGGCAGTGTGGCATTCCCCCTCCCATTCCCCATATAGGCAGTGTGGCATTCCCCCTCCCATTCCCCATATAGGCAGTGTGGCATTCCCCCTCCCATTCCCCATATAGGCAGTGTGGCATTCCCCCCTCCCATTCCCATATAGGCAGTGTGGCATCCCCCCTCCCATTCCCATATAGGCAGTGTGGCATCCCCCCTCCCATTCCCCATATAGGCAGTGTGGCACCCTCCCTCCCATTCCCCATATAGGCAGTGTGGCATTCCTCCTCCCATTCCCCATATAGGCAGTGTGGCATCCCCCCCCCCATTCCCCATATAGGCAGTGTGGCATCCCCTCTCCCATTCCCCATATAGGCAGTGTGGCATTCCCCCCATCCCATTCCCCATATAGGCAGTGTGGCATCCCCCCTCCCATTCCCCATATAGGCAGTGTGGCATCCCCTCTCCCATTCCCCATATAGGCAGTGTGGCATTCCCCCCATCCCATTCCCCATATAGGCAGTGTGGCATCCCCCCTCCCATTCCCCATATAGGCAGTGTGGCATCCCCCCTCCCATTCCCCATATAGGCAGTGTGACATCCCCCCTCCCATTCCCCATAGGCAGTGTGGCATTCCCCCCATCCCATTCCCCATATAGGCAGTGTGGCATCCCCCCTCCCATTCCCCATATAGGCAGTGTGGCATCCCCCCTCCCATTCCCCATAGGCAGTGTGGCATTCCCCCCATCCCATTCCCCATATAGGCAGTGTGGCATTCCCCTCTCCCATTCCCCATATAGGCAGTGTGACATTCCCCCTCCCATTCCCCATATAGGCAGTGTGACATTCCCCCTCCCATTCCCCATATAGGCAGTGTGGCATTCCCCTCCCCCCATTTCCATAGGCTGTGTGGCATCCCCCTCTCCCCCCAATTCCCATAGGCTGTGTGGCATCCCCCTCTCCCCCCAATTCCCATAGGCTGTGTGGAACCCCCATCTCCCCCAATTCCCATAGGCTGTGTGGCATCCCGCTCTCCCTCCAATTCCCATAGGCTGTGTGGCATCCCCCTCTCCCCCCAATTCCCATAGGCTGTGTGGCACTCCCCCCAATTCCCATAGGCTGTGTGGCACCCCCTCTCCCCCCAATTCCCATAGGCTGTGTGGTACCCCCCTTTCCCCCCAGTCGGCTTAAGTAAAAAAAAAAGTAAACTCACCTGTCCGCTGACACTTTCGCTGAGCGGCCGGCTCCATTAATCGGGTGGGCGTGGCCTGCGCCGCGTCAACGCCAGCGCAGGCCACTCCCACCCGATTCACGGAGCCAGCTGTAGGAAGCAGCGGTGGGCTGTGTCCCTGGCCCGCCGCTGCGAACGCTGTCTTTTCTGACAGCAACAGCAGCGGCGGGGCCAGACACAGCGCTCCGCCATCTGCTGCCTTTTCCTGGGCACACGCGAGCACCCAGGTCAGGGCAGCAGGTGGGCGGTGCAGGCCACGCCCACCTGCTGCCCTCACCTGGGTGCTCGTATGTGCCCCAGCCGGAAGAGGCAGCAGATGGCGGAGAGGCGGGGCCGGGACACAGCCCGCCGCTCCTCTGTCTTTATCTGGCCTCTTGCAGAGTGACATGCAACGCGGGAGCGCCCGGGAACGGGTGAGTTTTTTATTTTTATTTTTTTTACATTCGCCCGATAAGGCGCACGGACATTTTCCCCCCACTTTTGGGGAAAAATAAGTGCGCCTTATAGGGCGAAAAATACGGTACTTGAAACTGCACAGCAGAATAGTATATTACATTGTATAAACTACTAATATAAGCTTTAATATGCATGCAATATTTGCATATTATTTATGCAATCCTAGTCTTACACTATTGTATTGTATTTTGTATTTGTTGCTTGCTTTAGTTGTTTGTAATCTGTAATTATTCTTACACTGTCTTATATTGTACCGCCGTGTTTGTACCCTTAAGCAGTTGGCCAAAAACATTTCACTGCAGAACATACTATATATGCTTTTTTTGCATGTGACCATTAACTTGAACTGGATCTCGAAATATATACTGAACCAAATGTGATTCCATAGCAGGTGAAGAGGTTGCAAATGCTCCAAGACCCATGCAGTTGGGGTCCCACAATCCCTGCTCCACTACCTAATTTAAAAAACATAATAGCCACAATGGCCTTGATACAATAGGAGTTTAAACATCACTTTATGAGAAAAAAAACACGAGAATGTCACTGTTACTGAATAACCAGATAAAAAGACAATGAAAGTCAATGGCACTGTTCTCAAAGTGAAAAAGTACTATTGACTTTTTTTTGTAAAGTGAATGTTTTACTACCCTGAGATTTTTTTTTCAACCATTATTGAATTGAAGCCTTTATACCCTGTTTTCCCAAAAATAAGTCCTACCCCCCAAAAAATTCCTACTTACAATTCATAATCCAGCTGCTGGGCTTCAGCAGAGGGACGGGAGTGGCTGTAAAGGAGGGTGAGGACACATCAAGTCACATGGGTAAGCTTGTGTGAAATGTTTGATCTTGCTGATTCTACCCCAGCCTGCCGCCTTGCCGGGCACATGGCCGAATCCCCCTGCTGCCAGCCAGCTTTGTGCACATACTGTACTGGAGCTGCTGTAGTTCCTCCACCATCTTGCCAGCAGCCCTCTCCTCTAGGCCCATCAACAGGCCATATTTTGCAGGTCTCCACATTGCTGTCTAAGCTTTGCCTGAGCAATATTTCACCTGTGCATCTGTATGGAGATCTGAAAACCATGACATGTCGGTCATGGTTGGGGAACTCTGTTCCAGATGGTCAACATAAAGCTAAATTGCCTGATTTAAAATCAGCCTAAACAGCACAGGCAATGATTCTCATATGAACTACAAAGGGCAGTTTACAGCTCTGTACCTACACCAGGGCCTAACAGCCTGTAGTTGTGCCTTTGCACTGTACATTCCCTTTGGCTCTTCCTGGCAGCTTGGTGGTAAGCAACAGTCTGGCTTTAAACAGCTGTTGCTTGAACTCCATAAAAGAATGTGGAAGAAAATGAAGCGTTAACTTTGCTGGCTTGATGTTGTTATGGGTTTCCTGCATATATTTATGACAAAGCAAGTCAAAAGTAATGGTACAATAAAGCAAACAAATATGGGCCAAATTAGAGAAATACACATGGGGCTGTGTTCCTGGGACTTGGAATTGTGTTCCACTGACCTATCAAGTTACCTTCTCGTCCAGTCTTGCCGTTCTTTTGAACTGCTGACATGGAGACACTGTGCAGCCAGGCACGACAGCTGGCTCTGCTGCATCTAATACCAACACATGCTGCTTCTCTCTATTTCCAGCAAGTCAGATAATGAAAGATTCAAAAATAATATTTGTTTTGGCCGCACATGATTTTCCGCAGAATAGATGCCCCTGACCGAAGAGGAAGCTGGATGTAGAAAGGGTCATTTGTGGAAGATGAAAACTGATATTTATGAAATATTACCATAATGTGAAATCCTTCGTATTCTAAGATGTTTAAGGGCTTAAATTTGAAAAGAACCGGAAAGACTATAACAGGACTGGAGCATGGAGTCTCTCTGATTGTGGAACTCCAAACACACATATGTTGGTTAACCAATTGACAACAGGTAGGATTTAAAGCCCTAATACAATAAAATCCCAAATTCTGCCCTACCCAGCATTGATACTGGATTGGCATTATATTACCTATTGTCCTCATTGGCTGTTGGCACTAGTCACAATAGGGTTGACCTTGGGGCTGATTCAGCATTATCTGAAAATGTACATCTGGTTGCTGAATGAGCCCCAAGGTAGACAATGAAAGTGAGAGGAAGTTTTCTCTCCTAAAAAAGGAGTGAGTTTTCTAACCTGGTGCTGAATCAACTCTATTGTTGCTGCTGTCACATTAGTTGCCTTACCTTTCAGAATCTAATTTACAGTTTATGTGTTATCGCTAAGTACGTATATACATATGTGCAAATATACTTTGTTGACCAAAACCAGACCTAGCACCTATAAGACGCCTAGTCCAGTTAAATAAACACCCCTGAGGTATCCCGATTTGGGATGTCCTAATGTGTGAAACCCCACTAGTTGACCAATATTCTTACCTAGGCACAATGCCTGGCCAGTGGCAGCATATTTATAAGTCTGTGCATGCCAGTGCCCAGTGTAACTGGATGGCTGGGGTGGGCAAGCACATGCATAAAGGAATGCAAGTGTGGCTAAGCTCCCATCCGGCTTCTTCAGCCGCACATTAATTTCCATATCCAAAGAAGCTGAATGAAGCAGAGAAGTGCATCTGCCATGGGAATGCCAGCTAAGTATGCATATCGGGCGACCGGTGGGGTTTTACACAGTGGGACCTAACATTTTTGCCTGGAGGTCCACTGTACACAATGTACATATGCAACTATTTATTTACACACCAGCTGGAATACATGGTCCAAAGAACATATCACTGATTTCAAATGATTTGTGCTGCCTAGTGTTACTCTGCATCAATTTAAACATGAAAAACAGTTTACGACAGTGCCAAATGTAGCCCGACGCAATTTGGTCTCAATGTAGTTTATTTGGGCAACCCCCCAGGTTGCCCGAACAAACTCACCTCTTCCCGGTCCTACGCCTCATGAGCTGTCGCTCGTATAATCAGCGCGTTTGGAACCACTCAAGCCCCTTCGTCCAAGAGTGCTGGCGGCCGCATCCCCCGCTACCTTCTAACAGGGAGTGTGCCTGTGCCAGCCAATCACAAAATACTTCAGGGTGGGTTTTGGTTCTCTTTTGGGCTTTATTTGTTACCATATTTAAATGCAGCTCCATTTTATGTCTCAAGTGATTGATGTTCCTAGAAACGCTGTGTCAAAGACTTTAACATGCAAAGGGCGTAGCTTTTGGAGGTGGGGGTTTATAACATTTAAGGGCATCTCTACAGTCTTCATGCACTATTGATCCATTTTTGTTGACGTGTCACATGACAATGACTTGGCTGCTACAAAACTCAACTTCAACCCTGCTTTAGCCCCAACATTTCCAAAATTATTATCCTATCAAAAATAATTAGTAACCTTAAAGTGATTCTGCAGGCAAATGGAGTTGCTACACCATTGTGTCGGGCTACATTTGGCACTGTCCTAAACTGTTTTCTATGTTTAAATTGTTGCAGAAATTGACGAGTTATCAGCGTTTACAGGTTCAGCCCTTTACATTCTCTTTTTCATCTCGTCCCCCAATCAGCTCAGTCCCCCTCCGCCACTTCACTCCCGCCCCTCCCTCCACCTTCTCCTCCAGATTAATCACATTGTTGTAAGCGCAGAACCCACCCATTATGCTGATTATTATGCAGCATCACAGAGCCAGTCTTGCACGCCGGCTTAAGCAGCGGCTCTTCTCCCGCTGGTCGACTCGCATGTGCGTGCGTTCATATACACAAGCAGTTTATGCCCTTTGGCGGCACTGCAGGCTAGTTTGAATGGACCAATGAGCCTTAAGCTTGGTTATTGGGCTACCCAGCCCCTATGTTGTAAGTAAACCCAGGGGTTACTGTGGGCCAATAAGTCCTCCATCGGTCAGCCAGCCCCCCTACAACTTGCCCTATAAATATGCCCCAGACCCTGACATTAGTGCCTGTGATAGCTTGTGCTTTGGGCATTAGTGCTGTGCTTTCTTACTCGTGTTTGAACTGGATTGACCTTTAACCTGACCTTCTCTGAACCCCGGCTGCTGGGTGAACACCCTGACCTTGTCTCTGCCTGCTCCCTTCATTACCTTGACCCTTCTTTGGTGTTCACCTTCGGCCTGCCCTCTGACCTTGCCTCCGGTTATCCCTCTGCATTGACGATTCCTGTGTATCACCCTTGCTTTGTCTGACCTCCCATGAACTCCAGTGCTCACCCACCTGCAGGTCCAGCCCTCAGTCGATAACAATTGCGCTCATAAGGCCTGGGAAAAACTGTGTCCAGTTAGGCCTGCTTGCGCCCCGGCCAATGGGGGCTTGTCTATAGGTGAAGACATCAGCGGAGATTAGGCGTTATGTACTAACCTGGATCTGCTAACTGGGAGCCTTACACTAACCTTGGCTAATTAAGAAAATAAATTATTCCTGATTGTTCTTAAAACCCTTCTTTTACATAACTTGTTGGCAAATTTGTATATTCAAGAGGTACCAAGTTGTACTTTACTATAAATACACATGTATCTGGTCCAGAGCTGATAACCTACAATGCGACACTGCTGTTCAGGGCTCATGTGGTAAAAAGTTGACCTATACCATGCCTTCCACATACACCCTCTCTTTTCTACTGGAAAGACACTCCTACTGTTGAAATTCCTGCCAGCTATGTGCCTTCCAGCAACCTGCAGGACATTCCCCCCACCATTAAGTTGGTCGCCAACAGGTCACTTGACCAGCACAAACACAGAGGCGGTTTGTAGTGGGTGCTTAAAATTGGGTGCTTTACATTTTTATACAGACTTCTTGGTCCTAATTAGTGTTAACAATCAGGGATCATGTAAAGCTTAGATAGGACTTGCAGATGTAAAAAAGCATCAGACCAAGAAGAATCATTTTAGAATGACCCATAATCTGTCAAAATCAATTGAAAAGCAAGGGGTGTAAATACCCTCTTATAATTGGGTATGTGGTCGTGTTCAGTATTATCAGATGTTATAACCGCTCCCATCATTAACCCCATATAAAGTTCAGGTGTATAAGTAGGCCGCTGACATTGTTTTAGTTGCATTTTACAGCAAAAGTCAGTGGATCGTTAATAGTTCACAACTCCTGAACGGGATCTCACTGTTGATAGATATCAATCAGGAGAAGGGTAAAAAAAACTGCAATGCATTAGAAATACCATGAAACACAGTTGTGAGTTATTAAGAAGTACCTAACAACTGATGAAAACAAGATGAAAATTGGCCCAGGAGGCTGCCAAGAGGCCTATGGCAACACTAATGGAGCTGCAGGAATTTCTGGTGAGTACTATTACTACTACTACTAGTTGTATACTCCATGGTTACAAACTCTTCAGTATTTTTCATATATCTGGACTGTGGGGAGGGTGACAGAATTATGCTTTGGGGCTGTTTTTCAGCAGCTGGATCTGGGGCATTATTCAAGTTGGAGGAGAACATAAACAACTCCACATTTCAGGCAATTTCGGTACAAAACTTTCAAGCCTTCACCTTTTAACATGACAATGACCCAAAGCATAACTCCACATCAACAAAAGATTGGATCCCCCAGAAGAAGTTCAAAGTTTTTGAATGATCTGGAGCACTTTTGCAAGGAAGAGTGGGCGAAGATTGTCAGGTCTAGATGCACCATGCTGATAGACTCCTAGCCAAAAGATTTAAGGTTGTGTATATTTATGCAACCACATTATTTAACTTCTTTATTTATATATTTCTACCCTAAAATATTTCAGCTTGTTTTTCATTTAAATTGTACAAATTATAAGTGACATTATTGGTGGAAAATATTTCTTCTTGATTTTTTTTTTACATGCCATGAACCAACTAGAGTATATACATTTATAAGAGTATATAACCAATAGGAATATATATATATATATATATATATATATATATATATATACCATTTACATAGTCATGGAGCATCCAGCCTGAGACCAGCAGGGTTGGTACTGTGATCTCCAGTAAGTTGCCTACACCAGGCACTGGTCTTACCTTGATATCAAGTGTTTTATAACATGCATAAATATTTCAATTAGCAGGGCATATGTCACTGTTAGGCCAGGATGAAAGCAGAGTCTAGTGAGCCCCACCGCTCAATAGATTGCATGTGCCAGCCGAGAAAATCCATATAAGGTGATGTGTGATAAGTTAAAGCGCAGAGGTGTGCTGTAAGATTTATATCCCCCAGTAATTGCCCTGTAAGAATCATGCAGGAATATTAAAATCCTGGAAGAATTACATGGACGGATTTAGCCGTAATTCCTTTAAGATCCCCACATAAAATCTACTCGTATTGAGAAAGGCTTCTCTTCGAGGCTATTGTATTCCGCGTCAGTCACTCTCCATACTCATTTTCTATTTACTGCCAGTGACAGGAGGCTTTGCAAAACAATGGAAAATATTACTGATGGTACACTTTGGCACCATTAAAGCGGGGAGGATATTTCAACCGCATTGATGTGCAAATTGGTCATACAAGTTTTATTGCTTGTCAAAGGTTCACCGGCTGTTTTTCTGGTGATGATAGCAGAGTGCATACATAAGATATAAATGCACTTAATTCACAGCTTGAAATGTAGTCTTTAACCTGCTGTGGTTGAGGAGTGACCCACAAGACGCGACAGAAAGGTGGAACAAAGTGTCAGACGCGTCGCTGTTGTTTTTACTTGTTTTAAGACAGGAAAAAAAGTTCCTTTGCGCATGATGTAGGTAAATCATGGCTTTTCTTGTGACGCTTCCTCATTGCTACGTAGCTCCATCCTTCTAGTATGGGCCATTGTTGGAATATTATGTGTTTTTTTCATATATTTATTATTTTCAATTCCAAAAGATAAAAATGGGGTTAGTTTTTGCATAACTCCAGTGACAATGTTTTCCTGATTCAAACACCTGCCCACCACATCATGCACTAGATATCTGACTGTGATCTAGAACTTCTTTATAGGAAGCCTGTAAGGGCTGCTGGTGACCACCCACTAGAGTGCCTGCTAAAAAGCAGTGCATCCTTATCAGAAGCAGTGCATCCTTCCAGCTCAACTCCTTTTAAACCCCCCCCCCCCCAACATATTAGGTTGATATGAGAGCTGGGTCTAGATCCTCTGAAATATTGCTACAATTATGCGGTTCATGCTGGTTCTTTAAGAAATAAGGGACCAAAGGCCAAGACATAAATTGCAGAAGACACGTCCTCCCCCACAGGCTGCTGTAGAAAGTGCTGTAGCCTTGAGCTCCCTCTTCTTACAGAGACAAAGTAAGTACAGTAAACTATAGGACCTAGTGGGTGTCAGGAGGGGTCATCTAATAAAGCATTGATCTGCTTTAGGCATAACAAAGCCTCCCTCCAAGCCCCACAGTTAGCTATACTGGTTCAGACCTGTTTTCCAAAAGATGGAGGAATGGTCCATCTGCTCAGGGAGCGGAATCTTGGACTAGGTCAGAATTTATTAATGGCCAAGTCGATACACTACAAAAATTCACTTTGGCAAGAGTCTTATGGCAAGATACCTACTTAGGGATACAATTAACATGATATGTACATAAAAATAAAAGAAATACAATACTAGGGTACAAGACAATCTTGGCAGAGACTAGACTATGTAGACACAGTTGTTACATTACAGTACCCACCCCTCAGAGTTCATTTGTTGGATCGCTAGGGGAAAAGGCTGTTTCTTTGATGCATGCTTTTTGAGTAGGGAACTCAATGAAAGACCTTGGAAAAACGTATGACCAGGACACATTGGGTCAACTGTGAATTTTACTGCTTGGGATTTCAGTCTGTGGTTGAAGAGCTTTTGTATAGGTGGAAGTAATGTGCCAATTATATTCTCTGCAGTCCTCGCTGTCCTGTGCAGCTAATTTTGATGAGCACAATACCGAACTGCATTGTGGAACAGAGTCAGCAAGAAGCGGAGTCGTAGTTGTGCTCCTCTTTGTTCTCTTCCCATCATAGATTCTGGGAAATTATGATGTCTAAGAACTTGTTGCTTCTAACCCTTTTCACTGTTTGACTATCTATCATGATTGGGCAAGGCTCTGGTGGGGATTTCTGTTTGGCTCAGTCTTTCCACCTTGGAGCAACAAGAAAATTACGTTGTTGTTTAGTATATTGAACTGTATGGGGGATGGTTTAGGTGCTCTTATCACAAATCGTGCAACAATCTTCCCAGCCAGCACCTGTGTGCTGTTGGTGCCAGTGCCTACCACATGGTAAGCTCTGCTAAGCCTAGTGTAGGCATCAGCCCTGTATGTCAGCTTCAGGCATTTTGTATGTCCCTGACTGGAGCTGGGTTGGTGACTTGACTCAAAGTCATGGTATTTGTAACAGGGAGGCCTGGTGGTAGGCATTAGACTGAACCAAAGCCATGGATGGCTTAGGGTAATTAGACAAAAAGTTAATTAAACCTAGGACACAGACAGCCTAAAACAATGGCCTTTGTTTCAGGCAACAATTAAAAGCAATGACTGGGTAATGACCAAAATCAATGACCAGGCAAAAACTATAGCAAATCCTTGGATCTGGAACACGTAATAAAGCTGACCTATTTCTAGACTAGATAAAACTAGGGTGGGACCCTGGGGGAACCAGCAGAAGTCCCAGAAGCCCTTAGGAGCATTAACATGGAACAGTGATGTGAACCCAGTTGCCATAGGAGTATAGATACATGCGTGTCACAGACAAGGATGTGAGCCCAGCAGCAACAGGAACATAGGGGCTTGCTGGCTAAAGATATTGCATTGGAAGAAAGCACACGGAGCAGAGCAGACTGATCAAAATGCTGCAAACCCTGTCTAAAGGGCAAATACCTCTCCAGTCATGTACAGCAGTTGGCAAAATTACCTAACCACTACAGAATACCTCTTTGGGGCCTTTGGAGGGGTTGCAATTATGTATAGGTCTCATGGGGATTCACTTGCTCCTAACCTTGAATTTAGGGGAGACCATGTTGACTGATCTACACAATTTGAAATCAATCAACAACAACCAAAAAGAGAAGGGCTTAGGTAAGAGGTCTGGAAATTACCCCTTTTTGCATTGCACCAGTGAATGAAGAAAATGCCTATGGTTCCCCTTTAAAAACCCAATTGAGGCAAAAACAAAAAATGCACATACTCACTTTTTGTCCATCACAGATGATTTATCCTACTCCAGTCAGACGCCAAGATTGGGCGACCTCCAGCTGAACTTGTGTCAGTTACATTCCCCTCGATTCAAAGAGCAAAAGTTAAGTGATTTCGTATCGAGAATCGTAAGTTTGGGTGGGTGTTTGTCATTTTTTCTTGTTTTTTTGCCCATTTCATATTCGCACGATCGTTCGCGCATAGACGTATATGAACATACGCATTTCGTACGAGAATCGTATAATTTGCGTTAGTTCGTGTGTTTTTCCCGTCCAAATCGTATTATTTGCGTCCGATCCTATTTTTTACGTCCTTCACATGGGCTTGCGCCCATTTCAGAGAGGTGATTGCTAATTGTTTTGAAGCCCATTAAAGAGCTGCTTTACGAAATGTTTGCCGGCAGCTATTTGGCCTCGGGAGTAGGATGGAGCGGAGCGAGTTTGTGGCACATCAAGGGCTTATGCTTTTTGGCATTGAGTTGATCGAGATGTCTGAGAGCAGATTGCCCCTGCGTCGTCGCATGAACATCGATAGCATGAATGATGTTGAGCTGTTCGAGCTGACCAGGCTTAATCGCGCTTCCCTCCATAAATTATATAGTGAGCTGCGGCCATGGTTAGCCCGCACCACAAGGAAGGGGCATGCAATTTCAGGTATGACCAAGATGCTTGGCTGCCTGCAATTTTTGGCGAACGGCTCGTTCCAGAGGCTGGGTGCCCTCTCTGTGGGGATGTCACAGCCTACGCTGAGCCGCGCACTGTCTAAATTTTTGGAAGGCATGGCTGCCATAACTCAAAAATATATTTTTTTTCCAGATGATATGGCAGCCAGAAACGCCATTAAGCTTGGTTTTTATAATGTGGCCGACATGCCCAACGTTATTGGTGCAATTGACTGCACACATGTGGCACTCGTACCTAGGGCAGCCGACGAGTATATATATAGGTATTGAGATTGGTTATTATGTTGCCCAACGTGTCATGTAACCTGTTTTCCTTTGCGGAAGCATATTTGTTTATCCCTCATTTGTGTAGCTGCTTTATCTCGGCTTTTCATTAGTCTTTCCCAATAGAGTGCAGACATGTTTTGTGGTTAATTTATTAGTTTGGGTCAAATATCAATTACCCTTTTTGTATGTTTTTTCCTTAAGGAATCGTAAAATGGGACACTCACTTAATGTCCAGGCCGTGGTTGGTCCGGATATGCGGTTTATGAGTGTCCTTGCCGGCTACCCCGGATCGTCCCACGACTCCTATATCGTCCGGCGATCTGGGTTGTTTCGGAGATTTGAGGCAGGTGAATTTTCGGGGGCATGGCTGCTTGGTAAGTGTGTCCTATTTGTGTGTTATTAAATGTGGCATTAATCTTGTATTTGTTGATATGTTTGTTTTGGAAAACTTTACAGAAGCGTCCAACTGCCTTTTTCTTGGCTCATATATTAGGAACTTACCCCAAAAATCCTTGTCTCGCTGTGGCCTTCAGAATGTTTTCCCTTTAGTTAGGATGTCTGTAAGTTCCTTGTGCCTAAATATATTGGTTTGGAGTTTATACCCAAGGATCTTTGACCTTTGGCTCCTTTTGGACTATTGGTCTTTAAATGTCAAAGTGGACTTAAACTGCATACATTGTAGTTTCCTGTGAAATGTGGATAGGGATCTTTGACCTTTGGCTCCTTTTGTACTATTGGTCTTTAAATGTCAAAGTGGACTTAAACTGCATACATTGTAGTTTCCTGTGAAATGTGGATAGGGATCTTTGACATTTGGCTCCTTTGGTACTATTGGTCGTTAAATGTCAAAGTGGACTTAAACTGCATACATTGTATTTTCCAGTGAAATGTGGATAGGGATCTTTGACCTTTGGCTCCTTTTGTACTATTGGTCGTTAAATGTCAAAGTGGACTTAAACTGCATACATTGTAGTTTCCAGTGAAATGTGGATAGGGTTCTTTGACATTTGGCTCCTTTTGTACTATTGGTCGTTAAATGTCAAAGTGGACTTAAACTGCATACATTGTAGTTTCCAGTGAAATGTGGATAGGGTTCTTTGACATTTGGCTCCTTTTGTACTATTGGTCGTTAAATGTCAAAGTGGACTTAAACTGCATACATTGTAGTTTCCAGAGAAATGTGGATAGGCCCTCCGCAGCATCCTAATTGTAACATTTCTGAAAACTACAAATATATGTAAAATACAAATACCCTTGGCCGTGCAGATGTTTGTTAATTAATTGGTATATAGAAGTGCCATTTTTATTTAGGTTATACCTTAGTGCAATTTTTGGGGGCCCTAATGTGCCGTGTTTTTTTTTGGGAACACTTTACCTTACATCATTATGATATCTGTGAAATTTTTGGTGTTGGTTGTGTTGCCTTTTTAATTTTGATTACATTTAATTCTCTGTTTAAGGTGATTCCGGGTACCCACTTCTACCCTGGCTCATGACGCCTGTGCTGCGGCCCCAGGATGCCTCTCAGGAAGCGTATAACCGTGCGCATCGCAAGACCCGGGCTGTTGTGGAGAGGGCCTTTGGTCTGCTGAAGACACGTTTTCGTTGCCTTGACCATACTGGGGGGGCCCTGCAATATGATCCCAAGAAAGTGATCGACATTATAATGGCATGTGCTGTTTTGCACAATTTTGCCATCATGGAACGTGTCCCACGTTATGTGGACAGCCTGCCCTCTTCAGCCGTCGAGGATGAAGTCGAGAATTTTGAGGGGCCCCCCAGTGAGTCTGGCCAATCTGTTCGAGCCAACCTGATCAGCCAGCATTTTAGTTAACTTTTTTCCCTGTCTCACCATTCTGTATGTCTGTGTTATCCTTTTTGTTACATATGTTGTTTTGCCGTAATGTGGCATTACCTCTAAGTAAAACATTTAGACCTTAATTGTTGCCTAATGTATTTCATGTAGTTTCGTTAGCTTTAGCTTTGCATTGTTACACCTCTTCAAACCAAAATTATCTGGTTTAGCCCAAGCTGTTAAAAAATGTCTTCCCACTAAAAACGCCACAAGTATTGTAAGTGAATTTTTTGTTTTACTTTGAAAATGAAAAATTATAGTGGTTAACAGAAATCAGTCCACATACATCTGTGGTAACAAATGGATAACATTAAAAAAAAACATCGAGCACATCTACACCTGGAAGTGAGTGGCACAACCAAACAAGGACACCCAGTCCAAAGGCCAGCCTAGTCCAGTCATTAATATTGCCTGTGCCCAGGGATATTTGGGCATGGCCATAATGTCACACAAACATGTCTGCAAACAGGAGGAGCACCAACCAAATACATAGGTAAAGCCATAAGTGGCCAGATAAACTCCACATAGACCTATGGCATTGGCTAGTGGCCTTAAGCATTACTCTAAGGAGCTATATGGGAGCAAATACAAAACACAACCTGCCAGAGCAACACAAAATGGATTGTTTGAAACCTCAAAGGACAAGTAAATACAGTGGGGGTTAAGAGAAAAGATGTCCCACACACCCATGGCTTAATAGGGTGGCTGCCCATAATACCCAGGTGGAGGTCCAGGTGGAGGTCCATGTGAATGGGACCTAGCCTGGGCCATGGCAGCATTGTGAATTTGAAACTGCTCCACAATGTTTCTCTGCATATTGGTCATCTCAGCCATGGCTGACTGGATGCCATTACTTGCATTGGCCACGTTGCTGTTGAGGGTACGCAACTCCGCGAGGATGCCCTGTAGACTGGTATGGATGTTCACCATGTCGGCATGCCTTTGCTCACGCTCTGTAACGAGCTGGGCGTCATAAGAGTCCCTTTGTTGGGTCCATAATTGAAGCAGGGCACTCTGCCTCCCCTGGGAAATTGTGGGGCGGCGTAATGGCGTCCGCCGCACAATTACCCTGGCTCTTGGGCGTGCCCTGCCGCGTGGTGTCGTACCCTCAACAGCAACCGGCCTGCTTTGCAAATCCTCAGCAGCAGAGTGAACACTGGGGACTGTAGTGTCAGTCTCCCCATGTGCAAGCACAATGGATGGAGATTCACTCTGCTGCTGAGGATTGGCCAGAGAAACATTATGGAGCAGTTCCAAATTGGGACCCAGGGGGAGTTCATCCGACGTGCCCTGTACGGAGACATCATCATCTTCCTCCATGTCCTGGATCTCTTCCATGAGTGTGCGGGTCTGTAGGGACATATCAAAAAAAAAAGGCTAAGTTTGCGTCCAAATTTTGGATTTCAACCGTTTAACACATTCTTAAGCACTTGTTAGTATTTATGCTACTAAATTAACTTACCGAAAATCTCTGATCTGGGCTCCTATGCTGTACGGACCTGGTAGGCATAACCAAACTGGGGGGTGAGTTTACCCTTGCTGAGGGATCATGCTGGGCTGAAGAAGAGAAAAACAAACCACGTAAACACACACACATAACCTTTTTTAGGATAGGTAATCAAATATAGCTCTATTTGTAATATTATTCAACTCTAGAGCAATGGTGACCTTTGTTCAAACACACGCAAGTTTACATAGGTGCAATGGCTCTGACAAACTGCTAAGTGACCTCAGTTCTAAGTCATGAAGTGTACCCAGTCAGCATACAACTTTCAAGGCACATTTTTGGATTTAGCCTACCATTCGCTAGGTCCGGGGTACTCAAACAATTGTTTGAAACGCCCATTTAAAGGTATGTGGTGAGAGGTGAATGTCTGGCCATGGTGCTGACGCAGGGGGTGTCTAGTTAAAAATAAAGACACTGGTGGAGGGGCTGGAGATTTCAAAGTGCCAACTAATAAAGGCTGCTTGCCCTTGCTGGGCTGGATGGGCCAGAGCTGAGGGGACAGGGATTGGATGGCTAAAGGGGGGAGTTAACGTATTGATGGTGATGGGATGGATGGAGCCAATCTGTTACAAATGTATGGGGCTTATGTGGGGGGGGGCATGGGGGGACTGTGGCAGATGGGCCAGAGCAGGGGCAGCGGGACACGATTGTGGCCAGAGAAAATTAAAATAAGTTACTGTGTACCTTGCAATGCCACTTCCTCGGGCAGTACTTCATATTGCAATGCTATGTTTCACGGAGCCATGACATTGGGCAGGAGACCAACCACTACATGGCCGATCAAGGGGGCAGCTCTGAGCACGTCAACACAGAAGTAACTGAGTGCAGGGCTGTCTGGGCAGGGGTCCTTGAATGTGGTGCCAAGGTCCGCATTGGGACCCCGGGCCGCCAGTTGAGTCTCGCTGCTCTAGGTCACATATGTTTGTGGGTGGCTAATTAAATTGTTAACTCAAACACAACTCACACAACCAAAAGGCAACCCATACATAATGATGTGTGTTTTGTGATTGATTCAAAATATCTCACTTATCTTGCGAAACTTCATGACTTTAACAATACAATTGGACATTTGAACTTTGCCATAATGGCTGTGGGCCTAAATGTGTGATTCCCAGGGACAAAAAGAGGACACAAACAGCCACAGTAGTGCGAGGCCAAGCAAGGCAAACCATAGGGGCATCCCGTTAGCTTGTTACTAGTGAACTGTAGATTATTTAGCAAACAGGCAAACATGCAGATTTAAGAGTACTCACCGTGGGTACGGGTCGGTGAGTCTGTGTCCCTTAGACCAGCATGTCCACCGACCGCGACCGGATGGAGAAGTCCAAGCACAATCTCCTCAGCAGGGGTAAACTCCAATTTAGATGGAAAGCCACCGCCAGTTTTCAGGCTGAAAAGAGAAAATCGTTTGGTACTCAGAAAAGGTGCATACAGTACATCCAAAACATTAGATTTAGCGTAAACATTTAGTTACCTGTAATTATGCCTTTTAATTTCTTTTTGCCGTACAGCATACTTCAGATCAGAGATTTTCTTCTGAATTTGGGACACATCTTTCCTCTCTTCCCCCGCTGCATTTACTTGTCGGAGGATGGTTTCAAACAATTCCATCTTGCGCTGCTTGGTGGTGTGTTTGGATTTGCTCCCATATAGCTCGTCATAGTATAATGTAAGGCCACTAGCCAATGCCATATTTTGGTCATGGGAGAATCTCCCACTCAACTGGCCGCGGCGCAATGTGCGGCCAGATGGTTGGCTTGGCTGCTCCTCCATGTGTGCAGACACATGTGGTGACATTATGGCCTGGGGCTGGGTAGGGGAATGGCCGGATTGGTGGCTTCCCAATGACTGGACTGGACTGGCCAAGGGACTGGGTGTTCTTGCGTGGCTGGCCACCGAACTTCCAGGTGTAGATGTGGTCATGGGGGCAATTCGGGGCCCTCTTGGGGGGCTAGGTTCCCGGCTGGTGCCAGGTCGGGGGCTCTGTTCCCGGCTGGTGCCAGGTCGGGGGCTTCTGGCCCTGGATTGGGTTCGTCGGGCCCTGTAGGGGCTTCTGGCCCTGGATTGGGTTCTTCTGGCCCTGTAGGGGCTTCTGGCCCTGGATTGTGTTCTTCTGGGCCTGTCGGGGCTTCTGGCCCTGGATTGGGATCTGCGGGCCCTGTAGGGGCTTCTCGGCCTGGATTGTGTTCGGCGGGCCCTGTCGGGGCTTCTGGCCCTGGATTGTGTTCTTCTGGGCCTGTCGGGGCTTCTGGCCCTGGATTGGGATCTGCGGGCCCTGTAGGGGCTTCTGGCCCTGGTTTGGGATCTGCGGGCCCTGTAGGGGCTTCTGGCCCTGGATTGGGTTCTTCTGGGCCTGTCGGGGCTTCTGGCCCTGGATTGGGATCTGCGGGCCCTGTAGGGGCTTCTGGCCCTGGTTTGGGATCTGCGGGCCCTGTAGGGGCTTCTGGCCCTGGATTGGGTTCTTCTGGGCCTGTCGGGGCTTCTGGCCCTGGATTGGGATCTGCGGGCCCTGTAGGGGCTTCTGGCCCTGGTTTGGGATCTGCGGGCCCTGTAGGGGCTTCTGGCCCTGGTTTTGGATCTGCGGGCCCTGTAGGGGCTTCTGGCCCTGGTTTGGGATCTGCGGCCTCTGGATGGGCTTCGGGGCCTGGATGGGGTTCGGGCCCTGGATGGGGTTCGGGCCCTGGCTGGGCTTCGTGCCCTGGATTGGGTTCTTCGCCCTCTGGCTGGGCTTCGGGGCCTGGATGGGGTTCGGGCCCTGGATGGGGTTCGGGCCCTGGCTGGGCTTCGTGCCCTGGATTGGGTTCTTCGCCCTCTGGCTGTGCTTCGGGCCCTGGATGGGGTTCGGGCCCTGCTGCGGGGCATGGGTTTCCGAACTGCCCTACTTGAAGGCATGGCCGGTGTGGGCTCACTGGTGCTGCCTGTTCTGGGGGCAGAGGTGGTGGGTGCTGCAGTTGCCAGCTTTTTGGCTGCAGGAGGGGCACGGGGCTTGGGGCCCCTTTTTTTGGTACCTGAGGGTCCAGGGTCCCTTGGTGGGGCCGAGGTGGGAGTCTTGGATCTCAGTTTTCGGCCAGCTTGCTGGGACCTTGTGGTGGGGCCCTCCGCGTTCTTGCTTGCCTGGGGTCGCTTGCTCATCGCCTTTTTTGGTGCCATCGTACACAAATGCTCAAAGAGAATGAGCTTTGGGTGCAGGGACCTTTAAATAATGAGCCCAGCGTGTGACGCCTATGCGCACGACTACGCGCTCGTACGAACGTACGTTCGAGCGGAACCAGGAAACCGCTGGGGTTTCACTTATCTGCTGCCTGGAAGAAGCCTAAAGATGGCGCCCACTATCTTCACCCGTCAACAGGAAGAGATCCTCATGCTGGTAAGTGGCTGCCTGTGCATTTTAATAGAATAGTCAATGATGGCCTAAATGTAAATGATGCGTTGGGAACTAGTTTGGGGTCTCTTAATGTTTAATCACTGGCTCCTCACACTTCATCCTCAAGGGCCGAGCCTGGCCACGTTTTCAACTGTCTATGCTGATGTCCTAATTCGGCCAATTGCTCCGGCTTAGCAACAGTTAATTAACCTGTGGAGTAGCGGGGCGAGCTGTCAAACCTGGCCTGTCTCGGACCTTGATGCGGATGTTTGAGGAACACTGTTTTCCTAAGCCATAAAAACACAACGGGAAGCCACACACGTGGTCCAAAAGCCTAAGCATTAGGCTACATCTTGGATGTTTAAACCATCCTAACATGCCATAGATGCAGGTGGCCTGATTCTTGATGTTGGCTATTATCTGTATGTACATGGTGTGTGATACATATAACATAAGACCAGACTGTCAATCACAGTCAACGTCCTCTTTAAGGCACTCCCCAAAAATGGCGGCCACTCGAAATGTGTGTGTTAATGACATTAAATTCTCAACTTGTGATGCAACACATATGGGTCTGTGTGTAAAAGTAAAAGCTCTGTGTCCATTATGTTTTTCAGATCATGCTTCAGCGCCGGTATGACTTCGCGCCCAATGTGTGCGAGAAAAGGGACATCGCCCGGGAGATCATCGCCGAGATCCACCGTGTGACCAGCACCACCTTCACTCACACCCAGATAATGCAGCATTGGTCGGACCTGAAGCGTCTGCACATGCCCCGGGTGCGGAGGTTTTTTGGGATCCATTTCCCAAGTAAGTACAAAGCAATTGCATGGTATATGTTCCAAATGTCTAAGTTATGCCTTTATTTATAATGACTTTTCTTTGGTAGTGTTGGAAATGGATTTCAGAATTCGCCGCACCCGGAGACGTACAGGCCGACCAGTGCTGCATGACTCTGCATCTGTGAGTGAAGGTGGTGGATCTCCCGGGCGACGGACCTACCCCTCCTCTGTGGCCTCCTCAGACCAGCCCCTGGACCTTACCACAGAGGAGGGGCCAAGGCGCGTGGGCGTGGAGTCATACCTGGCCACGCATGGGGAAGGCTCTGGTATGTCACTCTTCATGTATAGGCACAAAGATATACATGGCAGGCCAAAAACTAAGTTATCCTTTATTATGTATTTGTAGAAGCTTCAGGAGCGGGTGAGATAGTGGAGGAGGAGGCAGCAGAGATGCTTGAAGTCGATCCTGGCGAAGGTGAGTGATGTCAGCCAGACTGGGAGCCAGATATGTTGGGAATAGTGACTCTCTACAAATACTAACCAAATGTCACATGTTTCTCCAGGGACTTCTTCACAGCAGAGCCAGGACCAAGGGCAGCCTGTTGGCCCCAACCAGCCATCTGTCGGCCACCAACTCCGTAAGTCTCCATGCCATTATTCATATTAATGTTTGCTTAGCTAATAACACACACATAACTAAAGGCGTAGCCAATGTGTAGTTCACACTTTAATGTGGGCACTTCGTTAGCTTAAAGAGGACCCTAACTAGTATTAAGAACCAAAGACTTAGCCATCACACTGTACCTACAGATTAGAAACATGGAAAAACACCCTTCACCCATCTAATGCATGTTATTAGACAGAACAAAACCAATATTGGGGAATATGGAATGCACAATATTTACAGGCAGCATGGGATACAGATTGAAAAAAGGAAGGTGCTGCCATGCATTGTGTGAGTGATGACCTTTCCCTCAACCCAGCTATGCTCTGGATTCCCAACGCACCACTGTAACCTACTCCCCTGTACTTTATCCAACTCTCCACTCCTCATTAAGTGTTATGCTTCAGAGTCCAGATGGCGGCGCTGTAATCCCCAAAAAACCCTAAATAACTTTGAGGTGGTGCAGAATCATTTGTGAATAGTTTTTGGTTTTCATTAAATAATGTTGAAGGTCCGGTTTAAGGAGTTTAAACACTTACCTGTGGGAAATGCATTAACTGTATCCCTTTGAAGAAGGACATATGTCATGCATTTACATGTATTTGATTAACCCTAAATCTATTTCCAGCATACAAACCGGTCTGGGACTCCTATTTATGTTTCTTTCTCTATTGGTTACAGGGATGATCCCCCAAACCTTGGCGGGAAAAAAAAAAAGAATTAAGGAGTTGGTGGCCGAGCTGCTGGCCATACAGGCGACGTTGGGGCCAACAGATGAAGAAGACGAGGAGGATTAGTGCCCTTGGTCCTGGCTCCTTTCTTCAAGTTGTTTTTAAATGTTTCCAAATTTTAAAACTTGTTTTATTGTTTTGGTGAAAAACCAAAAAAGTTGTTTTTAAAAAAAAAAAAAAAAAAAAAAATGTGTTTTCCTGTTAAAAAAATACCAAAGAATTTTATGTGTTTTTACTTGCCAAAAAAAAAAAAAAGTTTTTACAATTATTCCAAAAAAAAATAAGAAAATATTTAAAATAAATTATATTTAAAGCCTTCCGAAATGTGTCTTTTCTAATATGCACACACCCAAAAAATTACACAAACCAGAAACAACACACTTAGAAACATATAGACATATGTAAATTATGTGATATTCTTACGTTTTAGGGACCGAGAAATGAAGTGGGATGCAGCCGCTACGGGGTTTAGGTAAGTTTGAGGGACCGAGAAATGAAGTGGGATGCAGCCGCTAAGGGGTTTAGGTAAGTTTGAGGGACCGAGAAATGAAGTTGGATGCAAGCGCTAAGGGGTTTAGGTAAGTTTGAGGGACCGAGAAATGAAGTTGGATGCAGCCGCTAAGGGGTTTAGGTAAGTTTGAGGGACCGAGAAATGAAGTTGGATGCAGCCGCTAAGGGGTTTAGGTAAGTTTGAGGGACCGAGAAATGAAGTTGGATGCAAGCGCTAAGGGGTTTAGGTAAGTTTGAGGGACCGAGAAATGAAGTGGGATGCAGCCGCTAAGGGGTTTAGGTAAGTTTGAGGGACCGAGAAATGAAGTTGGATGCAAGCGCTAAGGGATTTAGGTAAGTTTGAGGGACCGAGAAATGAAGTTGGATGCAGCCGCTAAGGGGTTTAGGTAAGTTTGAGGGACCGAGAAATGAAGTGGGATGCAGCCGCTAAGGGGTTTAGGTAAGTTTGAGGGACCGAGAAATGAAGTGGGATGCAGCCGCTAAGGGGTTTAGGTAAGTTTGAGGGACCGAGAAATGAAGTTGGATGCAGCCGCTAAGGGGTTTAGGTAAGTTTGAGGGACCGAGAAATGAAGTGGGATGCAGCCGCTAAGGGGTTTAGGTAAGTTTGAGGGACCGAGAAATGAAGTTGGATGCAAGCGCTAAGGGGTTTAGGTAAGTTTCTGGTTGAGGGTGCGCATGCGCAAGATCTTATAAACATACGAACGCACGAATCTAAGAGACCAAAAACCAATGAAAACCAGAGGCTAAGGCAAGTAATTGGAAGAGCTTGACGATGGAAGCTGCCGAAAAAACAGGCTGCCGCCGCAACAGGTGAGCACATGAACGTGATTTTTACGATTGGCAACTGACTGAGGCAAGTTCGGGAGATATCATACGAACGGACGTATCTTTTAGGATAGAAACGTATTTGCTTATTGAATCACTCGCAAGTTCATACGAACGCACGAGCGGACGTGAAAAATAGGATGATCGTGAGCAAAATCCAAGCTGTTACATGTTTCTTTGAATCAACCCAATTGACTTTAGCACGCCCACTAGATTCATTTTGATAGAGGGGGCATGTCAAGGCCTAGCATGCTCCCTCCATTGCAGCGACTGAAGCAGGGGTATGTTTTATACTACCTGACTAGGACGGATCAACTGTGGGCAACAAAAGGTGTGTGTGTGCTTTTTGTTTTTAAGCTGTTGTTCAAGCTGGTTACACTAACATAAAACTCAATGTGATAAACTGGCCGGTAATAAAGAAGGTACATAACTGTATAAGACAGATATACTTTTAGGAGTTGTAAAGCATATCCTAGCAGTCTGGAAGCCATCATGTTAGGTGATGCGGAACAGAGAAAAACGAAACCATTTCCAACAGAAGACTGACAAATCTTTTTCCCAAAAATATTCACCACTTGAGTTGTCCAGAAATGAATAATACAGTACTCATAGAGTCTATTTCTGAATTATAGTTTCCCTGATTGCCAGGCAAGCTCACGCTTCCGAGCTGCCAACGCTAAAAGGAGATGAAAGATGGCAGAAAAATGTTCTGGAGTTTGATAAGTGACAGAGTAAAGCGCTGTTACTTTAATATGTTGCCTGCCCCACTAGCACCATGGGGGTTAATGTACTTGCAGTATATTAACACAATCACTTTTTGACCACACTGGGAAGCCATCCCAAGGCAGTTGAAGTGTAATCGAGTGAAATTTTGTAAAAGAACATATTACTGGTACCAGATGTAGTTTATAACCCTTCTCTCTTGTTTTATTTTTTTCAACTCTTTAGAGATGCAAACTTATTTATGAAACCTACTCTCAAGAATGTCTGCGTATTTTTATTGTTGAAAGAAATACTTGTACTTCTAGGTAGTAATATTTCATGGGGACCATCAGGATCTGGTTCACAGCCAAACTGGGGTTTATTAGATCCCAGATCTGTAAACTAATGCATACATGATCCTCTGTGGTTCAGTGAATAACTATATTGGTATGGAGGTGGATAGGAGGGGAGGCTGATGTACGGTAGGTGGCATCACCTCCATCATTGAACAAGGAAGGAAAATAGAGAGTGCCAAAGCAGCTGACCTACAGCTGTAAATGTGTATATATTGGACAAAGAGCAAACAAGTACCATGGTTGTACTGTGTGACACTTATTGTATATGATCCATGATAAAATCTACATTTATGATTAGTGCTGCATTATTATTTGAGCATGTGACCAGGAGTTTCTCCACATTTGATTGCTTTATTAAAGATTGTTTTGATCAAGTGTTTCGGGCAGTGTTTCATTCATTTGCAGTAGTAGATGCAAGTAGATCCCTCTTTATTGCTTGGGTTTAGTTTACATCAAAGTTGACCTAAGACCTTCATGGCAACTCTGTGTCTGATAGGGTCCATGTTCATGAGGACCTAGCATATCTCTTCCTGCTGCCTGTAAACCCTACATTTACTGTACATCCTTCAATGTACAGCATGGTGTCACAGTGCTGGGCACAGGGGGTAATTTGTCCGAGAAGAGCGATTCCCACACTTGCACACATACTGAGCATGACCAGGGCCCTTTGTAAGGAACACCCTGGTGGCAAAATTCATAGTACTCTATCACCTGGTCTAACCAATCCACTTCACAGTCTTGTTGCCCTTCAGAGCACTTGCCACCATGGTTAGTAAATAGTACGTGTGTCCACCCTTATTCTCTGGATCACATATGTCAAACTTAAGGCCCAAGGGCTGGATGAGGCCCCCCAAGCCATTTTATGTGGCCTCAGACAGCTGGAAGATGGCGGCGGCACCCCTTCTAGCCGACCTGGTCTGTCCAAGGCTGCTGACAGTGGAAGCACATCTTTGTGCCTGTGTGTGGCACTGCCAAGTGATGCATCACTACACTGCACTCCACAGTGGAGCACAGTACCGGCACTAATCTTGCCCCCAAACCTGGTGCCTAGAAAATCAGTGGGTGCGTGTCTTTTTAATGTTCTGGTGGAGAAGTAGTGTCTGCAACTGTTCTTTGTCTCAACCAGCAACTAGCTCTACCCACACAATGGGGGTCAACCTAACCTACTCAACTTACTGCCACAGCGAAGGGTGCTACAGCTGCTTCAGGGGTTATTGCTAGCTATTGCCAGTTGGGGTGGGCAAAATAATTCATTTTTTGTTTCGCATTATTTTTCATGGCCTTTGGAAGGTGACACCCTTGATCTAGATAGGAAGGGCAGGACAATTATGTGAGCCATAATACCATGTGTATTAAACTATATTACTTGTCCCTCCCTCCTGTAACTTCTTCCTTGTACAGCTCCACAGAAGATGATGTTGCTCTACAATAAATAATATTCATAAAATTAGTGACCCTACACAGACTGAGTTCCTGCAGCTGTCTCCCACTGGGGATATTTAGCCTTATGTCCTATTTAGTGCTAAACCTTTAACATAACAGAAATATATTGTTATCAAGACAATGGGGTCAATATAGAACCTGGTGAGAAAATTCACTTCTGTCCTGGCTTGGACATACCTTAAGTGCCCATAAGCAAGACATCTAAGTGGATAGGGCAGGCCTCCACTATGGGCACTTACTGCCTCCTAAAAAAAGATGTGATTCAGTAAAGAGCATCATTTGAACTTAAAACTTATTTCACCTTTCATAAAAAATCATGGTCAGTGCATCTTTTTTGCTGGCTGAAAGTAAAAGTTTTAGGTGGCAGTAACTAACAAGCATTTCTAATGTACATTAATGTTCCCAATTTTTGAATCCTGTCTTATTTTGAAATAAAAAATTAAATGGCCTGAGATATTTGACGGAAATGCTGTGTTTTGACCCCTAGTTATGGTGGCGCAACACGTCTGCTGAAAAAGAAACTATTATGGGGTCTAAACAGTTAAGGAACATGGACGCACTGGGATCCATCTTAATTATTGTCCAGAGGTTTTTTTTTTGTAGTGACTTTTCGTCAATGTGGAGGGGAAAAAAGTTAAATTAATGAGTAACTTTAAAGGCTTGTTAACAATAACCTTTCATCAATCAAGAGACCTGTCAGAGCACAGAGCTCTTGTCAATTTTCACCTTCCTCCCCAGCTACTATTCCTTGCTCTTTACGCGTTCTTTAGACAAATCTAAAGAGCCTCGTCTGGGCTGACTTGAGGGTGATGGAACCCAGGCCTTCCCTGTCTGTCTGTAGCTGGTGCCACTTGGTCCAGAACATTTTTTTGGGGCTAATTCACCAAGTCACTTAGAGGCACAACTGTAACTGCAGGACGTTGAGGGCTCTGCTGTTTAGTTTTGAAGCTGCCACCTAACACATTACTTCACACAAAGCCGGGGCTGTTGCGGATCAGTGATGGCCTCTGCAAAGTTCACCCACTTGTCTCTAACGAATGTAGAGCAACAAGATAAAATAATGGGGGGGGGGGGGATTTCCGGGAAAACTGCTCGCAAGGCCTGATCAAATGTTTCAGCTCCAGCAAAAGTCAAATCTGTAACGTATATATGATACATAACATAACATATAGCTCACAATATGACAATTGTGAAAAACAGAATAAAGTTCTGGCTAATTTCCTCAATTTTTCAACTTTTCAGTTACTGGTGTACATTGTTTCGATAGGGACCCATAGCAAAAGTCATAGATTACAGTGCTGTCTATTTATCTTTACATACATCATTTGGAGGGAGGGAAAGAGTTGGCTGGGGTTGGTGGCCATTAACTGCTGAACCACCAATGAAGTTGCCACTAGCCTGCCCCCGGGCATCCTATGCCAGGTGCTCCGCTGTGCGAGACCTCCCTGGGGTGGTGGTATTCTTACCTGATTCCAGCGACGCTGTCTTCTCCAGCTTCTCTGCAGCTGTGCACACTGCACCCAGCCATTCAGCTAGGCCGGTCTCGCAGGAGCGCCCACTCCACAGAGGATGCTGCCAATGCCAGTGCTAAGGTCAAATCAGTGGCTTTATGCCAAGCATTAGTATGCGCCGCATAAAGCATGGATTGGATGAGCGCATGTGCCATGGGAACAGGAAAAGGTGAATGAAAATGGCTGATCAGGAGGGTTTCAATCAGGGGGGCATCTCACATCAGGATGCCCCGGGGGCAGAGACCAATTACCAGGATAGTCGAAATCCTGGTGATTGGTCCACTTCAATTATCAGGCTGAAATACAGTTGGAAACTGATCAACGTTTGAAATTGAAATATGGGTACGCTTTAGTCCAGCCATGTCCTTAACCCCAGCTGCGCTTCCCATGTGCAGCCTGTGCTGCATCCAGCTGTGTTCATATGACCAGCCTGCCCTGCATCTAACTGTGTTCCTCTGACTTGCATAACCTGCACTGATTCATGTCCCCCTGTCCAGCCTGTCTTGCATCTAGCTATGTTTCTCTGACCTGCCTATCTTGCATCTAGTTGTGTTCCTGTACACTGCATGTCTCCAGCATCCAGCCATGTCCATTCCCTCTCGTGTTTCCAGTCAGGTTCTTGAATCTAGCTTCTTCCTCTAACAGGCTGTCTCATGTTCCCTAATCTTTTTCATGATCTGCTGAACCTTTTTCAGTACTTTCCTACAAGTCTTGTGAAGTGTCTGTGACAATTGGACACTGTAATCCATACTTTCTATTTTGGTCAGCACTTCAGGAGACCCATGATACAATGCACCCAGAGTGTTCACATCTAGTGCCATGTGGTAAACTCCCATCTGCAGTTCCTCCCATAAGGGATTCCATAACTGAAAGGAGCAGGTTAAGGAGAACAAATACACCGCAAACGACCAAGTGGCACCAGGGTGTTAGTTGAGTAACCAGTGGTTTGCCACTGAAAAAGAGATTCATGGTAGAAATGCAAATACAAGTCTTAAAGGAGCCACAGCACTCAACCCTGTTAGCTTGCGGGCCAGCCTATAATCTGTCTCTAAACTTGGTTAAAAACAGAGGACTCGGTCACAAACATCTGCAGAAGTATGCTTAAGCTGCACCACTACGCAAAAGTGCCTCTGTGGGGTGCAGTCCTAACTCTAATCTCTGAGAGCCCATCTGGGACATACAGTGCAATAGATAAATTGGGAGCAGGCTTACCTGAGGTTGCCCTAAAACCTCTCAAGTGCAAGCCATGGGGTGGAAGGGTCAAAGACCTTGCAGTACAGCCTAGACCCCACACACCATGTGCTTGCACAAATTCAAAAGAAACAAAGGGGGGTGGCAGCCGCTCAGACCATTTTATAACTAACCTGGGAGGTGCACGTTAGCAGGGCAATTAGTACACACAAGTCTTAAAGGAGCCACAGCACTCAACCCTGTTAGCTTGCGGGCCAGCCTATAATCTGTCTCTAAACTTGGTTAAAAACAGAGGACTCGGTCACACACATCTGCAGAAGTATGCTTAAGCTGCACCACTACGCCAAAGTGCCTCTGTGGGGTGCAGTCCCAACTCTAATCTCTGAGAGCCCATCTGGGACATACAGTGCAATAGATAAATTGGGAGCAGGCTTACCTGAGGTTGCCCTAAACCTCTAAAGTGCAAGCCATGGGGTGGAAGGGTCAAAGACCTTGCAGTACAGAAATGCAAATATAAATCATGATCACGTGAAGAGGTGTCTTAGGCCCTGTCGGCTTCACTTGCCCCATTAGTATAGTTGCAGTCTTTCCCAGTGATTCAGGAAATATTAGTATCTGGAATTATTAGTATCAGTCTCTTGCACACGTTTTAAACTATGGCTCTCGGGCAAAATCTGGCCTGCATGTCATTCGATTTTGACGAGCAGGAGTTTAAAAGACTTCAGGGCTGGCTAATAAAAGTGGACCAAAAGTGCTCCTGGAGTCTTTAATACTCCAGGGCCACCTGATCCTCACAACCCAGGGCATCCCAAATCGCTGCTTGAAACCCCCTGGATCGCTAATAAAACTTTCCTGACAGCCGATCCAGTGGCGCATGCATGGGCCACGACTACTCTCTGCTATTCCTTTGGTAGGGCCCACCCCAGGCATTTGTGATTGCTTGGGATACTGCTGGCTCAATTGCTCTTGGCTCAATTCGACTCTTAGCCGACAAGAGCTCTCGCCAGCTAAGTTTAGGAAAAGACGGCTAAGAAAAGCTTAATGGAGCCGAGTATGCCGATTGGCTGCATGCATTCAGCCAGTTGGATAAACATTTTTTCAATAAATACCAAGGTTGGCCCAGAAATCTGTCCAAGTTTTTTAATTTTGGCCCGCTTTGTATTTGAGTTACAATCTGTGTTTGTGGCACAAAAAAGGGATGGTAAAAAGTGTGACCAGTCCCCTTGGAACCCAATGGTGGTTAGGCTTTATAAATAAAGATGTAAGGTCAAGACATTGGGCTGGTGATGACAGGAGAGGTGACCTATGTCCCAGACATTTATGTTGCATTGGGACAAAATAATAGCGATTTGGGGCAACTCTGGGGTGGGGTGATATTTCGACCCAAGATCCTCAGTAGTTGGCTAATATATCACTGGGAGCTGTAATCCTGGGGAATTTTCGGTATATTACAAATAATAGTCATAATCATCACAGAAAATAAACAGTGGGGGTCTGCTTTTGCACAGCACAGCTCAGAATAAAATGTGTAATAATATGAAAATGAAACATAATTATGCTGCGTATATACAAGATTGGAAGTCTGTTACTAAAGAGCAAAGCAGCTGTGCATGATGGATAGGAGAAGAATACTTTTTCAGTCTTTTTTAGTAAAGTAGAATAAAGGCTGCATGCTGGGAAGGTATAGCCACAAAGAGACCCCATGGACGGATACCTCACATGCCATAATATCCTCACCCTGCTACTAGAGTGTTCCATTTACACAAATATCTTGTAGTAGACGCGGACCATGCTATTTTTTGTGTTCATTGTTTTTTGGAAATATGTAATTGTGTATTTTATTGGGTACATTTGTTCAGACCTCAAAAAATAAAGAAACTATATTGATGTCTTGTGTGTGAAGGGGACCTACATTCAGGGGTGAACTGACCATCTAGAGTACTGGTAAAATCTCTGGTAGGCTGATCCCCTCCTCCCCTGGTAGAGGGGCATTTTTAGGCAGAGCCTAAGCTAGGCTGTCACTGGTAAGGACAGCTGTGGTAGCAGGGGCGAACTTCCCATAGGGAGAATTGGGACAATTCCCAGGGGGTGCAGCGCTTTGGGGTAAGCTAAAGTGGCTGTAGCCTCCAGCACACAACCCACCTCACCTGCAGACTGTACCAAAATGAATTCCTTCCTGTCGGTGTGTTGCTGGTTCTAAAACCCTCTCCACTCCCTGCCCCCTGAGACTGCCTCCCTCTTTTGCATATGCCCTGCTTTAATTCTTAGCCAAGACATTTTAGCCCAGGAGGGAGGGGCGACGTGTGTCCTCCAGCTCAAGAGATGCCTACAACAGAGGCTGGCATAGATGACCCCAGCAATAACCAGTTCACATAGTAGGCTGGCCAGCATGCCACCCCCCATTTACTCAGACAGAACACCAAAAACATGCCAAAAGGGGAGTTTTTCTTTAAGACTGAACATCCACGACTTTGGTATGGGGCATCCATCAAGACACTGATGGCAGCCCTGACCTGCTGACTGCCACATTATTGGTGCTGATGATCAATGAGGGTGCCTGCCCCCCTGTAACCTATATGTGATGGCTGAGCTCCTAGGTTGAGCTGTGCTCCATAACAACCAGACTGGTTTGTCTTGGGGCCCAATTCAAACTAGAAGCTTAATCATTACATATAGGTTATGCAACCCTATTCAAACTAGAAACTTGGCCATCACCTAAGGGGTGATCCATGGTCATGTGCCTTACTCCAAAATGCTGGAGTAAACTGCAGACTTCACTGACTAACAGGCTTATTTCATTCCTAACACCCATGTTGGCAGCATCTGTCAGGTGTTTTAGCAATGGAAGTGTCGGCCGCAAATTTATTTTAATAATCTTTCCCTTTTTGAGGGTTTTGGTAAGAAAAAAAATGGTTGAAAGTTGACAAATCTCAAAAACACAGAAGCTGGAAAGACAAAATAGCAATTGAGAAATTGTAAGGAGAGAAACAAGGGGTGCCATCGG
The DNA here is from genome assembly GCA_027917425.1 of Gastrophryne carolinensis. Taxonomy (NCBI): domain Eukaryota; kingdom Metazoa; phylum Chordata; class Amphibia; order Anura; family Microhylidae; genus Gastrophryne; species Gastrophryne carolinensis. The sequence continues at coordinate 509,991,291 of CM051235.1, read as the reverse complement.
GACCAGTTAAGAGCTTAGCCAGCCAAATGCGCATGGGGCAGGGCCATATGCGCTTCAAATAGCAGAATTTCAGGCAGAAGGCACCTGAATAGGAATTTTGCGCTCACCACAAGCTTATGCCATTTGGTGTGATCCGCACATGCCCCTGGCGTGCGCATGAAGCCATAAATCAGGCACCTAGATGCCCATGGAATTGTTTGCACTTGGTTTGGATTTTTCAGAGAAAATGCACTTTATACTTTTCAATGTAATCCCCTATGACTTCAACACACTTATTCCAATTTACCTCCATTTATGCCCACCAATATAGAAGACTTCTTGTTGCTGCAGGAACCCTGATAGTTTGACTATTATAATCAGGAACTCATTGCCCACGCAGAAATTTCAGCCAGGTCTGAAATGTAGGGTGGATGGTTAAGCTCCATGAAGCTACATTACCTGAAAGCAACTGCAATCTGTGAGACATGTGCGCAGGCACATGGTCATGAAACAGCAGCACACCTGCTGACAACTTCCCACATCATTTCTCTTTTTTTTGCCTCACATAAGGATACTTTCAGCACTGTGGGATTTTTTTCATTCACATTTTTAGCTCTGCAGATATTTAAATAATGTACAGTGCTAAATATGGTACGGAATTGCAAGGAAAAGATCATTATTAAAAAAATGTTCCCCACAAAAAAAATTCTCATAATGCTGAATCAGCCCTATAGGGCCTTTATTGTTGAAAAGGTGCATGGGTATCTTCACTAATTGCTTGTGTGATATGTGTGATATGAATTCCTAGCAATTAAACACCCAAAAACTATTGCCATGGCCTTTTCAGCTGACTGCTGCACACAGAACCTCTTTGTATGTGATGTATGGACTATTGTTTGGCCTCAGAATACTGGTGGTAGATCTCCTTCTCTAAGGATGTCTAAATTTTTAGGCATCAGTGTTTGAATTACAGGAACTGACCTTTGTCATTATCAAAACATCATGTATGATACTGGAAACCTTGCCAACTGAAATGCCTAATTTATGAGCTGCAGTATAAAACTGACCTGATGCTTTTCCAAAATCAGGGCCTCTACTCTTTATTGTCTATTTTCTCTAAAGATGCTACAACGGGTCAGGTCATCTTTAATTCCCTTCCCCAATTTCAGCGCTTGGCCCTAAACTTTACTTAGTAGTAGGAAGGTGCATCTTCATCACATGCAGCAATAATTCTTTCATGGATTTTATTAGGCTTCTTTGCATCCTTTTAAGGAATCTAATCATGGTAAAAATACCTCCCTTTCTTTGTAGACCTGCACTGTACTGCACTTGCCACCCTGTCACTGGTGCTTTCATCAGACTGAACTGCTATTGTGTGTGTTGGATGTCTAGAAATGTCTCAACCTTCACAGACCTCTAATTTTATGGGCAATTGTTTTCCAGATGAGAGGTCACATGGCTACCAGCAACTGGGCCCCCTAAGCAATGGGGCCCCATAAAACAGTCCTACATTTACTGCCCTGATGATATATATATATATATATATATATATATATATTACATTTAAAATCAGTACTATTATTATAATTTGCATTAGGAATGGTAATCTTTTTTGTATGCTATTGTTCTTGAAGCTGGTATCAGTGAATATACTCTATTAAGCATGGAAGAGCCATTTATTTCATTAGCGCTTTTCTTTTTTTTTTTTATTTCCCATTCCCCTTCAATCACCGATCTCCCTCTGTGTGTTTAAATAAGTATAGCATATTTAAGCTGGCACTTGCTCTCGGATCTTGTAAGACAAAGAGCACATAAAATAGATCCCCGCTGTTCTCTTCCACTAGATGTTGAGGGACCCTTCGGCACTGAAGACACTAATGTGCCATATAGGGAGAAACAATACCTTGTTATATAGATCTATGTGGCCGTATTTACAATGAGCTAGGCAAACAGCGTGCCCATGTCTGTGCATTGCTCTTAACCCTTCAGGCATTGCAATTGGTTTCATTCTAAGCCTACACACCTAATATTAGCATATGATGCTTGATGGTAAGTTTTCTGCAATTTATTTGTTAAAATATATTTCAAGGGTCAACCCACCAAAAATAACCCCAAAAACGTGCTTGATTTAATAATTTCCTGATGGTTTTAGCATTTACATCTCCTTTCCATAACTATACCATTCATGGAGCTATTATCTTGGCCAATAAGACTGGTTCTGGTGGTAGCAGGCAAGAATGGTTTCATGGATGGCACCCACACAGTGCCAATGTGAAATGGTGGATTTAAACAACAAATAATGTGCTGGGAGTAAAATGAAAACATCTCAACAGCATGAATGTAAAAAATGTGGGTCCCACTAGAATAGTTTAGCCAGAAACTATATAACACAGTAAGTGCTAGGGCACAATATATGTACATAGATAGAACACCGGTTAAAGACTTAAAAATAAAACACATTCATTATTTACTTAAACTGTAATGACATGCTATAAGGTTCTGTTTTCAGCCAAAAGCAAAGAGGAAAAACACAAGAAGATGACAGTTTAGATGCTGTAAGTCCTCCACCCCCATCCAAGTGATCCATCTCCATAGTGGGAGGGTTCACTTTTGTGGTAGCAAATGTGTGATTTTTATGGAAGCAGTGTTTACTGCCTGTAATAATAGAGACGTGAGTCCTGCACACAAATAACACAGCTACTATGGCTGCTGCTGATGTGAGGGAACTCATTCAACTTTACACATGCCCAGCCACAGTGCTTTGTGTGTACAGGGCTCACTGCTCTCTTCCTGTAGGTCTTAGTTTACAGACTTGGTGTACAAATGCCAATAGCAGGAAAAATAGCATAAGAAAAAGAATGAATTAGCACCTTGAAGACATCATTTTGGTGTATCAAATACATACACTTTAAAAAATTCATTTGAAAGTAGAATTTCCCGAGGTTGGACTAAAGCCCCCTGTAGGGGCTCTAAGATAAGGTGAATAAGGCTGGAGTCCGTACAAGTTAGGAGGAACCCATTGAAAAAGGGGAGCAGCCAAGGAGGACTATCATCAGTTGGGCCTGCAGCGGTAAGAACTTGGCAGGATGCACACAGTACACACTAGTTACATGGTTTGGAAAGTGTGTATTTCTTTGTTCAAAAAGGATGTCCTCAAGGAGTTGAGCTGATCTAATTTTGAAGATGGGTCATGGCTGGGTCTTCCAGCATGACAATGACATGAATCACACAGCCAGTGCAACTAAGGAGTGGCTCCATATAAAGCATTTCAAGGTCCTGGAGTTACCTAGTTATTTTCCAGACCTGAACCCAATAAAAAATCTTTGGGCGGAGCTGAAAATCACCATTGTCCAGCAACAGCCCTGAAACCTGGAGAATCTGGAGAAGATCTATATGGAGGAGTGGGCCCCAATCCCTGCTGCAGTGTGCAAACTTGGTCAGGAACTACAGGAAATGTCTGACCTTTGTAATTGCAAACAAAGCTTTCTGCATCAGATATTAAGTTCTGTTTTTCTAGTTTATCAAATACGTATTTTATTAATTAAATGCCTAAAAAGTATTTAATTTACTTAGTTAATGACTTTCTCAGTCTTTTTAGGTGGGAACATTTGCGAAATTGCCAGTGAATCAAATACTTATTTTCCCCACTATAGCTGTTTTTAGTTAAATCTCCAAGAACCAATAGATGTTGGCAGAGAACAGATTGGTGCCCCCCCCCCCACCATCCCATATAAAAGTTTAACATAACTAGAAGTAATAAACCCCACTGAACATGAATAACATATGTATCAGTCAGCGGTTCACCACAATATGTAGGAATTCTATCCTCTGTATAGGGTGTGTGTTTGCACAGCATTTTCTTCATGGCCCCCAGGGACTGTGGAAGTGTCCTAAATGTACCCTGGTAATACTGCAACAAGTGGTTATAACTGGGTGTCCACCCACAAGGAGTTTGTTGAGTCCCACAATACTTGATATGATAGGGTTTCCTTTGGGTGGACAATATTGTATCTGCACCTTGGGCAAGTGGTGTAAGCAGGATAGAAGGGATGGCCACTTTTCATTTGGTCATCTAATCTGTTTGTAAAAATCCCCAGAGCAACCCATCGTCTAGTACCCTCTCTAGTGCTGTTGCTACCTGTGTTGTCAGGTCACTTGTTGGGGACCAATAGGTACCAATTTATTCCTTCTCATAACTCTGTCCAGAACTACTATACTTCCCCCTTTATCCACATTGCAAATGACGATGTACTGATTGTCTTGGAGGAACTTGAGAGCAATCATATACATGAAAACATTTTGTGGAGAGCCAATCAGCACCAACTTAATTAGACTAATAAAGAAAGAGTCCAACAGCTCACCCTGTAGGGCCAGGGAAAAAGACAGTGCATGGTCTGGAGCCTGGAGGACTTTCTTGGCCTGCAGTTGGAATCTTTCTTTGTAGGCCTACCTTAGCATACAACAATTTCAGCAATCCCTCTATCTTCACTACATTTATGACTGGGGTGAGGCTATAACTATTGAACGGAGCCCTGAGATTGGACTAGCTGTTTGAGTAGGGTGTACTGAAAGAGGAGTATGGTTGTAGGCCTCCCCCAACACACAGAAACACCAGCCTCAACCACTCCTGTTGTAGACCTTCCCATGTGTATAATAACTCCACTACTCCCACCACATCTTCGCTGCATTCATGGTTGTACTTAAAAACCAGCAGCTTGAGTAAGGGTGGCTGTGGGCAACTTAAAGAGCCTTGTTTTAGTCCAGCTATTATTTTGTTAGCTAAAATTTTGATATTGGGCTTCTGAATGGTTTTACTAATGTTTACTGACTACATAAAATAAATGTCAATTTGTAAAATCTTAGAATACCTTTACTTGAAATAGAAGGCAAACACGAACAAACTATAGACATTCTGACCCTGCAAGACTGGAAAATTTCGCAGAACCTTTGTTATTACTAAATTCTAATGGCTCACAGATTGCATAACTATGTCCGGCCTCTTTCTGAATAACGAGAGACCGTGAACTGCTAAGTCATTCACATGTAACTCAATCTCCAAAAATGCCAGCGTGCGTGTTATCCTAATTCATAACTTTCCCTTGTACTGTAAGCGGGTTTCAACATCATAATTCAGAAGTGCGCAGTCCTTCTTTTTTATATCTGGGTCAGGAGACAGTTTTACATTTTCTTTGTCTGCCTTTTCCTTACATTCCAAGCCTTGGCTAATGTCAGACACTTTTTTTCTCATTCTTGAACAAGTAACGTTCTTAGGATGTGCTCTTCTCTAGCTGATAGAACTGTCTTTGAAAGGCTGCAAGAAACTGGAAAGGTCTACCCGTAATTGAGCACTTGAACATTTTCTGAGGATGTCGACTTCCAGATGTCCTGCTACTTTCACTGTTTTTAACCTCGAAAAAGTTGAAACTGACTGAAATAAAGCATAACAGTGCTGTGAGTAAGGAGGAACAGGCTCGGCTCAGTCACTATTGATGTGTCTTTGCTAAGTGTGTCTAAGTGCTGCTTCCTTTAAAGGGCAACTGTAGTTAAGCATTTTTTTTAAACATTTTGGGTGCCAATAAATAAAAATGTTAAACCATTTACACATTTTGTAGTAAAAAAGCAAATTTTAGGCATTTTTCAGGTTCATGCAATTGACACACACTGTAAAAAATGAATCTACATGACACTATACTCACCTTCCATGGCTCCTCTTCTGCCGGCAGTAGTGGTCTGGCATGGAGAGCTAACATCACAGTCATAGGAGTTGGTGCAGGAACCACCGAACTGGAAGAAGATGTTGCAACTCCTGAATGAAGATGCTGGATGTGAGTATAGTGTAATGTATAGTATAGTGTAATGTGCGTGGGCACCTATATCAGATAGGGTGGCCAACAAGCCAACTGCTGTCACTAGCGGGTGTTTTACTGATGAAACTAGTGCATTTTTTCACATGTGATTAAATGGTTACATGTTTGTGCATGTTTTCTACCCCTTACTAAGTCAAGGGTTCTATGTCTCATGGCACAGCCAATATAGATTTTTGGACAGGTGTGCACCATGCAGTGTAATGCAATGGTTCCTGCTGCCCAGACCTTGTGCTAGTCACGCCCCTCATTACTGACAGCAGTGACTATCCTACTTCATCCATCCCTCTTATTTCCAGCTCTGCCCCTTCCATTAATCTTATTCCCAGCTCTGTCCCCATCCTTCCCTCTTATTCCCAGACCTGCCCCATCCATCCCACTTATTCCCAGCCCTGCCCCATCCATCCCTCTTATTTCCAGCTCTGCCCCTTCATTAATCTTATTCTCAGCCCTATCCCCATCCTTCCCTCTTATTCCCAGATCTGCCCCATCCATCTTCCATTCTCTTAGCTTTGCCACTACTCATTCATATCCTGCCCCTTCCTTATCTCTTATTCCCAGCTCTGCCCCATCCTTCTCTCTTATTCCCTGCGCTGCCCCATTCTGCCCGCTTATTTTTAGCTTTGCCCCCATCCATCTTATTCCCTGCTCTGCCCAATCCATCCCTTTTATTCCTAACTCTGCCTTATCCATCCCTCTTATTTACAGCTCTGCCTGCATCCTTCCCTCTTATTTTCAGGTCTGCCCCATCCACCTCTCTTGTCCCTAGCTCTGCCCCATCTATCCCTTTTGTTCCCGGATCTACCCCAAATCCTTCCCTCTTACTCAGAGCTCTGCCCCACCCTTCCATCTTATTCCCAACTCTGCCCCATCCATCCCTCAAGAGGGATAGCTGGGATGTGGACGCTGTTTGTGCATTCACCATTGGACCGGGAAAGAAGGTGAGTTTATGGGTGACCTGGTGGGTTTCACACAGCGGGGCAACCCAATTCCGTATGTCCCGGGGGGAGGGAATTATTCGGCCCGGGAATCTTATAGATTCCTGGGTTGATCTCCATGGGTTTTGTTCCCCTGTCATAAAATTCACTGTATACAATGATTTGATCAAACTGACTTTATCAAAACGATAAATGATTTTTCACTCACTTCCATCTTGCTCGCAGGCTTCCAGATGGCTTGATTAAAGGTCTTCCCAAAATATTTTGTCTTGACTGAATACCCTGTTTCTTCGGCATCCTCCTCTTTGTTTCAGAGGAACACAGATATCTCAGGCTCCTATTCCGATGACTGATGCTGCCACCTCGGGGAAAAGCAATTATACCCCAGAGGCATTGATTCCTGGGAATTCTATAGCACCACAGCACTGTGTTATTTTTAACTGTTTCACTACTAATGAACTGGCTGCTCTGGACTGGTTGTCTTGAGTGGCACAGCTTTGTTGTTTAAACAGTTAAAAAATAGATCACTGAATTTTGCCAAAATTCTGATCTGGTGAAAATAAACCAGTTGTCAAATTTAACTTTAATAAAATCCAACACTTAACACTACTCATGACATGAAACTGATGACCCTGGAACCCTTATATGGTCTTTTTCTTGTATTATCTCACTGAACCTTTGGCATCTAGCTTTCAGGCATCCTGGGCTACTGTATTGACTATGCAGTAATTCCATGTTTATTCCATTAAAGAAATGTAACTGTACCCCCAATCCCCAGTTTGGGGTGGGTAATGTTAATTAATAGGATCACTCATGATATAAAAAACACGGTGCTCAAATGCAGTACTATGTGAGTCAGTAAGAGTATCCCATGATGCTTTGCTATAGTTAGAGGAAATGTGATACTTCTGTGCAGCTGGCCACTTCCAAACACATTTGCTTTGAGATTTTTCATTCTCTGAAAGTTTATTATCTATTTTCTTTTTCAGCAGAATATAGTTTTTCATTGTAATCTAAAGCTTTTATTACAAATATTTAGAGCAAGACCTTAACGGTAATGTGCTCTGACTTGACTGTTTAGATACTGTAATTTATCATATAATTTAGGAGTACTTGGTCATCTTTGGTGCTGCTTAGCAAATATAAATTAATTTGTAGGGTTTAACAGCATACTCAAACAGCAGCTCAAGCACAACATCGGAACTGTCCTGTAGATCTTGGTCCCAGTCTTCCGCCATACCAAAATCTGCCATTTATAGTGCAATCTTGAACTGCACCTAGTCAGCTTGGCCTCTAGGATTCTTTAATTCCATACCCCCCAAATTGCTTAAATGCACCTAGAATGCCTGAAAATCAAGCAAAACCCTCACTGCTCTCGCAGTGGTGGCAGCTGCATCTGCATGTTCACTGCTCCACCAGGGACAAATAGTGTTTGTGAAATGTGCAAGTGCTGTGTGCAATCGCTCTTGGTCAAATGAGGCGCATGTATGGTGCTGAAATGCAAACAAGGTGAATATTCCTGTCCCATATGTGGGATTTCTGGGAAATTCAAGCAGGCAGGTATCCCACATTGGGACTGCCCAGGGAATGGGTGGGGTAGCAGCCCTGAAGGCTGCTGCAGGTTAAAATACTGAAGGTCCAGGTTAACATCTTTATCCCAGCAGTTTCAGACCTTATGTACAAGGTTTTGTAGAGCAAAAAACATTTTTTACAATCTCACATACAGGATAAGTATTAGAATATTGGAAATAGCCTTGGACATTAGTTAACATTGAAATACATGCTTAACAAAGAGACAGGGCAATACTAACTTGCCTCAACCCCTGGTTACCGCAACATCTCTGCCTAACTATTCTTTGACCCTTAACTTAGCCATGTATTCTGCTAACGGCTACTCATCCGGCTGTGACACAACTTTGGAACAACCACCTGCTCCGACCTCTTGCCCTGGTGGTACATTGGCCCTTGAGACCACAGGTGATATCCCTTGAGTCCATACGTCCTGGAAGGCCACTGAGTACTGGGGCGACACACAGCACCTCCCAGGACTGCAAAGTCACTTTAGGAGAACAAGAAGAATATAAATTGGAAGTTCTCACCTGTACAAAGGCCGACGATGGACCAAGGTGTCCCAGGAATTTAAACCAACCATGGTAGGTGCTAGAGGAGTGTAAACAGATGCAATAATCAGTTTAATCCGATACATATATAAGTTTGCCCACTCTACCAAAGTAGTCCCATTTCCTCCCTGTCACTATCCTTTTTACACTTGTTAATGTTTGCCCATGCAGAGACAAGAAATTAATCTTAAGAAAAAAATCCCTAATAAAGAAAATTGAACAACTATTGGTTCAGTTTGACCGTTCTCTGAATCAAATAGAACTCCACTCCCCCCCCCCCCCCCGGTTGGACGTGAAGGACATTTTTTTTTACCTTAACATCTTTGTAGGTGTTGAATCTAACAAACATTGAAGCATATTGTGAGGTGTGCAAGGCATGAGCATTAATAATTAATAATAACCATTTTATGCATGTTATAAATTTCAGCCTTGGTTTTGGCCTTGTATGTTTTTTTTTATCCCCAAGTTGCTTCTTATTACTTAATAATCATAACATTGTTAAAACTTTACACATTTCATATACATTTATTGGATATGTTAAGGTCTTTTCCCAACTACCTGAGAAAGTATGTGGCACTCGCTATGAAATATTGAAGAGCTCTAGAAGAACTTTTACTGATATAAAGAAAAAAAAGACAAAGAAATTCACTGCATCATTAACCTTTTCCTTCCTAGCAAAGGCCCTCAGTGCCATGAATTTTTGTGCTCTAGGTGATTTGCCTGAGGACATGAAAAGCTACCTTAGATTGACATGTCTTATCTGGTGGGAAATGCAGAGCGATGTGTACCTCAATACGCCGGAGACTTTCTGCATCAAAGTGGATATTTGTGTTTGTGGATTCTGAGATAAATCATTTAGCATCCAATCCACCAGCATAGAAGCTGGAACTCCCTTAACTTGTCAATAAGTTTTCAAACAGGGGTCTATTTTAAGGTTCACCAAGGAATAGTAATGTGCGTGCCGCTGTCATCTGCGCTGCCTTCCTTAAAATCCTAATTGTTTGGAAAAGAAGCAAACTGAATATATTTAATATCAAGCACACCCAAACACTCCATCCTGTATTACATGTAGACCCCCATACCCCAGAAGTTAAGGATTTATGTCTGCATAATTTGGATATTTTTGACAGCAATCTTGAGGCAGTCTCTTGTCAATCGACTTTTGAAACACATTACACTTTAGGAGGTGGGTCGTAGATGATTTCACCTTTACCTCCAAGCATTTCCCAGTGAGAGTCATCAATTAGTTGTCTCTTGTCTATTTCAGTGAAGCCATAATGTACATGAGGCCTGCCAAGACCAGACCAGAAACATCAACAAGTTTGGGTGTCCTCTGGTTTAGGGACATGGGAAACTGAGTCAGCCATCAGTCAAAAGGTCAATAGATTCCTGTGGTCAAGGCTAGAGCGATGGGCAGTAAACGGGTGTCACAAAGTTACACTGACTGGAGCTCAGGGACAAAAAACAGAGACACACAGAAAGACTGGGAACAAGGGGCTGAGGCTGCAGACAGGGTCTTAGTTTGGAAATGGGCAAAACCAGGAACAAGGTCAAAGGCTGAGAACAGGGCCGAAGACTGGTTGCAGGCAATGTCTGGGATCAGGCATGGCCTGGAAACAGGTGAGCGAGGCAAAGACTGGGAACAGACTACAGTGATAGGAAAGGAGAGGAATAATGCAGCTCAACTCATATGTGAAACATTTAATCCTATAGGATTGGTGCACCGTAGTCTGGCTGCAAGCCCAAGGAGCCCATAAGCAGGTAGAAAAAAGGGAATCCAGCGCCTTGGTCCCAGAGAGGATGAAATGCAACTTTTAATGAGAGATTAGAATCCAAGCTGGGATGAGGGCATCATCAGGTGACATGTTTTGGAAGTTAAACTCTTAATCTTTCAGACTGTATAGGCTAGAGTTAACAGGTAATAAAAATCCTCTATAACTAACAGGGGGTGTCAATCTGACACAAACCTTAGGCTTGGATTTCTAGTCAGGATGGGGGTGCTGGAGGCAGCAAAGAGGAAAAGGAAATTTCTCTTGCTTTTAGTGACTGGGGCAAAGAGGCCGCATGGGGCTGACACTACATCAGGTTAGCTTCCAAGGAAATGACTTTATGTTTGACTGGCCAATCCCTTTAACCAAAAGGTAGAAAACCCACAAAAAAAGCAAAAGATTTGGGTCTGAGACCAATACAGACAGTCATACAGAGAGGCATCTGACATATTTAACATGTTTTTCCATGTAGGAGCATAGAGTGGTCCAGACCTTCTGGTTACCATAACAAAGCGTGCTCCTTGTTCTGGAAGATGAAACTGTTTTAGAAAGTTCTAGAATTTGTTTTAACAGATCCTCTAGAAACATATGTACACTGTCTTGTAAGATGCCCCCCCCCCTTTAGTTTAGATTTGTCTATTAAAGTGGACCAACACCCAGGGGGGATCGGCCCGGAAATCTATAAGATTCCCGGACCGATCAGATCCCTCCCCGCGGGGCATCCGAAATCGGGATGTCCCGCGGGGAGGAACCCCCCAGGAGGCCCACAATCCTCACCTTACCGGCGATCCAACGGCGCATGCGCGAGACGCGGCCGCGTCTCTCGCTTCCCTCTAGCAGGGCGCGCTCCCGCGCCGGCCGTTTTGTGAATGGCCGGCGCAGGAGCGCTCCCTGTTAGAGGGAAGCGAGAGACGCGGCCAATGACAGCGCTCTGGTATGCGCGTCCAAGCAGCTTTGGACGCGCATACCAGAGCTGCTCTGAGCGCTGTCATTGGCCGGACGAGGTCACGTGGGAGCGGGGAGAGGTGAGTTTTTGCGGCGATCGGGGGGTTTCAGACAGCGGGGCACCCCCGATCGGGGTGCCCCACCTAAGTGGACCAACACCCAGGATAGTCAAAATCCTGGGTGTTGGTCCACTTTAAACTGGCCAAGTTCAGCGGTGTTGGAACATACTGTCGCCCGCATCAGCCTGAAACAAGCAATGTCTTATTGGGAGGTTTGTTTAAACCAATCAGGAAGGGACAAACACAAACCGTTGCAGGGGACAGGAACCTTTGCCACTCCTGGTGCGCTTCGTGGCCTCCCGCTTCTGAGAGGAATGGACACGCCACATGTCCCAGCCACACAAATACCCCCTGGAGCGGAAGCGGAAATAGACTATGAAGGAAGAGTGTGGCAGGCGGCGGCAGCAGCGGGGGAAAGAGTGCACGCAAAAGGAAAGATGCGCACAAGAGAAGAATGAAGAGAGGGATTGTGTGGCTGAGTGCGTGGCCGGCCTGCAGCACTAATCAACTGCTGTCAAAAAACTGTGCGCCTACATTTGTAAACTTAACAAAGCCACACTTAAATGTAACAATGAGTAATAGATGCATTTAGCATTACAAAAACACACATTAGATGAACTGGGAACGGCAGAAAGATTGGAGAGTGGAGTACACCCAGTGCAAGAACCAATCACCAGGATAGTCAAAATCCTGGTGATTGGTCCACTTTAAGCTCACCACAGTCAGCTGTTAGTGATGCAACATTCCAGATGCAGGCATCTGACCCACAGGGGTACGTTCTGCTCACCAGGAATGGCAGGTATTTATCAGTTTTAACTGTCAGTGCAAATTTACATTTTTTGATGTTTCTATCATTTGGTTGTATTGTTATTGTTGTACTGTAGGTTAACATTGTTATAGTCTACTAGGCCTGGGCCATTGGAAAAAGACCCTGGCAGGGCCTAAGTGCTTTTGAGTGCCACATGGGCTTTTGTTTTCTTTTTCCACAAACCAGGCCTATGTTCAGTTCTTCCTCTGCCGATATTCCAGAATCCTGCGCTTACCTCTGATCAGTCATGCTAAGCCTGTGCTTATTTTTCTATTGAAATATGCAAAGATATCAGGCGGCACTCATTTTTACAATCCTAATCTTTTACATCAGGCAATGGGAAACTAATTTCCTGCCCTGTCTTTACAACTGGAAAGCTGCATATTTGTTGAAATTGACATTAAGCTTAACATTCAATTATATAGCTAAACAGATTTATGCCCAAAATAAAACAAATCATAAAGCATCCTCGTGTATACATAATGTAGCGTCTCTTTTTATGGCATGTGCTCAACTGTTTCTCTATTTCCAGTGGAAAAAAAACAAGAATTTCTATTGTTTTTAAATTAAAATCATATTCCTTCTCAGAGCGCAAAGCTATGCTTGTAGCCATAAACTCCCACTGACTTTTAGTGCAATTAAATATTTACACCAACCCCCTAGGCCCCCTTTGTTGATTCTCCTCACCCCCATGCTTACTGTTGCACTGTGTACTTTACCCTGTTGCACTTCCTTAGTTACCAGCTCATCCCTGAGGCATGATGGGAAGCCAAAACATAGTGGGAGCCTTGAGTTGAGAACTGGATAACTGAAGCCAAGGAACAAGGGAAAGTGGACATTTTCTGAATGCAAGGGTTGTATATTTACATTGAAATAACAAGGCATGTGAACCTGAAATTCTTACAAAGATATTGGGAATATCAAGAAATCCCACAGCTTCTATTTTTCTCAGATCTCTAATCACCCTGCAGATCTCAAATCAATGTCAGAAAATAGGAAATAGTTATTTTCATCATGAACTGACCAAATATGTGACTTCTGATCAAAGTGTTCATGTTACAAATGTTCATTTAAAGGAAAACTCCCTTCGTATCATGCTTTTTTCTTGTTCTGCCTTATTGTTTCCTCTTCTGGGATGTAAAATACAAATTTGTGCCCCAAGACCTGTGATTTACGAGTGTTTTTTTCTGGCCTTGAGTAAAAACTACTTACTACATATCCCAGAATGCGTCCACTGTAACAGGTGAACTCTTTAGTATCTTTGGCTAAGTCACACAGCAGTAATGATGCTCCCAGCTGAGAACAGTGACTGTAACCATTTAGCTACTGGAAGACAAGATTGTGATCCTCCCTATCTGAATAAGTTGAATTACAGGGTTTAAATGTGTTGCCTGTGTCGTAGCCAACCAGATAATTAGCAATGAAGAGAGAGGACGTTTTGTGATCTGTACTTAACGCAGAGGTTGATATACATTGCTAAGGTAAAAAATGTGTTGCTAGGATAAGCTTTTTTCTTTTTGACACATTGATTATATCATTTTGGCACACACTAATGGAAACTTGAAAGTGGAATTGCCCTTTAACTGTCCTATGCTCTGCCCACGGCAATGCTAGTCTGGTACTTCTTCCTGTGACTGCTTCTGCCACATCACCTCGGCACTGCAGCAGCTTCACAACTCAATCACTCAGGAGAAATCGGCAGACACAGCATCTCAGCTGACTAGAGGCGACTTATTCAGGGTCATTCCCCAGAAAGCTGGAAGCCACCTAGAAAGGAGAGCTGAGCTACCGGAGGGATGCAGCAGAAAAGTAGTGGGGCAGGCCCAGGGGTCACAGGTTCAATGGTAATAGGTCAATCCAAAAATCAGTCCAAAGTAGAAAGCCAGCTGATCAGAGAGTGGTGTGCTACTGCCAGGTCTGTTCATTTATAAGGGGATAAAAGTCACATGAGCTTGGAATGCATGGGCATACGTACTAAACAGCAACACGTTCTTCAGGGAACACAGATTATAGGTGTCGCAGTCCCCAGTCTAATCAAGCTTGGCTTCCACATTTGCACATAAATGTCCTCATAAATGTGAACTTGACTTTCTTTAAAGGAATGACTTGTCTCCTTCAGATGTAGGCACACAGTCTTGGCCGGAGGAGTTGTCCCTGCTGTGTAGCGCTGTGGTAGGACAAAACAGCATTACATTAAGCTGATGTACATTGCTGGGGTGGCTTGAAAGCAGTATTATCTGTTGAATTGTCTATTAAACCGAAAATGTCTTGCTATTCCTACTTTGGTCACTGGATGGGGGTGTAAGACCACAATTGAGAGAAGCTGAATTTTATTCAAGTTTAGAATGATAACACTTTGGAGGGAAAACCTTGGGCATCAATGTATTAGGCAGATGCTTCATAAAGGGAAACCGAAGGGACAGACAGGGAGATCGTCCATAGCCCACACGCTATGTAAGATGGCTGTGATGGGAATCAGAGAAGTGGTGGGAACAGTAAACCAAATGCAGGAGGATATAATGCTTCGTGTGCAAGGGTTTTGGAAACCCTGTCAGGAGAAAGAGAACCCATGGGGGTGCCTTTGGCATGGAACTAACAGTAAGAAGCCCTCTGCCTGTGTTCTATGCTTGATGGGCACAAGCCTGATTAACACTTTCACTGAAACATTCTTACAAGCAAGAGTATCTGTGTCTAAAGGACACAGCCCTGTTCTAACCCTATGCTGAACCATTCTGATAAGCAAGTGTATCTGTTTTTTCCTGAAGAACACAAGATTATTTAATCCTTACACTGAAGCATCCTTATGAAGCAATTTTGCCTGTGTTGGTTTTCTACAAAGAAATGCAAGTTTATTCGGTCTGTGAACTGTGTATTTGACCATGACGTGGTTAAAGTATTAAACCTTTCTTTTCATAACCCTGCAACATCAAACAAGCTGAAGCTTTCAACTATCCTGCTTGCCGTTGAGTGTCTCTCTGCTGTGATGCTATCTTGGCAGCTCCCCATGCTGCAGTCCATTTAACCCTTACCCTTGGTTAATATACCTGTGTGTTGTGGAATTACCTGAGATGAGTGGCACCGTGACATACTTTGGATTGCAATTAAAGCTGGTGTACCATCATATTATCAGCCAGTAGTGTCATCATAAAAGCAGAGGTTGCTTATGTAAAATAAAATGAAACTGTTATACTTTCTTGTTTGTGTAGTTTAGACTAGGACATCATATGCATAGGCGACTTAAAGATGAACATTAGCGTTCATGGGGAGTGAGTAAAAACTCCCAAGACCTGGCTTGCCCGGCCCCCCTGCCCCTCCGGTTTACAAAAGAGTAAAGGTTAACTTACCTCTCCGGGTCGCATTGCGTTCGGCATCTCTCCACTTCCTCTGCGTCCTCTGTTGGGCAGCGCCATCTTGAATGCACCAAGCCGCCCCTCAGATTTCGCGCATGTGCATTGTCATTTCTTTTACAATATTTTTATTGTCAGTCACCAGAGATGTGCAGTGTCATTTCATAGGCTGCAATGACACTCAACGTGAGATCTGATCAGTGGCGCGGGACATTTGAGGAGGAGACGGCTACAGGTAAGGACAGCTAAGCCTGTAGCCATCACTCTGGGACGGCTAAGAGGGGGTGGAAATGGGCCAGGAATAATGCTGGATGTTTGCGCCCACATCCAAAAGGCAGTGAGGGAGGGGGGAGGGATGTTTAGAGAGGAACATCAGAAAAGGTCTGATGTTCCTCTTTAACACGGCATGTTTCAGTTGCATTTCTTTTGCAAATGTGTGTAACTGAAACCTCTGCTTTTATGATGATGCCGACTGATAATATAAGCCACACTATTAGATCATAATATGATGATGCTGGATGATAATATAAGCCACACTATTAGATCATAATATGATGATGCTGGATGATAATATAAGCCACACTATTAGATCATAATATGATGATGCTGGATGATAATATAAGCCACACTATTAGATCATAATTAGAGATGAGCGAGTAGTGAAATATTCGAAATTTCGAATTTCGATTCGAATAGACCGCGTTACTCGACAACTCGACCGAATATCGAATCCCATTATAGTCTATGGGAAAAAAATGCTCGACACTTGGAAATCTCAATTCGACCACTTGGAGGTCACCAAGTCCACCCTGAAACATCAGAAAATGATGCCAACACTGCTGGAATGCAACTGGGACAGCAGGGGAAGCATGTCTGGGTGCATATAACGCGCCCAAGTCGCACTATTACGCCACTATCACAGCCTCTCAACAATACACTCCAAACACAATATTACTTCTACGTAAAGTGAGACAAGACAAGGAAACCTTCTTTCCTCTACATTGCCATGGACCCCAAGCCAAACTGTACAAAAAAGAAGAACAAAATTCTGCACCCCTTAAAATCACGTTGCCTAATGACAACCACAGATGGCATAGGCAAGGGGGAAAATAAATAGACCCCACCCCTAATTGTCATTGTGTGTGTGTGTGTGTGTGAGATGTGGTCAGACATGTCCTCTTGTGTCATTGTGTCACCCCAGCAGTAAGGGAAGCTTAAAGGAGGAGGTTTGTTACAGTGTGTCACCCCAGCAGTAAGGGAAGCTTACAGGAGGAGGTTTGTTACAGTGTGTCACCCCAGCAGTAAGGGAAGCTTACAGGAGGAGGTTTGTTACAGTGTGTCACCCCAGCAGTCAGGGAAGCTTACAGGAGGAGGTTTGTTACAGTGTGTCACCCCAGCAGTAAGGGAAGCTTACAGGAGGAGGTTTGTTACAGTGTGTCACCCCAGCAGTCAGGGAAGCTTACAGGAGGAGGTTTGTTACAGTGTGTCACCCCAGCAGTCAGGGAAGCTTACAGGAGGAGGTTTGTTACAGTGTGTCACCCCAGCAGTAAGGGAAGCTTACAGGAGGAGGTTTGTTACAGTGTGTCACCCCAGCAGTCAGGGAAGCTTACAGGAGGAGGTTTGTTACAGTGTGTCACCCCAGCAGTCAGGGAAGCTTACAGGAGGAGGTTTGTTACAGTGTGTCACCCCAGCAGTAAGGGAAGCTTAGAGCTGAGACCTCTTAAAAATTGTGTGGAGGCCCAAGATCTGAGACCTCTTAAAAATTGTGTGGAGGCCCAAGAGCTGAGACCTTTTAAAAATTGTGTGGAGGCCCAAGAGCTGAGACCTCTCAAACATTGTGTGGAGTCCCACGAGCTGAGACCTCTTAAACATTGTGTGGAGGCCCAAGAGCTGAGACCTTTTAAAAATTGTGTGGAGGCCCAAGAGCTGAGACCTTTTAAAAATTGTGTGGAGGCCCAAGAGCTGAGACCTTTTAAAAATTGTGTGGAGGCCCAAGAGCTGAGACCTTTTAAAAATTGTGTGGAGGCCCAAGAGCTGAGACCTTTTAAAAATTGTGTGGAGGCCCAAGAGCTGAGACCTTTTAAAAATTGTGTGGAGGCCCAAGAGCTGAGACCTTTTAAAAATTGTGTGGAGGCCCTAGAGCTGAGACCTCTCAAACATTGTGTGGAGGCCCAAGAGCTGAGACCTTTTAAAAATTGTGTGGAGGCCCAAGAGCTGAGACCTTTTAAAAATTGTGTGGAGGCCCTAGAGCTGAGACCTCTCAAACATTGTGTGGAGGCCCAAGAGCTGAGACCTTTTAAAAATTGTGTGGAGGCCCAAGAGCTGAGACCTTTTAAAAATTGTGTGGAGGCCCAAGAGCTGAGACCTTTTAAAAATTGTGTGGAGGCCCTAGAGCTGAGACCTCTCAAACATTGTGTGGAGGCCCAAGAGCTGAGACCTTTTAAAAATTGTGTGGAGGCCCAAGAGCTGAGACCTTTTAAAAATTGTGTGGAGGCCCTAGAGCTGAGACCTCTCAAACATTGTGTGGAGGCCCAAGAGCTGAGACCTTTTAAAAATTGTGTGGAGGCCCAAGAGCTGAGACCTCTCAAACATTGTGTGGAGGCCCAAGAGCTGAGACCTCTCAAACATTGTGTGGAGGCCCAAGAGCTGAGACCTTTTAAAAATTGTGTGGAGGCCCAAGAGCTGAGACCTCTCAAACATTGTGTGGAGGCCCAAGAGCTGAGACCTTTTAAAAATTGTGTGGAGGCCCTAGAGCTGAGACCTCTCAAACATTGTGTGGAGGCCCAAGAGCTGAGACCTCTCAAACATTGTGTGGAGGCCCAAGAGCTGAGCACTTATTAGTGCTGCAGCTACGGCTGCTTTAGTGAGGGGTAGCTGCTGCTGCTGGAATAGGGACAGAAAGACTTCAGTGGTGTATTACCACCTATATACAAAACTATATACACTCTGCTCAAAACGGCTGCTTTAGTGAGGGGTAGCTGCTGATGCTGGAATAGGGACAGAAAGACTTCAGTGGTGTATTAGCACCTATATACAAAACTATATTTTGCACTACTGTTTTGTGTACTCTGTGCCAACAAAACACTGTTTTATACACGGTGCGTATAGGCACCATTTCACCTTCTGGCAGTATACGGCTGTATAGCCAGGTGTTTTTCTTACAAATATTTTTTATATTTGGCACTGGTTTTATATTTGGCATTTGGTTTGAGAGGTCTCAGCTCTTGGGCCTCCACACAATTTTTAAAAGGTCTCAGCTCTTGGGCCTCCACACAATTTTTAAAAGGTCTCAGCTCTTGGGCCTCCACACAATTTTTAAAACATAGCAGCCCTAATAAGGGCTCTCAATGACTCTCTTGTCTTCTGGTAGCTGGTATATATGGTGGTAAATGCGATATTCTGAGCTTCTGGGGCCCTGCCTGACTACATAGGATATGAGATATATACTGTTCAACATAGCAGCACTAATAAGGGATTAAGGACTGTCTTGTCTTCTGGTAGCTGGTATATATGGTGGTAAAAGGTATATTCTGAGCTTCTGGGGCCCTGCCTGCCTACATATGAGCTATATACTGTTCAGCATAGTAGCCCTAATAAGGGCTCTCAATGACTGTCTTGTCTTCTGGTAGCTGGTATATATGGTGGTAAAAGGTATATTCTGAGCTTCTGGGGCCCTGCCTGACTAAATAGAAAATGAGCTATATACTGTTCAACATAGCAGCACTAATAAGGGATTAAGGACTGTCTTGTCTTCTGGTAGCTGGTATATATGGTGGTAAAAGGTATATTCTGAGCTTCTGGGGCCCTGCCTGACTACATAGAAAATGAGCTATATACTGTTCAGCATAGCAGCCCTAATAAGGGCTCTTAAGGACTGTCTTGTCTTCTGGTAGCTGGTATATATGGTGGTAAAAGGTATATTCTGAGCTTCTGGGGCCCTGCCTGACTAAATAGAAAATGAGCTATATACTGTTCAGCGTAGCAGCCCTAATAAGGGCTATTAAGGACTGTCTTGTCTTCTGGTAGCTGGTATATATGGTGGTAAAAGGTATATTCTGAGCTTCTGGGGCCCTGCCTGACTACATAGAAAATGAGCTATATACTGTTCAACATAGCAGCACTAATAAGGGATTAAGGACTGTCTTGTCTTCTGGTAGCTGGTATATATGGTGGTAAAAGGTATATTCTGAGTTTCTGGGGCCCTGCCTGAATAAATAGAAAATGAGCTATATACTGTTCAGCGTAGCAGCCCTAATAAGGGCTATTAAGGACTGTCTTGTCTTCTGGTAGCTGGTATATATGGTGGTAAAAGGTATATTCTGAGCTTCTGGGGCCCTGCCTGACTAAATAGAAAATGAGCTATATACTGTTCAGCGTAGCAGCCCTAATAAGGGCTCTTAAGGACTGTCTTGTCTTCTGGTAGCTGGTATATATGGTGGTAAAAGGTATATTCTGAGCTTCTGGGGCCCTGCCTGACTAAATAGAAAATGAGCTATATACTGTTCAGCGTAGCAGCCCTAATAAGGGCTCTTAAGGACTGTCTTGTCTTCTGGTAGCTGGTATATATGGTGGTAAAAGGTATATTCTGAGCTTCTGGGGCCCTGCCTGACTAAATAGAAAATGAGCTATATACTGTTCAGCGTAGCAGCCCTAATAAGGGCTATTAAGGACTGTCTTGTCTTCTGGTAGCTGGTATATATGGTGGTAAAAGGTATATTCTGAGCTTCTGGGGCCCTGCCTGACTAAATAGAAAATGAGCTATATACTGTTCAGCGTAGCAGCCCTAATAAGGGATTAAGGACTGTCTTGTCTTCTGGTAGCTGGTATATATGGTGGTAAAAGGTATATTCTGAGCTTCTGGGGCCCTGCCTGACTAAATAGAAAATGAGCTATATACTGTTCAGCGTAGCAGCCCTAATAAGGGCTATTAAGGACTGTCTTGTCTTCTGGTAGCTGGTATATATGGTGGTAAAAGGTATATTCTGAGCTTCTGGGGCCCTGCCTGACTAAATAGAAAATGAGCTATATACTGTTCAACATAGCAGCACTAATAAGGGATTAAGGACTGTCTTGTCTTCTGGTAGCTGGTATATATGGTGGTAAAAGGTATATTCTGAGCTTCTGGGGCCCTGCCTGACTAAATAGAAAATGAGCTATATACTGTTCAACATAGCAGCACTAATAAGGGATTAAGGACTGTCTTGTCTTCTGGTAGCTGGTATATATGGTGGTAAAAGGTATATTCTGAGCTTCTGGGGCCCTGCCTGACTAAATAGAAAATGAGCTATATACTGTTCAGCGTAGCAGCCCTAATAAGGGCTATTAAGGACTGTCTTGTCTTCTGGTAGCTGGTATATATGGTGGTAAAAGGTATATTCTGAGCTTCTGGGGCCCTGCCTGACTAAATAGAAAATGAGCTATATACTGTTCAGCGTAGCAGCCCTAATAAGGGCTATTAAGGACTGTCTTGTCTTCTGGTAGCTGGTATATATGGTGGTAAAAGGTATATTCTGAGCTTCTGGGGCCCTGCCTGACTACATAGAAAATGAGCTATATACTGTTCAACATAGCAGCACTAATAAGGGATTAAGGACTGTCTTGTCTTCTGGTAGCTGGTATATATGGTGGTAAAAGGTATATTCTGAGCTTCTGGGGCCCTGCCTGACTAAATAGAAAATGAGCTATATACTGTTCAGCGTAGCAGCCCTAATAAGGGCTATTAAGGACTGTCTTGTCTTCTGGTAGCTGGTATATATGGTGGTAAAAGGTATATTCTGAGCTTCTGGGGCCCTGCCTGACTAAATAGAAAATGAGCTATATACTGTTCAGCGTAGCAGCCCTAATAAGGGCTATTAAGGACTGTCTTGTCTTCTGGTAGCTGGTATATATGGTGGTAAAAGGTATATTCTGAGCTTTTGGGGCCCTGCCTGACTAAATAGAAAATGAGCTATATACTGTTCAGCGTAGCAGCCCTAATAAGGGCTATTAAGGACTGTCTTGTCTTCTGGTAGCTGGTATATATGGTGGTAAAAGGTATATTCTGAGCTTCTGGGGCCCTGCCTGACTAAATAGAAAATGAGCTATATACTGTTCAACATAGCAGCACTAATAAGGGATTAAGGACTGTCTTGTCTTCTGGTAGCTGGTATATATGGTGGTAAAAGGTATATTCTGAGCTTCTGGGGCCCTGCCTGACTAAATAGAAAATGAGCTATATACTGTTCAACATAGCAGCACTAATAAGGGATTAAGGACTGTCTTGTCTTCTGGTAGCTGGTATATATGGTGGTAAAAGGTATATTCTGAGCTTCTGGGGCCCTGCCTGACTAAATAGAAAATGAGCTATATACTGTTCAGCGTAGCAGCCCTAATAAGGGCTCTTTAGGACTGTCTTGTCTTCTGGTAGCTGGTATATATGGTGGTAAAAGGTATATTCTGAGCTTCTGGGGCCCTGCCTGACTAAATAGAAAATGAGCTATATACTGTTCAGCGTAGCAGCCCTAATAAGGGCTCTTAAGGACTGTCTTGTCTTCTGGTAGCTGGTATATATGGTGGTAAAAGGTATATTCTGAGCTTCTGGGGCCCTGCCTGACTAAATAGAAAATGAGCTATATACTGTTCAGCGTAGCAGCCCTAATAAGGGCTATTAAGGACTGTCTTGTCTTCTGGTAGCTGATATATATGGTGGTAAAAGGTATATTCTGAGCTTCTGGGGCCCTGCCTGACTAAATAGAAAATGAGCTATATACTGTTCAGCGTAGCAGCCCTAATAAGGGCTATTAAGGACTGTCTTGTCTTCTGGTAGCTGGTATATATGGTAGTAAAAGGTATATTCTGAGCTTCTGGGGCCCTGCCTGACTAAATAGAAAATGAGCTATATACTGTTCAGCGTAGCAGCCCTAATAAGGGCTCTTAAGGACTGTCTTGTCTTCTGGTAGCTGGTATATATGGTGGTAAAAGGTATATTCTGAGCTTCTGGGGCCCTGCCTGACTAAATAGAAAATGAGCTATATACTGTTCAGCGTAGCAGCCCTAATAAGGGCTCTTAAGGACTGTCTTGTCTTCTGGTAGCTGGTATAGATGGTGGTAAAAGCGATATCCCGAGCTTCTGGGGCCCTGCCAGCGACAGCCTGTCTTTCCCTGCTGTGAGCGTCTGTCCCTCACTAAGTTCAAGCTGCTAATGCTGACGAAGAGGAAGTGCTGAGTTTTGTATATTCGAGGTCACATGGTTTTTCCAGCCAATGCGTGTAGACGCCGTTTTCGCGATGCCAGCGTCCTCCCAGGACCTGTCCCACCCCCCCTGCATGGTGATTGGTGTAAAAAATGCGCCAGGGAAGGTGGGAGGGGAAACGAATTGTGAGTGCGCCATCGCCGCTGTACTCGATCGAAATCGAGTATGACGAACAGCGTAGTATTCGATCGAATACCGGCTCGGTCGAATACTACTCGCTCATCACTAATCATAATATGATGATGCTGGATGATAATATAAGCCACACTATTAGATCATAATATGATGATGCTGGATGATAATATAAGCCACACTAGTAGATAATAATATAATGATGCTGGGTGACAATATAAGCCCCACTATTACATAATAATCTGATGATGATGGTGCTGGCTGATAATATAAGCCATACTTTTAAATGATGCTATGATGATGTTGGATGTTATTAAAAGCGACACTATTAAAAGATAATATGACGATACTAGCTCATTAAACTGTATAAGCGACACTAATAGCTGATAATATGTTGATGATGCTGGATAATTTAAGCCACACTATTAGATGATAATTGGATGCTGCTGGATGATAATATAAGTCACACTAATAGATGATAATATGATGATGCTGGCTGATATAAGCCACACTGCTAGATAATAATATGTTGATTCTGCTGGCTGATAATATAAACCCTGCTATTAGATTATAATATGATGATTGATGCTGGCTAATAATATAAACCACACTGCTGGATAATCATATAATGACTGCTAACTGAAATTACATGATCATTCAAAAAAGAAAATGTATATATATATATATATATACTTTCATGTTTGCCTTAGAGATATGTGCATTGTATCTGGCTGATGGGGAACGTTTTTATTTGGTTTGCATGTGATTTTTTCTCCTTCTTCTGTCTACAGGAAGGACCCTGCTAGGAAGATGATCATACAGCACTTTAGGGAGATGTCAGCTGACCTCATCATCTCAAGTAACCGGCATCAGGCCATCTATGGGGTACATATCCAGTTTTAATGCAAGCCTGCTTGGGAGCTAACAAAAAATTGCTTCCTAACTCATCATTTCTAACTGACAGATTTCTGGAGTAGGTAACAGAGCTGACTTAGCCTGTAATACTATATAAGCAGAGGAATGTGTTACACAAGTCGACCAAACATCTCTCTAGTGATTACTAACATGAATAATAACGCTACAACTTGACTTTCAGAGTTGAGCAAGCGGCATCTGGATGATAACGGCGTCGGGAGTGGCTTGTGGAAGACATGGAACGCAGCCTCCCCTATTGTGACATCACCCTATACTGCGCCAGAGACTGCTCTCACTACAGGGGAAGCAAAAGGCACACCAGACATAGATATGAACCATAAAGAAAAACTCTGCTTTCATAAATAAATATATGTGTATAAAACTTCCCCCACCATTTTATATTTTGCCATTAAAATTGTCATTTAATTCTGTTAGCCAGTTAGCCAAAACCTATCAAACCTATAAAAAAAAAGGAGTTTGCCTTCCAGTAATCAATAGAAACATACCTCTGTGAAGGGCTCTCTTGTTTGCCTTTCAGGCAGATATTAAACTAACCACATCAACCCACTCACTCCATCGGTGAGCTCTGCATGATAGAGATGGCAGAGCACCCGGCCGCCACATCCCCTCTAATAGGACACATGCTTCATTGCCATGTGCAGCCTTACCCTGTCCCCCATCATACAGCATTTCCTGTCTGCTTTTGGAATTCTAAGGATTAAGCTGTAGGGGCATCCAAAATCAAGATCTCTTAGGGGGACATTACATCATTTTTGGCTGGAGGTTCACTTTAAAGAGGAACAACATCCAGGAATTTCACTCTTCACAGTAATGTTTCTCTCGAGCAGGACATCACAAATTGAGTGTGTGAAAGCCCTGGGATAAAATGTGAGAATCATCTTCGGTGATCCCAGTGGCACATGTGTGGACCATTGGTAATCAGCAGCTTGTGCTCCATTCATCTTTACTTAGCCAATCTGATGCCAGAACATTGTATTAAAGATGAATGGACCGCAAGCCTGTTCCCACTCTTCCGCATACTGATGCCAGCCATTCAGAAATGCTGGTACTCACCACCGGTAGAGGATAACAGGGATACATCCATGTTCCGTGCATGTGTTTTGGGATCCCTGGAAGGTGCGTTTTTGTGGGCAATCCCAGGGCTTTTACATAGCGGGATGAGGAATTGGGCCTCCCTAAAGTCTAAAAAGCTGCTTTTCCTCTTAGAATCTGTGGCAATCATCACCTTTTCTGCTTCTTTTTGTTCTAAATTAATTTATGGCAAGACAACTGACAAACCTGACCTGGAATTTAGGAAGGTCACTCTCTGGGAGGTGCACTTATAACTCCAAAAGCACCTAGTGCTAAATCACCCCCATTATGTCTATAGCTCGACAATAAAGAATACTTTCCCCCTATTATATCACACCCTGTCCAGTATTTCAGTACTTACCAACTTACCGAATCCAGCTTCTGGTTTCATGCACACCCCTGCCAGCTTCAAAGTGTGTAGGGTGGGTGTGCCAGGCTGTCTCTGATGCAACGGGGGAAACACATGATAACCAGGACCAGAATCTCCTGAAGCAGCAGGTGGCTTGCTGATATTCCTTCTGATTACCCGAATCCCCTCCTGGGCTCTGAGCCCATGCCCTTCATTACTAGACCTGTGCTAAAAGGCATTAGGGCTGGAAAACTGGCAGGGCCAGAGGTCGACTACTATAATAAAATAATAGTTTATACTCCTGAGGGATTCATTGGAAAAACATGCAACATGGAATGTGCAACATACTTTTTTACACCTTGGCAGGCATGAGAAGTACAATCAAAAACTAGTAAATAAAAATAATATTTAAAGTGGACCAACACCCTCCTTGATCGGCCCCTGCGGGGCATCCAAAATCGGGTTGCCCGCTGTGTGAAACCCCCCAGGACGCCCTCTAACCTTACCGGTCCCGGTCTAAAGGCCCATGCGCGGGGCACGGACGCATCTCGCGCTTTCTTTCTAGCAGGCTGCGTGCCTGCGCCGGCCATTCACAAATGTTAGAGGGAAGCGCAAGATGCGGCTGCCAGCGTGCTCAGAGCCGCTGTGGTTGTAGGTCGCTTGGATGCGCATACCACAGCGGCTCCGAGCGCACTGATTGGATGAGCGGCCGCGCATGTGCCGTAGGAGCAGGCTGAGGTGAGTTTTTTCGGGCGTTCTGGGTGGTTTCACACGGAAGTGGACCAAAACCCAGGATAGTGAAAATCCTGGGTGATGGTCCACTTTAAGTTACACTCGCAATTTGCAATGCAAAAAGTGCAAAATTACGCAAAAAAAAAAATATTTTCTGAACATTTTAAAAAATAGCATTTTTACAACATAATTCGGTTGAAATGCATTAAGGTTATATTGCATCAATCCCACAAGAAAAAAGTTTAGATTTTCTATTTAAAATAAGCTGCTCATTTCCTCAAACCTCTAAAAAAATAAAAACTTGACAAACATGATTTAGAGAGTTCTTGAGCCCCCCCTCCCCGCCTCCCATTCACTCAACCTCACCCACAAAGACAACGATTAAAGAAAAATGACTCTCGCACTTAGCGGTACATAAAAAAAATGTAATATCCTAAGATAAACTTCTATGTTGTTATGTCACGCTGAAGGGGACAAGAAGCCCGGAACAATGACAAAGGGTCTTTAGATGAATAAACAATGATTCCACTGGATTGGTTCACAGGGGCTACTTAGATGCGGCTGGTCTTGTGTCTGGCGAGCAGCCCCAGGCGCAGTCCTGCTATTTGGCTGTGTAGAATGGGTCGGGGACATGCAATCATTTTCAGCTGCGGATCATTTCAGAGAGTGGCAGGTGAAGCCCCAGTCATCTGTCAAGTGACAATAACACAGTGTCTCACACAATTTCAGATGGCCACCATGCTTCACATTGATAAATACATTTATTTCCTGCCCTCAATGAAGAAAAATAAGGCTGTTGTGAAGTTGAGAGGCGCTTTCGGATTAGTTACTTGCTATAAGCCTGTCAAAGTGTTGTTAATGTTTTCGGGATTTATTCGCCCAACGGGGTGAGATGGATGGCTCCTAATGCTGGCCAGAGTCATGCCTCACTGGACTGGCATTACAGCAATTACTTTCACTGTACAGGGATGGACTGGGGCCAAAAAGCTGCCTGGATTTTACTGGCCCCTTGCTAGCCCATCACATCCCCACTAAACCCAGCCACCAATGTGCTTCCCAGTTTTTCAGTGAGTGGGCTCCAAAGCTAAAACATTGCAGGGAAAAGGCAAAACAGTCATCCCAGGACTTTACCGATCAGGACAACCCATGTCCAACCAGCAACATGCCCCTGAGCTGATCACAATGTGCTCCCTGCCGCTCAATCAGTGTGCTGGGAGGATTGGGAAGAGCCAGGTACAGGCTTGCTGGGGAAAGACAAGAGTGACAGAAATTGTTTGATGCAGCAACCTAACCACCCCTGACAAGGAAGGATCCTAAGCTAAAATTAATCTGGCTATTTTAAGGTGATATTACTGAAGCTTTAGTACAAGGGTGGGTATGCCCCCTCCCAGGACAGGATGCTAAGGCAGTAGTATCAATTTGACTATGTGTATGCATATGCAGTTTTAGAAACTCATTGTGTAGAACTATGATAAAAGAGAGTAGTAGCTATAAATAATCATTTTGCCATCTCATCTTTACATAACACTTAGGGTGCATAAAAGATGGGATCCTTGATTAGTCAGGTTGTAGTTCATCTATGGAGTGAAGATTCGCACACTGTATGGCTGGATGTGATATATTTTTTTGTATCATCCTGAGGGGTTACTTCCCATCTGGCTGTTTTCTCCCACAGAGAAAATGTTGATGAATTTAAACTTTCAATGATGAATTCTTTTGTATATAGGTATCTTGCTTCAAAAAGATTTGACTAATTATGTTACTTAATAGCTTAAATGATTAGTTAGATTAATGTAATTGTTTAAGTCAAGTCAAGTTTTTGTAGCATGCATTCCCATGGATGACGTACAGTGAAATTTGCTTTACGACTTTTCACAGATACAATATCCCTAAGGTTGCAGATCAAGTCCTTTCCATTAAAGCAAAGGAAAACCCATTTTGGTGCCCTCCACCTGCTCTTCCCACCCAAGTACCTGGGGCGATGTTGCTGGCTAGGCAGTGGCCCGGTTTTTGTGTAAAACCATGTATTACCACAGCTGAAGCCATGCCCTGCACCACGGACTGGCAAAAAGCCTACTTGGACCATCATTGGTCCAGGGAACCCGTATTCAAAGCTGGAGACATGGTTTGGTTGTCCACTAAAAATCTAGCTCTACACCATTCCCTGCTACAGTGTGGGCATTCCTATGCGCTGAAAAGATGCTGCGTAGATTTCAGGGCAATTAAGTGGGGTTATTTAGCACTTGCTGCCTTGTGGGCGAATAAGCCTGTGTATTACATCCTGCCACACTCCCTGACCAAACAGCTCCAGCCCATCTCAGCCAATGCCCTGACCTGGCACATGCCTTCCCCTTTAAATATGGGTCTGCAACGCCTGTGATAGCGTTCTTACTTGCGTTTCTTGCTGTAACCTAGATAATGTGTTACCGGCCCTGACTACATCTGAACAACCCTTGCCTGCTGCCAGAACTGACCACCAGCCTTCTTCACCTCAAAACCGCCTGCTCCCTTGTATACCACACTCTCTCTGCTACTTCCCCAGTGACCTCAACTAGCTCTTGGACTTCGTTTTCACCTGCTCTTCTGCCCTCCTGTGTACAACTCTGGCCTGACTTGACTCCTTTCTCAGTGTGCCCTGGGCTCCTCTGCCTTCAGCCTGTCAGTTAGAGAGTTGTTACATGGGCAGGTTACACCAATCTTCCCCCTACCAGGGTTATACATGATCACCCCCCTGTCCATCTGGCTTTGCCCTATAATACCTCTGTTCTATATGTTGTTGCCTGAGGGTTTTCTTCCAAAAAGCTCCCAACCAATCTCAGCAGTTTCCTGTTGTTCCCCAAATGTATCTTATGCCACCTGGCGCACACTAAAGAGGAATCCTACACCGAGATTCTAAGAGTCTAAATTAAATTCTCTATTTCTGGTCTTATACTCCCATCTATGTAGTTTTGAGACCCGAAATGTGTGAGGGTGCTTTTGATAATGTATATATATCTCACCTGGCTCAATCGGCAATACACATTGCAGGAGAAGAACATGGCCTGGAGGGTACAGTGGAGTTTGGGTATGGGGGGGGGATTCAGGGAGACTCAGGAGGCGGTTAGTGGAGGAAGAGCTGTTCTAACTTCTTCTCTAGGTGGGACAGCAGGATTGTTACATCTGAAATCAATCACCATCAGTCTTGGATGCGTTGATAATCATATTTACGTCTTTGCCCCTCCTACCTAACTTGATGTTGTTTTTGATAAGGCTAATAAATGTGGTCCCATTTGTAATCATTGTGCATTTAGCGTGTTTTTCAGCATTCACTCCTCCACCAACAACAATCAGGGTTAACTTTGTGGGCATTCATACTGTACCCCACAGCCTAGACACCCTAGCACTCTGCCCCTACAAATGCTACTATAATCTTAGGCCCTTATTTAACAAGGGATAGCGCCAGGTAGCGAATGGTGAGTGAACGGTAATGACGCTCACCGCCACGAGAACGCCGGCTCCCCTCCGCAATCACACATTTATCAAGCCGATCCTGCTTAGCGACTGACAGAGCGCCAGATAGCGAATCATTCATCATTATTCCAGCCTCACCCCACAGCGCCAGCGAGCGACCTTGAACAGCGACAGGTATGACCTCTCGCTACCTGGCGCTCTCCAATGCATTTCAATGGAGCAATCTTTAAATATTCTTAATTAATTGCTATTAATGTTTTTTTTTTTTTTTTTTTAAATGGCAAAAATTCTGTGACCACTTCTGCAATGTTAGATATTTTTTTTAAGGTAAAAAAAAAAAAATTTGTGCAGAATTGATATTACAGGTCTGATATTAATGTATTCATATTACAAAATGTTTGTAAAAACATGTTTTTTTTTTTTTTCCAAAAATATGGTTGGGGGTTAAAAAACTACTTTTAACCCATCGCCGCCAGCGCTCTGGGGTTTAAACAAGCATTTCACAGCACGAGAATTTTTTGAGCGTGATTTGTTAATGAATATGCTGGGAGCCGTTCGCTATGGCCATTCGCTGTCATGCGCTCCCATACAGCGCGGAACCTGTCAAACAGCGACTCCTAACCCCATATTCAACATTACCGCACACCGACTGAGTCGCTGTCAACAGCCGAACAATGGGCAAGCACAGCGAATACTAGCGTGCGCTGTGAAAATAACGCTACTGGCGTTCATCTGTCGCTACCTGGCGCTATTAATGAATCGGCCTCCCCGTATCATGGTTGGGGGGAGTGTTGTCTGCTCCTGCCACATTATCCTACAATACTTTAGCACCATCACTTTAAGAATGGCCATATCCACCCTGCCATAGTACACTTGTCTGGGGAGCACATTGAAGGCAAGGCTCAAT
Source organism: Gastrophryne carolinensis (assembly GCA_027917425.1). Lineage (NCBI taxonomy): Eukaryota > Metazoa > Chordata > Amphibia > Anura > Microhylidae > Gastrophryne > Gastrophryne carolinensis. The sequence continues at coordinate 509,960,654 of CM051235.1, read as the reverse complement.
GGTTATGTTGTGGGCTGGCTGGGCTCCCAAGCTGGTTTTGGCCCCAGTACCTCCCTGTATGTACAGTATGTCTAAGTTAGTGAGTCGCCATTGAGTTACAAATTATTTACCCTACAGTTGTATTGTAAGTGGATTTATTAAAAACACACACGACAAGGAAATGCTTCATATATGTGTTTAAAAACAACCAAACCTGTAAATCCTTTAAATTACACTTTTTCCTGAGAGAAGTTCTTAGTGTCGCAGTGATGGAGTCCCAGGTGAGAAAGAATTACAGCATCTTATTAGGTAATGGCCTTTTAGGCAGGAGAAAACACTAATCCAATCAATTACTCCCCAAATACACAACACCTTCTAGTTAACCCCCCCAAAACAGATAATTTGTTTCATTACAGAAATCAGTAGTAAGAGAGAGGTGTTCCTGTCTAGATGTGGCACCTCTGAAACCAGCCAGGATCAGTGCGTGGCCTGCCTAATGAGGGCACGAGAGACTGAAAAGCAAAGTTTTGTACTTTCTCCAGAGCCGCCATCAATGCCAAACGCCAAACTTGCTCCATGTGAATGAAAACATAAGTTTGTAAATTCCCTGAAGTTATAAAGATTACAGTTACAGCATTCTAGAAAGAAATTGTCATTAAGGCCCTGTGGATTTACATCTCAGAAGCTTATTGGCACTGTCCTAAGCCCTGTTCTGTAGAGAAAATCTTTAATTAAATTAAATTAAACACACCCTACCAGTGCCCATGTACCTCTTGTTTGCCCTCTCACAGGCAGTTCTGGCACTAGGCTGTAAACTTTTTTGTAATAGTTTGGGCCAGGAAATGTGCGATGACACCTCTGGAATAATGGGAGTCCAGGAATAAATCTCACTCTCAGCTGAATCAAAAGAGTGAGGGTCCAGCCCCACTATATGCAATAGTAAAATAATCAATTATTTTAGAACTGAAATTCAATCATCTTTTTGCCATGTATGACAAGTCTAGATTCACTTCTTGTTTGGACATCAAAAACACAAAGTGCATATCATGAGTGTCATCAACCAACACAAACTATAGTGTTCCTGTTCCTCTAACTTCAAATACACTAAACTTCAAATACATTATTTGGCTAAAGGGGTTTTTAGGTACAATGTACTTTATGTTGCCTGTCTGCAGCTCCCACACTACTCTCTGAGTGGTTCAGTGGCAAGTGGCACTGTTGCTAACCGCCTCCTGTTTCTGCCACCCACTGATTTACCTCTGATGCTGGGAACAGTTGGCAGCAGTTGGCAGTGTGTCAGGTTTCTGCTGCCCATTGAATTTCCTCTAGCACTGCAGCACCCTAGGGATCCCTTTTGCCTTGTAACGAGTGATGTGGGTGGGCCCAGTGTTTCAGCTGATTGGAGGTGGCTAATTCAAAATCCATCTCCCTGAACAGTACAACAATAACTGTATTGTTAGGTTGTCATGCTGTTCTAGTCCTGCCACTGTTCACAGTTTTCTACACTGGACACTGTGATGTGCCCTCAAAAGGTCTGAACCACATCTGAGTTCCTAACTGTGGTGTCGATCCTGCCACGTGTGACCATGGTCGATCCTGCCATGTGTGACAGCCTGTCTGAGTGCCCGACCTTATTTGTGGCCCAACCACATTTAACCATGCGAGGCAGAATAATTCAAAGCATTCTTCTGAATGGCATCAGAACAAAACAAGGATAGGATTCAGCAACACAAGTTACAGGAAGGTGGATACTTGTTCGGCCTTCTTTCGTCTCATCAAAGTTCATTGATGCTCCCTTTTTATTTGTGCATGGCCTCCCCTGTGTCTCAACTCCAACTTTCTGCTGGTTCCTAAAAGCATATATTGCTCAGTCTTACAGTACATGGGCCTCCGTGTGACTTCCTCAGACTTGCTTATGCTCCCTTATCAAGTTGGGTGTACATGCAGTATGCTAGTCTAAGCAAGTCTTGAAGGACATGGCCTTCCCTGTGTCTCCCCCAGTTTGCTGCCCCACTGGGTAGGAAGACAGTATTTTTAGCCCAGAATTATTGTCTTGCAGTGCATAGCCTTTGCTATGATCCTCTGATCAGTGCATAGACTTTGCTATGATCCTCTGATCTCCTGCCTCCCCCTTCTCTGGATGCCGATCAACGGCATCTGTCATCAGAGCGGCGAGGGACAAGAGCTTACAATCGGAGGTAAGTACAGTAAAAATTTTTTTTTTTTAAATAAAATACATTTTATTAACGTGTGGTGTTTTTTTTAACAGTTAACCCTTTGTGAGCTGGTAAGGGGTCCATGAGACCCCTGTACCAGCTCACAAGGCTCTGGGTCTGGCAAGTCACCTGCGGGCTAGCGGGTGACTTGTCATTAACCCCCAGCCCCCCATTACCTGCCTCCCCAAAGGCCAGGGGGGGCAGAAGAGCCCGGGCCCACATAGGCTATGTGGGCTCGTAGGCTGCAGGGTGGGGGGGCCACAAAAGCTGGCCCCCCCACTCTGTGCCTACAAGCCCCCATAGCTGGTCCCGGGCTGGTTATGACGGGTAAGGGGGACCCTACATCATTTTTTGGGGGGATTTTGAAGGGTTTTTAACCCTTAAAAATCCAAAAAAAAATGGGGTCCCCCTCCCCGGGAAGGGGGACCCTATGTCATTTTTTTTTAATTAACCCTTTGTGTTCTGTCATCCAGCAGCTATAAAAGGCTTCCAGCAGGTGAGCAGAAGCCAGTGATCGCCGAGGGACACAGTGCTCCAGGATGGATGGGAGGTAAGTATTAAAAAAATAAATAAATAAAATAATTTTTTCTTTTTGCGTGTGTGTGTTTTTTTTTTACATTTAACCCATTGTGAACTGGTAAGGGGTCCATGACCCCTATACCAGTTCACAAGGCTGGGGGAGGTGGCAAGTCACCTGTGACTAGCGGGTGACTTGCCATTAACCCCTGGCACCCCCATTACCTGCCTCCCCAAAGCCCAGGGGGGGGCAGAAGAGCCCGGGCCAACGGGCTATGCGGGCTTGTAGCCTGCAGGGCCAGGGGCCACAAAAGCTGGCCCCTGTGCTCTGTTTCCACAAGCCCTGCATAGCTGGTCCCGGGCTGGTTACTTTGGGTAAGGGGAACCCCATGTCAATTTTTTTTTTTTATTTTTAAGGGTTTTTAACCCTTAAAAATCCCCCCCCCCAAAAAAAAAACCCCAACCCTTTGTAGTGTGGATGGTAGTTGTATTTTATTTGTAAATGTTATAGATTACTTGTTTCAGTTAGGGGGGTCTCCTGGGCAGGAACGGGGGGCTACCGATAAATATGTGGTACCGTTCTAATCGGTAGAAATGGGGCTTTCACATGCAATATGCTTTTCCTTAATAAAATACATTTTTTATTTAAAATAAAGGAGTCAATTTTCTAAAAATGTTTTTATTTATTTATTTTTTATTTAATAATATTGTAAAAAACAAAATAAAATTTACAAACAAGACATTTCATGTTAAAGCCTAAACTCTGCTGCAAAAAAATATAAATATAATTTTCCTGAAAATTACAGCAAAAATGGCGGAAAAATGGCGCAAAACATGGCGCAAAATGGGGAAAAATGACCTGTCAACAGAGGGTGACAAAATCTCAAGTAGGCTGGCAATTAAAAGGGTTAATAGTACCTCTGCATGTTGGGTATTGTTCTGTTCGGGAGACCTTGCGCTTTCAGACTTAGCTTGTTTTTTCTGGTTTGCATATTTATATTTTAGGAAAAGGTGTTTTTTATTCAGCTTTTTTATACATTTTTTAGGGAAACCCTGCGCAACCAAAGAATTCTTTGAGGAATTAATTCCAGAAAGATGAGCCCACTACAACAAGCTGGGTACGCTTAGAAAGCTTATCATGTGTACTTTCAGTGAATATATGGTTTATGGGGGATATTTCAAATGTAAAGGGTTGTTTTGGTTGAAAAATCGCAAGGTGCGCACTTTGTCTGCAGAACTGAAATTTTCAAGTAAAATTACCGTTACGCACATGCTTTACTTTGGGGTGTTTGGCAACTCTTCCCTTGACAGAACCTATGCATGTTGGGTGTTGTTCTGTTCGGGGAATGTTGCTTTTTCAGATTAAACTTGTTTTTTCTTGTTTGTATATAGTTTTTTTAGGAAAATGTGGCTTTGATTCTGCTTTTTTATCCTTTTTTTTGGGAAACTCTTTGCAACCAAAGAATACATTGAGGAATTACTTCCAGAAAACTATGGGCACATCAACATGCCTGGTACACCTAGAAAGCTTGAGGTGTGTACTTCCAGAGAATATATAGTTTGTTTGGGGGTATTTCAAATGTAAAGGGTTGTTTTTCTGGTAAAACTGCAAGGTGCGCATAGCTCATATCACAGTTGTATTTTTTCTGAAAATCCCCTAAAGCGCTATTTCAGTTTGGGGGAGTCTCCTGGGCAGGAAAGGGTGTCTACCTACACATATGTGGTATCACTGTAACCGGGAGAAATTGGGATTTCACACGCAATAAGATTTTATTGGCAAACTTACATTTTTTATTACAAAAAACACTACAAATTGTAAAAAAATAATTTTTTAAAAATTTTTTTCATATATTTCACCCAAAAATATTGAGAATACACCTAAAAAATACAAACAAGACATTTCATGTTAAAGCCCAGACTCTGCTGAAAAAAAACAATATATCATTTTCCTGGGAAATCCCTGGAAATCCTTTAAAAAATGACAGTTGAACATGCGTAGCGCAAAATGGTGAAACATCGTCTGGCAACAGGGAGTGGAAAATGCTGCAGGTAGGCTGGCACTGAAAGGGTTAATATAGATCACCACAAATCCTACCACTGGGACTTTTAAGGGGCATCCCAGGTTGCTTATTGCCAAAATACCCTGCGGTCTTGCGACTAACCACAAAAATCACCATATGGAGGCTCCACAGGATACCGGCCTCGGGCTCCCTCTGGGACAATCCTGGCCATGTGTGGGTTGTGGGGCATCCCTTACGGGTGAGAATGTGCTTATTTGTAAACCATGTGCACAAAAGGCCATATCGCGGCAGTCAGGTGCCCAGCCTTCTGGGTCGGCTCCCCCTGCTTCCCCTCCCCACCTTATCCGTACCCCAAGTGACATTGGTGCTAGCGGGGAGTCGCATTCCGATGTTTGTGCTAGGTTGGCCAGCATCAAGAAATTTATGGTTAGCGCGGTGGGCAAGAAGGCCCAGGCTAAAAAGAGACATTTGTCGTCAGCCCAGGCGACTTGGGATATTGATGATGATTCTTTTGATATGTCAGATTATTCCCCGCTGGAGGTGGGGGATTTGTATGAGGAGTCAGAGGCTGACGATGTACGGTTTGGCGATGCTGATGTTGGGCAGGCGCTGGGGGATGCTGTTGACACGGCCACAGTTTTGTCACATCTCTTGGAAGTTTTGGATATTGCGCCGCCTGAGGCGCCCCCTCTCAAGAAGGGGGAATTTTTTGGTTCCCACACGCCTCGTTTGGAGTTCCCTACCCAAGGTCACTTTGATGCATTGATCCTTAGGGAATGGGAGAAAACTAGTCGGCTTCCGGGTGTTCCTCAGGGATGGGATAAGAAGTATCCTTTTCCGGTGAGATGGCAAGCCATGCCTTTCCAGTGTTGGTTCGGCTTTGCGGCCTGTTTGTGCATCTGGGCTAGTGGCGGTGGGAGCTAGGTCTCTGATTAGGGACTGGTTAAATGACGCTCACCTTGATCCGGCCAGCGCTGAGTTCACTACGCTTAAAAGATTTGAATTGTTCATGGACTTTGTCCTGGCTGCTATGGAAGACACTATTGTTATGTGTAGTAGGACTTCAGCCTTATTGCTGGCCATGCGCCGCTCGGTATGGCTCCGTCAGTGGACGGCAGTCTTTGCGGCCAAGAAATCGCTCACACCTCTTCCCTTCTTGGGTATGCGGCTGTTTGGAGATAAGTTGGATGCTGTGGCAAAGGGAGGTAAGTAACCTCAGCGGAAGAAACTGCACCGTCCCTTTTGGGGGGCAGGCTCTTTCAATCCTTCCTTTCGAGGTGCCAGAGCTGGTAGAGGTTTGGCCTTCTCGGGGGTCAGAGGCTCTTCCTGGAACAGGGGCAGAGGTCGGGCCCGTCCTGCTTCTGCCTGGGGTCCCAAACCCAAGCCAGCGGGTAAACCAGCTCAGCAATGAAGGGGCGCCCTCACCCGCTCGGGTGGGGGGACGGCTGCGGCTCTTCTTCCAGGTCTGGGCTCGGGAGGTAACAGACAATTGGATCTTGGAAGTGGTCTCCTCCGGGTACAAACTGGAGTTCGAGTACTGGCCCCCTCCAAGATTTTTAAGGTCTCGGGTGCCCGCGGACCCTCAGGTGGCACAGAGGCTCCTGTTAGCAGTGAAAAGCCTTCTGGACATGGGAGTTGTATGCCCGGTGCCTCCGTCGGAGAGAGGTAGGGGTTTTTACTACAACCTTTTCACGGTTCCCAAGAAGGAAGGTTCTGTAAGACCCATATTGGACCTCAAGGTCCTCAACAGATTCATCAGATTCAAGAAGTTCCGTATGGAGACTCTGCGCTCGGCCATCAGTTCCCTTCGTCAAGGGGATTTCATGACATCCATAGACATCGAAGATGCATATTTGCATGTTCCAATTTTTCCAGCACATCAGAGATTCCTCAGGTTCGAGGTGGACGATCAACATTTTCAGTTTGTAGCCCTTCCCTTCGGGTTGACCTCAGCGCTGAGGGTCTTCACCAAGGTTTTGGCGGGCATAATGGCCCTATTCAGAGCTCAGGGAATTCGCATTGTGTCATATCTGGACGACCTATTGATTTCAGCGTCTTCCCTCCGTCAGGCGGAGCTGGACACCCACCAGGTGGTGTCAACCCTGGAGAGGTTCGGGTGGGTGATCAAGTCCTCTCTCTCGCCATCACGGAAGATTTCATTTCTGGGCATGAATCTGGATACCATTCAGGCCAGAGTGTTTCTACCCCAGACCAAGGTGCAGGGGATTCAGGATCTGATCCGCCTTCTTCTGGCCGATCCGGCAGGGGATGAAACTGGTGGGATTGATGGTGGCCTCCTTCGAGGTGGTCCCGTTTGTGCAGTTTCACATGAGATCTCTTCAACTTCATCTATTGACGCATTGGGACAGGTGTCCGCTGTCATTGGATCAACCGTTCAGGATGTCTCCCGGGGTTCGGCAGTCTCTTCGGTGGTGGCTGGAGTCGAGCAACCTGTTGAGGCGCAGATCCTTTCTGGTTCCTCACTGGGAGACGGTTACCACGGATGCCAGCCTGTCGGGCTGGGGAGGTTTCTGGAGAAGTCATCAGTTCAGCGGGGGGTGGGGTCCTCAGGGGGCTCACAACCCATCAATGTTTTGGAGCTCAGAGCCATCCGGCTTGTTCTGTCACGGCTGACGTCGCACTTACAGGGTCTTCCGGTTCAGATTCGTTCAGACAATCGGACGGCGGTAGCCTACATCAATCACCAAGAGGGGACTCGCAGCAGGAGTGCCCTCAGGGAAGTCTCTCTGATCCTGCATTGGGCAGAGAGCAATGTTCCTTGCATTTCGGCAATCTACATTCCAGGAGTGGAAAACACGGAGGCGGACTCCCTGAGCAGGGGGTTCTTTCGCCAAGGAGAGTGGTCCCTCAACCCTGGGGTTTTTCGGGTTCTTTGTCCCAAGTGGGGGACTCCGGAGGTGGATCTCTTTGCCTCACGGCACAATCACAAACTCCCGGCCTTTGTGTCTCTATCTCAGGATCCTCTAGCTCTGGCAGTGGATGCCTTGTCCCTTGCTTGGAAGGATCTGGGATTTCTGTACCTGTTTCCTCCCTTCTCCATGCTGGGCAAGGTAGTTTGCAAGCTGGCTCTGGAGGGGGCGCCAGCAATTCTGGTGGTTCCAAGGTGGCCAAGAAGGGTTTGGTACGCAGACGTTGTGCGGCTGGCGGTAGATCAGTACCGGCTTCCCATGTTTCCGGATCTGCTATCTCAGGGTCAACTACGTTACCTCAATTTACAAACGCTGGCTTTGACGGCTTAGCTGCTGAAACCTTCATTTTAAAGGAGGAAGGTTTGTCTGAGGCTGTGGTTCAGACCTTGATTAGAGCTAGGCAGCGGTCCTCTTCTGGCATTTACTATAGGGCTTTGCAGTCTTATATTGACTGGTGTGAGGCTAGGGCCTTGCCTTGCAGGGTGTTTTCGATCCCTAGGATTTTTGAGTTTCTTCAGCACGGTCTGGATCTTGGGCTCCAGCTTAGTACCTTGAAAGGGCAGGTCTCTGCTCTGTCTGTTTTCTTCCAAAGATCTTTTGCCTTACACCCACTGGTTAAGACTTTTTTCCAGGGGGTCACTCATGTTCGACCCCCTCGGAAGGTTATGGTTCTTGTTTAGGATTTGAATTTGGTTCTTTCGGCTCTCCAGGGTCCTCCTTTTGAGCCGTTACAGGATATTGCTCTTTCTGTTTTCACTCAAAAGGTTGCTTTCTTGGTGGCTATTACCTCTGTTAGGCGTGTTTCTGAGTTGGCGGCTCTGTCGATTCAGGCCCCTTACTTTGAAAGACACCAGGACAAGGTGGTCTTTCGCTTTAAGCCAGATTTTCTTCCTAAAGTCGTGTCTGCTTTCCACCTCAATCAGGACATTGTCCTAAGCCTAGCAATGACAAGGAGAGGGTTTGGCACAATTTGGATGTGGTTTGCTGTGTTAAGTACTATTTGGTGACTACTTCTTCTTTCCGCAAGACGGATGCCTTTTTCGTGGTGCCCTGCGGGCCCAGGAAAGGTTTGGCGCCCGCCAAGTCTACCATTAGCAAATGGATTCCTCAGGCCATTGTTGGGGCCTATTCTGCTAAGGGGAGGACTCCCCCTTTTAGGGTCACTGCGCATTCTACTGGTGCTGTTGGTGCATCCTGGGCTTTTCAGCACCAGGCTTCTGTTGAACAAGTTTGTAAGGCTGCTACTTGGTCTTCCGTTCATACTTTTTCCAAGTTTTACAAGGTTGATGTGCGGACTTCGGCGGATGCCGCCTTTGGCCGCAAGGTTCTGCAAGCTGCAGTGGTTTAAGTTGGTGCATTCTTTACTGTTTATGGTTCCCACCCATGATGGACACTGCTATTGGATGTCCCAAATTTCATGAAGAGTTGAAGCGGAGTGTATGTCACACTTGGAATAATACCGTTTTGTGAGTACTCACCTTTAAAACGGATATTATAAGTGTGACATACACCCCACTTCACCCACCCTGTTTGGTATTCTGGATCCTTTATATGGTGAACCATTGTTTCTTGGTTGTTAGTATTGTTATTCTTGGTTCTTCCTGGTCCCCTTACTGCTATCTTACACTGGGGAATTGGTAGTAGGTCCCAGGTATTTATGGACTGGGAGGAGCTACTTTTTTGCATTCATCTCTGCAGAAGTTCGCCCTCTACTGGAGAATAACCCAAATGTCATGAAGAGTTGAAGCGGAGTGTATGTCACACTTATAATATCCGTTTTAAAGGTGAGTACTCACAAAACGGTATTTTTGCCAGACTAGCCAGAGACTGACACTGGTGAATGACGGTGGGTGGAGAATTAGAAAGGGGGGGCTGCTATGATGGATAAGGAGATCAATGTTTTGCAAACCAGCAGTGAAAAATTAGGCAGATGCATTGCTGTAGAAGCTAATACTAAAGTGTCAAACTAGATAGGAATTATATGTTCAACTGTGTATGTTCCCAAATGCCAGAAGTCTGATAAGTAAAGTGGGGGAGCTTGAGGCTCTAGTACTGGAACAAATATAGATGTTATTGGTGTGGCTGAGAGGTGGCTCCATTCCACACATGACTGGACTGTCAATCTACAAGGTTTTACTCTCTTTCAGAAAGACAGAGCCAATAGGAAAGGGGGCGGAGTATGTCTCTATGTAAAGCAAGAATTCAAAGCATATAATGAGGGAATACTAGAAGAAGATCGTGACTATGTAGAATCCTTGTATGTAGAAGTGCGGGGTGATGTAATGTTAAAATACAATTTGGTGTAATATATAGACCCCCAAACATAACTGAGGAAATAGAGGGTCAGCTGCAGAAACACGTAGAGCGAGCGTCACAGGATGGTACAGTGGTGGTGATGGGGGACTTCATCTCTCTCCAGGTATCAACTGGAGACATGGTTCTGCTTCTACTACAAGGGGGAGAGCATTCCTTAGCTTTCTACAAGATAACTATATGAATCAGTATGTGGATGCCCCTACTAGGGGTTATAAGAAAATAACATTAACAGTTACTATTAGCTGTTATCAGTGAAAAAATAACAAAAAATAAAATAAAATAACTTCCACCTTGGTGAACTTGATGAATGTCTTTTTTCAACCTTATTAACTATGTAATTCTTGTTGGATGGACAGGCAATATTGTTGAATTACATTGCCTGTCACGTTCTCCCTCCCCTCCCCAATTTTCTGATGCCCACAAACATGTTGGGTGCACAGGAAAGTGTGTTGGCCCAAGGTGCATTGCATAACCTTGCATGATCCTGTCACCCTGTCTTTGCCCCCAACTTACAGTTATGTCGCTAGCCCATAGGACACCTGTGAAGTATGTTAATACGTAATTTGTGTTGGCCCAAGGTGCATTGCATAACTTTGCATGATCCTGTCTCCCTGTCTTTGCCCCCAACTTACAGTTATGTCGCTAGCCCATAGGACACCTGTGAAGTATGTTAATACATAATTTGTAGCGAGATGCATCCTTCCTCGCCTGTTGTGTTCCCAGTATGTAGGCCCTGGTTGCTGAGTCTTGCAGTTTCTTGGCAGCAGAAGCAAAAGCTGGAAGATCGCACATATCTTACTTAAATTATTCTTTTTCTCTCTTTTTTCCTTGTGCTGGTAACATTCTCGATGAGCTGTTTTCTTTCTCAATTTTTTATAAAATGGAAATAAATATTTAATGAAAATACGCTTTCCTTTTGCAACGCACCAGAATAATGGCGAGTGGACACCCAGTACAAATGGCTTTACCTTGTGAGTGTTTATACAGCCGAGGAAGATGTTTTAAGGTAATCTTCCACGATAATAATGCATGACCACCGGAAAAAAGCATAGCCAGGAAAAGTGTAATGTGATATTCCTGTGCTGAGAGAAATATGTATTTTACAGGAGTGTTGTTTCAGCTTAATGAACGGCAAAGCAATGTTTCTGCCATCATGGGGGAAAACAAAGATAGCGATTTTTAGAGCAGCCATGGAAATGCCGTCTGATGGGAAACCTGTGCTCATACTACGCAGTCCAAGCTTATGCTAAAGCTTTGCGGGTTCTCCCCTTTGTAATTGGCTAAACAAGTAATATCATGTGTAGTAATGGTATCTGGGTTTTATAATTGGCTAAAGAAGTAATATATTGTGGGGGGCTAAGCAACAAATATAATTGGCTAAACAGGTAGTATAATGTGTGGTGATACAATTGGTGATACAATTGGAGTCTTGGTATTGGATACAAACGTAATTTTAATAGGAGGTAATGCAGTCTTATAACTGGAAAAACAAGTAATATTATGTATACGCAGGCCTTTATCTTTCATTAAGCATACCTAGACACCGACCTAGGGCAAAAGAGGGGGAGGGGCGGAGTTGTGGACCACAGCCTCAGACTTGCAGTGGTAGGGGCCCTGCAGCACTTCCAAGCACTGCTGTGCTGTACATTGCATGTATTTGGTCATTCTGTGTCTGCCCACTCACTGAGACCCCCTTTAACCCCCCACCAGGGCTTTACCTGGCTATTGAATAAACAGCCTCAGCGCAGCCAGCAACACAGACTGCAGGAAGGTGGAGGAGGGCAGAGGGAGAGGGGCTGAAGTGCTAACTAAAAGCCATCATTCTCCTTGCACGCTGATGTGGGGGCACAACATGAGCCCTCGAGGGGCCAGTACAGGATGTCCTGAATCCATGCAGTCCTTCTGCTGCAATAATTTGGTGACACTTAAGGGCTTTGGCCCTACACAGAAGCTGGAAGCTGGAAGTGGAGAACACATTTTTCTAAACCCTGGCATGTAACCATGTTTATAACAGACTCTAGTAATATTGGCAGTGTCCACTAAGCTATATACAACTTTGAGAGATGGGCAATACAAGATGTTCTCTTTTGTCTCAATGCTCCCCTAAGTAAACCTATTCCTAGGCATACACAGTTAATAGCTCCATCCAAGTCCTGCGTCCCCCAGCCTGGTCATCCATTGCTTCCATAGTATTGATGATGGACTACACTGTGGCATCACAGGAACTATGGCAAGCCCCCACCATTGCATTGAATGGAAAGTCCATTCCATAGTCCCTGTGACGGATGGCAAGGGATTTTACCTTATCAATACTACAGAAGTGGCAGGTGATCAGGTTGGGTTGGATGGATCTTGGATCAAGCGATCCGCTGAGTGTAAGCACCCTGGACTACGAGCAGTTGCCTGGGGGGGGGCGGGGGGGTTAAAGTGTTATTATAGTGTTTTTTATGTTCATGTCTGGACAATGATCTTAAGGATGAAGCTGCAAACATTGTGTTGATCATGATCACAAGTGCCTGGTGAGCTGAAAACAAACCGAGCTTGAGAAACTGGACAAGACCAAATGTTCTCCCTTTTCTTGTAGTTTCAAAAAAATAAACAACTGTCATTAACTCTTTCACAGGCATTTAGGAAAGTTATACGGACAGACAAGAGGCATTTTCAACACTTGTTCCATGGAATCGTATTTTAAATGTTTCTGCAATTATCAGCAACATACTTGTCTGTTCTAAGAGTTGTGATCTCTTTAAAGGACACATTTAATCAAATAAAAAAGTGTCTGGCTGGAATGAATTAGGGGGGTGAAATAAATGGCAGATGTCTCTTCTCTTTCTTGGTAGTCTCATTGTTTTGTGGCGACTGTGGTTGGGAAACCTGCATTGTAAAGTTCGCCATTGTTTATTTCTCTTGTAAGTATGTGAAATGAATAGTTGTACTTACCATGTCTGTGTCTGCATTATGACTTGAGCTGACACCTTTGACAGTCACATAGTATTAGCCAGATGGCAGAGAGCTGGGCCGCCGAAACGAGACTCCGACAAGCAGCCAAGCCATTGGGAATATTGTCTCAAAAAAATAAAGATCAAAAATTAGGAATTAGCTTTTTATTTATTTGAAAATTTCTGAATTTTGAAAATTCTGCCTGGGTGGCCATTTTATTACTTTAATTTAACAATATGTTGCAACATTATTTTATCGATTTTTTTTTTAAATTCTGTTCTTTACATTTGCATTTTTATTTTGTTTCATTAATACAAACTAGAGCCATAGCAAAAGATCAAATTGAAAACAAATCACTTATTATGACATCATGAATAACATAAAAATGAAATAAAAGAGTAGGCCTATAAAAAAAGACATAGCATAAATAGCATTTATTTACATGAATTAAAATACAGTAAATACAGTATTACTACTACACCTTGTATACCTTATACCTTACCCTATGTACTTTGAATAGATTAAAACAATTAATATGTAAAGCTAGCAATGTTATTTTAATTAAAGTGGTCACACACCCATTTTCAACATAATGACCCCAAATGCGGCCTCACACCCATCAGTTCAAACAGAATTTTGCCCCAGTAATTAATTAACCTTTAAACAATGACACCCCCTTTTTCAGATCAAATTAGGATAAAAAAGCCCCCTTTAACTATACTAAAACATATGAATATATTACCATATGTTTTGCCCCATAAGACGCACCTAGGGTTTAAAGGAGGAAAAAAAAAAAATATATATATATATGTATATATATATATATGAACCAAATAGTGTGCTAAGATTCCTGCCCCATTACTCCCTGCTATAATCCATTACTTATACAACAGTAAAATGATGCTCTGGTCATGGGCACTTATGCCTCTCTTTATGCACCCCATGACCCTGTTTGTCTTGGCATTGGACGCTACAGTATTGTTTATTGTTAACTAACATGCTAGGTCCTTTACCATTGTAGTTTTAACAATGTTACCTTATTTAGAGTGCAATCATGGCTCCTTACCATTTATTTGCCAATTTGCCATTTCTGTCCAAACCTCCAAATGATCTAAATCTGTTTGTAGCTGCATGCTTTCCACTTTTGTGTTAATTCACAGCATACTATCATCTGCAAAGATTGACACTTTACTATTTAGTCCATTCCCAATGTAATATATATATATATATATATATATATATATATATATATATATATATATATATCTGGGCTCATTACTGACCCCTGGGGTACTCTACTAGTTATGGTAATCCAATCTGAATATGTATTGTTAATAACCACCCTCTGTTTCCTATCATTAAGCCAATTACTCATTCTTGTGCACAAATTTTCCAGTCCATGCTCATCTTTTGTACCAGTCTGTAATGCATATATATAAAACCCATCGACTTTAGCCATCTAATACAGCATAAAAGAGCAGTAAACTTGTGTAACCTCGTCACTTTCATGTTTTAGTACTTTTACTGTCACAAAATAAATAACAGTGAAAAGGTTACTATTGATAGGTGGCCCATAACATTATAGACAAATGACCCCCCCCCCCACTGCCTTACCGAAGGCAGGACTTTGAGATTGGTCGCTGGTGGTCACATACTCAGGAGTTCTCTTCCAGGTTTACAGCCACTGAAAGGATTCTGGGCCACATGCAGTTGAGAGAAATCATCTGCCTTGCAGGTAAGGTATCAATGCTTTTACATCACAAATCAAAATGTGAGGTCATATGGGCAGAGTGCCTACTATTGTAGTTTATTATATATTCAGGCCAGTCCAGGGATATCTATAAAATGGGGCCCTACCAAATTCCTGTTGTAAATGCCACCTAGATGGTGTCACCTGTATACACCTGGGCAATTGAGGATTTGTAAAAAGAAGAGTGAACCCAGAGTGTTAAAGGGGCGATTTTCTAAAAATGTGGATACATTGGAAGTCCAATAAAACCTGTTACACCAGACCTTAGACCAGTGCTCCCCATCTCCTTGAGAGCCACCAACAGGTCATGGTTTGTGGATCTGCAGATAGCGGCTATATGGCTCTGCTATTGCATTAAATACTTCACCTGTGCATCTGTGTGGCGATCTGCAAAACATGGCCTGTGGGTTGCTCCCGAGGAGGAACTTGGAGAACTCTTCCCTTAGCTCTAGAGCCAGGCAATTCCCTTCCCTAGGGGCACTGATTTGATATGCTACACAGTGTGAAACCTCCCTATACTCACCTTAATCAGGATGCTCATGGTTTCAATTGGCTCTCAAGGGCGACTGTAATGCTAGTTCAGATTTAACAATGTGTATGTGAGTTGTTTATTATGTGGAAATAGGAGAATATGGGGTTTATTTGGATTTTAGAGGTAACATTTTGTTTGTTTTTTTGTTTCCAGCTGTCAAAGTTTAGTTATTAGGCTTACCAGACACTGTAAACTATATTTTGCCAACTCATTATCACATAACACTTTTGGTGTATAAAGTACTCTAAAATCATTCAAAAGTGGTCTGGATGCCTTTCTTACTTGTAATAACATTACCAGCTATGGCTACCAGCCCACATTTCTTTAGCCTTACTTACATACTAATAATTATACAGATGTTTTAGTATAGTTGAAGGGGGCTTATTTTACCTTGCTCAAATATAAAGGGGATGATATTGTTTAAAGTGTGCTCTTATGCATGCCTCCCCAGTGCAATTCAGATTGCTGCACATAAAAATTCATTTACCTTTTTGTAACTCCTGTCTAGGCTGATGTTCCTCCTTCCTTGGAGCAGTTTCCTTGGAGCAGCTGGCTGCCTGCAAAGATGAAGCGCTGCTGTGCATTGTGGGGAAATCAGGGCAGCAGGATGCTGGAGAAGGAAGTTCCCCAGATCCTGCAAGATGGCCACGACCAGGGGAAAATCAGCTTTTCAGCTTTGAGTGGATGCAGAAGCAAAAGTGCTGACAATGATTTAGTATTATGCATGCAGATAGGCCAAGTGAGTTTTGGGGAGTTTTTTTCTCTAACTGTGCAAGGTTGTTGGTCCGGTTTAATGGTTAATTAATTACTGGTGGTAAAGCAGACCTCCAGTTAAAATATCAAAGCTTAGTAAATTGCTCCCCTAAACCCCCCCTCTGGCAATCAGTGACATAAGCTTATTTAGAGGGATTAACATCATGTAGAAGTTTAGAATAGATGTCAGATGCTGTACTCTTAAACATGCAGGGCAGCGGGCATCTTCCAAACACAACTGCTTTTGAAAAACCGAGTTCCTCATTCAAAATTGTGAGCAGTAATCCGTGGTCCTTGCCAATCATCCAGCAGGGCATGACTTGGTTCAGCTGTTGTGTGTGCGTTTTTTCCTGCCATTCTGACCTATCTCACAATGGAAACTGCAATCGTGGAGTGTTACCTTCTCCACACGTCAGTGTATGTCTTTAACAATTTATACTTCCCTAATACATAATTGCCTATGCACCAAAGTTCCGATGTATGCCAACTTTCGGGATCCGCTGGGGCGCGTCAGATGACGCAGAGACTCCGAGTAAAAATCCTTGCTGTTCACCCACGACCAGCAGGAGACAATCATGCGCATAAGTACACCAAGTTCCTGCATTGCATTTGATTAGGCATAGGTTTATTTAATTAGGGTCGCAAGTTTATAGGCAGTCAGGCCAATCGGGCATAGCAATTCGGGGGCCCAAGTATCTAGGAAAGAAAACTGCAATTTGCAGAATACCACAGGCGAAAGCTAGTGCCCACATGTAGGGACTGTTTGGGACAGAGTTGATCTCTTGGGGCATAGCTGGGTGTGACAGCCATATACCAGGTGGTAATAACACCACCCAATAAGATCTGTAAAACAAGGATTCAAAAATACATTAATGCAGACCTAAAGTGTTGGAGGGGTGTGGACTGGTAGCAACCTGCTAGGCATTTTTTTAATATGTATTTGCTATACATTTTAGATGATGATGACATAACGCTATAACTTCCTGTCCGATATATATTCCAAAGAGGACATTGGCACTTGACATATTAGCAACGCTGGAGGAGGAGAGCGAGACCACCTACATTTACACACAAATCATCCAGCATTGGTTGAACCTAAAAACGAGGAAGAAGCCCCAGGTGAGGAAGTATTTCCAAATACTATTCCTAGGAAGTGACAACTCTTGCCTGAACATTCAGTACTACAATTACATTACACATAGTGGACATGGAGGTGGTGGCAGACAGGTGCCAGTGTCTTCACCCTCCTCTGCAGGTGAGCCCCAAGCACACCAGGACCAACCTGCAGGGGAGGAGGCCCAGATGTCGGACAAGGTGTCCCAAAATAGTGACCATGATGAGTCAGGTATGAGCATCATACACAAGTGCACACAGGAAGACACAGACTAAACACTCACACATATGTATTATAATGTTGTTTTTGTGGATAATTTATTCTAGATCAGCAAGAGGGCCACACAGGTGAACAGTGAGGGAGGCAGATTTTGGGATGCCCCAGCAAGATGAAGAAGGTGGGCGATGTCCCACACACTACACAATCCAATTCACACCTCTAACACTCACTAACAATTGTTTTTGTTTTCTACAGACTTGGACCAAGAGGTGTGGCAGGTCCCAGTGAGAAGGGTGGTTCCCCAACCTCGACTCCCCCCACCAGCCTAGTAATGTGACTATTTACTAACATACCTTCTTCAACAGGAGCTCTCAGCTGCTGTGCATAGGCTGGTGGGGGAAATTGATAAACTGGCCACAGCCATGGGGAGCCACCCACCTTAAGGCACTGGCACACACCCCACCCCCAACACTGTATATAATTTATTTTTTTTTAAGTTTTAAAATATTTTGGTTTTATTATTTTTTTATTCAAAATATAAATAAAAAACACATTTTAGAAAAACATAATAAAGACATGAAAAAATACCAAAAGAATCATAAAATATAAAATATTTGTAATGAATAATTAAATAACGTTGTTGTGTCTTTCATTAAATATAATTTGCAACCATAGTTATGCTTACATTATATCCATGTGGGCATCCCAAATATACAACTATCAAGGAGAATGAGCTTCATTGGAGAGAAGAAAGTGGTAAAGATAAACATTAGGAAGAATAGAAGAACAATGCATGCCAAACATGAAAATGGTAAAGATAAACATTAGGAAGAATAGAAGAACAATGCATGTGACATCCTAAACTAAGGCCAAGCAAGGAGAAGAAGCAACACTGGAGAGAGGGATATGTAGAGCTAAGCACTTTGAAGCAGAAGAGACTTAGCACAGCAATAAGTAAGTAATAATGGAATACCAGGGCCAGGGGATGAAGAATGGTAAACACTAAAAGAGACGTTTGCATATGCATACAAGTCTGCATATGCGTATACATTCCAGATACGCGTAAAAACTGAATTTCTGGACTAAATTAAGGGAAAAACAGATCTTTTCCGAAGGGAACTAGTAGGACCTTGCAATGTAACTTGAAGAACGCCCTAAAAATGCTGGCAGATGGGTCGTTCCCCCTACAAAACAAACAATAGTCGTCCATCGTCTAAGCCACGAGAGCCGTACGCACATTGCTTTTGATGGCTTACGCAACGAGGACAGAACAAAGCACTCCCGATGGAGGCTCTGAATCATACGAACACACCTACAAGCAACAAAAATTATGTGTAACGAACGCTGTTATGCACAAAAACCAAAACTATTATAAAAGGCTCTGAATCAACCCTATTGTATCCCCTGACTGAATGCTTTGCTTCCACTGCTGCCATAGAGATACATTGTAACAGCTTCCCTCATACCAATTTCTTTTTATACATTAGTATCCCCTAATTCTCATGTGTGAGTTCGACTTTCCGGTGTGTGGCAAGATGGTGATTCATCTGCATGAACATCTGCATGGGGTTAAGCACTCTCAAACTGCTCATGCCACTGACCATAAGAGGGGAAGCAATTTACTAAACTTTCTTTTTTTGACTGAAGGTCCACTTAAGCCAAGTAAAATAATTCCTACACAATTCTACTCACCTCTGTCCTGTATGCGGCACTAGTGGTGGCCAGTCAATTAACCAGAGAGATTGTGGTATACCAAATTACCTTTTCAGTTTGAGGAGCTTCAGACAACTTTAGTTCTTCCTTTCCATCAGGGTCAAGCATCTTTCTCTATTGGTTCTTCAGCAAAGTTCTGGACTATTTTGTCTATCGAAGAAAAATGGCAGAAAAAAATACAGGAAGTGTGCTTTATTTGCTTAGGATTTTTATAGAATTATTCCAATACTATATTTTAATGACATTGCACAAGCAACAAAATATTTAGGATTTGGCTACAGAAATGGGGAAGGAAGATCTCTGCAGAAGAATTACAGCCGAACCCTGCAGCTGCTTGAAAAGAAACTTAGCACTTTTATTGACACACTATTTCAAAGTGTACGGAGGCCAAATCTCCTCTGACATGTCTCCTAAAAGCTGATGGGCCTCTTCAGAAAGTCTTGCTGTGAAATCCCTAGAGGCTCCTCTATCAGTCTATTTAGCCAAGTGGAATAGATTGACCAAAATCTCAGACACATGCATGAAACTTGCAACACGATACCGGCTGCTGCGCGGGGAGAGGCTGGATTCATTTCACACTTGTTTATCTGATCCAGGTTTAAAATGGTTTTTTACTTATTTCCTAAATATAGGCTACTTTAAGGTGTTTCCTTGATATAGGTAAAGTAAACGTCTTATGGGCCTTGGTTCACCTCTAAATCACTTAGAGAGACTAAGTGATTGACTAAGAGAGACTGTTTCACTCAATACAATGATCCGCATTAACAAAAGAAAAATAGGAAACACAAGACTAAACTTGGTGTCTGACTATTACAACTAAACAACCGCAATTCCTTAAAAGCAGGCCCATATTAAAAAATGAGTTTAAGAGGAACAACACCACCCCCGAGTCTATAAGACTCTTGGGACAAATTCTTTATGGGGCAACCTGAATTGAGATTTCCCCAGTGTGGGAAACCCCCCTGAACTCACCTTTTCACAAGCACTGGCCACTTCTCCATGCCTCAGCCGCATCCCTAGCGCACCTCTAGCTAGACGCACACCAACACTGGAGCTTTCTGAATGGCCTGCGCGGGTATGCCCACAGCTAGGGGCAGTGGCAGTGATGTGGCCGATGGCACTCACTCCATTTAGATTTCTTAGCCACACTGACATCAGAATGACAAAAGCAATCTGAATGGAATGAGTGGCCCGTGCATGGGCCTTGGGAAGGTGGAAAATGTGAGCTCTTAAGCAATCTCAGGGGATACACAAAGTGGGGCATCCCAAATATGCATGAAGAAGAAAGAGGAACAAAACCTACTAAACTCAATTTTTGGGTATTGTTACTCCTTAAGGTCCTTTTTAGCAACTGTCCCATAAGACTTGGAATGCCTCCATATTCAAATTCCAAGATTCTGATGAAGCCAGAATTGGGCATGGACCTCCATAATAAGTGGGACAGGAAAAAAAAACTGTAAGCATGTCTCCTGTTGGTGGAGGTGTGGATGGCACAGGTGCAACTCTGTTTCCTGTCCTCCATCACATGCAATGACATTTTAGAATACTGCATTTATCTCCATGAGAGACAATTATGAGCCCAACATCAAGCTGTTAGGACCTTTCCGGCACAAGTTAGGGGGAAGAGGCTGCCCTTAAACCTCTCAGCATCTTGTATATAGGCAGTGGTTCTGTATCACATGCATAGGGATTGAGTACTGATTCAGAGTGTCCATCTTATTCCAGCCCTCTGAACCTTTTTTTTAATAGTATTGTATAGACTTTCAGTTTATTTTGATAACAGATTTTAGATGGTTGTGTCTATTGTCTTTTTGTTTAGTCTGTTTTTAATTACATGATTCCCTTTAAGCACTAACCTATCTTTATTTAGATAACCCATGGAATGATTGTGTCACTAGCCGTAAAGGGTGAAAAGGGTAAATGATTCACAATATACCTGGTCCAAAATGCTGCTTGGTGCGTGTGTGAGCCATTCAAAGCGATTGTATCTGATTACTCAACCGCAGAGTGGATTAGACTCTCCCAGCATAAGGTGTGGGTGACAGTATAAATAGGGATTGACTGTGCCCTGATTATATGTGGAAAGGATTGCATTTGGTGATCTTCATGATTTTTATTTGGTGATCTTCATGGTGATCGCTGCTTGGCAGCAGAGTTTGATCGGACAGTAACTGGGGATCCACCGTAGAAACATAGAAGGTTGATGGCAGAAGGAGACCATACGGTCCATCTAGTCTGCCCTTATGTGTATACTGTATGTACTCTTTATCTTAGGATAGATGTGCGCTTATCCAAGGCATGTTTAAATTCACTGACTAACGATTTTTCAACTACCTTTGCTGGAAGTTTGTTCCAAGCATCTACTACTTTTTCTGTAAAATAATATTTTCTAACATTTCTCCTGATCTTCCCCCCGACTAGCTTCAGGTTGTGCCCCCTTGTTCTATCAGTAAGTTTCTTCTTAAAAACACTTCCCTCCTGAACCTTATTCAATTCTTTCACATATTTAAAGGTCTCAATCATGTCCCCCCTCTCCCTTCTTTCCTCTAGAATGTACAAATTAAGTTATTTAAGTCTCTCCTGATAAGTTTTAAGTTTAAGTCCTTCCACCATTTTTGTTGCCACGTTGGACACGTTCTATTTGACTAATGTCTTTTTGCTGGTGAGGTCTCCAGAACTGCACACAGTATTCTAGCCTCACCAGGGCTCTATACAGCGGCATCACAACCTCCCTCTTCCTACTGGTGATGACTCGAGCTATGCACCAGCCAAATTTGATTGTATTACTACTGTGGTGGTAGAAGGTAGTGGTACAAGTGTGTGGGTTTTTCTAGCGTGATTGTGTATCTGTGCTGCAAAGCAGCCCAGATGATCAATTTTGTAACAGTATCTATATTTTTCCTTTAACTAATGGAAGTGAGTAGCTTTGTAATGTCTGAGTCACTGATGATCAAATTAGGTTCATTTAGAGAATGTGAACCTGGACCATTGCTGGCCAGTTGCTGGGAAGGGTTTAGGGCGGTCTTAAAGTGGAATTGGAGTCACAATACAGCCCTGCCTCCTTACCCTGGCACTGATGCAAGACGGGGTTAGAAAGAAAAAAAAACCTTACCTGACCCTTGGGCTAGTGCCGTTCCTCCAGAGCTCCAGGTCCTGGGCGCTACCATCTTGGCCGAAAGCACAAAGCCTCACCCCCGGCTCTGTGTGTTCTCCTGTTCGCCCCCATCCAAGAGAATGAACTGTGGGAGCGCTCACCGACCCAGGAAATGCTGCTTTGTGTCTTTTCCTGCAGCCAACCCACGTGTGTATATGTATGTTTGTATGTAAGGTCACTAGATGGCTGTGCTCCTATAGCACTGTAATCTTAATCTGTCATTGTGTCTGCTAAATAGTCTAACAGTGATGGCATATTTAGAGGCAGCACCTTTGCTATTACATCAAATGTAGAACATTAACAGTTTTCTTCTCTGTATAATATAAAAATGGTCTGTAACCTTTGTCATTGAAACTGGTAAGTGGACTGTCTAAAACCAAACTGGGAAGTAAACATGTTGAAAGATTATTTAAAGTCCACAACACAATAGAGTGAATAAGAGATAGGATTTCATAAATGTTTCATCTATTGTGTTTAAAGGACAGTCGATTCCAAACACTACTTGCTCTGTAAAGTGTTGAAAATGTGTCATTTTAAATAAATATGCAAGACGCATAAATACAATGGAGGTTTTTAACATTTTCCTGAGTACCTTCATTATCCCACTTTAATAGATTCCCCATTACAGTTCATTATAAAGCTCGTTTAGCACTCTGTAAATGGAGGGTTTAGGTTTTATTGGCTACAATACACTATGAACTTTGTGCTGAGGTGGATGATGGGTGTAACCTTAGTTCTAATCACAGCTGACTTGTGGAATGTAACACTATAGGGCTGAGCGAATGGAAGAAGATTGTAGTGTTAAGGCTACGCCTATCGCTGTGTTTTAAATGGCACAATACAATGTCATTTCTATTGCCATAAATGTTTTATTAAATATGACATCATTTTTGTAATAGGTTGGCAGCAGCACACACATTGACATCACAATTAAGGGATAGTGTTCTTTATTGTGGTCTTGGTTGTCTAAGAAATGCACCTTAGGTTTCTTCTGGCCATGCTCTTGAAGGCCTCCAAATACTAGCAAATCTCTGGTTGCTCCATGCTTCATTTTCCTTATAGTAGCTCCTAAAAAAAAGCCTGTGGTTGTTTGAGGACCATACTCTTTAATGTCTCCAAGTTCTTCTTCGGACTTTACACTTTAGGGACCTGTTGGCTTTGATCAGGTGCATCTTTCTGCAATTTGTGTCCTTGGTTGCTCTCTAAATGATTGTCATCTATTACTGCCTCTATTCTGTAAGCCTGAAACCTTATGACTGGTTCTGCCATCTTGCCTGGGGGCCTCACTTCTCCACTCAGCTATTTGCTGCTTAGTGCCTAGGACTGTACTCGAGATCCCTTCACCAACTGTTTTCTTCACAACTACTGCTGCAGCTGGAGGCTGAACTGGAACCACACCTGTCCTCACTGCAGCAAAAAATAGGTGTAAGTCCTGGTCCTATGGACCTGAGCTATGTGCCTATCAGATTGGTCTGTGTCACCAGATCTTTCCGTTTGTCCTGCTGTGGTGCCCAGTTGATTGGTCTGTGACTTTTGACACTGCTGTGCTGCCCTGTCCACTGCTTATTGCTTCAATGGCCAGTCTTTATTTTGTTTATGCTGGGCAGTATTTGTATAGACCCTGTTACATTGTTTCCCACACAATTGGGCCTCCAGCATGAAAGATGTTTGACTTAGAAATTATATTGATCTGCACCATTAAAAAAGAAAGGGAACAAACATGATCAGCAGAACAAGATAGCTCTACCTAATATTATTACTGTTTCAAATGTTAGATGAGCTTTCTTGCATCACTCATCCACGTATTGCAGCAAACATGGCTGCTTCCTCAGGAAGGTTTGTTATTTTGTTTGTATTTATGACCTGATATGTACCATATTTTAGCTTCATGAGATAAATTCCTCCCCAAAAGGGGGTGTTAGTGTGTCTTATTGAGTGAAAGTAAAAGAAAACGTACATAACTGGCATTCCTACGCAGAAGAGCGGCAGGTAGCCAGGGAGTGGGCAGGGTAACTGATGCCTGACCACCCACACTTCCAATGCTGCTGCTCCCTCAACACAGGTGCACACACATGCACAGCGCGAGCATACACACATTCCAGTCCAGGCGGTGGGTGGACATGGCCTGTGGATGGCGTTCATTATTTCAATAGAAGATGGCCACAGGCTACGTCCACTCGCCAGAGTTTGTGTGTGTGAGCGAGCTAAATAATCTGCCACACTGCCTATAATGGGGAGAATCTGGGTGGATATTAAGCCATACTGCCTAGAATGGGGGATTTGGGGGGGATATTCTGCCACACTGCCTATTTTTTTGGGGGTGGGATATTCTGCCACACTGTCTATAATGGTGGGACCTGTGGTGGGGCATTCTGCCACACTGCCAAAAATGTGTATGTAGGAGGTGCAAATATTCTGCACACTGCCTGTTGTGGGGTCATTGGGGGGGAATGCTGCACACTGCCGGCTATGGCGTGATTGGAGAGGCATTCTGCACACTGCCTTTTATGGGGTGATTAGGGGGATATTCTGCATGCTCCCTTTTATGGGGTGATTGCTTCACACTGCTTGGTGTACGCTGATTAGGAGAAGGTAAATTAGCACACCATTTAGTTCAGAATATTTGGCCCTTATAGCATATTTATACAGGTAATCATTTGTGTGTATATTTTTTGTGTAAATATATATATATCTTAGTTATTTATAGGTGTGTATTTAGGATGAGGCTACTGGTTATTGTTTGTGACATTTTGGCTATCTTTTTGTTGAGCATTGATTTGCTTTTACTTTTGTTTGTTGTGTTTAGTAATCATATGATTGTACTTTTGTTATATCTTTTGATTAGTTGTTGGTGTTGTTAATTTGTGATTCTTATCTGCGTTAGCAGGAATGACTTATCATTGGTAGTTGTGTGCTAAATGCCAGTTGGTCTTTTTGACAACTAACATATGAGAAGGACAGCAAAATGGCGCTCCAAATCTTTCTTCCATTAAGACTAGGGAGCGGGGAGCTTCATGGTGTCCAATTTTCTCCCTAGTTAAAAAATGCTCCCTTGTAGTCCAGGGCTTCATTTCGGCTGAAGTTACAGATAAGATCAAGATTTTTTCAATTTCTAATGATTTCAGTTACCACCCAATACAGACGTCAATGGGACTGTGCAGGTCTGCTTCACAGAGGACCTATACTGTATGTATCCTCCACCTGTCCTAACAGTGTAAGCTTGTCAGCAAGCAATGGCGCTGAGAGTCTACATTTTTATGACTTGGTCACCTGACCCTTTCTATTGAAGGAGCACTGGAGTGAAGCTGGAGTAGTTTTCCCTACTGTGCCAGGTGGAGAACAGAATGTCCATTTTCTAAGGAACGGTGCTCCAGTAAGGAGCAGGATGGAAGCTTTAAACAAGCAATAAAGTCTGGGTCACATGACCGGACTCACCATACAGTATAGGTCAGGGGCGCAGAACCATTTGTAGAGCACGGGCCATGTAAGTGATTGAGAAACTGGTTGCCGGCTGCAATGTATAGGTTCAAAATTTTCTTTTTTAATAGCTGAGAATTTCTAAAAGAATCAGGATATCCACTGTCTCCACAAACTCTATCAGAGTGATTTTGTACACTCATATCCTTCCACCACACCACATTATCCCATTACCATATTCATATGGTTTAAAGTGGACCAACACCCAGGATTTTGACTATCCTGGGTCTTGGTCCACTTCACTGTGTGAAACCCCCCCCGATCACCCGAAGAACTCACCTCTCCCCGCGCCGACGGACAAGCGTTTTGACAGCCGCGGATTAGCGGCTCCTCCGCCGGCGCCTCCCACGCGTCACTCTTGACGCGCGCGCGCCCGCCATTCACAGACGGCCGGCGCGGGCGTGTGCACGTCTAGAGGGGTGCGAGGGAGGCGGCGGCGGTAAGACAAGGTAAGGGGATTTGGGGTGTTTGGGGGGGTTTTACCCCGCGGGACATCCCGATCTCGGAAGTCCCGCGGGGAGGGAGGTGATCGGCCCGGGAATCTTATAGATTCCCGGGCCGATCACGGGAGGGTGATGGTCCACTTTAATCTCCACATGGTACCAATACATTTGCTGATTGGCTTACCTCTTCAGATATATGGGTGCCTATTTACAGCCCTCCCCTATCCCAAATCTTAACCAGGTTCCCAATACTTAACCCATCTAAACTCCCACCAATGTTAAGCATACAATATAGAAAAAAACATCCTGTTAGTGTGGTGGAGATTGCACCCTAGGGTGGGTTCACCCTGCAACCCCCCATCCTTACTGTGACCTTATTTAACTACCTTTAAAGGCCAGTATCATTGACCCCTTCCACTTTCCATAGAAACATATGTTTCGTGGATAAAACGACACCCATGTATTTTAGGGCTCATTTTTACTTTTGACTGGAGTGTGCTTTCAACCAGCTGCTCTCCACTCTAACAGCTGTTTATATGACATATCTGTGTGAGCTACTGCGATGTGTATGCTACGAGGTTTCATGGAAGTGGCGGGGTGATTAATTTGTTCTTAAATGCTTTATTTATATACTTTACTTCTTGAAAATCAACTCATTTATTTCTACCATATTCTCCATATAATTAACGTGGGCTTTGCCAGTGATAAATGGCATTCTCCAGTAGTTACTGTAAACATGACCAGAGAAGGAGAGCTGTGAAAAAAAAGCGTTCCCGGACAGAAAAATATTGGAGCGTTAATGTGTCTTCATGGCCGTACGTCAGTGGTCAGTAAAATGAAATCTATTGACTGCTGACACTGTGCCGCCTTCAGTGCACTTTCAATGATGGAGATGAAATCTGTAAAAAGAAAAAAAAATATTTCGACAATAATAAAAATGATATCTATATATTAGCAAAATGTCACTAAGTGAATAAAAATTATATATCATATTATCTTGTCTTATTGTAAAAATCCCTCAGTTTTATTTGACAAGTGGAAATAGCCCTGCTCATAATCCAATGAAAGGCAGGATTACAATGTGCAGCTAGTCTGGAGGCCAGTGCGAATAAAAGCGCCGCCGTCATGTAATGTGCAGCGATCGGGCAGAATTTAGCTATTAAGCAGAGATGGAACTGAACCAGCCTTACTAAAACCTTTGACGCTATGGTAACTTAAAGGAGCACTATCACAAATAATGGCCCAATAATAAAAAATCCATATAAATTAGCTGGATGGTGTGGGGGAGAGGTCACTTATACACCTAGCATCAAGAAATATCCATATCAAGAATATCCAGCCAGGCTTATATTTCTTTCTTTTAATGGAAGGAAAAGGAGATCAGGGGTGACAGGCTCTGTCACCCCTGATAGACTAAACCTGTCACCCCTGGATTTTATTGCTACCATGAGAGAATAAACCACACGCTTGGCGGGAGCTACCCAATTTCGCGATAGTGCTCCTTTAAAGAAGAACTGATTATTTTAAATTCCAACACAAAACCACCAGCAAGTACAGGACCGGCACCATCTGGGCAGCCAGGAGTAGGCATTCCAGTTTCTAGAGCATGGCTTCTCCACAGCCTATCAACTGTCTTTTTGCATCTAGAAACCCCAGCAATGCACATACTGGGCATGGCTGTGATTGGCCGGGGGGGCACATGACCACGCTGCAGAAAAGGCGTGGTCATGCATCCTACAGCACACCAGCACTGAGTAGAATAGGGACAGGCTGCTGCTGTGAGGGACTGATTAGGAGCTGTTGACGAAAAAAAAAAAAAACAATGATCCTTCTCAGGACACATAGGAGGGGAGAGGAGGCTGCATCTAAAACTGTCATTTTAAAGACACCAAGCTAGGGAGACTGGACAGCGTCAATGAGGGACAGCTAGGGAGGAAGATAGCAACACGTCTGTCTTCATTGTACTCCAAGGACGGGCAGCTGCTGGGGCACATTTAATCCCACATCTGGGCATGTAATACAACTCATCTGCGGTACTCACCTCCACCCACCTGCATTGTACTTACTGTGGGTTTAATACAAGTACTCACCTCTGCCCAACCGCATTGTACTTACTGTGGGTTTAATACAAGTACTCACCTCTGCCCAACCGCATTGTACTTACTGTGGGTTTAATACAAGTACTCACCTCTGCCCAACCGCATTGTAATTACTGTGGGTTTAATATAAGTGCTCACCTCTGCCCAACCGCATTGTACTTACTGTGGGTTTAATACAAGTGCTCACTTCTGGACACCTGCATTGTACTTACTGTGGGTTTAATACAAGTGCTCACTTCTGGACACCTGCATTGCACTTACTGTGGGTTTAATACAAGTACTCACTTCTGGACACCTGCATTGCACTTACTGTGGGTTTAATACAAGTACTCACTTCTGCCCACCTGCATTGCACTTACTGGGACAGGCCACCTATACACTGTGTCCAACAATGCAGAATACAGCAAATACCCGCTGGGGATGTGGCTGTTGTGCTGCCGCTGCTGGTGGTGTTGGAGCTGGTGCTGCTGGGAGAAGACGTGTTTCATCTGTGCCTGCTACACCTTCCTCTGGTGCAAACAGACGCCTGGGTTTACAGTGTCTTTTTGTAGGCCCCAATACCGCTGCCAGAGTGGTGAGGCCAGAACAAGTTTAGGCAGTCATAGATTATATGGCACACAGTGCTACTAGTTCCATGAGATTGCCTTCCACCCACTCCCCTTCTACCAAATGTGCAGAGCCCTCCACCTTTCCCCCTTTAAAATCAGCAAGGTCATTCCAGCCACAGGTCATGGATAGAGATGAGCGAACTTTTGAAAAATTCGATTCGACAGATTCGCCGAATTTTCCGACAAAAATCGTTTCGACCCGAATAAATTCGCGACGAATCGCTATTAAAAACGGCTATTTCTGAGCCTCCTAGAGCCTCAATAGGGTTGTAAACCATTCTGCCTTGCTGTAACACGCACAGGATGCGTGCTGGGTTAGTTAAATAATACTTTGAATAAATATCACATGCAGATCAGAGGCATCGCTAATAGAATCGCAGAGCGGCACAATTGCAGAGAGTTGAAGTGGCATCACTATGAGGGGCAGGAGCCCAAACATTGCTTTAAAGAGACACTGGAGTTGGCAGCAGCAGGAGCCCAAAAATTGGATGAATCACACCCTGGAGTTGGCAGCAGCAGCAGGAGCCCAAACATTACTTTAAAGAGACACTGGGGTTGGCTTCAGGAGCCCAAAAATTGGATGAATCACACCCTGGAGTTGCAAGCAGCAGCAGGAGCCCAAATATTACTTTAAAGAGACACTGGAGTTGGCTTCAGGAGCCCAAAAATTGGATGAATCACACCCTGGAGTTGGCAGCAGCAGCAGCAGCAGCAGGAGCCCAAAGATTACTTTATAGAGACACTGGAGTTGGCTTCAGGAGCCCAAAAATTGGATGAATCACACCCTGGAGTTGGCAGCAGCAGCAGCAGGAGCCCAAATATTACTTTAAAGAGACACTGGGGTTGGCTTCAGGAGCCCAAAAATTGGATGATTCACACCCTGGAGTTGGCAGCAGCAGCAGCAGCAGGAGCCCAAATATACACTGGAGTTGGCTTCAGGAGCCCAAAAATTGGATGAATCACACCCTGGAGTTGGCAGCAGCAGCAGCAGGAGCCCAAATATTACTTTAAAGAGACACTGGGGTTGGCTTCAGGAGGCCAAAAATTGGATGAATCACGCCCTGGAGTTGGCAGCAGCAGGAGCCCAAATATTACTTTAAAGAGACACTGGGGTTGGCTTCAGGAGGCCAGAAATTGGATGAATCACACCCTGGAGTTGGCAGCAGCAGCAGGAGCAGCCCAAATATTACTTTAAAGAGACACTGGGGTTGGCTTCAGGAGGCCAAAAATTGGATGAATCACACCCTGGAGTTGGCAGCAGCAGCAGCAGGAGCCCAAACATTGGCTGAAAGAGACACTGGGGTTGGCTTCAGGAGCCCAAAAATTGGATGAATCACACCCTGGAGTTGCAAGCAGCAGCAGGAGCCCAAATATACACTGGAGTTGGCTTCAGGAGCCCAAAAATTGGATGAATCACACCCTGGAGTTGGCAGCAGCAGCAGCAGGAGCCCAAACATTACTTTAAAGAGACCCTGGGGTTGGCTTCAGGAGCCCAAAAATTGGATGAATCACTCCCTGGAGTTGGCAGCAGCAGCAGCAGGAGCCCAAACATTACTTTAAAGAGACACTGGGGTTGGCTTCAGGAGCCCAAAAATTGGATGAATCACACCCTGGAGTTGGCAGAAGTTGGCAGCAGCAGCAGCAGGAGCCCAAACATTACTTTAAAGAGACACTGGGGTTGGCTTCAGGAGCCCAAAAATTGGATGAATCACACCCTGGAGTTGGCAGCAGCAGCAGCAGGAGCCCAAATATACACTGGAGTTGGCTTCAGGAGCCCAAAAATTGGATGAATCACACCCTGGAGTTGGCAGAAGTTGGCAGCAGCAGCAGCAGGAGCCCAAACATTACTTCAAAGAGACCCTGGGGTTGGCTTCAGGAGCCCAAAAATTGGATGAATCACACCCTGGAGTTGGCAGAAGTTGGCAGCAGGAGCCCAAACATTACTTTAAAGAGACACTGGGGTTGGCTTCAGGAGCCCAAAAATTGGATGAATCACACCCTGGAGTTGGCAGCAGCAGCAGCAGGAGCCCAAACATTACTTTAAAGAGACCCTGGGGTTGGCTTCAGGAGCCCAAAAATTGGATGAATCACACCCTGGAGTTGGCAGAAGTTGGCAGCAGCAGCAGCAGGAGCCCAAACATTACTTCAAAGAGACCCTGGGGTTGGCTTCAGGAGCCCAAAAATTGGATGAATCACACCCTGGAGTTGGCAGCAGCAGCAGCAGCAGCAGCCCAAACATTACTTTAAAGAGACCCTGGGGTTGGCTTCAGGAGCCCAAAAATTGGATGAATCACACCCTGGAGTTGGCAGAAGTTGGCAGCAGCAGCAGCAGGAGCCCAAACATTACTTTAAAGAGACACTGGGGTTGGCTTCAGGAGCCCAAAAATTGGATGAATCACACCCTGGAGTTGGCAGCAGCAGCAGCAGGAGCCCAAATATACACTGGAGTTGGCTTCAGGAGCCCAAAAATTGGATGAATCACACCCTGGAGTTGGCAGAAGTTGGCAGCAGCAGGAGCCCAAACATTACTTCAAAGAGACCCTGGGGTTGGCTTCAGGAGCCCAAAAATTGGATGAATCACACCCTGGAGTTGCAAGCAGCAGCAGGAGCCCAAATATTACTTTAAAGAGACACTGGAGTTGGCTTCAGGAGCCCAAAAATTGGATGATTCACACCCTGGAGTTGGCAGCAGCAGCAGCAGGAGCCCAAATATACACTGGAGTTGGCTTCAGGAGCCCAAAAATTGGATGAATCACACCCTGGAGTTGGCAGAAGTTGGCAGCAGCAGCAGCAGGAGCCCAAAAATTGGCCTAAAGACATAAATATGTTTTGCACCATTTGGAAAGTGTAAAACGTGGCACCATGCTGAATCTAGTCGCATGCATCAGGCATTGGTGGGTGGAAATCCTGGCTGATCCATCCCTGATTCATTTTGACAAAGGTGAGTCTCTCCACATTTTTAGTTGACAGACGAGTTCTCCTCGCCGTAACTATGGCCCCCGCCGCACTAAACACCCGCTTAGATGGCACGCTACTTGCCGGGCAGGACAGCTTTTCCAGGGCAAACTCTGCTAGTTGCGGCCACAAATCAAGTTTGGCTGCCCAGAAGTCCAGCGGATCCTCAAGGTGTGTTGGCATGGTCATGTCAAAGTATGACATGACCTGCTGGTTGAGGTCCTGCTCCAGGTCTTCCTGCTGCTCATGAGTAGCCTCGCTATGCGGGTGTAGAAAGCTACTCATTAGCATCACTGCTGCTGCTGATGGAGCTGCTGCTGCTGCTCCTGCCAACCCCCCCAGCGGCCATGGCAGTGGAAGGTGAGCGCAGAGGTCCCCTCGAGTCAGACCTGCGAGAGTATGGACCATGGCGCAGATAGGCATCGGCCAACTGCCTACGTAGAATGTCTTTGTAGTAGTTGAGTTTGTCCTCCCTCTCGGTGGGTTTAAAAAATGCCCCCATTTTGTGCCTGAAGCGAGGGTCCAATAAGGCGGACAGCCAGAAGTCATCCCGCCGACAGATGGAAACAATTCTGGGGTCACTACGCAAGCACGTGAGCATGCTTCGTGCCATTTGCGCAAGTGACTCGGATGGACTACCCGTCTGCATCTCCACTGCATACTGCCACGGTGTGCCCGGGTCCGCTGTCTCGCCTTCCTCAAAAACCTCTAGCTCCTCTGGCTGCTCCTGCTCCTCCTCTCCTGTCCGCTGACTAGATAAACCAGCCATTTCGCCAAGCCTAAACTGTGTTTCGCTGGGCAACTCCTCCTCCTCCTCTTCCTCCTCCTCCTCCAGTTCAGCTCCAACGGGGTTCATGTGGCCGTAAGATGTAAACGCCATGTCTCCAGTGCCCTGACCAGCCATAGTTTCCAACATGTGCTGTAGTACATGAAGCAGTGGAATCACGTCGTTCATCCCGTAATCCTGCCGACTGACAAATAAAGCGGCTTCCTCAAAGGGCCTGAGCAAATGGCAGGTGTCACGTATGAGCTGCCACTGGTTGACATTGAAGTTACACAGGGGAGTCCCCCTATCTGCTTGGATCATCAGGAAATCCGTGATGGCTTTTCTCTGTTCATATAATCGGTCCAACATGTGAAGGGTGGAATTCCAAGGGGTGGAAACATCGCAAATCAGACTATGTTGGGGGATACCATTCTGACGCTGTAGCTCAAGAAGGGTGTGTTTGGCGGTGTAGGAGTGGCTGAAATGCATGCAAAGTTTCCTTGAAGTTGTTAGGATGTCTTGCAGATGGGGGGAACACTTCAGAAACCGCTTGACAACCAGATTGAAGACGTGAGCCATGCAGGGGGCATGGGTCAGGCTTCCTTGGCGCAGCGCAGACAAAATGTTCTTCCCATTGTCGGTAACCATGATTCCCATTTTAAGTTTTCTTGGAGTAAGCCATGTTTGGATTTCCTGATGAATACATTTAAGCAGTTCCTCCCCTGTGTGACTCCGTTGCCAAGACAAACCATGTGAAGCACTGCGTGACACCTCCGTGCCCTGCACACATGGTAGACTGGAGGGGCACTGAGACTTGAGCCTACAGTGGAGAGTGAGGAGATGGCGGAGGATGAGGAGGCCGAGTCGCACGGTGTCACAGGCCCAACGGGCAGGGAGCGCGGAGGCCGAAGCGGCGTGACCTGTCCAAGTTGCTGCTGCTGCTGCAAAGGGACCACATTCACCCAGTGGGCCGTAAACGACATGTACTGTCCCTGACCATAGTTACAGCTCCAGATGTCGGCGCTGCCATGCACTTTGCTACACACCGACAGGCTCAAGGACTGGCCCACCTTCTGTTCAACAAAAGTGTGCAGCGCTGGTACTGCCTTCTTGGCAAAGAAATGACGGCTTGGGACTCTCCACCTCGGCTCGGCACAAGCCATCAGTTCTCTGAAAGGTGCAGATTCCACCACCTGAAAAGGGAGCGACTGCAGCACCAGCAACTTGGACAGGAGCACATTCAGCTTCTGCGCCGTAGGATGAGTGGGCGCATACTGCTGTCTCTTGGACATGGCTTCGCTGATGGATTGCTGGCGGGATGCATGACTTGGAGGAGGAGGAGCAGGAGCGATAGAGGATGGGTATGACGCACAGCTGCCTTCGGCTGAGGTGCTGGAGCCTTGGCTGGCAGAAATTGGGAGCTCACTTGGTGAGGAAGCAGACTGGACCACCCCTTGGGAGCCTCGGTTCTCCCAGGTCGCTTTATGGTGACGCATCATATGTTGACGCAGGGCCGTGGTGCCAACATTTGGACCCTGGCCACGCTTCACCTTCTGCCTACATATCTTGCATGTGGCCATGTTACCCTCCTGCGGATGCTTCACGAAAAACTGCCACACTGCCGAGTAGCTACTTTTCCCACCCCCTGGCCTCACTGATTCACTGCTGCTGTTGCCAACTCCAGGAACCCCTGCTCCACTACCTCCCGATAAGGTAGACTGCCGCACAGCAGGTGCTCTACCCCGGCCCCGGCCCCGGCCGGCTCCAGCCTTTGGAATTGTGCCCCCATGCTGACTGCTACCACCTTGCTGCCTCAGCTGCTGACTCCGGGGCAACCTGCGCCCCTCTTCTCCTGATGATGACGATGAAGCCCCTTCATCACCCGGCTCCCAAGTGCGATCGGCTTCATCGTCATCATCATCATCACCGAGTTGTGGCTGTACGTCACTGATGTTCGTGGATTCGTCAACAGTGTTTGGCGCAGGAGCTGGAACGCTCGCAGCACCCACGACACTGTCCACATCACTATTTGTCTGCCTAGCTAGAGAAGCCACCTCCATTTCTTGGCTGGGCAGTAGCTGCTGACTGTCCTCTATCTGATGGTCCTCCTCACCAAAGAGTGGAGCTGAACCCAAAGCATAGGATACGTCGCTGGGGGAGGGAACGGCGTAGGCCAGAGGCAATGGGAGGACAGGGACTGCTCTCAGGACATGCCAACTCAGGGTTGTGTCAGCGGAACCTACCGACCCTAGACTGGGGGTCTCAGACGTAAGTTGTGATGATGTTGTTGATGAGCGCGTCAACCAATCTACCACGGCAGATGCGTTACTGTTGGAGACCCGACCGCTAGCAGATACTGGGAGATTAGGTCTCTCAGCGTGACTCCTGCTGCTACTGGCCCCCAGTCTGATGCGAGCTCTGCCTGCGGAATCTTGGCCTCTGCCACTCCTCTTTTCACTTCCAGGCACTTGTCTGCCCGACATAGTCTAACTGGCGTGGTAGTAGGTGATATTTTAAGAACCCCCAGGCAGCGGTGGGTCTATATGAAACAGAATATAATGCACACCAAAAGTGAGCAGTAACACTCAGCATCCAACAGGCCTGCTTAGTGTAAAAAAGAGAGCTGCTTAGTGTAAATAAAGAGGGGTATGCTATGTTACAGAATGGGATGCCCCAACAGAAGTGCACCTGGCAGGCAGCAGTAAGTCTATGCACAGCAAACGTGTCTTTATCAGTTCTAATTTCTATTAGAATAAGTGCAAATGGTTATATGGTCTTAAACAGAGGCTGGTGTAGTCACAGAATGGGATGCCCCAAAAAAAAAGTGCACCTGGCAGGCAGCAGTAAGAATATGCACAGCAAAAGTGTCTTTATCAGGCCTAATTTCAATTAGAATAAGTGCAAATGGTTATATGGTCTTAAATAGAGGCTGGTGTAGTCACAGAATGGGATGCCCCACAAAGGAGTGCACCTGGCAGGGTCCAGTAGTGCTATGCACAGCAAAAGTGTCTTTATCAGGCCTAATTTCAATTACAAAAAGTGCAAATGGTTATATGGTCTTAAATAGAGGCTGGTGTAGTCACAGAATGGGATGCCCCAAAAACCAGCAGTGCACCTGGCAGGGACAAGTAGTGCTATGCACAGCAAAAGTGTCTTTATCAGGCCTAATTTCAATTAGAATAAGTGCAAATGGTTATATGGTCTTAAATAGAGGCTGCTGTAGTCACAGAATGGGATGCCCCAAAAACCAGCAGTGCACCTGGCAGGGACAAGTAGTGCTATGCACAGCAAAAGTGTCTTTATCAGGCCTAATTTTAATTAGAATAAGTGCAAATGGTTATATGGTCTTAAATATAGGCTGCTGTAGTCACAGAATGGGATGCCCCAAAAACCAGCAGTGCACCTGGCAGGGACAAGTAGTGCTATGCACAGCAAAAGTGTCTTTATCAGGCCTAATTTCAATTAGAATAAGTGCAAATGGTTATATGGTCTTAAATAGAGGCTGCTGTAGTCACAGAATGGGATGCCCCAAAAACCAGCAGTGCACCTGGCAGGGACAAGTAGTGCTATGCACAGCAAAAGTGTCTTTATCAGGCCTAATTTCAATTAGAATAAGTGCAAATGGTTATATGGTCTTAAATAGAGGCTGCTGTAGTCACAGAATGGGATGCCCCAAAAACCAGCAGTGCACCTGGCAGGGACAAGTAGTGCTATGCACAGCAAAAGTGTCTTTATCAGGCCTAATTTCAATTAGAATAAGTGCAAATGGTTATATGGTCTTAAATAGAGGCTGCTGTAGTCACAGAATGGGATGCCCCAAAAACCAGCAGTGCACCTGGCAGGGACAAGTAGTGCTATGCACAGCAAAAGTGTCTTTATCAGGCCTAATTTCAATTAGAATAAGTGCAAATGGTTATATGGTCTTAAATAGAGGCTGCTGTAGTCACAGAATGGGATGCCCCAAAAACCAGCAGTGCACCTGGCAGGGACAAGTAGTGCTATGCACAGCAAAAGTGTCTTTATCAGGCCTAATTTCAATTAGAATAAGTGCAAATGGTTATATGGTCTTAAATAGAGGCTGCTGTAGTCACAGAATGGGATGCCCCAAAAACCAGCAGTGCACCTGGCAGGGACAAGTAGTGCTATGCACAGCAAAAGTGTCTTTATCAGGCCTAATTTCAATTAGAATAAGTGCAAATGGTTATATGGTCTTAAATAGAGGCTGCTGTAGTCACAGAATGGGATGCCCCAAAAACCAGCAGTGCACCTGGCAGGGACAAGTAGTGCTATGCACAGCAAAAGTGTCTTTATCAGGCCTAATTTCAATTAGAATAAGTGCAAATGGTTATATGGTCTTAAATAGAGGCTGCTGTAGTCACAGAATGGGATGCCCCAAAAACCAGCAGTGCACCTGGCAGGGACAAGTAGTGCTATGCACAGCAAAAGTGTCTTTTTCAGGCCTAATTTCAATTAGAATAAGTGCAAATGGTTATATGGTCTTAAATAGAGGCTGCTGTAGTCACAGAATGGGATGCCCCAAAAACCAGCAGTGCACCTGGCAGGGACAAGTAGTGATATGCACAGCAAAAGTGTCTTTTTCAGGCCTAATTTCAATTAGAATAAGTGCAAATGGTTATATGGTCTTAAATAGAGGCTGCTGTAGTCACAGAATGGGATGCCCCAAAAACCAGCAGTGCACCTGGCAGGGACAAGTAGTGCTATGCACAGCAAAAGTGTCTTTATCAGGCCTAATTTCAATTAGAATAAGTGCAAATGGTTATATGGTCTTAAATAGAGGCTGCTGTAGTCACAGAATGGGATGCCCCAAAAACCAGCAGTGCACCTGGCAGGGACAAGTAGTGCTATGCACAGCAAAAGTGTCTTTATCAGGCCTAATTTCAATTAGAATAAGTGCAAATGGTTATATGGTCTTAAATAGAGGCTGCTGTAGTCACAGAATGGGATGCCCCAAAAACCAGCAGTGCACCTGGCAGGGACAAGTAGTGCTATGCACAGCAAAAGTGTCTTTATCAGGCCTAATTTCAATTTGAATAAGTGCAAATGGTTATATGGTCTTAAATAGAGGCTGCTGTAGTCACAGAATGGGATGCCCCAAAAACCAGCAGTGCACCTGGCAGGGACAAGTAGTGCTATGCACAGCAAAAGTGTCTTTATCAGGCCTAATTTCAATTAGAATAAGTGCAAATGGTTATATGGTCTTAAATAGAGGCTGCTGTAGTCACAGAATGGGATGCCCCAAAAACCAGCAGTGCACCTGGCAGGGACAAGTAGTGCTATGCACAGCAAAAGTGTCTTTTTCAGGCCTAATTTCAATTAGAATAAGTGCAAATGGTTATATGGTCTTAAATAGAGACTGCTGTAGTCACAGAATGGGATGCCCCAAAAACCAGCAGTGCACCTGGCAGGGACAAGTAGTGCTATGCACAGCAAAAGTGTCTTTATCAGGCCTAATTTCAATTAGAATAAGTGCAAATGGTTATATGGTCTTAAATAGAGGCTGCTGTAGTCACAGAATGGGATGCCCCAAAAACCAGCAGTGCACCTGGCAGGGACAAGTAGTGCTATGCACAGCAAAAGTGTCTTTATCAGGCCTAATTTCAATTAGAATAAGTGCAAATGGTTATATGGTCTTAAATAGAGGCTGCTGTAGTCACAGAATGGGATGCCCCAAAAACCAGCAGTGCACCTGGCAGGGACAAGTAGTGCTATGCACAGCAAAAGTTTCTTTATCAGGCCTAATTTCAATTAGAATAAGTGCAAATGGTTATATGGTCTTAAATAGAGGCTGCTGTAGTCACAGAATGGGATGCCCCAAAAACCAGCAGTGCACCTGGCAGGGACAAGTAGTGCTATGCACAGCAAAAGTGTCTTTTTCAGGCCTAATTTCAATTAGAATAAGTGCAAATGGTTATATGGTCTTAAATAGAGGCTGCTGTAGTCACAGAATGGGATGTCCCAAAAACCAGCAGTGCACCTGGCAGGGACAAGTAGTGCTATGCACAGCAAAAGTGTCTTTATCAGGCCTAATTTCAATTAGAATAAGTGCAAATGGTTATATGGTCTTAAATAGAGGCTGCTGTAGTCACAGAATGGGATGCCCCAAAAACCAGCAGTGCACCTGGCAGGGACAAGTAGTGCTATGCACAGCAAAAGTGTCTTTATCAGGCCTAATTTCAATTAGAATAAGTGCAAATGGTTATATGGTCTTAAATAGAGGCTGCTGTAGTCACAGAATGGGATGCCCCAAAAACCAGCAGTGCACCTGGCAGGGACAAGTAGTGCTATGCACAGCAAAAGTGTCTTTTTCAGGCCTAATTTCAATTAGAATAAGTGCAAATGGTTATATGGTCTTAAATAGAGGCTGCTGTAGTCACAGAATGGGATGCCCCAAAAACCAGCAGTGCACCTGGCAGGGACAAGTAGTGCTATGCACAGCAAAAGTGTCTTTATCAGGCCTAATTTCAATTAGAATAAGTGCAAATGGTTATATGGTCTTAAATAGAGGCTGCTGTAGTCACAGAATGGGATGCCCCAAAAACCAGCAGTGCACCTGGCAGGGACAAGTAGTGCTATGCACAGCAAAAGTGTCTTTATCAGGCCTAATTTCAATTAGAATAAGTGCAAATGGTTATATGGTCTTAAATAGAGGCTGCTGTAGTCACAGAATGGGATGCCCCAAAAACCAGCAGTGCACCTGGCAGGGACAAGTAGTGCTATGCACAGCAAAAGTGTCTTTATCAGGCCTAATTTCAATTAGAATAAGTGCAAATGGTTATATGGTCTTAAATAGAGGCTGCTGTAGTCACAGAATGGGATGCCCCAAAAACCAGCAGTGCACCTGGCAGGGACAAGTAGTGCTATGCACAGCAAAAGTGTCTTTATCAGGCCTAATTTCAATTAGAATAAGTGCAAATGGTTATATGGTCTTAAATAGAGGCTGCTGTAGTCACAGAATGGGATGCCCCAAAAACCAGCAGTGCACCTGGCAGGGACAAGTAGTGCTATGCACAGCAAAAGTGTCTTTATCAGGCCTAATTTCAATTAGAATAAGTGCAAATGGTTATATGGTCTTAAATAGAGGCTGCTGTAGTCACAGAATGGGATGCCCCAAAAACCAGCAGTGCACCTGGCAGGGACAAGTAGTGCTATGCACAGCAAAAGTGTCTTTATCAGGCCTAATTTCAATTAGAATAAGTGCAAATGGTTATATGGTCTTAAATAGAGGCTGGTGTAGTCACAGAATGGGATGCCTCACAGCAGACTTAAGATCAGTTCAGTATATATGCACAGTTAGTTAGTATAAGCAGCCTGAAAACGCTAACAAAGCCTGTCAGCCAGCCAGTAACAAACACTCAGGCTGGATGAAAAAAAAAAAAATCTCCCTGTGACTGCCTCCGATTTTTCCTAACTTTCCCTGTTTTTCGCTGACTTTCTGTCTGTCTCCTGCCTGTCTCCAGCCTGTCCCTGTCTGACCCTGCCTGTCTAACTGCCTCTCTCCCTCAGCTACACAGCGTTCTGTCTCTCACGAATGCAATAGAGAAATGAGGAAGGAAAAGCAAGATGGCCGCCTTAAATAGCGCTGTGACGTCACCGGGCTTGCTGGCTGCTGATAGGCTGCATGTGACTGTCCCAGCATACACTGCCCCACCTTACATGTCTGGACATGTCCCGTCCGCCATCTTAGAATGCCTGTAAATGTAAATGAATGGATGTTAAAGGAAAACTTCGAGCGATCGAATCGCGGGGAAATTCGGATTCGATCCGAATCGAATTTTTCATGAAATTCGGATCGAATCCGGGTTCGTCCGGATCGATTCGCTCATCCCTAGTCATGGAGTCAGTAATGCTCTATGATGACACTCCTAGCTGGTATAAAGTGGGCCATCTACCTGCCCCTGCTCCAGTTGCACACCTGGGGTTCCCAGATGCCCAACAACTTCTGTTGGAGGATGAAGACATGGCCACCGGACAATCGCAGGACACCTAAGATGATGATGAAATCCTATTGCAACTGCTACGGTATTCTGCAATCTGGAGGCTGAGAAGGAGGGTAGCATGGAGGAGGAGATGGATGACAATCTAAGGGTTGATGACGAAGAGGTGGTGATCAAGCTGAGGCAAAGCATGTCCCCAGCGTGGCACCACCAATTTCAGCACTGCCATGTAGAAACAGCAGCAAGCAGTACTAAAACTCATCTGTCTGGCTGAAAGACCCCACCTTGCCCAGAGCTGTGGACCAGCATCCAGGAGCAGATGAGTGGTTGCTGCTACTACAAATGAAGCCTGGCAAGGTGGTGTGCTACAATGAGCGTAGCCTTACAGCAGCCTTGGGCCAAGCCGGGTTTGTTGCAGAGTGTAAGTGCTGGGTGCCCTGTAATCCATAGAGACATTAGTGGTATAACAGGAACTCTTTTTACTGGAGCATGAATGCAGTAAGAATGCACTTTACATGGTGGCTAAACACAGACAAGAAAAAAAAGGAAGTACCAGTGATAGAGCAACTGAACACAGGAAATACAACACAGCAGTGAAATGCACAGAATCTACAATTGAGCATTGGTCAAAACGTGTCATAGCTGTAAATTGCAGTAAATTTAGCAAAAGTTACAAATCCATTTAAAGACAAGCTGTAAGTTTTGTATCTCCAACAGGGTTGACGCACATCCCTTGCCTAGCGCATGTGCTCAACTTGGTGGTGCAGAGCTTCCTGGACCATTATCTAGACATGCACTTTTAGCATTCCCAGCCCCCTGCTGCTTGTCTGTCTGCACTGTATATGCTGGAAAGGGTGTGTGAGCAGCAGCAGGCAATAGTGGAGTTATAGCTCCAAAATATCCAGGTGAGTCAAAGTGTAGACCAACAGCACTTCACCGCCAATAATGGGCCCTCATGAGGGACATTTGTGCCATGCTGCAGTGCTACCAGAATGCCACCAATATGGTGAGCGCTGATGATGCAATCGTCAGCACTTTATCCCCATCCTTTACTTACTTGAAAAAAACCCTTCAGTCCATGATGGAGGATGTGATGGTGGCACAGGAGGAAGCAGAGGAGGAAGAGGAAGGTACATTGCCAGGTGTCAGGGCAGTGCGCACATACCTCGCAGGGTGGGTCGACAGCGGACAGTTTTGGAGGATCCATAGGATGACTTTCTATAACAACAGGGTGGCACTCAGAGAAGCTCAAGGGCATCACTGGAGCATGGCTGGAGGGAGGAGGAGCAAGAGACACCTGACATAGAGTACAGCTTCTCCTCGACTCTCCACGCCACTACATGCTCATGCTACATGGTTAATTCACCTGCCTTTGTACTGTATTCAAAGATTTGATTATTGTTTTTATTTATTTATTTGTATTTCTATTTTTCACCACATGATATATGGGGCTGTCCCCATTGCCTCTCACTGTATGCTGCGGGTGTTATGGCCCTTTTCAAGCGTTTTGGCCTATTACCGCCGGGAGACGCTCCAGTACCCCCTATGGTCCAGTCTGAGCCAGATTTGGCCTGACTGTCAGCAGTTGCTGCTGCCCTTTCCCGCATTCCCTCGGGTGGGAGCAGCCCTTCAGATCATATTGAACTGGATCGGTTGGCAGCCGATTGCCTTTTCTGTTGTACCTACCTCTGTCATGTTGGGTGTCGGCTGAAACAGCTGATACAAAAATCCCTGGCTGAAGGTGCACGCTATCTTAGAAGTAGGCAGAATTCAATGCTGAGCCCGAGGACCTACCCTGGGCGGCGACGCTTGCACAAAAATCCCTGGCTGAAGGTGCACACTATCTTAGAAGTAGGCAGAATTCAATGCTGAGCCCGAGGACCTACCCTGGGCGGCGACGCTTGCAAGAAGCTAGGGAGTTTTTTTCATTAAACCTTCCCTGATTGGCAGAGAAGTCTGCTAGCATGTCTGTCTGACCCCGGAGCTTGGGGACCAATCATAGATGCCGACACATACACCAGGTAGTGTTGCTGGACACTGATGATTTACTACACGGCCTCTGATAGGCTGTTGCATCCTCGGCTGGCTATTGGACACACTGGTTAGATCCTGGAGGGTAAGTGCCTCCTTGCAATATATATTCTGTAATTTCCCCCGGCCCCGCACCTTTGAAAAAAAGCTGTTGACCCAGTGAAACGCATTAGGTGGAAGGTGAGGGGAATAATTTTGGAGACCAGAAGGACCCGATTTCTTTATCACTAGCGGCCGTAGTGTGAGGGATTGGGGACACCTTCGTTTTTATTGGATGCGTGTTTTAACAAGGAGTGTTTTGTAAGTGCATTTTATGAAGTATTAAAGAGTGATTCCGCTGTACCTACAGAGTTGCACTAGATGTGTTTCTTTGTTTTTGCTTTCTATATGGCTTGTGCATGGACATTGGCAAGTAACTAAGAAGCAGCTCAAGCTCATTAAAATTTTGGGTGCTCGTAATCATCAAGTAATCTGTCGGCAGTTTAAATACCCTGGAGTTGGTAAGAGTACCTTCAAGTGGTGGTGGGCACAGAAAAATGTTGGTTCATGCACAGTGGGACGCCATCTGGAAGCTCATTTTACCAATTGAATGGACTAGAAAAACTATTGTTCTGCTCTGTGCCTTTCTGTTGTTGTTTTATGTTATTATCTTTAGTACTTTCCCTACTCCATT
Source organism: Gastrophryne carolinensis (assembly GCA_027917425.1). Taxonomy (NCBI): domain Eukaryota; kingdom Metazoa; phylum Chordata; class Amphibia; order Anura; family Microhylidae; genus Gastrophryne; species Gastrophryne carolinensis. Next base: position 509,917,494 of record CM051235.1, on the reverse strand, counting down.
TTGTGCAGGGCAATCGCCCTGGTGTTAGCCCCAAATTAGCCTCTGACACCTGTTAAGAAAAGAATATTTTATTATTTATGTTTTTAATTTATGTATTTAGTTAATTATTGTCTTTTCTGTCATTGTTTTGAGTACTTTCCCTAGCCCATTTTGTGCAGGGCAATCGCCCTGGTTCCCCCCCTTCCGATTTGCAGCCCTCTAACCCTTACTTACCCCCATTATACAGCCATGTTTGTGGTCTCCAAGTTCAGGGCCCCAATGACTTACATTTCAAAATCAAGTTAGGCTGTACTTCCAGACCCAAACTTCTACGGGTCACTAATACAAAGTTGTCTTTTGATGGTACAAAACAATCTAGTTACGGAGTTGTTATGGTACAGTTTTAATGGGTTGTCAATTAGGCTACACTACAAATACTGGCTTCCAAATAATACAGATGAACTGGGTTGTGTGCTGTGCTACAGTACACATTATCAGGGTTGTAGACTGGGTGGAGGAACACATGTATTAGCTTGTGCTTTGGGCTATGGAACACGGCTGGTATTAGGTGAAGGAAAACTAGGGAATTTTCCATGACCCCATCCCTAAAGGGGCATCCTGCCTGACCCACTTTTTAACTGAATTGAATTTGATGTTCCCAGGTTTTTTTTTGTTCCCCTGAACTGGGATGTCCCGCTGTGTGAACCCCCCCCCCCAGTTCGCCTATAAAAACTCACCTTTCCACGCTCCAACAGCGCATGCATTCTCTCATACAATATCTATTGTGACTACGTCATTCGGTTCTCATTGACTTGAATGGGTAGCAAGCGCTGCCGCATCTCCGGCCACACATGCTCCAGTCAGGAGTGCATACACAAGGCCAGGGATGCAGGGGATGCAGCAGCCCGTGCTCCACATTCAAAACAATGGGAGCCATCTGCCGAATGATGTAGTCACAGCAGGCGGAGCATGGAAAGTGAGTTTTTATAGGACGACCTGGGGGGTTTCACACAGGGGGAGTTCCTAATTTGGGTTGCCCCAGAGAAAAGCCAGAGAAAAGCCAGCGACCAGCCCTGGAATCTTACATTTTCTAGCTTTTTAATTTTTTCAATAAAATCATTTTGCATGTGAAAGCCCCATTCCTCATGCCACAACGGTATGTATCGGTAAACGGTATGTATAGTAACCTAATTGCCCTGCTGACTTGCAACTCACAGGTTAGTTATAAAATGGTCTGAGCAGCTGCCACTCCCCCTTTCTTCACTTTGAATTTGTGCAAGCACATGGGGTGTGGGGTCTAGGCTGTATTGCAAGGTCTTGACCCTTCCACCCCATGGCTTGCACACGAGGTTTAGGGCAACCTCAGGTAAGCTGCTCCCATTTTATCTCTTGCATTAGATTAGAGTTAGGACTGCACCCATAGAGGCACCTTGGCGTGGTGGTGCAGCTTAGCATACTTCTGCAGATGTGTGTGACCGAGCCTCTGTTTTTACCAGATTTAGAGACAGATTATAGGTTGGTCTGCAAGCTAACAGGGTTGAGTGCTGCGGCTCCTTTAAGTCTTATGTATTGGTACCTGCCCAGGAGACACCACAAACTGAAAAAGCGTTTTAGGAGATTTTCAAATAAAATACAACCACTATGCGCACCTTGCAATTGTTCAATTCATTTGAAATACCCCCACAAACTATATATTCTCCCAAAGTACACACCTCAAGCTTTCAAGGCATACCAGACATGTTGTCATGGGCGCAGTGTTCTGGACCAAAAATACCCAAATCCCTTGTTGCACAGATTTCCCTAAAAAATGAATAACAAAGCAGAATCAAAACTACATTTTCCTAAGATATCAATATGCACGCCAGACCTCACCCCCAGCCATCAGTCACACTACAATGAAGGAGGGCGTGTCAGGCCACGACCCACTACCTCCATTGCAATGAATGGAGAAGGTGGGCAGCTCTTTGTGATTGATGGTGAATTGCAATCCCGACCCACCATCAAACATGTCTATATGTTCAGGCCCCAGGCAGCATGGAATGCGCCAGCTGCGGCAAGGACTCGCATCCAGCGATCAGATGAGTTACTGATCTCTGAACTGGCATCTATGAGCTGCACTGTGTCACAGCAGAATTATCTTCTGCCCAGTCCTGCAGTGTCCTCAGGCGGCGTGGGATCGGGCGGCGGGCCAGGACCCCTTCCGTCCGGCGACCCCATCCACGGCGACCGCAGGCTCGAACAGCATCGGCTTGAGCAGCTCCGAGCATGCCTGCCCTCTGAACCGACCTCTGCCTGGATTACCACTACGTACCCAGCTCAACCCTGGTGCCGCTGAGCTCTCTGATTTCCTGGTTTGACCCTTGGCGTCACCTTTGACCTTCCCGTGTTTCTCCCTTTGAGCTGCAACTAACAGAACTATTTATCTGTGTATGACCTCGGCCTACACGATAAAGCACAGTCTTATATTCGGTTCATCTGTCTTCACCCCTGTGAATTTACATCCTTTGAGCTATCTGTCAGTCTCCTCGCCTTTCCTACCCTTTAAGGCATCGTGAGCGCGCCATACTATGGCCTGCATGCAGCAGCAGACATGCTCGGCTGCATGGTTTTAACAGAGCAGGCTCTTCTTCTGTCGCATGCTCCACAGTGACACCTGCTGTTCAGCCCATTGGAAGTGCACAAGGCCTAGAGTGTAAGCTCTTGGACTTGATTTCACTTCCTGGTGTCCTGAGTTTGAATGGACAGGAAGTGACTTCACCAGACTCTGGCACATCCCTCCCTGTGCTGATTGATAGCCCTATTTAAGAGGACAGCTGGCCTACAGCCAATGCTGTGTTATCAGCTTACTTCCTGGACCTTGTTTCCCTGATTCCTGAATTCCTGGATTTATACACTGACGGATAACCTGATTTTTGACGCGGATTGCTTATGGACTTTGCCTGTTTTCTGCCTGCCTCTGACCCCGGATTCACCCTTGGACTCTGCTCAGACTTTTTATTTGCTCTTGGAGTTTTTTCTGCTTCACTTCGCCCCATACCTGGAGCTCAGCTCAGCTCTCCCCATGATTGTAGCCAGGAGGCTTGACACTATCAAGTCCAGGGGCTTGGCTAAAGGGGAAGCTAGCTGTGGAGATTGGGGGTTGAGAATTCACGAAGAAGACGGGTGTCCCTGGGGTTTGACACACTGCATTTGCATTTGTTTTTTGTCTGCCCGTATACTCTAAGTCTACTTTAATGAGCTTGGCCAGGATTTAATCTACCAAAATTGCTGCATGTTCTAGGTGTAAAGCAGTAGTCCAGCCATATATAAAACCCCTCCAGCCTCTCCTTCCCCAGTGGCAAACCCGATTTACTGATTTAAAAATAAGAACAGGCCTCATCTATCCGGTGCCGGACACCCAATCCCCTGGCATGCAGCAGTTGCTTCAGAAGATTGACTGCCTAGTGAGCCAATCATTGCACAGCATTGACCCTGCTACTACATTGATTGGCTGACTAAGCAGTAAATTGCCAAATCGGGGGAGGTATGGGTAGCAGGATGTTCTTATGAGGCTGGACTCTCTCCTTAAACCGGACCAACAGCCTGATACTGTTGGAAAAGAAAGGTAGCGGCCATTTTGGCCATTCCTCTCCCAACTGACAGAATTGACAATAACACACAACAGGAAGCCCAGCAGCATTTGTTTGTAGGTGGCCTGCAGATGAATGAGCCACCATCTTGTTTTTAAAAAGAGTAAACAAATTTTGCAGCAATCTAAATTGCCCTGTGGAGGGATATATATGAGCAATGTTTGTTGTGTTTGGTCTGGTATAAGTCATTTTTGACTGTTGGTCCACTTTAAGGCCTAATTAGGGTTCCTGCCTCTTTCTGGCCTCCTATTATGCCATATCTTGCATATTAAAGCTCCCAGGGTAACCGATTTCTAGCGAAATACATAGCGTATCCTAACCTATACCTTATGCTTTGAAAAACTCATATGCTCTGCATGAGGGGCAGCCATGACCTAGTGGTTAAGGAACTGATCTTGCGACTTTAGGGTTGCAGGATCAAGCAAGGCAATTGAGCAGGGCACCTAGTCCCCCCCCCCCACCATCCTGGGCACATGTGTACTCACCCCCCCCCCCCCCCCCCCGTGCGATTCACTGTTGTGTTTCAATGGATTGTGCTGTTCTGACTGGATGGGTTAAATGCAGAGGACAAATTCCTACATGTGTGCAAACGTACAATGATCATACATAAGCACAAATTATTATACCAATGCAGCAATCCAAACTACTCAAGCCTTTAATAGTCATCCACAAATGTTACATTTTCCTTTAACCAGTGAACATTTTTCTATGCGATTTAGGACATTTATGCAGTATGACAAATTATTATTTTTTTATTTTTGCGGAAATTAGATCTAAACTGACTCAAAGCTGTAAAATAGGGACAACTACTGAAAATGCCTTTTAAAACATTTGTTGTGTAATTGCTTTATGTAGTGCCACCACCGAGAATCAGTCACCAAAGTATACTTGTTTAGCACCTGGAAGTTAATTGAGGGGACCCTTGACCTTTCAACTGTCACATGACTATTGATTTTCAATGCGGCAAGGTTCTTCGTTACCCTAGGCGTGTAGCTCAGCACATTTCGAGCTGTTTTTTCCTTATCAGTTCGGTCCCTAAGTACTTGTACATTAAGACAGCAAATATCCACAGTTAACGGGGTGTCACATGGTAGTCAAGTGGACGTGCCAAATTTCTAATGAAGTTGGGTTGTTGGCAAACACAGCAGTCATCATACACTGAAAGAGGTCGTCTTTTGTGCATCTCCAGCACACTTCAGTGCATCTAAAGATACCCGTTACATAATTGTCTAAGGGCCAAACAACTGGGAGAAGAGAAGTGAATCCAATGGCAGTTTTTTCTGTGTTTTGTGCCATTATACGGAGAAGCAAATTCCCTGCAATTCCTTTTTTTGTAACAGATTCAGTCTGAAAAATAGGAACAATTCTTTGCATTTATTGATTTAAAATCAGTTACTTTAACACGATCTATCCAAAATAATAAAATAAAAGAATCTATTCTGTGTCGTAGCTTGTATTTGGCTTATCCTTAATGCTGACTTTGAATGATGATGTCAAGCCGTGTTGAAAAGTAGCTCATCTAGTGGGCAAGATGCAGATGTTCACTTATGTACCACCTTGGTTATCCATTCACCCATTAATATAATGATCTGAACGCCTCTAGAACTTTCTTATCCAATGAATCCATGCTCCTCAGGGGTGGGCCAGAAATTATATAACACCTGCTTAACACCCATATTATATGGGTCATATTTGAACATCGGGCACTCTGGCTGGACTGACCCTTTAAGGGGCCCAAACAGAATATATCAGAATAAGTTATCATATATACAGAAATATAACTAATCATAGCTCATGACCTGACCTTACATCTTATTAAACACTTCCCACCCCCTAATCCACTATAATATATGTTATTTATTGTATACTTCTAAGGAAAAGGAGAGCTTGCTTAAAACAGAAAGTATTTACATAGCACATACAAAGCAAGAATAACAGGGTTTACCCATGATTCTTAGCAGTAGGCAGAACCATGCAAATGATCACTTGGGCCCTTATTTATGAAGGAATAGCGACAGGTAGCGACTGGTGAGCGAACGTAATGACGGTCACCGCCACGAAAACGCCGGCTCCCCACCGCAATCACACATTTATCAAGCCGATCCTGCTTAGCGACTGAGATAGCGCCATATAGCCACTCATTCATCATTATTCCAGCCTCAGCCCACAGTGCCAGCGTCCGACCTTGAACAGCGACAGGTATGACCTCTCGCTACCTGGCGCTCTCCAATGCATTTCAATGGAACAATCTTTAAATATTCATAATTAATTGTTATTAATGTTTTTTTTTTTTTTTAAATGTGAAAAATTCTGTGACCACTTCTGCCATGTTAGATATTTTTTTAAGGTAAAAAAAAAAACAATTTGTACAGAATTGATATTACAGGTCTGATATAAATGTATTCATATTACAAAATTATTTTAAAAACCAAAATTTTTTTTGGTTTCCAAAAATATGGTTGTTTGGGGGTTAAAAAACTACTTTTAACCCATCGCCGCCAGCGCTCTGGGGTTTAAGCATTCATTTTACAGTGCGAGAATTTTTTGAGCGTGATTTATTAATGAATATGGTGGGAGCCGGTCGCTATGGCCATTCGCTGTCATGCGCTCCCATACAGCGCGGAACCTGTCAAATAGCCAATATTCAACATTACGGCAAACCGACTGAGTCGTTATCAACTACCGAACAACGGCCAAGCACAGCGACTACTAGCGGGCGCTGTGAAAATACTGCTACAGTTGCTCAACTGTCGCTACCTGGCGCTATTAATGAATCGGCCTCTTTGTGCTATCTCGAGCATCCAGAACGAGTCCAGAACTATGCTCGAGTATATTTACTAATACTGACACAGCCAGCTCCCCCTATTTTTGGATTGGTGGTCCTCATCAACGCAGGGCTAAACATTCATGACCATATGAGGGGATAAGACTTGAGAGAGAGACGCAAGCCACATTAGAGAGAGACCCATATAAAGCTTAAAGTGGACCAACACCGAGAGGTGATCGGCCCGGAAATCTATAAGATTCCCGGGCCGATCACCTCCCACCCCGCGGGACATCCGAGATCGGGATGTCCCGCGGGGTGAAACCCCCCCAGACACCCCAAATCGCTTACCTGATCTTCGGCGGCGGCCGGCCGCCGCCGCCTCCCTCGCGCCCCTGTAGACGTGCGCGCGCCCGCGCCGACCGTCTGCGAATGGCCGGCGGGGGCGCGCGCGCGATGAAAGTGACGCGAGGGAGGCGGCGGCGGCGGCGGCAGCCGCTTGGACGTTCCTGATCCCCGCCTGGACGTTGGCGGGGATTGGACCGTCCAGTCACGTGGGAGCGGGGACAGGTAAGATTTTGGGGCTTTCTGGGGGGTTTCACACAGCGGGGCACCCCCGATCGGGGTGCCCCGCCGAAGTGGACCAAAACCCAGGATAGTCAAAATCCTGGGTGTTGGTCCACTTTAATACAGTGGACTAAACAAGACCAATAAGCTACGTATTAGTGTTGTTCACATGTAGGAGATAGCTGACTCTGATACAACTAGGTTTGGCCCCACCCAATAGGATTTGATTTGTTATCTGTCTTCTGTGGAACAAATTGAAATATATTTGTGTCAGTTTAACTAGGACAATTTGTGTGTATTTTTCTAGATAAAGAGTAAGAATGTGTGTATATATATATATATATATATATATATATATATATATATATATATTGTCTTGCCTTAGCTAGTAAGTTTTTGTTGTTGTTGTGTTAATGTTAGTCAGCTGAGACTCTACTGATGTTGATGTTCGGAACCCCTTGTCTAGAAGTACAAAGAGCACCAGCTAAATATCATGTTTTTGCTTGGCCTCCATCAAGGGTTGGCAAAGATCAGGGAGTGTAAACCCAATGGAAAAAATAATGCAGCAAGCAGCCCCCCTGGTGTCGGCACCATGTGCCTCTCCTCCATTCTCTGCGGGGTAGAAGCTGTAGCAGGGCTTCAAAGTTTTTTCAATTTTATTCCTTCAGATCCACACAAAAAAGCAGTCTAACAGCTACTCTGTACTTTGGCGCTCTTAGTGGGAGCAATCCTGGCAGAGCCACAGCAGTCTCACAGCTGTCTCTGAGCACAGCAGAGCATTCTCAAGACTCATCAAGCTGCACAGTGACACACCCTTGCCTGTCCAGCAACGTACCAGATACTGAAGTAATTAAAGCTAAGAATACATTAGATATTTATATATAACCCAAGATTTTGTGATGCTTTGCAACGAGTTTACACAGTTCCCAAGAGGGAAAAGGTGGGAATAAGTTGGTGTGTGCCTGAACAGGGACTTTAATCAGTCCATATGGACCAGAATAATAATAGGTTTCCACTGGCTTCAACCCCCCTTTCAAATTATCACCTCAAACAGTTTTGTAGAACATCATTTTATTTTGTTTTAAACCAGACCTTCACCATGATTTAATGAAAAGCCAGCACCCTTAAAATCTATTCCCCAGCATCTAAGATTAATATATTTTAAGTTGTTAGTCATTTACTTATTATTCTTTCCTCCACTGGGCTGCAACTCTGTTCAGGACTCTAGGATATGGACGCCGCCATCTTGACTCAGAAGCATCACATACTGAGGAGAGGAGAGTGGGATAAAGTACAGGGTTGGCGGGTTGTAGCTGTGCTTTGCACAGACAGAGCAGAGCTGGGGTCAGGAAAAGGTCAGCAATACCAGAATGCAGGGCGGCACAGTCATAAGAAGCTTCCTGTTTGCAGGCTGCCTGATGCTCCATGAGCCGCCATGAAAGTTTAAAGGCTCATAACATGCAGTAGATGCAGGTAGGATGATTTTTAATGTGAGCAATCTGTATGTACAGGGTGTGGGAAACATATAAGAAAAGCTCTTATTCAGGGTGCAGGTCTGCTTTAATGCATAAAAAAATAAAATCAAACACCTATTGTTTTAACACATTAGAAATATACAAAATAATATATATAAAGAGTGGGGGAGATATCTAAATATATGCATAAAGTATTGCAATGCCTTCTCTATGTGCATTCAAATTTTGGAGGCCGATTCATTAATAGCGGCAGGTAGCGACAGTTGAGCGACTGTAGCGGCATTTTCAGAGCGCCCGCTAGTAGTCGCTGTGCTTGGCCGTTGTTCGGTAGTTGATAGCGACTCAGTCGGTTTGGCGTAATGTTGAATATTGGGTGAGGAGTCGCTATTTGACAGGTTCCGCGCTGTATGGGAGCGCATGATAGCGACTGGCCCTAGCGACCGGCTCCCACCATATTCATTAAAAAATCACGCTCAAAAAATTCTCGCGCTGTGAAATGCTTGTTTAAACCCCAGAGCGCTGGCGGCGATGTGTTAAAAGTAGTTTTTTAACCCCCAAACAACCATATTTTTGAAAACCAAAAAAAAACAAGTTTTTTAAATAATTTAGTAATATGAATACATTAATATCAGACCTGTAATATCAATTCTGCACAATTTTTTTTTTCCCTTAAAAAAATGATCTAAAATGGCAGAAGTGGTCACAGAATTTTTCACATTTAAAAAAAAAAAAAAAAACAATTAATAACAATTAATTATGAATATTTAAAGATTGTTCCATTGAAATGCATTGGAGAGCGCCAGGTAGCGAGAGGTCATACCTGTCGCTGTTCAAGGTCGGACGCTGGCGCTGTGGGCTGAGGCTGGAATAATGATGAATGAGTCGCTATATGGCGCTATTTCGGTCGCTAAGCAGGATTGGCTTGATAAATGTGTGATTGTGGTGGGGAGCCGGTGTTCTCATGGCGGTGCCCGTCATTACCGGTCGCTCACCAGTCGCTACCTGTCGCTATCCCTTCATAGATAAGGGCCTTCCTCTAGGCCTTATCAACCACCTGAAGCTTTTTCTATAATTCACCTATTGCAGGTATGTCCCCACAATTACGTCACAACATTTTGGTATGGAGGTAAAACACACTTACAAATGTGGGTAATAAAAGTAGCTATATGGGAGCTGGATCCAAAATCCTAAACCCTAAAGAGCTGATAAACAGCTCAGGCCTTCTGATCATTGGAGTTGGGTATATAATGGTTAAAATACTAAACAGCCATGTCATGGTGAAAACCGCTGCAATCAAATTTAGAGGCTGATTCACTACTAGCGCCACGTATTGCCAGATGAGCGTCTGTATAGCGGTGCTTAGAGCTAGTAGACACTGTAAGCAGGTATTGGGCGCTGTAACCTAGCGTTGCAGTTGCTGTAGTAACCTGGCCGTCATTGATGAATGTGAAGTGTGTCGGGCGCTCTAACAGTGTAACGCTGCAACGAACGATATGTAGCGCCAGCTTAGTGCGTTCGACACTCGGCGCTCAACACCATATTTAACAAAAAACTACACACACACAGCGTCGGCGCTGTCTGTTTTTGAACACATATCCACCAGTAACAAAGCAAAAACACATGGAATGACAGTGTTTGACAATAACACTTTAGCGCCAGACCTAATTCTACATAAAAATATAAAAAGTCAAAAATTGTATAAAAGTGTTTGTTTGCAGCCAGAAGAGGTCACACAATGATTTGAGCAAAAAAAAAAAAAAATGTAATTGCCAAACTAATGAAAGCCCATTGAAATGTATGGGAGAGCGCTACAGAGCGAAAGGTAATACGTGGTGCTCCTGACTGAGCCTAGAGCAGTGACACCATACACTGAGCCACCTCTCTTAATACATGTGACGCTACATGGCGCTGTTAGAGGCGCTCCCCAGAGCATTCCTTAGGTTTTGGGCGGTTGATACCCCCCAAAAAAACCCTTAAAGGGGGTAACATTATTAGGAAATTATCACAACTTGAGTCAAAGTGGATCTTTAACTTAAAAACTATGGCCCCAAAAGGCCTAAATATTGAGTTTGACTTAAATTGTTTTATTGGAGAAAATTAATCATAGTTTTAAAAAATTGTATATACATAATACTTAGATAAATAAAAAAGTTTTTAGGCTGGAAATTATAGTATTTTAAATAATTGGATATTTTTTTAATGATTTGTTTTAGAATGTATAAATGTATTAATGTTTTCTGTAAAATGTCCAGCTGGTCAATTGTAATGATTGTATTATTGTGAAGGCGAGACGTCAGATAATCTTCCTTTTAGATATATGTGTAACACAATTTTATATTTGAGATTCCTCAGTAAGTGTCAATACTGACTGGGTTAATAACCCTGATCACCTGGCCTCCTTAAACTATTTAGACAGACGCTTCCCAACAGCCACGCAGCCCATGAGTAAGTTGTCTTAGAACGACGAAACGCGTTGGGCGTGGTCTGTTGGTAAAGCGTCATTACATGATTAGAAGTAAGAAGGAATAGGTGAGACACTAAGCGCTCCTTTCCCCGGCGGCCGAGGGGTTTGAGAGCGGCGTCCGCTTCATTCAATAGCTCAGTGCTGCAAAGGCTGGTTTCAGCTGGGAGTGCAGTCTCACTTAAGGGAAACTATCTGAAGGCTCACAACCTTTGATCAACGTTTATTTGTGACATGCAAGTTACTTTTTTTGTTCTGGTAAGCAACTATTAAAAGTGGGCACGGCGCCTATTGTTTTAAGGATCTAATGCTATTTTAGTCCATTTTTTTACATGTGAATTGTGCAATTGGAGGGGATTGATCTCTAAAGAAGCACGTTTATTATATCTGATCCGACGGAGAAACCAAAAGCCGAGTAATTCATTGTTACCCTGGAAGATTACACCTGTTGTTGATTACAAACGGCCTTATTTATCAAGGGCTAGCGCCAGGTAGTGTCTGACGAGCGCCAGGTACCGCCAGCTATCGGCGGCTACCGAATCAAGTACGTCCGGCGGCGGTCACAATGACGCATTTATCACGCTAAATGAGGCTAGCGCCGGCGAGAGCGTCAGCTAGCGCGGGATTCATCATGTAGCCGACTGCAACGAACAGCGCCGCTGCTAATCCCATCACAGCGACAGGTATGACCTGGCGCTCCCTGGCGTGGTCCAATGCATTTCAATGGAGCAATCTTTAAATAATCATAATTAATTGCTATTACTGTTTTTTTTTAATGTCAAAAATTCTGTGACCACTTCTGCAATGTTAGGAAAAGAAAAAAAAAAAAAAAAAAAAAAATATTGTGCAGAATTGATATTACAGGTCTGATATTAATGTATGCATATTACAAAATGTTTAGAAAAACTTGTATAATTTTTACATATAAAAAAAAAGATTGTTTGGGGGTTAAAAACTACTTTACACACATCGCCGCCAGCGCTCTGGGGTTTAAACAAGGAATTCACAGCGCGAGAAATATTTGAGCGTGATTTTTTAATGAATCTGCAGCAAGCCGTTCGCTCTGGCCATTCGCTGTCAGGCGCACCCATACAACGCGGAACCTGTGAAACAGCGACCCCTAACCCCGTATTCAACATTACCGCACACCGACTGAGTCGCTGTCAACAAGCAAACCCCGGCCAAGCACAGCGAATACTAGCTGGCGCTGTAAAAATCACGCTACTGGCGCTCATCTGTCGCTACCTGGCGCTATTAATGAATCGGCCTCCCAGTGTTCCCTGAGAGAAGTTACAATTTTTGGCATTATCTAACTAAGGAATCTGGTACGTGATTTAATCATAAGTGGTGTTGGGACTCACAAAGCCTGCAATTGATTGTCCACACTGAAGGTGTTGTTGTTGATTGAAATACTTTACTACTAACATTTCCCGCGGAGCTATTAGTGTATTAATACACAAAATTACGCTCCCCAGATTCGCGTATTTTTCGTACAGCGCCCGGCGTTCACCAGACGCTACCTGCTGCTACGAGGCATTACCTGGCGCTATCCACCTTTTTCTCTACTTGGATATTTGATGTGAACACACACTGAAGCTCCTCACCTGTATTAAGTTTTACAATGCTGCTGTGGCTGTATATTATTTTTGTCCTGGAAGATTTGGGGTTATTGCTCATTGTAGCATGTAGCACCCAACAGAACCCAACATTGTATTTTCTTCAATCGATTATGAGAGCATCAATGTCTCCTTCACATAGAACCATTCTGTCAGCTAGCAAGCTGTTGTTCACCTAGGCCTGGCCAGTTTTATTTTTTAGAAAAAAATAATTGGAAAATAAATGAAATAAAAAATGACTGGAGACAAACAAGTTATTGTCAGATAAGGAAGTGAAGGCCAGATGTGGTCCTCGTCTTGGACCTCAGGGTTGGGCAGGGGAATATTATAATACAATTCAACAAGGGATCTGGAAAGCCAGCCAACGCGGTGCAGCAAAGTGGTTAATAGGATCATTAGCCTAGTTGCTGTATTTTTTTGGACATTGCATGCCTGCACCACAGCGCTGGAGAGCAGATTGTAGGAACAGGCTGACAGTTACTAGCTAACTCAGCAGTGCTGGGTGCAAACTGCCATCTTCCTGCGGATTTACAGCTGCCACTTCTGCTAGTTCAATTAGTTCTATAGCACACAGATGTTGCCTAAATGTTGCTGCTAATGATACTGCAATAAGCGTAAGATTCATGCCATATTTTGAGGCACGTAAATTTCTCAAGTGGCACAATTAAAGTGAAAATATTAGATGGGGAGGACTTGGCAGTCTATGGAACTTGGAAAGCGCACCCGCTATGCAATAATGGGTCAAAAATTCATTCAAGTTTTACTGCTGTTCACAGTTTTAAAAGACTTTTTTCACAGCTGAATGCAAAGAAAGGGAAGAAAAAAGAGCATTAGGAAGAAAAGAGCGATCAGCTTATGTGGCTTCTTAATTCAAACTGGCGCTGGATTATGGATTAAAAAAAACGGAAAGACGTACAAGATGATGAGCTGCTATTAATTGTATCATAGGACTTGGTTGGATGTCTATTTGCTATCTCAACTGTATAACCTGGCTGGATCAGGAAAAACTATAGACGCAATATTAGTGCTTACCTTTTAAATGGGTGGTCCAGAGACATATTGGGACTGCTTTAGGTTCTATTCTATTAATGCCTATTTTTGGTGTACGATTCAGCAATTACAAAAAATAATGCTCCTCGAGAGTTGTCCAAAATTGTTTTACTTATCCGATCCCATGATGATATGAAATCCCCAAATGTGCACCTGAAAAATATGCATGTGTATAATGTGCATGTGCTTTATTTCTTGGGTTTGTGTGCACTAGCGCTTCCACTTGTAATACATATGCGTAAAGTTCTACTTATATTATGCGTGTGTATGCTAAGGTCTACTTGCAGGTTGCTATCAGGCCCCGTAGGACACGTACCTTCAGGTGAGTCAGTAGCCCCCAATCTCTGCTGCTGCTTCTGCCTATAGACAAGCCCCCGTTCGCTGGGACACTGGATATGCCTCACCGGACACAGTTGCCCCCAGGTCTTATTTAGACCAAAGGATTCTAACTTACAGGGTAAAAGCGAATTAACCAGGGTCAAGACTGAGTGCTAGTTGGGCGAGCTGGGGTCATACAAGGGAATAGCAGAACGTCCAAAACGTGGCACCAGGGGGACCAGCAGGAGGAAGGTCAAGGGTCAAGCCTGGTAATCAGAGAGTTTGCAGAAGACGGGCTCGAGGACCAGGCAGGCAGGCATAGAATGGAGTGCTCAGACGAGTCGGCAACGGATGACAGTACTAGACACAAGGCACCACAACACCCAGCAGAACACTATCTTGGGCATCATCAGTGAGATAGTGAACTGGGCAGACTTTAACAGGGCTTGGGTGCAGAGTATTGGCCAGAACAGCTTCTTAGCCCAGGAATAACATGAGGGCTGATTAGCCTGAGAGACTAATGGGCAATCAGCCCAACACAGAACACTAGAGCTCATTGGCCCATTTGAATTGGGGCATATAACAGATGTGAGTGCGTGCGCACGTGCAACACTGCCGGGGAATTGAGGGGACAGAGAGTGCGGCGCTGGAGCCTTGGGACTGACATTCTAGCTGGGCGACAGCGGGCTAGGCGTGCCGCTCGGGGACCTCGCTGGAGCGGAGGACAGGTGAGTTGATCTCTGTGACACGACTAATATCTTCTTACAAGAGTAACACACAGATTTATTACTGTGCAGGTGCGATAATTGGCGCAGGTTTACTGAGCATGCTCTGGGCTCTTTATAAGGAGCTTCCTGGCGCCAGGGGAGCTTTTTGTGTCTTTTACAGAACTTTTCAAACTTCACTTCTTTCCATTTCCCATTGCCGACTCTCACTTGTCTCTGGACTCTGTTTGCTGTCTGCCTTATTGACCCGGATTACGAACTTTGACTCACCTTTGCTACCTATCAGCCCATGACCTTGTGGCTTGCTTTTTGGATTAACCCTTGTTTGCGACCAGCCCTGACCATTAACTTTGCCCTTGACTATTCTACCTTCTCCACTCCTCAACTTCGGCTATGTCTGATCCCAATTTTGCTTCTGTATGCCACCTACCATCTGGACCACTGTCGCCTTCTCAGTCCCTTGACACCCTGGGCCTGAACTGGGGCCTCCTTAGAAGCAAACCTATGCTTACTTGAGGGGGTCTCTAGGGAAGACCGGAGAGGTCCTTAGGGGACCTGGGGCTGCAGGTTCAAG
The DNA here is from genome assembly GCA_027917425.1 of Gastrophryne carolinensis. Classification (NCBI taxonomy): domain Eukaryota; kingdom Metazoa; phylum Chordata; class Amphibia; order Anura; family Microhylidae; genus Gastrophryne; species Gastrophryne carolinensis. Next base: position 509,902,336 of record CM051235.1, on the reverse strand, counting down.
TATTGGGTCCTGGGTAGTAGATATCAGAGCCATCCTTGCCAGGCTCCTGGGCTCTATGCAATCATGCAATCAAATGCAATCAAATCACTTTTTATACCTGCTCTGGACAGGTGTAAGAATTTCTCTGTGCACCCCCACGTGTTTTTTTTTAAAGAAAAAAGCCATACACTAGTGTTACTAGAATAAAAAAGCATAGCCCTCTTCTCAGGTACTGTACACCAAGGACAGCAGCAGGTATCTTTGTGACCAAAAGGCCAAACAGCTGGCCTCCAGCCAGGTCCACCAGCCACTATTGCCTTTGACATTGATCTGGTGCTCTTCCTCAACAATGGCGTCTTCTGGCTTCTGACCCATTGCTTGAACTCTTTCTGCTAGGTTTGTTTTGAATCATCCACACAACATGTAGCCTGTTCTGAATCAACTTCTTCAAATATTCCTTTACCACCTGCTTCATTGCTAACATAGGTGAGAGTTCCTCTACTGAAGGGGCCATTGTTGTCTTCTCATCTTGGGCCACTGTTGGCAGATTTAGAACTTACCTGGGGGTGCAACTTGTATTATGTCCAGTAAAATTTGATCTCAGAAGTAGGAATAAAGGGATGATAAGATGGGCTCTGATAACTGATTATGTGTTCACTATAGCTCAAAGTACAGTACGGCCACACACACAGAATTTCTGGTAATATTTTTGCACTGATCACAATGTAATTTGATATAGAGCCAATATCTATGTTTATACAGAAAAGTTAGTTTTGTATACTTTTATGTGTGACAATAAAATTATTGAAACATACAACTCACCTGCTCCGATCCCAAATGGATGGTCTGGTCTACAATAGAAGTGCCTGGGAGATGCACCTTTCATTGGCCAGTACCACCCATCCCAGGGCAAATGGGGCACATGCAATTAAGACTGAGATGGGGCAGCCAATAATCACCACATCCATCACATTAGAGTTTGCAGACCGATTGGGCACACTGTGATGTGCAAGCCTGTCCCATGACGGTCAAGTGATTGGCAGCTCTGTGATGGAATGCAGAAGTAGTTGATATTGGTCTCTGCTTGCTGGATCCATGCACAATGGGGTATCATGACTTGGGATTACTGCAGGGATTAGAGGATGTCTATTTTTTTTACTTCTCTTCCTCTTGAATTGTTACTATTATTATATTTAAGGGAACCTCCAGATTTAACTCTTGATTTAGATGATTTAACTCCAGATTTAAGTGGACTTCATACCGACTGGAAATCAACTAAAAAGGCTGATAATTGGGCAGGATTACTCACCTGTGCTGTCCTTCCATGCTGTTTGTGCATCTGACATGACCCCTCATACCCAAATGAGGTTTTACTGGGCAGGTACAGCCTGACATGCAGCCACTGCCACCATGAGACCGCCAAGGAGGTAGTATTTTAGCTTTAACTAGAGAGGTATCCCAAATTGTGATGCCCTGGGAAAATAAAAAAAAAGACCAAAGGTCCTTTTTGAATTCAGGTCTGTTTTAAAGCCTATCTGTGAATGAAAATGAACAGCTGCCCTCAGTGCTCCCTTGATGGCTCCAGGTAACACTGAGGTAGGGGCACTCGGTATAGCTCTGGTGGGTAAAGTGAGAATTTTTATGCCCTTTAGCAAAACCTAAACTGGAGCAAAGTAAGTTGAAGCACTACATGTCCCAGCCTCTTAGTTAGAAATGTAAGGCTGCTAATATTATCAGTACCCCAGGGTTGGCCACAGCAGATCTGCTTATTTTACGGACAGCTGTCAGTCTGCATCCTTCCATACTGCTTAGCGTTCTGGACTCTGGACACAGGGCTCACCGAGCGGTAAATGGAAGTGCTCTGTGACATTACGCCTGGTGCAGGGTGGATGTTGCTGGCTGGCTCGCTGTCTTCCTCTTGATAAATGATCCAACATAAATCTCTGCCAAAAAGAGTTTCCAGTGTCATTTGGTACCTGGGGCACAGCGAGATGAGATTGGCACCACACCAAGATCTGCCGGCGCCCAGTGAGGGAGAGATGGATTTCTGCGCAGCCTTCCAGCACTCATCCCCATTGCTGCTTACTGTCCTGAGGGAGGCGCTGTGGCTGAGGGACATGTAGGGCTGCCATTGCTTCTACCTTCATTTGTGCTCTAGCTGCATTTATTTATCAATTGAACAAATAAATTGAATAAATAAATGCAATTACAAATATAATATTAAAGCAGGATAATGTACCATTTATCATACAAATATAAATCACATGCAGACCTATAGGGGGAATATGTGCTGCTCTCTGGTGAAGCAAATGAAGCTGAGGTCTCCTTTAGCCAAATATAGATTTTAGAGACCAGAAGAAGCCCCTATCAACCATAGTAATCATGTCTGCCTGTATATAATAGAAGAGGTTGTTTTTGAAGCAGACCTAAAGAATAAATGACTTTTGGTCCTTTTTAACAACCACCGCTCTATAATAGGTTTATCCTTTCAGTTGCAGCTGTCTGGTAAACCAAAATCAGACATGAAGCCTGTTTGACAGGAAACAGGAAACTGCTGCACACTGCTAATGCTCACCTCTTATTAAAAGAAATGTGGTTGTTGCACATGTCTGCAGCTATTTTGAGGCTGACTTACTACTAGCACCATATATCGGCATGTGAGCGTCTGTAGAGTTACCGCTAGTAGACGCTGTAAGCGGATATCGGGCGCTGTATTAACCTGGCCTGCATTGATGAATGTGATGTGTGTTGGGCACTGTAACAAGTGTATAGCGATGCAGGGAGCGAGAGGTAGCGCCTGCCTCCAGCTTCCGGCACTCGGCGCTCAACACCATATTTAAGAAAATACTACACACAGCGTTGGCGCTCGAAATCTGGTCGCTGTAGCATAGAGCGCCAGATGCTGTGTGATGAAAGTCTGATTTTGAACACATATTCACCTGTAACAAAGCGAAAACACATGGAATGACATTGTTGTAACATTGTGACATTAACACTTTAGTGCCAGACCTGTAATGACAATTCTGCATAAAAATATAAAAAATGTAAAAATGTATAAACGCGTTTGTTTGTAGCCAGGAGACGTCACGCAATGATTTGAGCAAAAAAAAAAAACTGGCAAACACGCTATTTACAACGAAATGAAACCCCATTGAAATGTATGGGAGAGCGGCACTGAGCGAAAGGTAATACGTGGCCTATAACCTGAACCTATAGCACCGGCGCTATGCGCTGAGCCGCCTCTAGTAATACATGTGACGCTACATGGCGCTGTTAGAGGCGCTCACCAGATTCGCTTTCTTAAATGTGGTTTCTCATACAGCGCCCAGCGTTCACCAGACACTACCTGCCGCTACGAAGCACTAACTGGCGCTATCCTTTCTTAAATAACCCTCTTTCGGTCTCATGTCAGACAAAACTCTGCTATTTAAAGTGGAACAAATCCCAAGATTTTGACTATCCTGGGTCTTGTTTCCTGCTCTGGATTCATCCCGAATTGGGATGCCCTACTGTGTGAAACCCCCCAGATCAACCCAGAACAATTCACCTCTTCCTGTGCCTATGGTGCATGTGCGGGCTCTCGATCAAACAGAGCGGTTTGCAGTACATATTAAATGTTTGGGAATGTTTGTGGCCCCTACAGCTGAATGGCTGGGGGCTAGAGTGCACGCACAGCCCAAGGATGCAGGGGATACGGCTGTCAGTGTTCGTATATCGATGTGGGAGCCCAGAAGCAGGTGAGTGTTAAGACGTCCCTGGAGCTTTTCACACAGCCGGGGCATTCTGATCTGGGATTCCCCAGGGGAAGGCCAGCACCCGGCCCTTGAATCTTTGGGATTCCCGGACCTTGCCTTGAAGGAAGCGGAAGCCCAGTTGAAAATATGCAATATCTGTATATAATGCTACAGGTTCTCTTTAACAAAATAAAGTATCTTTGGAGTAGGAAAATGTATGTTGGTTGACATTTCGATGGGTTAAGCATTAGGAATACAGTTATGGTTTGGGACTGATGGGGGGATGGACTATGAATATGGGACCCATATATTTGGAGAGATGAGGCAATCGGCACATGTATGTGGGGATTGTTAGATATAAATGTGGTAATGTGGTGGAAGGATATACTAGTGTAATTAAAAAAAAATCGGTGGAGAGGAGTATCCTGATTTGATGTAGAATATCTTCAAAATGGAAAATTCTAAATTCTGTGCCTCATCATTGTGGCCCACGACCAGTTTCCAACTAAAGAGCTAAAGAGGCCCGCACTCTTCAAAAGGTTAAGCACCATTAGTCTAGTAAATAAAATAACACTTTAGGATACTTACATTACCTCTCCCCCTGCAGATCTGTTCAGCTCTATAGTCTAGCTTGCAGCAGAAAGCCTGACCCCCCCGTCCCCCAACCTTAGACCATGCCCCAGCATTCAATGAATGGTCGCTTATTGTACTGTATGCTCGGTACGCGGCAGGGATGGAATCCACTCATTTGGGCCTGTGAGCTGAAGGCTTCATTCAGAACCAAAGCAGACAGCAGCCAGCCAAGCCACTCTAGAGCGAGACCCATGTTAGGCTAAATATAGTAAGCTAAAAAGGCCAAAACACCCCCTATTCAAGGGTACATGGTAAAGGCTGCTTTCTTGAAACAAGTAACTGCATGGTTCTTACAGACTAAGAATAATAAGAATAACATACCAATAATCTTAGTGGATGGAGCCTTGCAAATCATTTCTTTTCCATCACTTTGCTATCCCAAGCATTCAGACAGCAGACAGCTAAGTGTGCAATGCTTGGATATAGCTTTAAACAAATATAAAGTCATTACACCCACTTATGGAAATGTGTCTTAGGCTTTTGCCCATCATCAGCTAAAGACTGTAAATGATGGCTGTATGGAAGGTGAGACTTGAGAGCACAGAAACGGGGGGGGGGGGGGGGGGGGAGTAAAAAAAATAACTATTTAGGTAGAAAGTCATGTTAGGCCTCTTATATTAAGCTTAAAGAGACCCCCTCCATTTAAGGGTAAATGATAAAAATGTTTTCTTAAATAGGTAAATAGGTAAATGGGCCCACTCTTTCCATCTCTATGCTATCCCAGGCATTCAGAAAAAACTCAGCTGCACCCGCAATGTTTGTACATAGCGTTTTATAATCATACAGTCATCATCTCCCACTTGTGGACACATCATCAGCAAGAGGCTGGAAATGATGGCTGCATGGGCAGGAGGGTAAGACCCATGTCAGGCTTAATATAGTGGGATAAAGAGACTAAAAGTCACTTTTTTTTTAAGAACTTACATGGCAGATACAAACTAATATTAACATTCTGGTCCCATTATTCTTAGTGAGTAGGCGGGGCTATGGAAATCATCTCATGCTATCTGAAATGCTCAGTAAAAAGTAATCTGAGTGTGCAGTGCTTGAGAATGGCTTCTAAAGATTACTCCGCTATTGTCACCCACTTGTGGGCACATGTTTCTGGCCGGTGTTCCTCATCTGCACAAAGCTGGAAGTTGATGGCTGAATGGGTGGGGTTGAGGTTTGCATGGCTCCACCTACTTACTACAAGAACATGGCTTAACCTGTTATTCTTGGTCTGTAAATACTTTCTACTAATATTCTTCTTAGGAAAGTACTTGTGGTCTTCTTATCTACTTGGGGGCCACTTGTATGCTTTAGTGGCTTTTAAGAGATTAGAACCTACAACCTGATATTTCTCTGCATAGACTTGAACGATATTCAGATTCTTGTTTCTGCCAAACCAGAATAATTCCAAAAATGTGATGGAACCTCGTCTGTTCCGAACACAGATATATCCCACTAATGAAATTAAACCTAATGAATCAATACCAAGGTGAATAAATAAAAATGTAGGAAAAAGAACGGGTTATAAATCTAACTTCTGACCAGAGTCCTGCTGTGCAGCGCAAGCCCAACATGGTGTCAAAGCAATATTATTTCATGTATTTTCTCCCTAAGCCCCCCACTAATATAGCATTTTCTTTTCTGCGTTATTACTCTGTACATGCCCCGCTTTGTATTATTTAACAGCAAATCTTACAGATGTCAGTTTTGTCTTGTTCGGAAGCAGCGGGGACAATAAGTTCCAGCTGACCCCGGCACAATGAATCTTGCAGGAGCACAATATGTATTTGGCGCTGGCAGGGAAGGGAGCACATGTAATTGAGAGAGAGAGAGAAATGTCACTGTAGCATTTCTGTTGACACTGCACTATCTGTTCATGAAAGGGATTCGCGGCCTGGCAAATACAGCCATAAGCAGCAGGATAGAGGAGCCAATAACTTAAAAATGCTTTTTAGATGAAAAAGGTCAATTTGGAAAGCGAGATTCTAATAGGAGTTCCTTGGCAAGCTTCTGGAGTGCTCAAGCTCATGAGAAATAAATAGACAGTTTGTCAAAATATATTAAATATACGTCCCAATAAATTGCCGCACTCATTGAATTTGCTCTTTTATCCGTGTTGTTCTAAAGCAATCTGAGTGGAATATTCATCTGACGGTGTTCAAGTGATATGTTGCACATTAGCTATTGTAGGGTTGGTTCTTCATCTTATTTGTAGGTCAGTCCATACTCTAGAGTCAATGACCTATCTGGGGTGATTATAGTATATTAATAGAGACAAAATTAGAGACAAAAAAATAAAAAATGAAAGGTATTTTTTCACAGCGATATGTCCTTCCTACATTTCCAATTAGTCACCTTGCCCATTTTATCCCATTATACAGATGTGTTTATGCATATGTTTCTGCTTAGCTGCCAATGGGGTTGATTCAGAGTTAGGTGAGAATTGTCATTCCTTTTTTAGGAGAGAAAATTGCCATTCACTTTCATTGAGCCAGGTGAAAATGTACACCTGGTAGATAATGAACATGAATGACAGTTTTCTCTCATAAAAAGAGGTACGTTTTCTCACTAGGCTCTGAATCAACCCCATTGTCTGCTATGAGCTGTTTTGTAACTGGTTTCTAAGGTTAGACTACTTACTTTAGAGTTACTAATCTCATCATATCAAGGTTATTTGGAGTAAATTAACAGTTACAAATATAGGCACAAATAGAACATAAATATAAAAGTTATCCCGATATAAAGATGTGTTTTCACTTACATTTCCGATAAGCTAACATTAAATGTACAGAAGAAAACCCGCGCTTGGTGTCTTAAATGTGCATAATAGATTACAGATACAGTTCTCTTAAAGTTTTTGCTCGACGTGTGTAGAACTCAACTATTCCTGTAGGTTCAGACTGACAATTACCAACATTTGCAACACAGAGCAAGTGATGTTTTAAATATAGGACAAGTCCTAGAAATTATATGACATGTACAAAACTACAAGAATTTCCATATAAGTCCAAACTGCCAGTCTTGAAAAAGTTGCGGGAGCGCAACGAAACGCGTTGACGGCGGCAAGGCTGTTATCCATTATTCATCCACAGCATCTACATTCAAGCAAGGACACACATCCCCCCTTAAAAATCGGGACCGATCGGCCGCGGTGCAAAGAAGGAGTGGTGAGATCCTTGCCTGCTATTAATGCTGAACTTGTTTTTATGAAATGTGAGTGCGCATTTTTAACTTTACATTATTAGAGGGAAAAATTAAAAGCGGTATTACGCTATATTTGCCTACCCTTCTTTTTTATGCAAAAAACTTGGGGGAATACATCGATTGGCAAGGATCCATGTGACTGATGGGCCTTTAAACACCTTCATTGGCCAAGAACCCTCCAATCATTGAAGTTTTAAAGTAACTGGCGAGGAGGAAGTGGGGCTTTTTCTGAAATGCTTAGCTGTAGAGCTATCTGGTAAGAGTAAGCTACCTAGGTGGTGGGCACTTGGTGAATTCATCTTGTCAATATCGAGCACCTTTCCCCTGGAATTTCCATCTACTAGTATTATGCTATGAATAACCGTAATGGATGATCGAACCATTTGATTGGACTTATATGGAAATTCTTGCAGTTTTGTACATGTCATATAATTACTAGGACTTGTCCTATATTTAAAACATCACTTGCTCTGTGTTGCAAATGTTGGTAAATGATAAGCTAACATTGTCTACTATAAAGTTCATCTTTTTTCAGAACTGGCTACAAAGGTTAGTCTGCTTACTAACTGGGGTGAAAGCGGTCCCAACCTTTGGTGGGACCCTAGCAGACTTGGTGACTGTGGCCTCCACCCCCCCCAAACTAGACCAGCACCCCTCAATGCTAGACCCCCACCTTCTATACTAAATATAAATTGGCCAAGGCCTGCTTATGTTTTTTCAACCTGGAAATTCCCCAGGATCAGGTGAATACAACTAGTTTCAAAAAGTAATACATAAACAACAAAGCACTTTGCCTAGATATACACATAAAACTGCCACAACATGGTTTGACAAGAGGCTTCAATACAATTCCATAATACAATTCCATTAAACAATGTACATAAAACATCATAGCACTAACATGACCTGACCAGTGCAAATGATCTTAATGCAGTTCATTTGTGCTCTACCGAGGCGCAGAATTCCTCACATTCAATATGACCTGACCACTGGCCTGATCATAACAGTTTTCCGCTTAGAGACATGGAACATGGCTCTATCATGGAACATTATTGTCTTAATAAGATAGAGTTAGAAGTTTCATGTGACACACTGCTCACCTAACATGACCTGGCTATTGGAAATTACCTTCATAACACAATACAGTAATCTGTGATTTGTATAGCTATAAGTTATAACCCCCCTCCCAAGCATGACCTGACAGCCTTTAATCCTCTGATACTTCCATTATGCTTGTAGAAATTAATGTCTTACCTTTCATATGACTTGCCTTCCAATCAAATATTTAGGGGGAAATCTAGGATAGCTTAAATGACAGTAGGGCATGCTAGAACTTGCTGCTACCTCTATATAGGCTTGTAAACTACTCCACTGACCACCTCTATTGACTTAAAAGACATCTTCAGGCAAAAAATGTATTTTGCAACACAACAGGGTAGGGATTTCCAGAAAGAATATTGCAACTCACCACCATGTGGGACAAAACTTTAACAGGGTCAACATGGTGAGGTGGGTAGTGGTTGTAGATTTAGGAGGCTTGGTTGGGGTCACCGGTAGCTCCAAGGTGCAGGGTGGTTCCTTGATATTGATAGTCTCCCTTTAGACAGAACAGGATAGCCTTAGACTGAGATAGTTATGTTGGTAGGAACAGGTTAAAGTGAAATGGAACTTACTCCTACTGGGAGGTCGAGGGAAAAGTCTGTACACTCATCTGGCTGAAGAGCTGAAGAGCGAAGGATCACTATAAAGGAGGTGAGTAAAGAACTGTCCGAGGATCTGGGACCATTAGCGAGGCTCACCTCCTCCAAAGTAAAGTAAAATATACATATTTCTAGTCACGCCAGCAGCAAGCGGCACACATTGAGGAGTCCCAAGACGAGGGGCAGTCCCCGCTTATGGAACGCATCTTACACACTTACGTGACAGTTTTCATCTAAAGATATAGCCTGGCTGTCATTTCCTCTGGGGGGGATCCCTTGACAAGCTCAAGCACGTTACAGGCCAGCTGATTTCCTGCAAAATTTCATGACGGTGTTTCTACCATGTCCTCCCCGGTGTCTTACGATTTGAATATTGTTATAAAAAGACAAAGATATGAAGGATGATGACTAATGTTTCTATTCCTTGCATACAAATAACAATACAGGGCATTGAGAAAGCCACAGAGGTGTGGCGAAACATGCCTGCCAGATATTGAGACACTCTGTGGAGACTTCTTATTCAACCTTATGAAATTCTTTGGGAAAGCGTGAGCAAAATACAAAAGACATTATGTTATATACTTTACCAATTTCTGTATATGAAATGGCAATGGAATCATGTGATTTGTGATTTATGAAATGATATAATAAATGTGAAGTCAGATTTCTTTTACAAAAACAAGTAGTGTGGTCATAACCAAATGCTCGCCACCCATACCGGGGACAGCCTTAACCCGGACCAAGCAACATAACTATGAACATATTATGTATGTAAGTTAGAAAATGTGTTCCAAAATCCCCTACATACAATGTCTGATTTGCAATAGAAAGACAAAACTGTGGCTGCAGAGAGCACAGGGTATGTGAGGCTAATGACCACAAGTAGATGGCTGGGAGATTATTACACAGCATTCAGATTGATTTAAAATGTATCCCCAATAGCAATAGAGTACTTTCAGGGTTAGGCTGCCCAGGAAACATGACATGATAGCATTAGGACCTTAAGGTCGAAAGCAGAACCACAAAAGGGAACACTGGGCCTCACAATTAGACATAGAATGGTGCAGGCTGCTTATGTGCAGATGTGGTACTGGATTGTGCAGAGCACCAGGGGAGGCCCAGGTGCATTCCAGTCATGCTAGGGGCCAAAAATTGTTAAAGCTTGGACCTGTAAATGCCAATTAAAGACCAATATATGTAAAGTCTTATCTAACTCCTTACACCCATATGCTAATGCTAATGTTATACACGTTCTGGCTGGCTGATTGTGTTTTGTGTTGGAGTGCATGTGTCTCCTGCTGCTGCTAGGCAATGCCTGATGCCCCAGAAAGAGCTTAACTGCCTTATGTAGCTGGAAGGGTCTGGAGCTCTGATTTACTCACACATGCTGCCATCCGACTAACATGTATTTCCTTACTGAAACTCTTTGCTTCCCAATGTGGAAATCCACCTACATCCTAATATATTTCTGTTTATAGATGTATATAAAATTTTAGCAAGTTTCAAAAAAGATTAGAACAGAACAGGCTTGAAAAAGATTAGTGCAGTCCAGGCATGGGCTCTGCAACAGACATGAAAAAGGTTAGTGCCAGGCTTGGGAAGGCAGAGTGTGAGAGAGGACATGACTGAGGCACAGAGGAGGGCACCTAACTGCTTATGGAAATTATGTGGGCGGTCCAGGGTACACAGTGATGCACAGCCTGCGTAGAACTTAGCAAGGGGGGAATTTTCTTCCTAACCCATTTCCAAGTCCAGGGTCTTATTTTTCATTAATAGCATAGAAAGTGGATTAAACTTTCTGGTTGCAGGATGGCTCCTAAAGGGTGCATGATGATTACCTGACTGGGTCCGGAACCACCCTCTATTAATGGCGCTGCAGCAGGAAGGAAGGCCAGGCTCCCAATTAGACTCATAGTGACTCTTGCACAGGCATAAGTAGCAACCACAGCAGTGTCTACACCCTATTGCACGTTGACATTAGGAACTTTTTTGTTCATAGTTTTCAGTACGTTACCTTTGTTTTCGAGTACACTGGTATGGTTGTCATTTTAACCTCACAAGGAATATTTACTTGGTATTTTATGTTTTTATGGTTTTTGGTGAAATCATTATGGCATCATTCGGTCTACAAAATTGAGCTAGGTGTTGTTGGGGTTTAACTCCGTCAACCCGTCGGGTCACCTTGAACTTGGAGCTCTGGATCCGAATCATAGCATGTAGAGAAGTTAATTGTGGCTGGTGATGGAGCAGCCTGTGTGATATACAGCCTATCAGCAGCCAATAGCTAGCCCTAGGAATCCCCAACCTTTAGTGCGGGAACTACATGCGGCTTACATACCCCTGTTATGGGTCTCACAGGCTGTCCAAGGTTAAAGTGGACCAACACCCAGGATTCTGAGTATCCTGGGTTTTGGTCCACTTCCCCGGGGCACCCTAATCGGGGGTGCCCCGCTATGTGAAACACCCGAGATCGCTGGCTATAACTCACCTCACCCCGCTCCTACGGCGCATGCGTGGCCGCTCGTCCAGTCAGCATGCTTGGAGCATTCACAAATAGCCGGCGTGGGCACGTGCCCTGCTAGAGAGAAGTGCGAGATGCGGGCCGCGCATGCGTAGTTGGACCGGCAATTAGGTAAGTGCAGCGGGCGTCCTTGGTTTCCCAGCCTTAACACATGGAGGACAGAAACTGCAGAAAGAGGTAAGCTGGCACTGTTCAGCCAACTCATTCGTGCCATTTGATATTTTTGGGTCCATGAGGCAGGCAGTCTATACAGTACATGGCATGCACATTTTGAGTTACTGTAAACGCTCAATACCTGTAAACAGGCATTTGCGTAAAAAATCTCTAAGTGTTAGATGTGACTCTCAAGGACAGAAATGTTGGGAATCTCTAATCTAGGCCTTGATAGCAGGAACCGCAGTAATAGCAACAAGGGACATGGAAAGTGGGGTTCAACCTAGGATTACAGACAGTGGCAGAAGAGCAGCTGTAGCACTCGTCTACAACTGGCTTGACACTAGACGTGGTCAGTTGTGGCACAGGTCAGCAACAGGGCAGGTCACAGAACATAAATGTGGCAAGAGTCGGCAGAAGGGCTTGGCAAAGATTGCGGTCAGACATGGTACAGGAAGCAACATGGATCTATATACTATATACATATTGCTACAATTTCCACTAGAGACCCCCCCCCCCCCCTGCAATTTCACAGCGGATGGTGTGCAGCCCTATCAAAAGTAACTCGATGGCCATCCTGGGAATTTACACTTCACGTGATGATTTTTATAAACAGGCAATATGAAAGTAAGCCCTTGCACGCTATGTAGATCCACTTTAATTCTCTATAATTAAATGCCTACAGTCATAGTCTTCTGCCATTCAATAGACTTGTTTAGTGCTCTTATATTTACTTTTAACAACCACTCATTGTATATGAGCATCCTTATGCCCAAATATTCCTTTTTGCCTGGAGAACGCAGAGGACTTGGGAAGGCTGGAGCCTGAGTTATGTTGGCTTTATAACAGTAGTAGCCATCAGATATAGGGGATACATTGAGGTCCATACGACGAGATCCATCAATGTGAAACAAGTATCGCTCTACTAGATGTAAAATACAGATGACAGCCATGGCGCTCCCCACAGACTCATAAGGCTGTTTTGAGGTGTCACTTGAAAATGGTCAGATCACACAAGATTTACTTGTTTAATTATGTTTTGTCTAAAGACTCCTTTCTCCCCAAATAAAGAAAAAAAACATAAACGTGTGAAATTAAAGCTCTCGCCCTTTCTCTAACCCTGCAGGGTTTTCTTCTTTTTTTTCCCTTCCTTATTTTTTTCTTATTTAAAAGCTATTTCAATTTCCCAATCACTTACATTTTACACTTTCCCACACTTAGAGGCCTGCCAAGACAAACAGAGGAAAGTAAGAAATTGGGAGAAAAGAAAGCAAACGTGGGTCAGTTTCATGAAATCTCTATTGTTTTCTCGTAGTGTGAGAAAGCGCTGTGCAAGGACGGAGGTTTGGTACCGAGCTTGCCCTCTGTCTTTGGAGGGATACAGACCAGAACACACAGGACGATGCTTCCTTCACATCAGCAATGGCCAAGGGTTTATAATATGAACCATTTAGCTGTACATATTTTTCAAGGAAGAGCTTTGGTTGCTCAAAACAATGATTGTTGGAGGGCTTAAAGTGGACCTAAAGTTATAAGGTCCCTTTTAACAGCAAATTAAGCAGGGAGCTCTGTACTAGGGTGGACAGAAAACAGTTACACAGTGCAGTGTAACATGTCTTCTATCAGATGAGGTGTGGCTGCCACACGTGTACAGCTCTTTCTTTTCCCCAATTCGATTGAGGTCTGTTTGGAAAAGCAGAGTTCACTGATACTGTGAGGAGGTAGATTAGGGTCTCTGAGGTCTCTGAGGACCAGAGTTTGGGTCCACTTCGAACTCTGATGCCTCTAAGGCACCTTATATATATCTGTTAAATCTAGGCAGCAGCACAGCTGGGATGCAGGGAAAGGAAGAATCCTGGGTGATCCAAGGTGGTCCAGTTTAAAGAAGAACATCGCCCTGCCTGGAGTCTAAAAAAGTTCAAGTAGACTGATTTCTCCATCCCTGGAGAATCCCAAATTGGGATGCCCTGCTGTTTGCAATTGTCTGTATACTCACCTCATTGGTGATCCCACGGTGCATGTGTGGCCCGAACATGCATCCCCACTAAATTCCTTCTAAAGGTTTGAACCCATGCCAGGCATCTCTAAATGCATAGGTCAACTGACCAGATGTCCCACTTCAGTGGGACGGTTCCACCTTGAGGACCACTGTCCCTCTGAAAAGTCTGGGGACACCTGAATGTACCACTTTGCGGACATGGGAAAGACTGTCCCATGTCCAAATGAAGAATGCTGGATGTCTGGGTGGTTTACCACTGCTCTGACTCTTTGGTTTAATGGTGGTATTGGAATTCATGGACTTCTGGGCATTGGCTCACCAACATCTTTCATGGACCAAAAAGCATGTGACCCTTAATTAAGCCACATGCTAAACCACACCCATCATCCACAAACATGGTCAGTTTATGCATGGCATGAGCACACGGAGGGGTGGGCTCATCGTTCAGCGGTGTGCAGCATTAGCCTCCCAAGCTTAATGCAGTTGCTCCCATGGCATCTCTCACTCTCTTCAGGGCCTGGTGTTTCTCTGGTCTCCATTCTGAGTCCAGTTCTTCCTGCTTTGGTGTTGCCCAGAGGTGAGATATGAGACCTGAGTCACCCATAAGCAATAGCGTTCGCCTTGTCCTGGTCCTGTACTCCCCATACCCACCAAACAAGAATTGCAGAGATCAGGGAGTTGCTGGACCCTGAGCAGACTAATATTCACCACAGGAGTGGCTGCAGGTAGACAGTGGGGTCCATCTAGGGTCCGTTAGGAAAATCCAGGAATGAACATTCCCTTCAAACATCCTGAAGTTTATATTTTCTGTGGCACACAGCAATATCCAAACATGTCTGTGAAGGTTCTTATTTATCCAAATCATAGTATATCTGTAGTAAAAAGTCAAGGAAACTGGGCCTGCTGGATTTTTCTTAAAGACATTTGCTTATCATCAACTCACCGCATGTGTGAATACCCCCCCCCCCCCATCACTACAAAACTCACCTTTGTTCTGGCTCCCACGGCAATGTAAGTAATGCCGGCCACATCTCAGAGCAAAGCCACACTCCCGCAGCCAACCAGACAGACAGGAGCGCACCCCAATCTAAAAGAACCGGGGATGGGCCGCCATTGTTGAGCTCTGCGTGTAAAGGGGGCCGTATTTCGGATCATTAATATGTCCAGAGCTGATTAGATGAGAGCCTGTATTACTACATGTATAGAAATGTCTCAAGTGTGCATGAGAGCAGCCAATCAGAAATCATGTTTTTTTCACGTACACATTTAGGTTTATTCTTTCCTGTAAGCAAGCCTAAAGGTATATATAATTGCACTGTGCACTTTATTCCAGCTCTGTAATGACAGGGAAGTGACATATCTCCCCATCTGGCATGCCGGTGTCATTTGTTTTATAAATGCCATCGTCCTATTTTCTTTATGCTGCTTTTATTAGACATTGAGATTTATTCTTGGTGAGCGTAAACACCCAACACGTGTCAAGTGCTTGGCCGAGATCCATATTATGATTGCGCTGACCCACGTGTCAGATCATGGTTATGCCAAATTAACATGTGTTGCTAGGATGATGCATGTGAAATATGGCTCTGCTCAGCCATTGGGCAAAGCTTACATACCAGCATCTAAAAAAATCCTGAAAAAGATTCTTCCGATCTCCTTATTTTAGTACTTTATTTACAAGTGTTGGCAGCGGATTGTACACAACACTCTTCTAGTATGCAGGAATAGCTGTTTATTCAGCAATAATCAGGAACATAAACATGAACAGTAAGATATCTTAACATGGAGCAAAGCAAGAAGCTCCTTTCTGTTAGCAGGTTAAACACGCTATGCATACAGCCACACGGTCTGCATAAGACTTCCTGTTTTTTTTTTCTTTTTAACTTACTTTATCAATAGCATAACAAGCAGACAGTCATATATTCAGGATGTAGTTTTGCATTAAAGCTATTCGACCAATAAGAAATTTCAACAGTAGATCAGTGAATTAACCATATTGTCAGCACTTATTTTTGCTCCTGTATCCACTCAAAGCTGAAATGCTGACTTACCAATCTTCTCCTGGTAGTGGCTTTTTGGGGCTTCCTTTCCCAGCACCCTAGCCATGCTACTATCTGAATTCAACTGACATAACAATGCACAGCGGCAGGAAACCCAGCAGCACTTCCTCTTTGTATACATGCTATTCTGGCTTGATACAGCTTACCCTGTACGTTTTATATTGTTTTGGGTGAAGTGTTGAAAGCATACCAAAACCCGGGATTTTGACTATTCCGGCTTTTAGTCCTTGCCCCTGGGGAACCCTGATCCAGGATTCCCCCACTGTGTGAATTCCCCCTGATCGCCCAGTCTAGCTCACCTTCCCCTGGTCCTACAGGGCATGTGCGGCCTCTTGTCCAATGAGTGCGCTCGGATCCACTCACGCCACTCGTCTAAGATTTGCCTCCAGCCAAGTGGAGCCAGATCTCTAGCAGGGAGCATACTGACATCGCCCATTCACAAATGACAGGGAGCGGCTGCTGCTCGCACATGTGCCATGGGATAATATGGCTTTTTCCAAAAATGTTGTCCTAGCTACCAAGCTATTTATACCTCTTGGCTGTATGAAGTTTAATACATCCTTATTAAGTCAAAATCCATTTTTGCGGCATAAATTCACTGGGGTGCTCAGAATACATTGAGTAATTTACATATAGTCAGAAATTTTGAGATGCTTTGAAATGCCTAATTTTACAATGTCCTCTAGGGGCATAAAGGTGGAGAAAGTTAGTGTGTGCGTGAACAGGGACTTTAAATGCCTAATTAATAGTAAATTCAAATAATTGTATTGATTAATAATTTCATTAATATATAAATTCCTATGTTATGGTAGCACTTTATATTTTATCTCCATTTAGCAATACAGTCCTATAGGCCTTGTTTTCTGTATTGTTGGATGTGACTTTGTGCCTTAAATAAGTGGAGCAAAACCCTTATGTACACTGCCCGTTTTCCTTGCCCCCCTTCCCATGGGCATGCTGCTTTGAGTTTTGGTCCTCTTTAGAACCTGGAAACGAGCAAGAAATGACTATATAAAAAAATGTATGTCAATAGTTGTATGGGCTTTTGTTCTTGTGTTTATTGGTGGAATGACCAACACTATATAGGAAAAATCTTTTTCCCATCTATGCAAAACTAACATGGCATTGCAAATTGTCGTACTCTCCCTGCAGAGTCAGTTTTAAGATTGGCAAAGTCTTTGTAAAGAATTGAAATAAGAAGTGAGTGTAGGAAGTGGTGAAAAAGAAGATAGAGTCCCTGCTTTTCACGAGTTAGTGTAGACGGGGCCACCATCAGGAACTTTTGGGCCCCATACAGCCACGATGCCCCCCCCCCCCCCCATAACCTGTAATGTGATGGCTTGGTTCCGAAAGTTTAAACTTTAGCCTAAATACAGGGGTGATCTTGGTTATCTTGCAGCCCAGTTCAAATTATATATGAAAAGCTCAGACTAGGAGCCTATCCATCACAATATAGGTTATGGGGGCCTATTATTTTTCTTGGCCACGCTTAAGCTATAATGTGATAGCCTTGTTTGAACTGGGCCACAAACTGTGAAAACAAGGAAGCACTGAATGCAGGGCTCAAGGCAGATCTACCAGCCAGGGTACCGGTCCCCCTTTTCATGGTTGGGCCCCAAACTAGAGTCTTAACTGTCCTGCCCTGATGGCTGCATTGACTGTAGGTAGTTGGATGGAATGTATACTGAGCATATGGTCCCATCATCCACCCCCCACAGTCAGGATTATTCGAAAGAGTGAGGGTCAAATGATTTGAATATAGAAAAAAACGAATTCTGAAAAGACAAAAAGCAGCGCACCGCCTGGGAAGCCATTCAGAGCTGTGTATAACAATATTTAATATTTTAGGGGCAATGCTGCAAGTTCTAGAAGAAACATTTTAAGTAGACATCTTGTAATGGGTTCCATGTGAAACTTGCCTTGAGAGTGTAATGTAGGGGAAGCCTGCGCAATGAAATGTATACACCAGCCCTAAATCTGGACGGTAACATTAACCCTGCTTTGTTTCAAGCCATATATTTCCATTATACACCCCCACCACATATGCCTGGTAATATGCAGCTTTCTCCATGCAATGATCGTCCCTCGTCTCATACGCTGGCTTGTTACAGGGTCACGGGTCTGCCCAACGCCATGCGTCTGAAGGCTTCCCAGGCTAATTAGATAAAGATGAGGGTCTGGTTTTATTCCTTGTTAACTACACTGTAAAATAGTTGGCGTGGGACTGGCCCTCTAGGAGGCTGACTGGATGGAGCAGAAATACCTAGGAATGGCTTGCATCAGCTGCACTGCCCAAATCACTCACACCTTTACCACTGGCTGTCATGAGTTGGGGGACATTTGGGTTTTTAGTACATATTACGCATTTCTCCTAACAGCCTGCCTCAGACAATACTGTATCTTTTATGGGCCATTTAGCGTCACACATGACCTAGGCACTGGGACGTTTTGGAGGCCTTTGATTAATAACTATAATGTAATAAATTGTGAATACTCACAGTGAAGCAGTGTTCCCAAACCCTTTCTTGGAGAGCCACCAATGGGTAAGGTTTTGAAGATCTCAGCACAGTAATGAGTGCAGCAGCGGAGCTATAGAGCCGGCTATTATGCAGATCCACAACATTAGAAAATATTAAATTACTGAAAGAGTAGTAGATGCAGGGAACAAACTTTCAGCAGAGGTAGTTGAAATATCAACAGAAAGTGATGCCTGGAATGAGCATACATCTATCCTAAGTATACAGTGTACAGTATACACACAAGGGCAGACTAGATGGACCATGATTTCTCCTACTGCTGCCAACCTTCTATGTTTTTATGTTAAAGAGGAAGTCCAAGGGCCTTATTTATCACGGGCTAGCGCCAGGTAGTGTCTGACGAGCGCCAGGTTCCGCCAGCTATCGGCGGCTACCGACTCAAGTACGCCCGGCGGCGGTCACAATGACGCATTTATCAAGCTAAATGAGGCTAGCGCCGGCGAGAGCGACGGCTAGCGCGGGATTCATCATGAAGCCGCCTGGAACGAACAGCGCCGCTGCAAATTCCTTCACAGCGCCAGGTATGACCTGTCGCTCCCTGGCATTGTCCAATGCATTTCAATGGAGCAATGTTTAATTAATCATAATTAATTGGTATAATTTTTTTTTTTTTTTTATGTCAAAAATTCTGAGACCACTTCTGCAATGTTAGTTTTTTTTTTAAAGTAAAAAAAATTAAAAAAAAAAAATTTGTGCAGAATTGATCTTACAGGTCTGATATTAATGTATTCATATTACAAAATGATTCAAAAAACATGTATAATGTTACAATCAAAAAATATGGTTGTTTAGGGGTTAAAAACTAGTTAACAGCGCACTGGGGTTTAAACAAGGAATGGATAGCGCCAGCAAATTCGGAGCGTGATTTTTTAATGAATATGAAGCAAGCCGTTCGTTGTCAGGCGCTCACATACAACGCTGAACCTGTGAAACAGCGACCCCTAACCCCGTATTCAACATTACCGCACACCGACTGAGTCGCTGTCATCAAGCAAACGCCGGCCAAGCACAGCGAATACTAGCTGGCGCTGTAAAAATCACGCTACAGTCGCTCATCTGTCGCTACCTGGCGCTATTAATGAATCGGCCTCCAAGTATCTTTTCTGTGAATCTATAGCTGCACATGCTTATCTCCTGTTTTGGGAGCAGCGGGGCAACCATCCTTTTGGGCATCACTTTTTAAGTGATCTCTTTACCTGTTATTTCGATTTGCACTTTAGTTTATCACTTGAATGTTCCTTATGTATATCGCTCTAACACTATATTTAGCACTTTCTATTAGATTGATTGGATACATATATATACAGTTCCTCCATTTTTAGATATGATTGTCGAGGATTTATATTAATTAGGAATATTAGCTTTCATTCTTTCCTGGGAGGTGGGGTCCTGCGATGGGTTTGTATGTGTGTGTGTTTTTATGATTATGAAATGATGAGTGTTTTTATGAAAATTAATAAATATTTTTGGATGATTCTTTTTTGATTGTTGCTTATTTTGAAGGGCTTTGGTGCAAGGGGTTTTGTTTGCTCTTCCTTTTTGCGGTAGCTGGAGCCGCAACTTGCTACAGGTATAGCTTCACATGCCCCATCACAGGCTCTTTTCCTGGGTGCGAGCGTTATTCTTCATGTTGTACTTGTTTTTTGTTTTTTATGTGTGTGTGTATAACCGATGACTTCTAACAACTGCTCTGTTTCCAACCAACATTTTTGCCAAAGGGCAGCCATTGTGAAGCCGACAACGTTCAACTCAAATATGTAACAAGCATGAATATATAATAAGTCATTATACAGTCCCTAATTCAGTGCAACTTTGAGAAGCAGAGATCTATTACCGTGTAGTGGTCACTGTAGAATTCCATATATTTATGGCTTTATTATGTATTTATAATGTGCCCCAGGCCCAGCGCTATGTACATAGAAACCGGGGCCTACTTGATCACTCAAGACTGGAATTCTTAAAATATTGAGAGGCTGCTGGACATAATGTTCCGGGCTCAGTTTCCCATTTTATACATTTCTGATGATTGTTGCAGAAAGGAATACCGCTATAGGGTCAGGGAACAGATGGCCCCATTCCTTGTGTTTACTTTTACCCACCCAGCTTCATTATCCAAGCTCGCTCTCCATTCCCTCTGAAATAGTCAATCTCTTGCCTGGTATTACATGACTGTAAGATAAAGCTGGACGGACACAAGACAAAGACACTCGACGGGTGTTAGAAATTCTCCGAAATATGTTTTGCTATATTTGTAGGATTTATAGTATATGTTAACATTAAAAAGACAGAGAAAGCTTCAGAGTTCACCTATTTTTATCATAATTTAAAAAACAATCTTCTACATGTGGATTATAGTCATGTTAATGATTTTAGGGTAATTATTACTTGATGTGCAGCACAAGATAGTGACAAGAGAGAAATATTAAAGCGGACCCTTGGTCATTTACAGCACTACCTCTGGAGTATCCTGATTTGGAATGGTCTGGTCACCAATGGAGTTCACCTGAGGGGCTTGGTGCACCCTGCAAAATCTTAGGGTCAGCTGCAGGCTCAGGACTGCAACAGCGGCTTGCATAGGAGCACAGAAAGAGTGAGTATTTAGCCTGAGTTTCTCTTTCAGCAGCCTCCACCTAAGTACTTTGGATGATGCAGTCGGCTCAAATGTTATTACACTGATTGGCTGATCTTAAGATTGTTGGCTGACGTGCCCCAACCTGCTAGCCACATCCCTAGTTTCCCTGTATTCTGGGGAGCGCTCCCACCCCTATCTGAATGGCTGGGTGTGGGAGCACGCCAGAGCTACAGGGAAGCCAGGGATACAGCCACCATGAAAGACAGCATGATGGGAGCTGCCAGTAAAGGTAACTTTGGGGTTTCACACAGCAGGGTACCCAGGTTTTAATGCCCTGGGGGCAGGCTAGCGACCATCCCTGGAGTTTAAGATACGGGCAGTGTGGTTTTTAAGTTGCTTTAATTTTAGCTGGTGGAGCATACCAAATTGGAAAGTCCGAGAATAGGGCTATAAGGGACCTGCACCTGCGCTATCTGTATACTGGCGCACACAATATCATATTGCCAATACTATACTGTAACAGCAATCAATACTTCACCCAGGTAAAGCCAACCAAATCCCCCCCTGGTTAACAAAACGTGAGCATGAATTTCAGAAATACTCACCTTTTGCTAATCGAGAATGAAGAGGGAGGGGAAAACAGCAGTGTCCCTGTGGAATGGAGCTCCACTCGGAAAAGGTGAGTAAATCTTTAATTCGGGGCTTATTGATGACCTGAGGCAGTAGGGTAGCATAGTTTAGAGTTCCTATGGACCTGTGGCTTTCTAATAGAGATGATTGGCAATGCTTTGAGGTAGCACTGCCACTGCTGAAGCGTAGTACAAGGGATCAGTAGATGGTAGATTTGGTGAAATGGCTAATGGTGATAAATGATAGCTGGGACGTTGAATTCATTCATGCATAATGTTTGGATGCCTCGCCATTAAAAGGGTGACAAGTATGGATGACTTACCATCCCTGCGACTGGCTTCATTTTGCTTTGCCCACCACCTTTAAATAAATAACGCACTCCTGCAACGAGGCCCAGTTCTGAAGAGTAACAAGCATGATTTACTGCAGCAAATACCTTTTAAGGGTGTTAAGTGAGATAGTGATGATATTCATAGAGCCGCCATCACCTGCTTTATGCTGACTTTATGCTCTTCACTATTTAACCTCTTTATGCTCATGGAGGGCTGCTTGTTTAATGACTTGACCTGAGCCTGCCTTCCATGGTGCATTAAATATACATATATATATATATATATATATATATATATATAATATCTATCACAGTATATAGAGTGTCATTGTGTGTTCTATTTATAGTTACATTGTATTACATATTATATCTAAGTATCAGTATATAAAATGATAATATGTTAGATTATATTATAAATAATAACTATTGTTGCTGGTATATACATCTGATTTGTTTCAATGCAGTTTGGTTCATTTTTCTTTTAACCTTCTATTTTCACAGCAGCCGATTCTCAATCCCAAATTTAGGGTGGTGCGTTCTAATCCTGGGAAAAGAACCATAGCAGGTACCCTTTATTATTATTATTCTAGACACCCCCTTCAATATATTGTGTAAGAAGCCCTTTAAACAAAATCATGTATTTCTAATAGAAATATTTTATTAAGTTTTTTTTCCATTCAAGGGCTAGGGGGGTTATTTAAGAAACGCTAATGCCAGGTAGTTCCAAATAGCGTCGGGTGAACGCTGGGAGCTGTATGTGAAAACCACATTTAAGAAAGTCAATCTGGTGAGCGCCTCTAACAGCGTCATGTTGCGCTACATGTATTACTAGCGGCGGCTCAGTGTAAAGCGCTGGCGCTATATGTTCAGCAGTGCCATGTAGTACTTGTCGCTCAGTAGCGCTCTCCCATATATTTCAATGGTGTTTTATTTGGTTGTGTGTAAATAGCGCTTTGCTAATTTAATTTTTTTAATTTTTGGTTCAAATCATTGTGTGGCCTCTCCTGCCCAGCAACCAAACACTTTTATTGTGATTTTCTTTTCTATGCAGACTTGTATGTGCAGGTCGGCCATTGCAGTATCATTGTCACAGTGTTAAAATAATGTTATTCCATATGTTTACACTCTGGTGCTGGTGTGTATGTGTTCAGAAACAGACTTTTATCACATAGCTTCTGGCGCTCGATGCTAGAGCGCCCAGGGTTGTCCTGTTGTTAGATGTAGCGTCGTCTTGGGCACTTTGACCTCAGTACACCACTTAACGTTCTTGACTGGCTCTGCTGTGAATCTTGGAGAGCGCTTCTACAGCTCTCTCCAGACATCACATTTATCACTGCAGGACAGGATACTACATCACTTGTCCAGCCACTACGCTATGTATGGGCCAGACACCCGCTTGCAGCATCTACTAGCGGTCGCTCTAAGCGCCACTACATAGACGCTCACATGCCAATGCATGGTGCTAGTCTTAATTTAGATGTAAACTATAAGATGACTACCTTGGGTTTTATTTCTTTCCCCCAGTGCATCCCAATTTAGGATACCCTGCCGTGTGAATGCCTCCCCCCCTCCCCCAGTTGACCCTGTAAAACCAACCTCTCCCCGGTCATACGGCACATGAAACATTTGCCATGCACACAGCTTTGCCCTTCTGCAAACAGGAGCACAAGCAGGCCATTTTGTGTGCGCTCCCGTCCCCAGCCATTCAGATAGGCTGGACGAGAGCATGCGCGCTGCTGGGGGTGTACCCACATGCATTCCCAATTACAAAAGCCCAGAGCTGTTTGCTGAATGCTGTGTGCAAGGCAAACATATCTGATTGGATGAGAGTCTGTGCATGAGCCGCAGGACTGTGAAGAGGTGAGTTTTACAGGGTGATCTGGGGGGTTTCACATAGTGGGGAAGGCCAGTGGCCGGCATTCCAGAGCTGGCCACACTGGGTTTTGTTAAAATGCATTATTTTAGCTTTTAAAAGTAAACTTTAGCATTCCATACAACAGAGTTATTGCGGGGTTTGCCCTTCACTTAAAAGAAAAAGTTTAGCTTTATATAGAGATGTTTTGCTACACCTAAAGGGGTCGCATTTGTCAACCCCAATGTATTACTATTCATGCAAACGTCATAGGCCGACACAAAATTATGGTAAATATATGTAGTTGGTGTACAAATTAGTTGCTAAAGCATCATAAAGGGACAAAAGCAATAATAATATATATGTAAAATAAATGACAAACATGACTGGTGCCTAAAGCAGACCTACACCCAGCGAGGGTCCTGGTTAACAGGAAAACTAAAATAAAATTAGCTACCACTTCCTGCTATAGATAAACGTTGCATTAGAGAGAGACTCACTTTTTGTAGCCAATTTCCATCTGACGGGTAACAGGCAGTAGATGGGCACATGTGCAGCAGCAGCATCTCCTCCAATAGGAGACAAGTTTCACTACAGCGTGCAGCAACTTCCTCATACTTACGGCAAATGGCTCTGATTGGATGAGAGCCAGTGCATGTGCTGTAGGAGCAGGAAAATGTGAGTTATTATGGGTGATATGGGGGGTTTCACACAGCAGGGCCTCCCAAAAAAGGGTGCCCCCCAGAGCAGAGAACAAATCCCGGGACAGTCAAAATCCCAGGTTTTGTTCCGCTTTAATTTTGTTTGAAATGTTTTCGTTGCATTTACATTGTATTTTTGTTTTTGTTGTCATTTGAATTGTTGTTTTTTTTTGCTTATTTGACATGTTTGTTATAGTTTGTATTGTATTTACATTGTATTTTTTAAATTTTTATGTTGTCATTTGTATTGTTGTATTTACATCATACGTTATATATTTTTTTACATTTTGACATAAACAGACCCCTGACAGTTGCATTAAAAGCAGTTGTTCTCTTTTTGAGGGAATTAGCACAGCTAAATATTTTCCTATCTCTCTCACTCGATATGAATATATATATATAACAATATATATATACATATCAAGAGAAAGATATAGATATATACAACCACAGATATAGATATCGAAATATACTCCTGTAGATATAATCCCACACACCTGGAAACATGGAAACATAATTGTTTACAGCTAATGATGACAGCAGACCCTCTCCTCCGGCATTATTGTGTTGTGATTGATTTGACATTGTAACCTCTGACCAGGCTGACCCCATTCTCCAAGGTCTCTCATTGGCTGAGATATGATATGTCATGGGGGTTTGAATGCATTAATATTTAATACATACATTTCTTCAATGGCACACAAAAGGCAATAAAGCCTAACAATGGCCGGACCATTCTATTATTATTAACCATGATTGAGTATGACCATCGAACAATGCGTTCTTCAAGGGCAGTAACTTTCATATTTGTTAATAAAAACTGAAAGCATCTGGCAACTGTGGCCATATTAGTTAAGGTGATAGAAAATCCATAAGAAACATCATAAAAATGGACGTGAGACATCTAGAGAACATATGTTATCATTTGATGACATATTGTTTCCCGTTAAAAAGCTCATGCATGAAGGTAAATCTTTAAAGGGACTCCAGACTGAGACAAATACTGTTAAGTGTATATGTATTGGTTGTGCCTGCTTGGTATTTCTTTGTTTTATATGGGATTGTCAGAAATACCTTTCAGCCAGGGTAAGCACTGCTGGTACATTTGTCTTTAAGTCTATGTTAATGATGGCTGGCATAGTCCTGAACATGCTAAATCTCTTCAGTGCAAGCTTTTCTGGTAATAATTGTATGAAACAGGATTGTTGGGTGTCATGGCACCACAGCAGCATATACACCATATACAGCATTTATTCCATTGGCACCCTGACATATGCTGTACTCAGGCCAGGCTATGTGCATGTTACAACCGGCTTACTGCAGAGGTAAACTGCCAGCACCCTTTCAATGCACATGTGATACAACAGACATAAGCCTCGATTCAGAGACACATTCGTCCGGACTTCCGTAGCTGTCTGTGAAAGTTTTGGTGGGCGTTCGTCATTTTTTTGTTTTTTTTCGTCCATTTTCTACTCGCACGAACGTTCGGGAATGCGAATGAACGGAAGCAAATCGGAACATTTCCGTTAGTTCGGATCATTTTCCAAACAAAATCGGAAATCCGTTCGTTAAGAAAACTTCCGTTGCTGGGATGGGTTTCTGTCTGATTCAGAGAGCTGATTTCCGACGGATCACCACCCTATAAATCCGTTTCATTTCCGATCCACTTACGAGACCTTTGAGGGCTCGGATTGCTATTGTTGAACATGTTTTGCGGCTATGTGGAGGAGTCTGTGCGCCTTTAGCACCAAGGCATTGCATGTATCAGCATGGCCGAGGCCATAAATTGTATAGCGATGCATACCTGAATCAATACATTTCATGTATGCCTTATAGATGCATTTTAATGCTGACCTTAATTAGTCCTTAGCATGTAAACATTTATTTTCCCACACATCCATATAATTGCTATATTTTTTTAGACTTATGTCCTTTGTGAATTATATTTGGATTGTTGAACTTGAATCTTAATGTGTTGTAGGAGTTATTGTTTTAGTTGGTTACCTTTGCATTGTGTAAGTATTTTATATTTGGTTGCAGGAACTGCAAGATGTGCCACTCGCCCTTGCTCCTGATGCCCGTTCTTTGCCTGCAGAATGCGGGCCAGGGGTTCTCTAATCGGGCACTATGCAAAACCCGGGCCATGGTGGCGAGGGCCCTCTGGCTTTTGAAGTCCAGATTTAGGTGTTTGGACCATACAGAGGGGGGCACTGCAGTATGACCCCAACAAGGTTATACCAAAATTTTAATTTACGTTTTTTAAACAGGGACCACACATGCCAGAGTGGCACAACTGAGTGTCAGGGTCCTTCAGTTGGTGGGCGAGATGCAGGAGCTGCGCGACTCGTTGGGGACCACAGATGAAGAATAATGTTCAGTGGCCTGCCATTGCTATGTATTTTGTTTTTTATAGTTGTAAAAATTTGAAATTTTAAAAAAAATTTAAAATGTTATATTTTATGTATAAAAAAAAATGTTACAGGGGGCTAAAATGGAAGAAGAACCTAACCAAGAAGTGGTTGGGGTGAGCTTTAAGGGTCCAAAAGGGAAGATGGAGGATAATGCTAAGTGATTTAGCTAAACATTGTAGTAGAAGTGAGGGTGGCAAATATGTAGGCGAGCACTTTAATGAGTTAAGTTTGAAGTGCGCAGGCGCAAGATCGTAAGGATTTCCGTCTGGATGAATATTTATTGAAAAAGGGAAACAGAATCGAACGGGAAACGTAAAGGATTCGTTGGAGGATACGATGGGAAAAGGGCAAAAACTAAAGCCTACGTTGTAACATGTGAAAATGAAACAGAAATGTCTGGATGGAAACTGACATCCTCGTATTCATAGCGAACGGACGGAAACTTTACACAAGGTTTTCAATGCATGCATAGAATCGCTCGTACGCTCATGCGAGAACGGAAACATTTCACAAAAAGAAACAGATCGGAACTAAAACGGAAGTTTTTTTTGTCTCTCTGAATATAGTGTTTTAAAGAGGCAAATGCGTTCCCTAGTGTACATGAGCCCCAAGACCTTGTCCATGCTAATATTGTATTGTTCAGCTTTATAAGCTTTATTCATTTCCTGGGTATTTGGAGGGTTCTGTACATCTGCCCCTAATCCCCAAATTTCTGACCGGGCATACTTACAATAGAAGCAGGAAAGGCAGCTGCTACCAGGCCGTGGCAGAAGGGTGCCCAGTGCGAATTTCCTCCTCTTGCCTTGCAGAAAATGTGACAATTGAAAAAGAATAATAGAGTAGTGCAAAAAAAATGATGGAATGTGGAAAATACTGCGAGATGTCTTTCCTGGGGCACATTTACAGAGAGGTTAGAATTACGTGCACAGGTTGCCCCCCCCCCCCCCCCCCAAAGACCAGCCAAAGTTGTAATGGAGGTTTGCCTTTTTCAGCAGTCAGTCTCATCTTTGTCTCGGATGCAGAGATAGCTGGAAATGTGTCTGGAGACTATGTGGGCAATTCCATTAAGGGAACATCACACCAGTCTCTAGTTTTTATCTCTGGTACACTAACAGCTCGGTGTTACATTGGTTTGGTGGTAGAACTAATGGTACAGCCAGTTCTCCAAAGGCACGAACAACACAGGGCTGCATGTTCATGCTACTGTGCACATCCTGCAAGGCTTAAATATGCTGCCATGTCCTTTACTGTTTTAGGACTTGTCCAACATCAAGCACATCTGGGTATTATGTGCCTGCTCCTATTTGATATTGAATACATCATAAACCTTCAAGAAGATTGCTGCCCTGTGGAGAGTGGTAAATGTTGCATCAGCTGGGAACTCAGGAACCTTCTCATATTGTGGTTCTAATCTGGGGTCTGTGTGGAAATGGCTATGAAAGTGAAGGGGTTAATGTGCAAAAGAGATAAAGAAAGCAAAGATCTTCTGTATCCCCCCACACTGGGATGCCAGTTAGCATGAAGCTCAATTGCCAGCCTAACAATTAAGAGAAATTCTCACCCCAGTGCAACCCAGTATATGCTCCACCAAAGGCCACTGAAGCCCGTTGCCTCCATGCCCACCCTGTGAGGCTCACTGATAGCTAGTGCAGCTGCTAATGAGCCAGGAACATGGGAGGGTGAGTATTATACCTGTTTTCAGCCTTACAGCCATCTCAAATAGGAATTGGAATGCCTGGGGGCATTTTGGCCTTAGGCTCACTTTAACTTGCAGATATAACATTTTTCGTATGCATTGCAATAGAAGGTTAGAGGGAGTTGTATTGATGATCAAGCCAGAGAAGATATAAACCACTACTCTTTATAATAGAAATACGTGTAGTATTATTAAATTATTAAGTAATTAATCCCACTCTTCGGGTATAAAAGGCAGCTCCTAGTGGATCCCCTGCCTCCGCACCCTGCTTCCTCCTATTGCTTCCAGCTGTCATTACAGTGGTGGTGATCAATGTGGGGCATCAGGATCAGAGGTAAGTAAAAAAATATATAAGACTTTCTGCTGTGTGTGTTTTTTACATTTAACTCTTTGTGAACTGGTAAAGGGTCCATGAAACCCCTATACCTGTTCACAGGGCAGGAGGGGCTAGCAAGTCACCTGCCATAAACCGGGTGACTTGCCATTAACCCTTGCCCCATTACCTGCATCCCCAAAGCCTAGGGGAGTGCAGAAGAGCCTTGGCGCCCTGGTCTACCTGCCCCCATAGTTGGTGCCTGGATTGATTTTTCTGGAGAGGGGGACTTTTTAAAAAAAAATTAAGGCTTTAACCCTTGAGTACGCATAGTAGTTGTATTTCATTTGAAAATGACATAAAATTCTCTATTCAGTTTGGGGTGGCTCCTGGGCAAGAAAGGGTGTCTACTGATACATATGTGGTGAGAAATGGGCCTTTTACACGCCTAATGGTTTTCTTGAAAAAATTACATTTTTTTTTTTTTTAAAAAGCCACACATTTTAAAAAAATATTATTTTAAAAATTTGGTTTAACTTTTTTCACTCAAAAAAATATATGAAAGCACTGAAAAATTACAAACACGGCATTTCATGTTAAAGGCCAAACTCTGGCAAAAGAACAATATACAATTTTCCTGCGGAAATCACAGTTACACATGTATAGTGCAAAATAGTGAAAATGGTCTGGCAGCAGAGGGTGACAAAATAGGGTTAAAGGGGCTGAGAGTTAAAGTGGTACAACGTTTTGAAATTATTCTACATTTTTTATACATGATAAAAAGCCATTTTATCAAGGGTAGAGTGCAGAATTGCATCCACTGTATAATATCAAAAGGGAGTTTATAATAAATTGTAACTGAAATAATAGTTGTACGTTTTCTTTAGGTGCAGAAAACTAGTGGCCTATATATTTCTCGTATTCATCCCAGAGCAGCATTTTTAATGGGCGGCCAGACAGAGATTGGCAGCCATGCTCTCTTCCTCATAGACAGGCTTTCTTCTGTCATTCCTTTCATGCAGCAATTTCCAAGCTGACCCTCTCGTGTAGGTTTCTGCAGCCTTTCCAATAATAAAATGTTTCTTCTGTAACGTGGTGAAATGGTGTGCTTAATTCCTGCAGGACTCCAGACATAACTTTTGCATTTTAAATTTTCCATGCCCTGGAAGATAAGGCAATGCTAATGAGGATTAACTGCCTTTGAAAAGGACCTCTCTCACCTCTTTTGTAGCTGCAAAAAAATGCTTTGAGAAACAAACAGGTCATTGAGAGAAGCATGTCTTAGATATCACAGAAGAAAAAACACTTGCTGTGCAAAAAAGGGAACACTAATATATATTTCTGATGGAATTACACGCACCTACTACTGTGACAGTGGACATTAGCAAATTGCTTTGGATACATGAGAAATTAAACTCCAACGCTCATGTAAAAGGTGACAAGTCTTGGTCATCTATGGGGGCCTGTTTCCTTTTCTACAACCACTGGAGTTGCTTCCTTTTCTTATACCTAGTAACTAGTGTGATAAAGAATGAAGAATGTGGGCCACACCTACAATTACTGGTGTTCAGACAGCAGCTAGTTACCTTAATTAACCCTCTAACAGTTCTAGTCAAAATAAAAAAAAAACTCCCAAAAATGTCACTTGCCTGTCTTCATGAACACAAACAGATCCAGGCAGGTAACCTTGTAGTTGTATAGTGCACACAGTCTGAGGGTGTTATTCAGCAGCAGAGGGGGGAATAAGGGTCAGCTGTCTGCTTGGGCAAATGTGTGAGCTCCTTTGCTCACTGCACGAGAAGGCAAGTTAAAGGAAAACTTTTTGTCAGGTTTTGGTAATCTGCCTTATTCTCTTATTATTTCCATCTTCTGGGATGTAAAATTAACATTTGTGTTAGGATTGTGTCCCCAGACACACAGTATGCCGTTTCCAAGTTTCTTATATTCCCCTGGCTCTGTGTGGGAGTGGTTTTCCTGGCCTTGAGTAAAGCCCTTAATATAGCTTTTGCCCACAAATCCCAGAATCCTCCTGTAACTCATCAGCAACTTTGACAAAATGAAGCAGCAAAAATGACCTCCCCAGGTGAAACGCTGCTAGTAACCCTTTAACTACTGGGACACAAGCTTGTGATCCCCTAACCTGGAATAGCTAGATTAGAGTGGGGGACAGGGGGGGGGGGGTAAACCTGTGAGCTTAGAAGTATAAAGCATTGTTTCTGTCAATCAGATGATAAGCATGCCAGAGTCAGGAGGACTGTATACGAAACACACCAGTTAATTTACGGTACTAACATAAACATATTGTTGCTAGAGACAACAGTTTTCCTTTTTTTAACACAGAATTGCAAACAAATTTAAAAGAAAAAAATTTACAGAAAGCTCAGCACCTCAAGGACATCATTTCAAAATGCCATCAAAAGTGGACTATGTTTGGCATGTTCTGGACTGTTTTTGTTTTATAATTGATGAAGAAATGGCCAAGAGATTGTGGGGTAGAATGTTACCTCTTCTTACATTTACCTTTTCTCAGGGGTAAACACATGGCCGGATGGGCCCCGATTGCCACGGGCTCTTTCCAACCCACGTAGAGGGTACCGGTAATGAATATGGAGGTGGTAACTGCAAGTCACCTGCTGTTATTGCATCAGGTAACTTGCTGCCCCCCTACACTTTAAACTTAAACCCTTACTGGTTCAAGGTAGTGAGGGGTAGGGGTGTCATTTGACAGATAGGGAGATTCCCAAAGGAGGGCCACACATTTTTGGGGGGGATCTCATTCTTAACTTTCTAGAAAGTCTTGAGAGCTGTCTTTGATTGGAAAAAAAAGGGTTCAAGCCTCTCAGAAACAGAAAAGAGATCTTTGCCTAAACGAAAAACCTGACATAGAGGGGGTACAGTGTAATCTTTAGTGGAAGAGATAAAAAGCTGAGTTTTTCCACGAGCATCCACGTACTAGACGAATCAGGATATTTACCTGGGAGGTTCTGGTAGGGTCTGGAAGGAGGTGTAGCACAGAGTGGGGTGTGGCACAGTTGTAGCATACCTTCTTTTTATAGGCTGAAACCATGCCACACCCTGAGATAATGAGGGGAGGAAGTTAGAAGGATGATGTAGCCGCTGGCCTTCTGTGCTCAAGATAGGAGCTTAATATGCTACCACACAAGCCACCCACCCCCAACCAAAGCCAAAGCTGGGGACAGTAAACCATATTGTGAAACCCATTGTCCTGCCAACGCATTGGCTGACCAGAGTCAGCTGACCTGGTCCATCAATGAATGCTGCTCGATTTTAAGCTCCAACCTGCTTTGCGGTTCTACAGGGTGGAGATTTGGACCTGGGACCCACCACTCCATAAATGGTCCCTGTATCCATATACAAGCATAACTGGTTTATGAAAACAGAACATAACATAATATTAATTTCTCATTAGTACAATAAAAATGGGATGTTTGACTTATTGCTGCAAGAAAAGATTGTGAGGGTTTAAAGAGGCAACTGAGGACACAGGCAGTGATGAAAAATAACCATTGACCTACATGGCTCCTCCACATGCTAACAGAATTCCGATATCTCGAGGCCTTGGCTAAATGTCTTCTCACAAACAATTAGCACGGCTATAAGCATCGAGCATAGAGGCTGCATTTTGTAAAGAAAGACCGATCGCACTTAACCTTTCCAAATGTCATTACAGACGGCACTTTGTACTAATGAGTCATTTTCATTTTTTCTAGAAAACTTTACTGGAGGGGAGGTGTGGACAGAGTCTCAGTGCCTAGGCCAACTACTCTTAGAACATAGCTAAAAAACAGCTGTCTGTGAGCTCCTCGGTTCACCTCGCCTTAATTGGTCCACAGTAATAATAACTGTTTACTTTCCCCCGCCCGAAGAAAGCTATCAGAAAGATCACAAGCCTAGAGCCTTCATTTCAGAAGCCGTTACAGTTTGGGACTTGTGGCGTTTGGGGAACAATCAGCGAAAAGCCATTCACTGTAATCCTTCCATAAAATATGGTTTAAGCATAGCGGATTAGTCAAAACAGGGCCACTTGGACATTCCTGGGACCCCTACTAATTATAAGAAATTCAAAGCAGTTATTAGTTATATAGTCCAATGATGAGATCTAAAAAAAAAATGTGCTGTGCGCCTCTCCGGCAGCAGTTAAGTAAATTATCGGCATAAAACGACATAGGCATGAAAGTGTTTTGCTTTTCTTTATGTGGAAAATTAAAGTTAAAATATCATTAGCATCATTGTATCTCCATTTATTTAATTTGCCCACCCACACTTCCCCCATGAAAATGATTGTGTTGGAGTCTTAATTAGCATAGGCATGAACTGCTTGTAATTACAAGAATAGTGACCCGACGGCAGAAGTCATTTGATAATAATTAAGTCTTTACTATCATTGCTAAGCCATCATTCTGCTTGAAGGTGCTGCTGGAGAAATGTGAATGCAATGTTCTTGATGTTTTCTAATCAAGATGGGCTTTTTTTTCATGCCAGCGATATGTTCCATGTAAGAAGACACAGAGATGCTGCATACAGAGCCACCGGAAGAATATTCAAGATGCTTAACAGCTTTAATACCAGTGCTACCTCTCCCAAACTTTATATTACTTGACGTAACAATACAGCTTCCTAAAGGCTACATTCACACCATAGCAGATTTTAGACATTTTGGCCTTGCCCTCTGCCTCCTATTTGGGAATTAAAATTTCAACATTTTTGCATTTAGCATTTTTGAGTAGCAAAATGTACTAAATGATTCCTCCCCCAAGGCAAGCAGCCAGGGGGTTGGGTTGTGGATGTGCATGGCTTGGAGGCTGATTGGCCGGTCTCCAGTCATGCTGGGATATTGGCCCCTATGCTCTTTGTACAAGTCCGATACTCTTCCAGGCTCATACCGATGGGCACTGGGGCTTTTCCCCACCACCCTTAACAGATCACAAGTAGTTAAAAAGTTAAAAAAATAAAACAATTGCAATAAATGTCCTCTCTTGCATCCAGCAGGTCCAGGGGTGTATTGCTCCTCTTCTCTGCTGGCATTTAAGCTCCTGGGGTGTGGTCTTTATGGAATAACTCTCCCACACCCTAGCTGTACAGTGGTGCTAGGGGAGATGCCAGGCAGGATGCCAGGCTGTAAGAACAGGGCACAAATGCAAAGGGGGAATATACACACCCAGAGGCAGTCTGGGACACAAAAGTCATAAGAGAAGATGCCGTTCAGCACTGGACCCAGAAGAAGATGTCAGAGGTGAATACAGTTAATGTAGATATTTTCAAATAATTTTTTATGGTGTGTTCTTTTAAACTCTATGACTACTTCGCCAAAGAAAGTGAAACTAACCCCAAATTATTATTTAGCTACATAAACAAAAAAGATACAAACTTTAGGGTGTGGGCACCCTGAATAGCAAGGAGGGGACACCTATGGAGGGGAATGAGGAGAAAGCAAATTTACCAAATATCTTCTTTGCTTCTATATTCACAAAATCATGTGACATGCCGAGTGAAATGCAGGGACCAGTTGGCATACATCGTTTTTAAGGGAGTTATGTACAGTAATAGACAAGCCTTTATTTCTATTTGTGGATTCAGTAATTACAGGTGCTGTTCCTAGGGACTGGCGCTTGGCAAATGTGGTTCCAATATTCAAAAAGGGATCTAGGGGGGAACCTGGAAACTACAGACCGGTAAGTTTAACATCTGTGGTGGGCAAGCTGTTTGAAACTTTCTTAAGAGATATTATCCTGAAGCATCTTGGGAAAAATTAACTTATTACTCCATATCAGCATGGATTTATGAGGAATCGCTCCTGCGACACAAAACAAATCAGCTTTTATGAGGAGGTAAGTTCAAGATTGGATCAGGGGGAGTCACTGGAAGCATTTGATACTGTGCCACATAAAAGGCTGGTACAAAAGATGAGAATGCTTGGACTGGGGGAAAACATGTGCAGATGGGTGAGAAATTGGCTTAATGATCGGAAGCAGAGGGTGGTTATCAATGGAAACACACTGTGAAATCTCCCCCATGTGACTTGCACGTCACTGGACGGGAGTGGTATAGAGTTGCATTCACCTGGAAAACCTCCTCCATACCTCTACCCTTCAGTAACGTAAATAGGGGGGAATCCCCAGAGACTCCTGGGGTATATTCCTTTTATACCTCAGTGGCTTCTGAAGTATAAAAGCCTTCTTTCCCGGTATTAGCCCATTTTTCCTGGCTGGGAATAGAAGCAGGGAAAACCTGTGTCCCCCTGTTCTCCATATGGCAGCATCAGCTTCTGAGTCGGCAAGAGACGTAGAAGAATGGATGCTGACCAGAAATTATTCACGTTTAGAGGAACTATTTTTTTTGTATGATGTGCTTTTTTATCACAGTGCTTTGGGTAAACTGGCAAGCTGTACCAATTCACATGGGGGTCGCCATGTCATCGAAACACTACTTTTGCCAGCTTAAAGCTGCACAAAATATTCTGCATAACTGTGATGTATCAAAAGATACTGCACAAATTAGACTTTTCTTTAATCTTTATATCTCATTAAATGTAGCGTTTTCCTTCAGTGCAAAGATATCTGATGACGTATGAGGTAACTGGTAGGAAAATGGAGATGAAGCTGGAATGTGAACGATTTGCGCGTCATTAGGATGGCACTTCATATAATGTAAAATAATAATGAGCATGGCTACGTACTCCTGACCATCTCCAGCTTTCTGTTGTGTCAAGTTAACTCTACAACCATTATTTGTTCTCTCCAATAATTACTTCTGCCGACCTTCTTCCCTCACTCAAAATATTACAACAACAACTGCAAGAGCTTCAGGGATTTCTCTGCCGTGCTCTACTTTGCTAATTTACTTTTATTAAGAAAGAATTATCGAGGGGGGAAAACACATACTGTTAAATATTGTGATTTCTTTAGGAGTCAGCATTTCTGAAATAACATTTGATGAGTACAAAGGCAAATGATGTAAGATTGATGCAAGCATAATGGTGGCCATGAAGGTCTTGAAACTTTAGTGACAAATGATTGCTAAGTGTATGAGCTAATTAATACTGAGGCTGAATAAAGCCAAATTGTTAGCACCTCTTTTTAAGGCAGACCTGCAGACATCATTGGACGGGAGGAGCAGTTTTTATATATTAAAAGGTATATTTTATGTTAAAACTTGGATGGATTTTTATGATGGGTTATCATGGCATTTACCGTTCAATAGATCAGAAAGGTGAAGAATGTGTAGGATAAAATTTGTCCGTAAGCTACGAAATTAGGGCTAGAGTTGTGGTACTCCTATAAAATGCTGATTAAGGTTTATTAAGTGTTCAATATTTAACATTTCAAAAATAATAATATTTACAGTGATACAAAGCATTTTATATAGTCATAGGTGCAGCAACAATCTTCTGTTCAGCGAGTTCAGAGTATTAAAGTTGTTGTGTTGTCCAATCACTTGTGGAGAAACAGTTTTAAAATATGTTGGTATAGGTGGTTTCTTTCACCTCAGTTAGTGGTGAGGGAGGGTGGACATAGTCACCCTAATTACCCTGACACATTTCTCTTAGATGCAACATTGTGTTTATATGGGCTGTCATCAGTGTTTAAGCCTTGTTCTGAGGGTTCTCCTTATAGAGGTGTACAGGAGTATGTCTGACGCTGAAGACTTTCTTGGATGCCGACAGTTATTTTGTGTGTGCAGGAAAGTGACAATGGAGAAATGACAGCAGTTTCGAGCACCATTGATAAGGCATTTGGTCTGAAGCCGTGCAAGGTGCGAGGCCCCCGCCAATAGTATAGTGTTGTGATTGGTTACACTACTGGTTGCACTGGTTTGTACAGTATGTTTCTCTGTTTTGTCTGAGTTTTATTCCAGGTCTTTCGATTTGACCCCAAAATGCCAATTCACCCTGGAAAACTGACTAAATTGCCTTTATAGCAGTGCATGCTTGTGTGACTGTGGTAGGGCCATTGTATGCTGCAGTAGATTTAAGTAACTAATATTAGTGGTTCTATGTAGTCTATGTATTCTATGGAACATTATAGTAATATATATATTCATATATATTCAATTCAATTACAAATGTATTTTGC
Organism: Gastrophryne carolinensis; assembly: GCA_027917425.1. NCBI lineage: Eukaryota > Metazoa > Chordata > Amphibia > Anura > Microhylidae > Gastrophryne > Gastrophryne carolinensis. The sequence continues at coordinate 509,865,226 of CM051235.1, read as the reverse complement.
AGTTCTTTCTAATCTGTAACAAATGACCTGTGATGTAATAGAGGGATACATTCCAATTCACCAAAGGTCCATAGTTCACATTTTGTGACCAATGAAATAATTGAGGATAAAACAAAACAAGCATTGCCAGCAAGTCTAATCCGAGCCAATATTACTTGTGTTCTCAATTTATTAAAAAACAACATCTGGAGTCCAGCTCCGGCGGCCCTAAATGAAACACACACTTTATTTCCCCGATCCAACTTAGTTTTACTGCACGCTGTAAAGTTTTTTTCACTCCCTCCATGACTTTGCAACAGGTGGGCCCAAAACAATGTGCCGCGTCTGTTCCTCGGCAAACCACAAGTCATGGTTAGCAGCTTCCAGATACATGAATGCCATTTCCTATTGCTGATCTCCATATGCTGAGCCTTGTTTCCTGGGGTAATGTGTACTGTCATCGCTGCCCAAAAATCATGGTTCTAATCACAGCCATAGAGGAACAATTTATTTTACTTACAATGGATTATTGACATCTGTGTCACATAAATATGTATATATACAAATGCTTCGAGATATGTTAACGGTTTAGGTAAACTTAATGGAACAAGTGAAATTAGTCAGCCTCCGCTCAGTTCACCCTTTATTAAAAGTCAGTGTAAGAAAGTGACGGCATTCTCTAACAAATGGTATTAGAGAGCTGCACGGGACAGATATGTACCCACAACCCAACATCTAAAGCTTGCAACTGCTTTTGGTTTGTTATTGATTCCACAACCCAACTAGTGCTGAAAAATTAATCTTTGCAACGCTACCTAAAACAATGTTGAACTTAACCCACAGCAAGGTTATTAATAAGAAAATGAGCTTCAACTGCTGAAGGTCTCTGCTTAGTAACACATTGAGTACCTTTTGTCTCTTTGTACCACAAAGCACATTCTCGCCCTTTTTCATCTTTTTGCCCTAATGGCCTTTTTCTAGGCAAAATAAATGCCAGAATATAAATGCAAGAAAAAAAAACCCTCCTCAACCATACTATGGTGTTGCCATGCTTTGCCTAATCTTTAGCAGCAGACAGTTCCCCCTCCCCATGACTGAGTCCATTAAGGGAGGTGAGGGACCTGGCCCATGGCGAATACCACTAACAGACCCACCTGCAGAAAACAGAATGGCTGGGATTAAGGCACCTCCCACATACACAATCACCTTGACACCTAGGACTATTACCCGTCTTGTCCGGGCCTAGAAATGACCTTTTGTAGCAGTACATTCTACTTGGAAACACTAAGTACCTTCATAAACTACTATAGTTGCAAAATATGCACCTGTGACTCAAAACCTTCCCCAGCACACATCAAAAATGTCCATTGGTAACTACTGAAGGCCTCTGTTTGCTACCACAAAGTAACTTCCTTTCACAATTTCTTTATTGAAAGATTACAATCATAAAAGTTACAAACATTTGTAGTATTACATAGAGATAGAGCTGGGGATAAAGAACAAAACCAAGACAGATTGATATTCAAAGAATGAGCTATAGCCGATGTCCCCTCCTGTTACCTTGGGAGCTTAATTACTAGAGGAGGAGGTACAGAAGAAGATGCAAACAGAAGAGTCAATAAAGCAAGATGAGCTTTCATTCAACTGAGACCTTTATGGAAATCAAAGAAAATATATAAAAATACTAATATGACCGTGAATTCAGTTTTACTATATGGCAGTGAAACATGGAAGAATACTAGGGAAGTAACTAGGGATGAGCGAATCGATCCAGACGAACCCGGATTCGATCCGAATTTCAGGAAAAATTCGATTCGGATCGAATCCGAATTTCCCCGCGATTCGATCACTCGAAGTTTTCCTTTAACATCCATTCATTTACATTACAGGCATTCTAAGATGGCGGGCGGGACATGTCTGGACATGTATCCCGCGCCAGTGCAAGCTGGGGCAGTCACATGCAGCCTATCAGCAGCCAGCAAGCCCGGTGACGTCACACAGCGGTATTTAACGGCGGCCATCTTGCTTTTCCTCATTTCTCTATTGCATTCGTGACAGACAGACAGAACGCTGTGTAGCTGAGGCAGTTAGACAGGCTGGAGACAGGCTGGAGACAGGGACAGACAGGGACAGGCTGGAGACAGGCAGGAGACAGGCAGGAGACAGACAGGAGACAGACAGAAAGCCAGGGAAAGGTAGGAAAAACGGAGCTGGCTGACAGGGAGATTTTTTTTTTTTCATCCAGCCTTTGTTAGCGTTTTCAGGCTGCTTATAGTAACTAACTGTGCATATATACTGAACTGATCTTAAGTCTGCTGTGAGGCATCCCATTCTGTGACTAAAGCAGCCTCTGTTTAAGACCATATAAGCATTTGCTCTAATCATATTTGAAATTAGGCCTGATAAAGACACTTTTGCTGGCCAAAGCACTACTGTACCCTGGCAGCTCGATTCCTGCCCGGGGCATCCCATTCTGTGACTAAAGCAGCCTCTGTTTAAGACCATATAAGCATTTGCTCTAATCATATTTGAAATTAGGCCTGATAAAGACACTTTTGCTGGCCAAAGCACTACTGTACCCTGGCAGCTCGATTCCTGCCCGGGGCATCCCATTCTGTGACTAAAGCAGCCTCTGTTTAAGACCATATAAGCATTTGCTCTAATCATATTTGAAATTAGGCCTGATAAAGACACTTTTGCTGGCCAAAGCACTACTGTACCCTGGCAGCTCGATTCCTGCCCGGGGCATCCCATTCTGTGACTAAAGCAGCCTCTGTTTAAGACCATATAAGCATTTGCTCTAATCATATTTGAAATTAGGCCTGATAAAGACACTTTTGCTGGCCAAAGCACTACTGTACCCTGGCAGCTCGATTCCTGCCCGGGGCATCCCATTCTGTGACTAAAGCAGCCTCTGTTTAAGACCATATAACCATTTGCTCTAATCATATTTGAAATTAGGCCTGATAAAGACACTTTTGCTGGCCAAAGCACTACTGTACCCTGGCAGCTCGATTCCTGCCCGGGGCATCCCATTCTGTGACTAAAGCAGCCTCTGTTTAAGACCATATAAGCATTTGCTCTTATCATATTTGAAATTAGGCCTGATAAAGACACTTTTGCTTGTCAAAGCACTACTGTACCCTGGCAGCTCGATTCCTGCCCGGGGCATCCCATTCTGTGACTAAAGCAGCCTCTGTTTAAGACCATATAAGCATTTGCTCTAATCATATTTGAAATTAGGCCTGATAAAGACACTTTTGCTGGCCAAAGCACTACTGTACCCTGGCAGCTCGATTCCTGCCCGGGGCATCCCATTCTGTGACTAAAGCAGCCTCTGTTTAAGACCATATAAGCATTTGCTCTAATCATATTTGAAATTAGGCCTGATAAAGACACTTTTGCTGGCCAAAGCACTACTGTACCCTGGCAGCTCGATTCCTGCCCGGGGCATCCCATTCTGTGACTAAAGCAGCCTCTGTTTAAGACCATATAAGCATTTGCTCTAATCATATTTGAAATTAGGCCTGATAAAGACACTTTTGCTGGCCAAAGCACTACTGTACCCTGGCAGCTCGATTCCTGCCCGGGGCATCCCATTCTGTGACTAAAGCAGCCTCTGTTTAAGACCATATAAGCATTTGCTCTAATCATATTTGAAATTAGGCCTGATAAAGACACTTTTGCTGGCCAAAGCACTACTGTACCCTGGCAGCTCGATTCCTGCCCGGGGCATCCCATTCTGTGACTAAAGCAGCCTCTGTTTAAGACCATATAAGCATTTGCTCTAATCATATTTGAAATTAGGCCTGATAAAGACACTTTTGCTGGCCAAAGCACTACTGTACCCTGGCAGCTCGATTCCTGCCCGGGGCATCCCATTCTGTGACTAAAGCAGCCTCTGTTTAAGACCATATAAGCATTTGCTCTAATCATATTTGAAATTAGGCCTGATAAAGACACTTTTGCTGGCCAAAGCACTACTGTACCCTGGCAGCTCGATTCCTGCCCGGGGCATCCCATTCTGTGACTAAAGCAGCCTCTGTTTAAGACCATATAAGCATTTGCTCTAATCATATTTGAAATTAGGCCTGATAAAGACACTTTTGCTGGCCAAAGCACTACTGTACCCTGGCAGCTCGATTCCTGCCCGGGGCATCCCATTCTGTGACTAAAGCAGCCTCTGTTTAAGACCATATAAGCATTTGCTCTAATCATATTTGAAATTAGGCCTGATAAAGACACTTTTGCTGGCCAAAGCACTACTGTACCCTGGCAGCTCGATTCCTGCCCGGGGCATCCCATTCTGTGACTAAAGCAGCCTCTGTTTAAGACCATATAAGCATTTGCTCTAATCATATTTGAAATTAGGCCTGATAAAGACACTTTTGCTGGCCAAAGCACTACTGTACCCTGGCAGCTCGATTCCTGCCCGGGGCATCCCATTCTGTGACTAAAGCAGCCTCTGTTTAAGACCATATAAGCATTTGCTCTAATCATATTTGAAATTAGGCCTGATAAAGACACTTTTGCTGGCCAAAGCACTACTGTACCCTGGCAGCTCGATTCCTGCCCGGGGCATCCCATTCTGTGACTAAAGCAGCCTCTGTTTAAGACCATATAACCATTTGCTCTAATCATATTTGAAATTAGGCCTGATAAAGACACTTTTGCTGGCCAAAGCACTACTGTACCCTGGCAGCTCGATTCCTGCCCGGGGCATCCCATTCTGTGACTAAAGCAGCCTCTGTTTAAGACCATATAAGCATTTGCTCTTATCATATTTGAAATTAGGCCTGATAAAGACACTTTTGCTTGTCAAAGCACTACTGTACCCTGGCAGCTCGATTCCTGCCCGGGGCATCCCATTCTGTGACTAAAGCAGCCTCTGTTTAAGACCATATAAGCATTTGCTCTAATCATATTTGAAATTAGGCCTGATAAAGACACTTTTGCTGGCCAAAGCACTACTGTACCCTGGCAGCTCGATTCCTGCCCGGGGCATCCCATTCTGTGACTAAAGCAGCCTCTGTTTAAGACCATATAAGCATTTGCTCTAATCATATTTGAAATTAGGCCTGATAAAGACACTTTTGCTGGCCAAAGCACTACTGTACCCTGGCAGCTCGATTCCTGCCCGGGGCATCCCATTCTGTGACTAAAGCAGCCTCTGTTTAAGACCATATAAGCATTTGCTCTAATCATATTTGAAATTAGGCCTGATAAAGACACTTTTGCTGGCCAAAGCACTACTGTACCCTGGCAGCTCGATTCCTGCCCGGGGCATCCCATTCTGTGACTAAAGCAGCCTCTGTTTAAGACCATATAAGCATTTGCTCTAATCATATTTGAAATTAGGCCTGATAAAGACACTTTTGCTGGCCAAAGCACTACTGTACCCTGGCAGCTCGATTCCTGCCCGGGGCATCCCATTCTGTGACTAAAGCAGCCTCTGTTTAAGACCATATAAGCATTTGCTCTAATCATATTTGAAATTAGGCCTGATAAAGACACTTTTGCTGGCCAAAGCACTACTGTACCCTGGCAGCTCGATTCCTGCCCGGGGCATCCCATTCTGTGACTAAAGCAGCCTCTGTTTAAGACCATATAACCATTTGCTCTAATCATATTTGAAATTAGGCCTGATAAAGACACTTTTGCTGGCCAAAGCACTACTGTACCCTGGCAGCTCGATTCCTGCCCGGGGCATCCCATTCTGTGACTAAAGCAGCCTCTGTTTAAGACCATATAAGCATTTGCTCTAATCATATTTGAAATTAGGCCTGATAAAGACACTTTTGCTGGCCAAAGCACTACTGTACCCTGGCAGCTCGATTCCTGCCCGGGGCATCCCATTCTGTGACTAAAGCAGCCTCTGTTTAAGACCATATAAGCATTTGCTCTAATCATATTTGAAATTAGGCCTGATAAAGACACTTTTGCTGGCCAAAGCACTACTGTACCCTGGCAGCTCGATTCCTGCCCGGGGCATCCCATTCTGTGACTAAAGCAGCCTCTGTTTAAGACCATATAAGCATTTGCTCTAATCATATTTGAAATTAGGCCTGATAAAGACACTTTTGCTGGCCAAAGCACTACTGTACCCTGGCAGCTCGATTCCTGCCCGGGGCATCCCATTCTGTGACTAAAGCAGCCTCTGTTTAAGACCATATAAGCATTTGCTCTAATCATATTTGAAATTAGGCCTGATAAAGACACTTTTGCTGGCCAAAGCACTACTGTACCCTGGCAGCTCGATTCCTGCCCGGGGCATCCCATTCTTTGACTAAAGCAGCCTCTGTTTAAGACCATATAAGCATTTGCTCTAATCATATTTGAAATTAGGCCTGATAAAGACACTTTTGCTGGCCAAAGCACTACTGTACCCTGGCAGCTCGATTCCTGCCCGGGGCATCCCATTCTGTGACTAAAGCAGCCTCTGTTTAAGACCATATAAGCATTTGCTCTAATCATATTTGAAATTAGGCCTGATAAAGACACTTTTGCTGGCCAAAGCACTACTGTACCCTGGCAGCTCGATTCCTGCCCGGGGCATCCCATTCTGTGACTAAAGCAGCCTCTGTTTAAGACCATATAAGCATTTGCTCTAATCATATTTGAAATTAGGCCTGATAAAGACACTTTTGCTGGCCAAAGCACTACTGTACCCTGGCAGCTCGATTCCTGCCCGGGGCATCCCATTCTGTGACTAAAGCAGCCTCTGTTTAAGACCATATAACCATTTGCTCTAATCATATTTGAAATTAGGCCTGATAAAGACACTTTTGCTGGCCAAAGCACTACTGTACCCTGGCAGCTCGATTCCTGCCCGGGGCATCCCATTCTGTGACTAAAGCAGCCTCTGTTTAAGACCATATAAGCATTTGCTCTTATCATATTTGAAATTAGGCCTGATAAAGACACTTTTGCTTGTCAAAGCACTACTGTACCCTGGCAGCTCGATTCCTGCCCGGGGCATCCCATTCTGTGACTAAAGCAGCCTCTGTTTAAGACCATATAAGCATTTGCTCTAATCATATTTGAAATTAGGCCTGATAAAGACACTTTTGCTGGCCAAAGCACTACTGTACCCTGGCAGCTCGATTCCTGCCCGGGGCATCCCATTCTGTGACTAAAGCAGCCTCTGTTTAAGACCATATAAGCATTTGCTCTAATCATATTTGAAATTAGGCCTGATAAAGACACTTTTGCTGGCCAAAGCACTACTGTACCCTGGCAGCTCGATTCCTGCCCGGGGCATCCCATTCTGTGACTAAAGCAGCCTCTGTTTAAGACCATATAAGCATTTGCTCTAATCATATTTGAAATTAGGCCTGATAAAGACACTTTTGCTGGCCAAAGCACTACTGTACCCTGGCAGCTCGATTCCTGCCCGGGGCATCCCATTCTGTGACTAAAGCAGCCTCTGTTTAAGACCATATAAGCATTTGCTCTAATCATATTTGAAATTAGGCCTGATAAAGACACTTTTGCTGGCCAAAGCACTACTGTACCCTGGCAGCTCGATTCCTGCCCGGGGCATCCCATTCTGTGACTAAAGCAGCCTCTGTTTAAGACTATATAAGCATTTGCTCTAATCATATTTGAAATTAGGCCTGATAAAGACACTTTTGCTGGCCAAAGCACTACTGTACCCTGGCAGCTCGATTCCTGCCCGGGGCATCCCATTCTGTGACTAAAGCAGCCTCTGTTTAAGACCATATAAGCATTTGCTCTAATCATATTTGAAATTAGGCCTGATAAAGACACTTTTGCTGGCCAAAGCACTACTGTACCCTGGCAGCTCGATTCCTGCCCGGGGCATCCCATTCTGTGACTAAAGCAGCCTCTGTTTAAGACCATATAAGCATTTGCTCTTATCATATTTATATTATAAGACACTTTTGCTGGGCATAGGCTTACTGCTGCCTGCCAGGTGCACTTCTGTTGAGGCATCCCATTCTGTAACATAGCATACCCCTCTTTATTTACACTAAGCAGCTCTCTTATTTACACTAAGCAGGCCTGTTGGAGGCTGAGTGTTACTGCTCACTTTTGGTGTGCATTATATTCTGTTTCATATAGACCCACCGCTGCCCGGGGTTTTTTTAAATATCACCTACTACCACGCCAGTTAGACTATGTCGGGCAGACAAGTGCCTGGAAGTGAAAAGAGGAGTGGCAGAGGCCAAGATTCCGCAGGAAGAGCTCGCATCAGACTGGGGGCCAGTAGCAGCAGGAGTCACGCTGAGAGACCTAATCTGCCAGTATCTGCTAGCGGTCGGGTCTCCACCAGTAACGCATCTGCCGTGGTAGATTGGTTGACGCGCTCATCAACAACATCATCACAACTTACGTCTGAGACCCCCAGTCTAGGGTCGGTAGGTTCCTCTGACACAACCCTGAGTTGGCATGCCCCGAGAGCAGTCCCTGTCCTCCCATTGCCTCTGGCCTACGCCGTTCCCTCCCCCAGCGACGTATCCTATGCTTTGGGTTCAGCTCCACTCTTTAGTGAGGAGGACCATCAGATAGAGGACAGTCAGCAGCTACTGCCCAGCCAAGAAATGGAGGTGGCTTCTTTAGCTAGGCAGACAAATAGTGATGTGGACAGTGTCGTGGGTGCTGCGAGCGTTCCAGCTCCTGCGCCAGACACTGTTGACGAATCCACGAACATCAGTGACGTACAGCCACAACCCGGTGATGATGATGATGATGACGATGAAGCCGATCGCACTTGGGAGCCGGGTGATGAAGGGGCTTCATCGTCATCATCAGGAGAAGAGGGGCGCAGGTTGCCCCGGAGTCAGCAGCTGAGGCAGCAAGGTGGTAGCAGTCAGCATGGGGGCACAATTCCAAAGGCTGGAGCCGGCCGGGGCCGGGGCCGGGGTAGAGCACCTGCTGTGCGGCAGTCTACCTTATCGGGAGGTAGTGGAGCAGGGGTTCCTGGAGTTGGCAACAGCAGCAGTGAATCAGTGAGGCCAGGGGGTGGGAAAAGTAGCTACTCGGCAGTGTGGCAGTTTTTCCTGAGGCATCCGCAGGAGGGTAACATGGCCACATGCAAGATATGTAGGCAAAAGGTGAAGCGTGGCCAGGGTCCAAATGTTGGCACCACGGCCCTGCGTCAACATATGATGCGTCACCATAAAACGACCTGGGAGAACCGAGGCTCCCAAGGGGTGGTCCAGTCTGCTTCCTCACCAAGTGAGCTCCCAATTTCTGCCAGCCAAGGCTCCAGCACCTCAGCCGAAGGCAGCTGTGCGTCACACCCATCCTCTGTCGCTCCTGCTCCTCCTCCTCCTCCTCCAAGTCATGCATCCCGCCAGCAATCCATCAGCGAAGCCATGTCCAAGAGACAGCAGTATGCGCCCACTCATCCTACGGCGCAGAAGCTGAATGTGCTCCTGTCCAAGTTGCTGGTGCTGCAGTCGCTCCCTTTTCAGGTGGTGGAATCTGCACCTTTCAGAGAACTGATGGCTTGTGCCGAGCCGAGGTGGAGAGTCCCAAGCCGTCATTTCTTTGCCAAGAAGGCAGTACCAGCGCTGCACACTTTTGTTGAACAGAAGGTGGGCCAGTCCTTGAGCCTGTCGGTGTGTAGCAAAATACATGGCAGCGCCGACATCTGGAGCTGTAACTACGGTCAGGGGCAGTACATGTCGTTTACGGCCCACTGGGTGAATGTGGTCCCTTTGCAGCAGCAACTTGGACAGGTCACGCCGCTTCGGCCTCCGCGCTCTCTGCCCATTGGGCCTGTGACACCGTGCGACTCGGCCTCCTCATCCTCCGCCATCTCCTCACCCTCCACTGTAGGCTCAAGTCTCAGTGCCCCTCCAGTCTACCATGTGTGCAGGGCACGGAGGTGTCACGCAGTGCTTCACATGGTTTGTCTTGGCGAACGGAGTCACACAGGGGAGGAACTGCTTAAATGTATTCATCAGGAAATCCAAACATGGCTTACTCCGAGAAAACTTAAAATGGGAATCATGGTTACCGACAATGGGAAGAACATTTTGTCTGCGCTGCGCCAAGGAAGCCTGACCCATGCCCCCTGCATGGCTCACGTCTTCAATCTGGTTGTCAAGCGGTTTCTGAAGTGTTCCCCCCATCTGCAGGACATCCTAACAACTTCACGGAAACTTTGCATGCACTTCAGCCACTCCTACACCGCCAAACACACCCTTCTTGAGCTACAGCGTCAGAATGGTATCCCCCAACATAGTCTGATTTGCGATGTTTCCACCCGTTGGAATTCCACCCTTCACATGTTGGACCGATTATATGAACAGAGAAAAGCCATCACGGATTTCCTGATGATCCAAGCAGATAGGGGGACTCCCCTGTGTAACTTCAATGTCAACCAGTGGCAGCTCATACGTGACACCTGCCGTTTGCTCAGGCCCTTTGAGGAAGCCACTTTATTTGTCAGTCGGCAGGATTACGGGATGAACGACGTGATTCCACTGCTTCATGTACTACAGCACATGTTGGAAACCATGGCTGGTCAGGGCACTGGAGACATGGCGTTTACATCTTACGGCCACATGAACCCCCTTGGAGCTGAACTGGAGGAGGAGGAGGAGGAAGAGGAGGAGGAGGAGTTGCCCAGCGAAACACAGTTTAGGCTTGGCGAAATGGCTGGTTTATCTAGTCAGCGGACAGGAGAGGAGGAGCAGGAGCAGCCAGAGGAGCTAGAGGTTTTTGAGGAAGGAGAGACAGAGGACCCGGGCACACCGTGGCAGTATGCAGTGGAGATGGAGACAGGTAGTCCATCCGAGTCACTTGCGCAAATGGCACGAAGCATGCTCACATGCTTGCGTAGTGACCCCAGAATTGTTTCCATCTGTCGGCGGGATGACTTCTGGCTGTCCACCTTATTGGACCCTCGCTTCCGGCACAAAATGGGGGCATTTTTTAAACCCACCGAGAGGGAGGACAAACTCAACTACTACAAAGACATTCTACGTAGGCAGTTGGCCGATGCCTATCTGCGCCATGGTCCATACTCTCGCAGGTCTGACTCGAGGGGACCTCTGCGCTCACCTTCCACTGCCATGGCCGCTGGGGGGGTTGGCAGCAGCAGCAGCAGAAGCTCCATCAGCAGCAGCAGCCTCAGTCTTCAGTCGCTAATGAGTAGCTTTCTACACCCGCATAGTGAGGCTACTCATGAGCAGCAGGAAGACCTGGAGCAGGACCTGAACCAGCAGGTCATGTCATACTTTGACATGACCATGCCAACACACCTTGAGGATCCGCTGGACTTCTGGGCAGCCAAACTTGATTTGTGGCCGCAACTAGCAGAGTTTGCCCTGGAAAAGCTGTCCTGCCCGGCAAGTAGCGTGCCATCTGAGCGGGTGTTTAGTGCGGCGGGGGCCATAGTTACGGCGAGGAGAACTCGTCTGTCAACTAAAAATGTGGAGAGACTCACCTTTGTCAAAATGAATCAGGGATGGATCAGCCAGGATTTCCACCCACCAATGCCTGATGCATGCGACTAGATTCAGCATGGTGCCACGTTTTACACTTTCCAAATGGTGCAAAACATATTTATGTCTTTAGGCCATTTTTTGGGCTCCTGCTGCTGCTACTGTCAACTCCTGCCAACTCCAGGGTGTGATTCATCCAATTTTTGGGCTCCTGAGGCCAACTCCAGTGTATATTTGGGCTCCTGCTGCTGCTGCTGCCAACTTCTGCCAACTCCAGGGTGTGATTCATCCAATTTTTGGGCTCCTGAGGCCAACTCCAGTGTATATTTGGGCTCCTGCTGCTGCTACTGTCAACTCCTGCCAACTCCAGGGTGTGATTCATCCAATTTTTGGGCTCCTGAAGCCAACTCCAGTGTATATTTGGGCTCCTGCTGCTGCTGCTGCCAACTTCTGCCAACTCCAGGGTGTGATTCATCCAATTTTTGGGCTCCTGAAGCCAACTCCAGTGTATATTTGGGCTCCTGCTGCTGCTGCTGCCAACTCCTGCCAACTCCAGGGTGTGATTCATCCAATTTTTGGGCTCCTGAGGCCAACTCCAGTGTATATTTGGGCTCCTGCTGCTGCTGCTGCCAACTTCTGCCAACTCCAGGGTGTGATTCATCCAATTTTTGGGCTCCTGAGGCCAACTCCAGTGTATATTTGGGCTCCTGCTGCTGCTACTGTCAACTTCTGCCAACTCCAGGGTGTGATTCATCCAATTTTTGGGCTCCTGAAGCCAACTCCAGTGTATATTTGGGCTCCTGCTGCTGCTACTGTCAACTCCTGCCAACTCCAGGGTGTGATTCATCCAATTTTTGGGCTCCTGAGGCCAACTCCAGTGTATATTTGGGCTCCTGCTGCTGCTACTGTCAACTCCTGCCAACTCCAGGGTGTGATTCATCCAATTTTTGGGCTCCTGAGGCCAACTCCAGTGTATATTTGGGCTCCTGCTGCTGCTACTGTCAACTCCTGCCAACTCCAGGGTGTGATTCATCCAATTTTTGGGCTCCTGAAGCCAACTCCAGTGTATATTTGGGCTCCTGCTGCTGCTGCTGCCAACTTCTGCCAACTCCAGGGTGTGATTCATCCAATTTTTGGGCTCCTGAAGCCAACTCCAGTGTATATTTGGGCTCCTGCTGCTGCTGCTGCCAACTTCTGCCAACTCCAGGGTGTGATTCATCCAATTTTTGGGCTCCTGAGGCCAACTCCAGTGTATATTTGGGCTCCTGCTGCTGCTACTGTCAACTTCTGCCAACTCCAGGGTGTGATTCATCCAATTTTTGGGCTCCTGAAGCCAACTCCAGTGTATATTTGGGCTCCTGCTGCTGCTACTGTCAACTCCTGCCAACTCCAGGGTGTGATTCATCCAATTTTTGGGCTCCTGAGGCCAACTCCAGTGTATATTTGGGCTCCTGCTGCTGCTACTGTCAACTCCTGCCAACTCCAGGGTGTGATTCATCCAATTTTTGGGCTCCTGAAGCCAACTCCAGTGTATATTTGGGCTCCTGCTGCTGCTGCTGCCAACTTCTGCCAACTCCAGGGTGTGATTCATCCAATTTTTGGGCTCCTGAAGCCAACTCCAGTGTATATTTGGGCTCCTGCTGCTGCTACTGTCAACTCCTGCCAACTCCAGGGTGTGATTCATCCAATTTTTGGGCTCCTGAAGCCAACTCCAGTGTATATTTGGGCTCCTGCTGCTGCTGCTGTCAACTCCTGCCAACTCCAGGGTGTGATTCATCCAATTTTTGGGCTCCTGAAGCCAACTCCAGTGTATATTTGGGCTCCTGCTGCTGCTGCTGCCAACTCCTGCCAACTCCAGGGTGTGATTCATCCAATTTTTGGGCTCCTGAAGCCAACTCCAGTGTATATTTGGGCTCCTGCTGCTGCTGCTGCCAACTTCTGCCAACTCCAGGGTGTGATTCATCCAATTTTTGGGCTCCTGAAGCCAACTCCAGTGTATATTTGGGCTCCTGCTGCTGCTGCTGCCAACTCCTGCCAACTCCAGGGTGTGATTCATCCAATTTTTGGGCTCCTGAGGCCAACTCCAGTGTATATTTGGGCTCCTGCTGCTGCTACTGTCAACTCCTGCCAACTCCAGGGTGTGATTCATCCAATTTTTGGGCTCCTGAAGCCAACTCCAGTGTATATTTGGGCTCCTGCTGCTGCTGCTGCCAACTTCTGCCAACTCCAGGGTGTGATTCATCCAATTTTTGGGCTCCTGAAGCCAACTCCAGTGTATATTTGGGCTCCTGCTGCTGCTACTGTCAACTTCTGCCAACTCCAGGGTGTGATTCATCCAATTTTTGGGCTCCTGAAGCCAACTCCAGTGTATATTTGGGCTCCTGCTGCTGCTACTGTCAACTCCTGCCAACTCCAGGGTGTGATTCATCCAATTTTTGGGCTCCTGAGGCCAACTCCAGTGTATATTTGGGCTCCTGCTGCTGCTACTGTCAACTCCTGCCAACTCCAGGGTGTGATTCATCCAATTTTTGGGCTCCTGAGGCCAACTCCAGTGTATATTTGGGCTCCTGCTGCTGCTACTGTCAACTCCTGCCAACTCCAGGGTGTGATTCATCCAATTTTTGGGCTCCTGAAGCCAACTCCAGTGTATATTTGGGCTCCTGCTGCTGCTGCTGCCAACTTCTGCCAACTCCAGGGTGTGATTCATCCAATTTTTGGGCTCCTGAAGCCAACTCCAGTGTATATTTGGGCTCCTGCTGCTGCTGCTGCCAACTTCTGCCAACTCCAGGGTGTGATTCATCCAATTTTTGGGCTCCTGAGGCCAACTCCAGTGTATATTTGGGCTCCTGCTGCTGCTACTGTCAACTTCTGCCAACTCCAGGGTGTGATTCATCCAATTTTTGGGCTCCTGAAGCCAACTCCAGTGTATATTTGGGCTCCTGCTGCTGCTACTGTCAACTCCTGCCAACTCCAGGGTGTGATTCATCCAATTTTTGGGCTCCTGAGGCCAACTCCAGTGTATATTTGGGCTCCTGCTGCTGCTACTGTCAACTCCTGCCAACTCCAGGGTGTGATTCATCCAATTTTTGGGCTCCTGAAGCCAACTCCAGTGTATATTTGGGCTCCTGCTGCTGCTGCTGCCAACTTCTGCCAACTCCAGGGTGTGATTCATCCAATTTTTGGGCTCCTGAAGCCAACTCCAGTGTATATTTGGGCTCCTGCTGCTGCTACTGTCAACTCCTGCCAACTCCAGGGTGTGATTCATCCAATTTTTGGGCTCCTGAAGCCAACTCCAGTGTATATTTGGGCTCCTGCTGCTGCTGCTGTCAACTCCTGCCAACTCCAGGGTGTGATTCATCCAATTTTTGGGCTCCTGAAGCCAACTCCAGTGTATATTTGGGCTCCTGCTGCTGCTGCTGCCAACTCCTGCCAACTCCAGGGTGTGATTCATCCAATTTTTGGGCTCCTGAAGCCAACTCCAGTGTATATTTGGGCTCCTGCTGCTGCTGCTGCCAACTTCTGCCAACTCCAGGGTGTGATTCATCCAATTTTTGGGCTCCTGAAGCCAACTCCAGTGTATATTTGGGCTCCTGCTGCTGCTGCTGCCAACTTCTGCCAACTCCAGGGTGTGATTCATCCAATTTTTGGGCTCCTGAAGCCAACTCCAGTGTATATTTGGGCTCCTGCTGCTGCTGCTGCCAACTCCTGCCAACTCCAGGGTGTGATTCATCCAATTTTTGGGCTCCTGAAGCCAACTCCAGTGTATATTTGGGCTCCTGCTGCTGCTGCTGCCAACTTCTGCCAACTCCAGGGTGTGATTCATCCAATTTTTGGGCTCCTGAAGCCAACTCCAGTGTATATTTGGGCTCCTGCTGCTGCTACTGTCAACTCCTGCCAACTCCAGGGTGTGATTCATCCAATTTTTGGGCTCCTGAAGCCAACTCCAGTGTATATTTGGGCTCCTGCTGCTGCTACTGTCAACTCCTGCCAACTCCAGGGTGTGATTCATCCAATTTTTGGGCTCCTGAAGCCAACTCCAGTGTATATTTGGGCTCCTGCTGCTGCTGCTGCCAACTTCTGCCAACTCCAGGGTGTGATTCATCCAATTTTTGGGCTCCTGAAGCCAACTCCAGTGTATATTTGGGCTCCTGCTGCTGCTGCTGTCAACTCCTGCCAACTCCAGGGTGTGATTCATCCAATTTTTGGGCTCCTGAAGCCAACTCCAGTGTATATTTGGGCTCCTGCTGCTGCTGCTGCCAACTTCTGCCAACTCCAGGGTGTGATTCATCCAATTTTTGGGCTCCTGAAGCCAACTCCAGTGTATATTTGGGCTCCTGCTGCTGCTGCTGCCAACTTCTGCCAACTCCAGGGTGTGATTCATCCAATTTTTGGGCTCCTGAAGCCAACTCCAGTGTATATTTGGGCTCCTGCTGCTGCTGCTGTCAACTCCTGCCAACTCCAGGGTGTGATTCATCCAATTTTTGGGCTCCTGAAGCCAACTCCAGTGTATATTTGGGCTCCTGCTGCTGCTGCTGTCAACTCCTGCCAACTCCAGGGTGTGATTCATCCAATTTTTGGGCTCCTGAAGCCAACTCCAGTGTATATTTGGGCTCCTGCTGCTGCTGCTGCCAACTTCTGCCAACTCCAGGGTGTGATTCATCCAATTTTTGGGCTCCTGAAGCCAACTCCAGTGTATATTTGGGCTCCTGCTGCTGCTGCTGCCAACTTCTGCCAACTCCAGGGTATGATTCATCCAATTTTTGGGCTCCTGAAGCCAACTCCAGTGTATATTTGGGCTCCTGCTGCTGCTGCTGTCAACTCCTGCCAACTCCAGGGTGTGATTCATCCAATTTTTGGGCTCCTGAAGCCAACTCCAGTGTATATTTGGGCTCCTGCTGCTGCTGCTGTCAACTCCTGCCAACTCCAGGGTGTGATTCATCCAATTTTTGGGCTCCTGAAGCCAACTCCAGTGTATATTTGGGCTCCTGCTGCTGCTGCTGTCAACTCCTGCCAACTCCAGGGTGTGATTCATCCAATTTTTGGGCTCCTGAAGCCAACTCCAGTGTATATTTGGGCTCCTGCTGCTGCTGCTGCCAACTTCTGCCAACTCCAGGGTGTGATTCATCCAATTTTTGGGCTCCTGAAGCCAACTCCAGTGTATATTTGGGCTCCTTCTGCCCCTCATAGTGATGCCACTTCAACTCTCTGCAATTGTGCCGCTCTGCGATTCTATTAGCGATGCCTCTGATCTGCATGTGATATTTCTTAAAAGTATTATTTAACTAACCCAGCACGCATCCTGTGCGTGTTACAGCAAGGCTGAATGGTTTACAACCCTATTGAGGCTGTAGGAGGCTCAGAAATAGCCGTTTTTAATAGCGATTCGTCGCGAATTTATTCGGGTCGAAACGATTTTTGTCGGAAAATTCGGCGAATCAGTCGAATCGAATTTTTCAAAAGTTCGCTCATCTCTAGAAGTAACCCCTAAACTACAATCCTTCACAAACAGCCCTCGAAACCAAATCAAAACTTTGGAATGAAGCAAGACAGAGACCAATTGAACTACAAATAAAACAATGAAACTGGAAGTGAGTAGGTCACACTCTAAGAAAACCAACAAGACAAGCATTAGAATAGAACCCCTAAGGTCAGCGAAGAGGGAGAGTAAGAGATCAAGAAAAACCTGCAGAAAAACAGTTGATAGGGAACTGAAGGAGATGGACAAAAAATGGGACCTGATAAAAATAGAAGCAAATGCCACTTAGGCATGAAAGGAATCTGACTGACACAGCAGGAATGTCTAAACTGCTCACAACGTAGCCTGTAAATACAGGGTGATGTTATAGAAATGTCTTGCAATTTTTTAAGTCATTGTTTTTAAGAATCAGGATGGTGTCCAGGTTGAGGACTTGACTTCGTGACATGGTTGTCTAATCGTTTCATCCTATAGGTTGCTTATCTTTACATGGTGATGTTGGCTTGAAGGACTAAACTGTAACTTCTGCATTATGACTTGACAAGGAAAATAAATTGATGTTGGATGGTCAGATGGACCTGACAGAGACACAGTCATTCCATCTATTTCTTCCATCACAGAAATAGGCTCTCCAAATGGTTTCTACGTATAGGAAAGCACACAGCCAACAGTATAAAGTGTAAAGGCCTCACCCTCAGTTTGACATTAAAATATGCAAGACTCCAAGTGTTCATTGGATTGGGAGACAACAATTACTTATCCCCTTTGGACAGCCTCTTGGGGGGGGGGGGGGGGATAGAAGAAAAGAACATCACAAAGTAATATCCTTTAACCACCAGAAATCCAGAATCATTTTGTGATTGCAAGAATTGCAGGATATCGGACAATTAAAACAAATGCTGCTTAGACATATTCAATGGATTGATAAATAACTAGCAACGTCCCTGCCATTGCAAGCTTGCAAATAAATAAAAGAGGTATAAAAAGAAGAGGTAAGGGAACTGGTTGTGCAGTGACTCTAGTTAAATGGTAAACTTTTACCTGGTTATTTTTAGGGCTCATGCATAAAGACATTATGACAGTGGGGCAGAGGACCCTAAACAGCCCCCCGTGAGTTTTGAAGCCTGCTCTTGCATTCCCCTGTGGGCTAGTCCAAGTCTGGTGATGTAACAGGAAGTGCCTTTCCAGATGATGTATTGGAGCACAAGGGTGCATTTGTCCTCTGGGCCAGTGCTGTTGCCAATCAGAGATAAGGACAATTGCTCCACTTCCCCACACCCTACTGCACCCAGTAGAAAAACAAAGTGCATGCTATCTATAATCAGGGTTTTTTTTGGAGGGGGACTTCTGCACACTACTTGTTGTTAGGTTGTTTGTGGGAGAGTGGTTATTTTAGCACACCATTTGGTTCAGAATACTTTTTTTCTTATTTTCGTCCTCTAAACCGGAATTTTGGTCAGGTATGTCTTAAAGTGTAAAACATACCGTCTTGGCAATTCTATTGTAGTGAGCTCGTGCAGTAAAGTGCCCATCGTAGATTGCAAAATTATATTCTTTTTAGGGTCTGTTTTTCTGGCAAAGGACCTCTTCAAACTATCTCCTGCAGGAATTCCCACAGATCACTTACTCTGTGTTGGCCTTTTCACTTGCCTTGAAAGTGGACCAAATGGGAGCCACAGCGGGATGTCCATCAGCCTGCAGCGGCTCACATTCACAGGGCGTGCCGCAAGAAGCGTTGCCGGAAAGCTGGCATTGAGGTACAAGACCTACAGGTGGCCAGGGCGGAAGAGGGGCAGCAGGTGCACAGTGTGGGGAGGCAGCAGCCTACCTTTGTCGGCCGGCGATGCACAGAATGAACTGAGCGTCGTACGGGCAACTTCAGGTTCTACAGGCAAGTGGGGTCACAGGGGGACGGGAGCAGGGGGTGGAGCTCTGCTACACTGCTTGTTATGGGGTGATTTGGGGGGATTCTCTGCTGCACTGCTTGTTATGGGATGATTTGGGGGGATTCTCTGCTGCACTGCTTGTTATGGGGTGATTTGGGGGGATTCTCTGCTGCACTGCTTGTTATGGGATGATTTGGGGGGATTCTCTGCTGCACTGCTTGTTATGGGGTGATTTGGGGGGATTCTCTGCTGCACTGATTGTTATGGGGTGATTTGGGGGGATCCTCTGCTACACTGCTTGTTATGGGGTGATTTGGGGGGATTCTCTGCTGCACTGCTTGTTATGGGGTGATTTGGGGGGATTCTCTGCTGCACTGCTTGTTATGGGGTGATTTGGGGGGATTCTCTGCTGCACTGATTGTTATGGGGTGATTTGGGGGATTCTCTGCTGCACTGATTGTTATGGGGTGATTTGGGGGGATTCTCTGCTGCACTGATTGTTTTAGGGGGGATTTGGGGGGATTCTCTGCTGCACTGATTGTTATGGGGGGATTTGGGGGATTCTCTGCTGCACTGATTGTTATGGGGGGATTTGGGGGATTCTCTGCTGCACTGATTGTTATGGGGGGATTTGGGGGGATTCTCTGCTGCACTGATTGTTATGGGGTGATTTGGGGGAATTCTATGCTGCACTGATTGTTATTGGGTGATTTGGGGGGATTCTCTGCTGCACTGCTTGTTATAGGGTGATTTGGGGGGATGCTCTGCTGCATTGCTTGTTATGGGGTGATTTGGGGGGATGCTCTACTGCATTGCTTGTTATGGGGTGATTTGGGGGGAATGCTCTGCTACACGGCTTGTTATGGGGTGATTTGGGGGGTGCTCTGCTGTACTGATTGTTATAGGGGGAATTTCGGGAGATTCTCTGCTGCACTGCTTGTTATGGGGTGATTTGGGGGGATGCTCTGCTGCACTGATTGTTATGGGGGAATTTGGGGGATTCTCTGCTGCACTGCTTGTTATGGGGTGATTTGGGGGATTCTCTGCTGCACTGCTTGTTATGGGGTAATTTGGGGGATTCTCTGCTGCACTGATTGTTATGGGGTGATTTGGGGGATTCTCTGCTGCACCTATTGTTATGGGGTGATTTGGGGGATTCTCTGCTGCACTGCTTGTTATGGGGTAATTTGGGGGATTCTCTGCTGCACTGCTTGTTATGGGGTGATTTGGGGGATTCTCTGCTGCACCTATTGTTATGGGGTGATTTGGGGGATTCTCTGCTGCACTGCTTGTTATGGGGTAATTTGGGGGATTCTCTGCTGCACTGATTGTTATGGGGTGATTTGGGGGATTCTCTGCTGCACCTATTGTTATGGGGTGATTTGGGGGATTCTCTGCTGCACTGCTTGTTATGGGGTGATTTGGGGGATTCTCTGCTGCACTGATTGTTATGGGGGGATTTGGGGGATTCTCTGCTGCACTGATTGTTATGGGGGGATTTGGGGGGATGCTCTGCTGCACTGATTGTTATGGGGGGATTTGGGGGATTCTCTGCTGCACTGATTGTTATGGGGGGATTTGGGGGGATGCTCTGCTGCACTGATTGTTATGGGGGGATTTGGGGGGATGCTCTGCTGCACTGATTGTTATGGGGGGATTTGGGGGATTCTCTGCTGCACTGATTGTTATGGGGTGATTTGGGGGATTCTCTGCTGCACTGATTGTTATGGGGGGATTTGGGGGGATGCTCTGCTGCACTGATTGTTATGGGGGGATTTGGGGGATTCTCTGCTGCACTGATTGTTATGGGGGGATTTGGGGGGATGCTCTGCTGCACTGATTGTTATGGGGGGATTTGGGGGGATGCTCTGCTGCACTGATTGTTATGGGGGGATTTGGGGGGATGCTCTGCTGCACTGATTGTTATGGGGGGATTTGGGGGGATGCTCTGCTGCACTGATTGTTATGGGGGGATTTGGGGGGATGCTCTGCTGCACTGATTGTTATGGGGGGATTTGGGGGGATTCTCTGCTGCACTGATTGTTATGGGGTGATTTGGGGGATTCTCTGCTGCACTGCTTGTTATGGGGTGATTTGGGGGATTCTCTGCTGCACTGATTGTTATGGGGTGATTTGGGGGATTCTCTGCTGCACTGATTGTTATGGGGTGATTTGGGGGGATTCTCTGCTGCACTGATTGTTATGGGGTGATTTGGGGGGATTCTCTGCTGCACTGATTGTTATGGGGTGATTTGGGGGGATTCTCTGCTGCACTGATTGTTACCGTTGCGATTGCTTGTAAAACTCACCTTTATTTCCGTCCCCTGGTGGATGCACATCACTGGCACTAGCGCTTGCTCTGACATCCAGATATTTAGAGCTGGGGAATTGCGCTGTGGACTGACCTGTTGCATTGAAGTGATGTTGGTATATTGTGCAATAGATATAGCCTGTGCTTCTTGGTCTGTATGTACTTTCTGTTTTTGAAAAAGTCTAATTACTTTGTGGCCTTGAATGGGGGTCATTTTGGTCTATTGTAACCTAAAATTTTAAAGTGATAGTCCGGGTTAAGAAAATAATGAGGCAGCAAGCAGTTCACCTGATGTCTGCCCAATATTCCTCTCTTCCATTTCTGTAGCACGTGTCAAGCCACAGTGGTCACACAGCTAATTCCTACCACAGCAAACTGTGTGCTTGACCATCATATGTCCTTCCAAGCTCAGCCATACCCAGGAATGGGAGAGAAGCCAGCAGCCTTTCTTATAATACATCAGGTAATTCCATATAATCAGAGCTTTTGAGATAGCTCATCTTAGGGTGTTCCCATGGTGGATAAGGGTGGAGGAAAATAGCATGTGCCTGGACTGGGGTTTTAAAGCGGACCTTCACTCTGAATAAGAGTCTATCTTATATGTTTCCCACACCCTGTACATACAGATTGCTCACATTAAAAATCATCCTACCTGCATCTACTGCATGTTATGAGCCTTTAAACATCCAAGATGGCGGCTTATGGAAGCCGCCATCTTATCAAGCAGCCTGCAAACAGGAAGTGCCTCCTGACTGTGCTGCTCTGCATTCTGGGACTGCTGACCTTTACCTGACCCCAGCTCTGCTCTGTCTGAGCAAAGCACAGCTATAACCCGCCCCCTGTACCTTATCCCACTCTCCTCTCCTCAGTAAGTGTGATGCTTCTGAGTCAAGATGGCAGCGCCCGTATCCAAAATTCCTGAACAGAGTTGCAGCCCAGTGAGGGAAAGGATAATAAGTTAGTGACTAAAAACGTAAAATATATTAATTTTAGATGCTGGGGAACCATTTTTTAAGAGTTTGGGCTTTTCATTAAATCACGCTGAAGGTCCAGTTTAAGTCTAACATGAGTCTCTCCCTACAGTGACGTGCTCCTTCGTTAGACTCCCATATCAAAACCACATCTGTTTGGCTAGGTAGCTGGACTCTTCCAGGTATATCAACCATAACTTGTTCCAAATCATTCCTTTAACCCTTTATATGTGTAAGACTATAATGGTATGGATCTTCGAGGATTTGTTATCTGAACAAATATGTGTTTTGTTATCTAGATTGTTCTTTGTGTTTACATTGCATGCACTACCCTTGTCTGCCATTACTACTTCATAAAGCGCCATGATATATGATGGCTCATTTGTTTACACATAAGTGAGACTGACATATGGGAGACATTTACTGTGAATGGCAGCTATGTTCCCTCTCTAGGCCAAACGTTGCCAGTCCTCCCCACCTCGTGGGAACTGAAGAGCGTTTTAGGCTGGACTGCAAGCTTGACCCCGAAAGTAGGATTTGAGAGTGTGTTTCAAAGTTTGTAATTTTTGCTGTTTCAAATGACACAAAGGAAATGCAAAGAAAAGTCAATTAAAATGTGCGTAATCCTGGTAGTGAGAGTGTGATGTGTCTGGTAAAAGACATTTTCGGATCAATGAGAACACGCATGGAGAAGCCAAGTTGGAGAAAGGCTTGGTTGAAATGCAGAATGTTATGCTTTGTCTTGTTGATGACCAGTTATGAGACAGACAGAGAGAAGCAACACAGGAGTTAGAGGAGGAATGACACTCTTTTCATTGAAAGGACACAGAGGCAAGTCAGGAAATGACAAGAGCATGAACTAGCAGACTAGTTGTGTCATGTGTGACAAATGGAAGTCAAAGAGAAAGAGAGTGGTCTTTAGATACTGTGACAGAAGCTCTTTAGTGTAGGACCCATTACTTCAGAGGCGTTAGCTTGTGCTGGAAGCAACTTTTTTTAAATATAAATATTTAGCTGTCCCTTTGTGGACATGAACAAATATGAAATATGCCTATTAAAATATAATATTTAGTTTAATGTAAGGAACGGTGTTATTAAAGTGCTATTGCAGGCAAAGGTAATAGTTACACCATTGCGTCAGGCTTGTGTCCTAAACTGTTTTCCATTTTTAAATTGAAGGAGAAATGGCAGAAATATTGAGGTTTACAGGTTCAGCTTATGATTTTTCTTCTGAAAAAAGTGAGCGTGGCCCTTCGATCGATGATGTTGCATAATAATCAGTTCTCTGCGCTGAGAGCAATGTGATAAATCTGGAGGAGGAGGCAGAAAAGGGAGGAACCAGCAATCCTGTCCCAGTCTGCTAAGCTGATTGGGGGATGTGATGAAAAAGAGAATGTCATTGGATGAACCTGTAAACCCCGATATCACATCCATTTCTGCTTCAATTTATAAAGTTTAGGACAGTGCCAAATGTAGCCCAATGTAGCCCAATGCAATGGTGTAACAATGGTGTAACCATTGCCTACATTATAACTTTACTGGGGCAGTGACGGCGGCCACGCTCCAATAGGATTGCGGCTGCTGCCGTGTCATCAGTTGCCGGGTGGACATCGCCGCCCGGCTGTCATCTCTCCCCGTCCCTCTGACAGACTGGCGGTGACGGGCTCCTCAACTTTCGGAGCCCTGACGGGTACAGGTAAGTAGTCACGGCACTACTTTTATTATTTTTCCTCTATTTTCCTCTAAAATCGTCTATTTTGGTTATAATTAAGGCTGACAGAATGCCCGCTGACATCACTATGACGTTAGGCGGGAATTTTAATCACTATGACGTTAGGTGGCTGTAACTTTGATGGAAATATAGGTTGCACTTCCCTAACTTGATTTGGTAAAATGATTGTGTTCCTAGGTAAGAAAATGTTTAAAATGTGGCTAATTTGACTTCCAGACAGTCCAGGTGGCAAGGGCAATAATAGGAAAGCAAGGCAAGGAGCTAACCTGAAGCTTGTCCAGTGTGTCTCTCTTCCATTTCCTGCAGTGTGCTGTAGATGCTCCAAAATGTTGCCCCTCCTTTCCATTCTTATCCTCCATGACCACCTTTGAATGTGGTCGTAAAGGCACCTTGTCCCTTAGCGTTCCCAGCATGAATGCGCCCAGCAGTTGTGATAGCGGGGTTCGCTCATGCTTGCAGTGCTGAGGGACAGGGGCACATTTTAAGCTTGGAAAAATTGAAAAGAAAGGAGAAGCAAACTTTGTAGAACTGCTACAGCATCTACAGTGCAGCAGAAAATGGAAGAGAGGCACATTGGACAGGTTCTGAGGTGAGCAGGTGAACACACTGTTTGCACCGCCAATTAAACACACTTACCCCAAAAAGGAATGTGGTGAAGCCTGATTTCTACATTTCTCAAATAAATAATAATTCTCAAAAATGAAAAGGAATGTGTGGTGAAACTGAACATGTTGCGTAATACATGACTGCCTAGGAAAGATTCCCAAGAATTAAACTTTTCTCCAAAGTGAAATTGAACTTGTCATTGGAATCTAAAAACACGAAAAATAAAACTGTAAAATGTAGTGTTTCCCAGAAAAGTTATCCAACTGCTAAAGCTGAACATCTAGTAACACACATAGATTGGCAGAGCTGAGGTTAAAGAGTGTAATGGAATTGAGTTTCTCCAGGGTGTATCACTATTTTCTAAATGCTTGCTGCTCATCCAACTTCTCTTTTCTTGTATTTTGCCTTGTTCAGGATTGTTTAATGAGCCAACACAAAATCATTGGCAGCCACATTCCCCCTCTTATTTAGAATAGCCTTAGCAGGACACAGTAGTCAACATAGAGTAAGCTAAATCTGGCTATAGATGTCAGAGGGCACCTATCTTGGGTATCTTTGGGTACAGGGCAATAAGCATTAATTCCCTGTAAGGGCCCAGGACATTCCTTATTAATACATCAGATGATAATAAGCACTAACAAGCAACCAGGAATTTCACGAGCTGCAGGAATATGCCATTTACCACTCAAGGACCACAAGATGAGACCCCAAAAGAAACAATGTGTTTACTTTGTAAGGCAACTTGGAACCAAAGCTTTGATTCATTTGTGGCTGCAATTGGCATCTGGCTTTCTTCCTACAAATTAACTTTCTGTGTACAAAACTGTTGGAATAAAGTCCAGCATCTGCAGCATTTTTTTAACTAGTAAAACAGTCTAAAGTGGTACAAACTGCCAAAAATGTAACCTCAGGCTCTTGTCACAAGTGCAGCTAGGATTCTAGCAGGCTGCTCTGTCCCAAGAGTGTCCTTGAAGAGAGGTAAGTGAGCTCCGAGACCTGGGGGTATAGTGAAAATCCTGGGTTTTGGTCCACTTTAACAGGAAATATTGCTACAGTGCCTCTCTGAACCAGTGCTGTCATGGGAGGCAGTTCCTCCAATTTCCACCTGCTATAAGATTGTATGCCATTACGCTGGCATCTCTAGTTAGTCAACTAGAGCCAGAGGAAACATCTTTCCACTGACTCTAGTTTTCTAACTGCAGGAGATGCCTGTGGTAACAGGTTATCTGTATCTCTAGTTGCCAAACAGCGGATGCTTGTGGTAACATGTTACCACAGGTAACCTCTGCCTCTAGATTCCTAGCAACAGGAGATGCCTGTGGTAATATATTACCTTCGGCTCTAGTTGCTCAACAACAGAAGATGTCTGTAGTATTGTTATCTATGGCTCTAGTTGCCTAACAGGAGATGCCTGCGGTAACATGTTACCTCCAGCTCTCGTTGCTTAACAGGAGATGCCTGTGGTAATATATCCGCTTGGGTTTTACTTGCCCAACAACAGGAGGTGCCTGCGGTAACATGATACCTCTGATACCCTACCCGTACGTATGATACCTCATGATACACTGGCTCTAGTTGTTTAACCGGAGATGTCTGTAAAATATGATAGCTCTAGCTCCAGTTGCCTAACAGGAGATGCCTGTAAAACACGTTACCTCCGGCTGTAGTTGGCTAACAATGGGAGATACTTGTGGTAACACATGACCTCTAGCTTCAGTTGCCTAAGAGGAGATTACTGTGGTATCATGTTGCCTCTGGCTCTAGTTGCCTAACTGGAGATGTCTGTGATAACATGTTACCTTGAGCTCTAGTTGCCCAAGAACAAGAGATGTTTGTTGTAACATGTTACCTGTGGCTCAAGTTGCCCAACAACAAGAGATGTTTGAGGTAACATGTTATCTGTGGATCAAGTTGCCTAGCAACTGGAGATATTCTTGGTAATATGTTACTTCCAGCTCCAGTTGCCTAACAACTTATTCCCAGCTCCAGTTGCCAAACAGGGAATGCTGGTGGTAACATGTTACCTCTGCCTCTAGCTGCCTAACAGGAGATGCCTGTGGTAACATGTTACCTTTGGCTCTAGTTGCCTAAAAACTGGAGAGTATGTGGTAACATGTTACATTGACTTTAGTTGCCTAATGACAGAGGATGCCTGAGGTAACATGTTACTTCCGAATCCAGTTGACGAACTCCAAGAGATGCCTGTGGTAACATGTTACCTCCAGCTCTAGTTGGCTAACAGGATATGCTTGTGAAAACACGTTAGCAACAGGAGAGTCCTGTGGTATCATATTAACTTCGGATCTTGCTGGCTAGCGACAGGAAAGGCCTGTGATAACATGTTACCTCCGGCTCTAGTTGACTAACAGGAGATGCCTGTGGTAATATGTTACCTCCAGCTCTAGTTGCCTAAGTGGAGTTGCCTGTGGTAATATGTTACCTCCAGCTCTAGTTGACTAACAGAAGATGCCTGTGGTAATATGTTACCTCCAGCTCTAGTTGACTAACAGGCAACTAGAGCTGGAGGTAACATATTACCTCAGGCATCTCCTGTTAGTCAACTAGAGCTGGAGGTAACATATTACCACAGGCATCTCCTAAGAGGAGATACCTGTGGTAGCATGCTACATCCAGCTATAGTTTTCTAACAGGAGATGCCTGTGGTTACCTATTACCTCCAGCTGTAGCAGGGAAACAACAGGAGTTGATTGTGGTAGGACCTCCAGATTTAGTTGGCTAATGACAGGAGATGCCTGTGGCAACATGTTGCCTCCAGCTGTGGTGCTTGAACGTGTCACCAGGGGGGTTCTTCCACTTTTGTACTCACACTGGGTATATTTTGACACCAGTTAAAAGGCTACATTTTATGAAGGAGACCTGGTTAAAGCTGGACACTTTGGACTTCTGTGCTCTGGCTCTAGTTGCCTAACAGGAGATGCCTGTGGTAGCATGTTGCCTCTAGATCTTGTTGGCTAACAGGAAATGCATGTGGTAACATGTTACCCTTGGCTCTAGCTGCCGAACAGGCGATGCCTGTGGTAGCATGCTACCTCCTTTTCTAGTTTTCTAACAGGTGAGGCCATGTTGTCTCTGGCTCTAGTTGCCTAACAGAAGATACCTGTGGTAGCATGTTGCCTCCAGCTCTAGTTGGATAATAGGAGATGTCTGTGGTAGCATGTTGCCCCTGGCTCTAGTTGGATAATAGGAGATACCTGTGGTAGCATGTAGCCTCCAGCTCTAGTTGGATAATAGGAGATGCCTGTGGTAGCATGTTGTCTCCGGCTCTAGTTGCCTAATGGAAGATACCTGTGGTAGCATGTTGCCTCCAGCTCTAGTTGGATAATAGGAGATGCCTGTGGTAGCATGTTGCCTCCGGCTCTAGTTGCCTCACAGAAGATACCTGTGGTAGCATGTAGCCTCCAGCTCTAGTTGGATAATAGGAGATGCCTGTGGTAGCATGTTGCCTCCGGCTCTAGTTGCCTAACAGAAGATACCTGTGGTAGCATGTTGCCTCCAGCTCTAGTTGGATAATAGGAGATGCCTGTGGTAGCATGTTGCCTCCGCTCTAGTTGCCTAACAGAAGATACCTGTGGTAGCATGTTGCCTCCAGCTCTAGTTGGATAATAGGAGATGCCTGTGGTAGCATGTTGCCTCCGGCTCTAGTTGCCTAACAGAAGATACCTGTGGTAGCATGTTGCCTCCAGCTCTAGTTGGATAATAGGAGATGCCTGTCGTAGCATGTTGTCTCCGGCTCTAGTTGGATAATAGGAGATGCCTGTGGTAGCATGTTGCCTCCGGCTCTAGTTGGCTAATAGGAGATGCCTGTAGTAGCATGTTGCCTCCGGCTCTAGTTGCCTAACAGAAGATACCTGTGGTAGCATGTTGCCTCCAGCTCTAGTTGGATAATAGGAGATGCCTGTGGTAGCATGTTGCCTCCGGCTCTAGTTGGATAATAGGAGATGCCTGTGGTAGCATGTTGCCTCCGGCTCTAGTTGCCTAACAGAAGATACCTGTGGTAGCATGTTGCCTCCAGCTCTAGTTGGATAATAGGAGATGCCTGTGGTAGCATGTTGCCTCCGCTCTAGTTGCCTAACAGAAGATACCTGTGGTAGCATGTTGCCTCCGGCTCTAGTTGGATAATAGGAGATGCCTGTGGTAGCATGTTGCCTCCGGCTCTAGTTGCCTAACAGAAGATACCTGTGGTAGCATGTTGCCTCCAGCTCTAATTGGATAATAGGAGATGCCTGTGGTAGCATGTTGCCCCCGGCTCTAGTTGTATAATAGGCAACTAGAGCCGGAGGCAACATGCTACCACAGGCATCTCCTATTATCCAACTAGAGCCGGGGGCAACATGCTACCACAGGCATCTCCTATTATCCAATTAGAGCTGGAGGCAACATGCTACCACAGGTATCTTCTGTTAGGCAACTACAGCCGGAGGCAACATGCTACCACAGGCATCTCCTATTATCCAACTAGAGCCGGAGAGTACATGCTACCACAGGTATCTTCTGTTAGATCTAGGTGCCAAACATCATGAGATGGCTGTGGTAGCTTGCTACCTCTGGCTCTAATTGTGCAACAGAAGAGGCAATAGCAATAGGTTACCTCCAGTTCTAGGTACTTAAAATCATAAGATGTCTGTGGTAGCATGTTACCTCAGGCTCTAGTTGCCTTACAGGAGATGTCTGTGGTGGCATATTACCTCAGGCTCTAGTTGCCTTACAGGAGATGTCTGTGGTAGCATGTTACCTCAGGCTCTAGTTGCCTTACAGGAGATGTCTGTGGTGGCATGTTACCTCAGGCTCTAGTTGCCTTACAGGAGATGTCTGTGGTAGCATGTTACCTCAGGCTCTAGTTGCCTTACAGGAGATGTCTGTGGTAGCATGTTACCTCAGGCTCTAGTTGCCTTATAGGAGATGTCTGTGGTAGCATGTTACCTCAGGCTCTAGTTGCCTTACAGGAGATGTCTGTGGTGGCATATTACCTCAGGCTCTAGTTGCCTTACAGGAGATGTCTGTGGTGGCATGTTACCTCAGGCTCTAGTTGCCTTACAGGAGATGTCTGTGGTAGCATGTTACCTCAGGCTCTAGTTGCCTTGCAGGAGATGTCTGTGGTAGCATGTTACCTCAGGCTCTAGTTGCCTTATAGGAGATGTCTGTGGTAGCATGTTACCTCAGGCTCTAGTTGCCTAACAGGAGATGTCTGTGGCAATATGTTACTTCCAGCTCTAGGTACTTAACAACAGGAGATGCCTGTGGTAGCATGGCTCTAGTTGGCTAATAACATGGAATGCCTATAGTAACATCTTACCTTTGTATCTCATGACGGCATCAGTTTGGAGGCTGTGTGGCAACAGAGGACCGGTGCAAATTTCCTGACAGAATCGTATTCTTAATTTTTACTAAAGCTATAACTGAGCAAAGACCAATTTTATTCCCAGCTTGACGCGTACTGTTGCCAAACACAAGTAAAAAGGTGGTAAAGGGACTTTCTGTTAAGTTCCCTTAAATTTTTCTAGGTTGCAGAAAACATAAATACCCAACATTCTTATGTTAAGAGCTCTGTCCTTTCCCCTCTTCTTTTTCTCTTTTGCTTTCTTTTTCAGGTCCCATTTATGGCAGTAAATTGCATAATGACAACTGACCAAAAAAATCAATTTGTAATCTGATTTGCCGTTTTTGATTTCCGAGGACAAGTTTAAATTTCATTAAAAGCCACCTTATTCAAACATAAAAGAAATCCTTGAAGGGGAGAAGAGGGGGATTGTCTCTGAGAGTAAAAAGAGACAAACTCTTTTGTGCTATTTAGTCACTGCGTTAATTGTGAGGACCTTTTTTAAGGCTTGTGGTGTTGCTTGGCTTGATGTATTGTTATCAAGACCTGGAATCGGGGAGAGTAGGTATAAGAAAGAGCACAAAGACTCACATTCAAAAATGGCTCTTTGGCATATTGACGGACTGGTTATCAGCAAGCCTTATTATCTTCCAACCACCGGCCTCTCATACTGCTGGTGACATAATAAGCAACAAATCACTGATGCAGCCATTCTGCATCCTTTTAATTGTATGTATTCGGGTGGCTGAAGAGACAAAAAATCATGATCATCTAGGTTCCTTGTCTTGATGAGAAATTGACATTTTCTGGCTGATTATTTGGTGGGTCTATGGGAGGTAGATAAGAGTCGGAGTTGTTTTAAAGGAGAGCAGGCTCTCTTTCACAGAACTCTTTATTGCACTAGTTGACCCACTTGATGAGTATAGATTTCATTAGGTCTTTTTCAGCATCTGAACTATAGAAGGTTCCCAATGACAACACCCCTTATAGACAAAAGATAACCTTGCCCTTTGAATATATTGATTCTTTATTAACTAGGCTGTTTAATGCAATGAAATGAGGCATTAGATTGAAGCCCATTTCAAGTGCTTTGAATAATCTTTAGAAAGCTTGCGAGAGTTTAAGATGCTGCTGTACAATAATTGGCGTGTCTTTTAGAGGCCTCAATAAGCTGATCAGAGAGGGAGAAAAAATGCTTCAAGCGACTTAGTGCAGATAATACTTTATCCTTGTTAAAGGATGACATGTAAATATGACTATTACTGCCGATGCATAAAAGAAACAAAGCAGAACAAAGAGAGGAGCACTTTGGTCTTTATATTTTATGTAGAATATAAACATGCATTAAACTCACTCGGAGTCCAAAGCCTACCTGCTGATCGGCTTCCACTTTTATCTTGGAATCCATCTTGTCCTACTGTATGCCATGTTTTCTAGATCTTTAATGTAATCTGCGGTAACTGATTATTCAGATTGACAGTCTACTTCAATTAAAGGATTAAAGAAAAAGTCCAGGCAATGGCAATAATGAAGCAGCAAGGAGCTCGCCTTAAGACTGCCCCATGTGCCTCTTCTCCATTTCCTGCAGAGCGCTGTAGATGCTGTAGCAGGACTCCAAAATTCACCCTTAGTTTAATTGAATTTCTCTGCGACCATGCACGAATGTGATCACATGGCCACTGCTGTCCCTTGGTGCTTCCAGTGTGAGCAAGCTGGGCATGCATGCCCACTCTCGCTGACCGGGACCATTTTTCACCACACTGATTATCTCCTTACAACAGACAGGTGAGAAGAACCCTCATCAATAGAAGGTCCCAGGCAATGTGCACTTCTCACTCCATGGGCACATATTTAACTAGATTTATTATGGATTCTTATTTTATACACCCACATAGGACTAGTGTTAAAAGAGGGCAAACTGGTACTCCTCCCCATAGGCCCATGTGTTCTGGACAGGGTCCTTTTGGAAGACAGAGATAATTTAACCCTTTTTGTGCCAGCCTACCTAGAGATTTTGTCACCCTCAGTTTTCTGCATTATGTG
Organism: Gastrophryne carolinensis; assembly: GCA_027917425.1. NCBI lineage: Eukaryota > Metazoa > Chordata > Amphibia > Anura > Microhylidae > Gastrophryne > Gastrophryne carolinensis. The sequence continues at coordinate 509,833,464 of CM051235.1, read as the reverse complement.
CTATATATGTTTAACTGTGATTTTTGCAGTAATTTCCAGGGATTTCCAGGGAAATAATATATTTAGCAAAGTTTGGGCTGTAACATAAAATGTCTTGTTTGCATTTTTTCAGGGCTTTCTATTTTTTGGGGTGAAATATGTGAAAAACATTTTGAAAAACTATTTTTCAAATTTGGTAGCAATTTTTTTAAATTAAAAATGTATTTTTTCAAGAAAATTTTATAATGCATAAAAGCCTTATTCCACCCAATTACAATGGTACCACAAATGTATTGGTAGACACCCTTTCCTGCCCAGTAGAAATCCCAAACTGAAAAGTGCGTTTTATGATATTTTAAATACAATGCAACTAACTACACATTGCAATTAACTATCAAGAGTTATACGCTTACTTTTTTCAACAGCGTTGGGTCCCACTTTTTGGGAGGGAGCCCATGCTGTTTTTATTTTTAAGGGTTAAACCTTGGTTTTCCCCCTATCAAGCAAAACCAGACTAGGCACCAGCTATGGTAGCTGGTGGACCCTAAAGGCTAGCAGCTCACATAGCCCACACAGGCCCGGGCTCTTCTGCACCCCCCCCCCCCCCCGGCCTTTGGCAATGCAGATAATGGGGCAAGGGGCTTTGACAAGTTACCCCCATGCTTGTAGGTGACTTGACAGTCCTGTGGACCAGTATAGAGGTGTCAAGGGCCCGTTACCCGTTCACAAAGGGTTAAGTGTAAAAAATATTTCTTCCCCCCTTCTTACCACCTTCCATCATCAATCACTGATGTCCTGCGCTGTCCATCGCTGCTCTCTGACAACCTGATGTTATCTGTGGAAGCCAGGAGTGGGCAGAGGTTCAGTGTTCTCTGCCCCACTCCCAGCTTCAGCTGATCACTCCAAGTTTCCGTTCCGCTGCGGGGAGGGGCCTAATTTACTGATGTCAGCTCACTCACCAGTATAAAAGGCCCCTTCCCGAGCTAGATGCCAGCCTAGGTAAATAAATTCTATGTGCATGGCACTTAACGCACAGAGACACAAGTACACAGATTCTACATACTTGACATTTAAAGGGTTAAAGGGGCATTTCAGGAAAATTGTTAAATTGCTTGCTTTCTGTTTGCCTGTTTTTATGGCATTTCTGTAAGTTTTAAGCAGGCAGATATCCCAAAATTGAATGTCCTGGGCCTCAACATGACAGTTACATCACGGCCGATAACATTTTTAAAGTACGAGGCATGGCATTATATATGTATACTGCTGTCATTCCTGGCAGATAAATTAAGTAAGACTGGTTATAGGGCTGTTGCAGAGGGAGCATGGCAAGACATGGGGTGGAGACAGGGGGTAGAGTCCCATCCACCAATATACTTGCAAATAGTGGACAAGGTCACAAAACAATTCCTACCTTGTGGTACCCAATCTTGTGAATGGGTAAACTACCAGCAGCAGGAGTAGGGGGTGAGTATCAAAATTTTTAATTTAGCCCAGACAGATCTGTGGTAAAGCTCTCTCTCTCTCTCTCTCTCTCTCTATATATATATATATATATATATATATATATATATATATATATATATACAGGTCCTTCTCAAAAAATTAGCATATAGTGCTAAAGTTCATTATTTTCCATAATGAAATGATAAAAATTAAACTTTCATATATTTGAGATTCATTGCACACCAACTGAAATTTTTCAGGTCTTTTTTTGTTTTAATACTGATGATTTTGCCATACAGCTCATGAAAACCCCAAAATCCTATCTCAAAAAATTAGCATATCATGAAAAGGTTCTCTAAACAAGCTATTAACCTAATCATCTGAATCAACTAATTAACTCTAAACACCTGCAAAAGATTCCTGAGGCTTTTAAAAAAGCCCAGCCTGGTTCATTACTCAAAACCGCCATCATGGGTAAGACTGCCGACCTGACTGCTGTCCAGAAGGCCATCATTGACACCCTCAAGCAAGAGGGTAAGACCCAGAAAGAAATTTCTGAACAAATAGGCTGTTCCCAGAGTGCTGTATCAAGGCACCTCAATGGGAAGTCTGTGGGAAGGAAAAAATCTGGCAGAAAACGCTGCACAACGAGAAGAGGTGACTGGACCCTGAGGAAGAATGTGGAGAAGGACCGATTCCAGACCTTGGGGGACCTGCGGAAGCAGTGGACTGAGTCTGGAGTAGAAACATCCAGAGCCACCGTGCCGCATTCCCCAGGTCAAGCCACTTTTGAACCAGAAACAGCGGCAGAAGCGCCTGACCTGGGCTACAGAGAAGCAGCACTGGACTGTTGCTCAGTGGTCCCAAGTACTTTTTTCTGATGAAAGCAAATTTTGCATGTCATTTGGAAATCAAGGTGCCAGAGTCTGGAGGAAGACTGGGGAGAAGGAAATGCCAAAATGCCTGAAGTCCAGTGTCAAGTACCCACAGTCAGTGATGGTCTGGGGTGCCATGTCAGCTGCTGGTGTTGGTGGACTGTGTTTTATAAAGGGTAGGGTCAATGCAGCTAGCTATCAGGAGATTTTGGAGCACTTCATGCTTCCATCGGCTGAAAAGCTTTATGGAGATGAAGTTTGCATTTTTCAGCACGACCTGGCACCTGCTCACAGTGCCAAAAACACTGGTAAATGGTTTACTGACCATGGTATTACTGTGCTCAATTGGCCTGCCAACCCTCCTGACCTGAACCCCGTGGAGAATCTGTGGAATATTGTGAAGAGAAAGTTGAGAGACGCAAGACCCAACACTCTGGATGAGCTTAAGGCCGCTATCGAAGCATCATGGGCCTCCATAAAACCTCAGCAGTGCCACAGGCTGATTGCCACGCCACGCCGCATTGAAGCAGTCATTTCTGCAAAAGGATTCCCGACCAAGTATTGAGTGCATAACTGAACATCATTATTTGAAGGTTGACTTTTTTTTTTATTAAAAACACTTTTCTTTTATTGGTCGGATGAAATATGCTAATTTTTTGAGATAGGATTTTGGGGTTTTCATGAGCTGTAGGGCAAAATCATCAGTATTAAAACAAAAAAAGACCTGAAAAATTTCAGTTGGTGTGCAATGAATCTCAAATATATGAAAGTTTAATTTTTATCATTTCTTTATGGAAAATAATGAACTTTAGCACTATATGCTAATTTTTTGAGAAGGACCTGTATATATATATATATATATATATATATATATATATATATATATAGGCAGAGGCAAACTGAACTGACAGGACTGGATTTATCTTGGTGCCTTGGCTCAGCTCAATCTCCAAAAATGAGATTCCCAACCCAGAAATCTGCCACCTGCCCTGACCATTGCATATAGCTGTCTTTTAGAATGAAAATATTTGATGGCAGTTTTAATCTTTCTCTCATCAGCCTTTCACCCATTTAATAATCCTTTTAAAACAATAATGGCACAAAATGGCATTCTCAACCAGCCTTTGTTTCACATTTAATACATCGTTTATGGTCATTGCACAAAAGCAAAAAAGTTGGATAAACAGTATGTAAATTGACAGCTGCTTTGCAGGGAGGAAAAAGGGAACCAGCAGGACCCAAACTGAAACATGTTGCAGCTTTCAATGGGCAAAGAATGGCAAAGAGCGATCACAAATTGTTGATATGTGTGAACAAACTGCTGAAAAGGGAAGGATTAAAATGGATTAAAAGCAAATGGCACTTTGCACACAGGTGGAAAAAAACTGATGCCCATGCCAGGGCCAGACACCTCTGATGCCTATATTAATGGTGGCCAGCTTGTTAGCTTGGGTTTGCTTCTAGTGCAGCCCCTATAATAAGTACAAAGCTGCATATTACAGCTACTACAGTATAAGAGGTACCTCTGTATTATCTTATCTTAAGATAAGTCATATCACTAATGGGTAGGGAGTTCTCAAATGATTGTTTTTGATGCGACAGTAAAGGCAAAGCTTTAAAAAATACTTTTACCTCCCAACCCTCCAGACTCAAAGCTTTCTTGACCTTTGTTAAGCTGAGCATGTGCTCCTGTACGGCTCCAGCATTTATAGTGCATTTTGCACTCTACATGATTAACTGTAATTTTTGCAGGGATTTCCAGGAATTGTTCAGGGTGTCGGGGGGGGGGGAGCTGGGGACTATCATAGTGGGGGGCACTGCCTGGGTATCTAGGGTGGAGCAAAGGAGTACTATTGTGGGGAGTGTTGCCTGTGTATCTGGGGAAAGCAGGCGAGTACCATGGTGGGGGCACTGTCTAGGTATCTGGGGGTGGAGCAGGGGAGTACCATAGGGGAGGGTGCTGCCTGGGTATCTGGAGGAGTAGGGGAATACCATGGTGGGGGGTGCTGCCTGAGTATCTTGGGGGAGCAGGGGAGTACCATGGTGGGGGGGCACTGCTTGGGTATCTGGGGGAGCAGGGGAGTACCATGGTGGGGGTGCTACCTGGGTATCTGGGGGAGTACCATTGTGGGGAGTGCTGCCTGAGTATCTTGGGGGAACAGGGGCAGTACCATGGTGGGGGGGCACTGCTTGGGTATCTGGGGAAGGCAGGGGAGTACCAAGGTGTGGGGGTGCATGGGGACCTGAGGGGAGCAGGAGAGTACCATGGTGGGTGGTGCTGCCTGGGTATCTGGGGGGGAGCAGGGGAGTACCATTCTGGAGGGGCTGTCTGGGTACTGTAGGGGGGTGCGGGGGATTGCCATGTTGGGCAGGGACTGTCTGGGTACTGGAAGGGGATGCGGGGGACTGACATGCTAGAGGGGACTGTCTGGGTACGGGAAAGGGGAGTTAGGGAGTTCCTTGCATGCATATTCAGGGGGTGCCCAATGCATTTGTGTAGTCTGCGTAGTGGGCAAGCATGCCATTGGGTATGCAGAATCTACGAACTTGGCACTTAACGGTCGGAGAACGTTCGGTGAGTATGTAGAGTCTACGTCACATGTGTCAAACTCAAGGCCTGGGAACCATATGTAGCCCTCTGAGCCTTTTTATGTGGCCCTCTGACAAGAACCAGATGACAGTGGATGGGCGGCATCCCTTTCTAGCCGGCCTAATCGCTCCAAGGCTTCTGACACCAGCAGCAGGTCGTCACACACATTCTGGTGGAGAAGAGAGTTGTGTCTGCAACTGTCCTGTGTGTCTGTGCAGCCAGTTCTAACCACACAAGGGGGGCCTGCCTAACCCACCCAACCTACTGCCACAGCTGCTACAGAGGTTGTTTGCTAGATATCGGCAGGTGGGTTTGGAAAAAATAATTGTAGTGCTGCCCTGGGCAAAATTATTCAGTGCCTGTGTCTATCCTGGGCAAAATAATTCTGCATCTGTCCTAGTAAAATAAGTCTGCACCTGCCCTGGGCAAAATAACTCTACGTCTGAAGCCATCCATTTTAATGGTTGTGTTTGCATTTTGTTCTGTGTTTGTTTTTAATCGGCCCTTTGCATGGAAGCAAAATTCTGATGTGGCCCTCAGTGAAAATGAGTTTGACACCCTTGGTCTACATGCCCCCTCCCTCCAAGGCAAAGCAGCCCAGGAAACCACTCATAGAGGCTGGTAATTCCACTCTGATACTATCTGTTAATGTATTGTAGCTAGATACTAGCCTAGCAAGAGTATTACTAACACTTCCAATATTTCCCTCTTTGTAAAAAGGTTTGCATGTCTCTTATGTGTAACAGCACCCAGTGAGTTTACCAGCCTTTGGCCAGCCCATGACGAATCTGAAACATTCTTGAGGAGGCCCAGATGGTTAACAAGATTGCACAGGGCTGAAGCTCATTGGCAGAGATGTATATGGACAATGGCACTGGATATTTAGTATTGTAGGAACAGATAGTGTGACCTCCCCCTCCCAGCCTTGATGCTGAGGCTAAGCATTCATGGCAGAACATAGGTTGGTGTTACATGGCTGGGTGGTACAGTGGGGGCAGGTACAGGTGTCTAATGGAGAGACCAGAGAGTCATGGATTGGATGTGGATGGTAGAATAGCAGCCTAACAGTTGCCCCCAAAGCAGTGCTCATCAGGAATTCTCCCAAGTTTCTCTCTGGCCAGTGCGCCCCTGACAGCAAAAAAAAGTAAACCAGTATCTATGAAAACAAACGGGTGTCATTTTTTCTTTGAATTTTACTAGTGTCTAGCGATATCTACACCATTCAGCACCTTTATGGATTTACCCAGAACCCAATGCTAATGAAGATTTATACTTCAGGGTTCCAAAGTAATTCTGTTATTTCTTTCTCTTAACTTTGCAAGAAACCTAATGCAAAACATCTTAAATGGGACTGGGTAGCAATTGCCCACTCCCCCCTTTGTTATTGTGATCATAGGCAGGCCAAGGTTGTGGCCAGGCAGAGTAGGGTCATAGTCATAGGGTCCTATATGGAGATCAATTTTCAGGACCCAGGGTACCAAAACCCACATGAATAACCCATGTGTGCTCCTTTACTACACCTTTCCTACATAGAGGTGATCCAATGCCCAGATGTGAAGGCATGGCAAGACTTAGGGCCCTGCTGGTGAGGTGATGTAGAGATCTGGTTCTGTGACACATCTTCATTTTTTATAAGGCCTAGATGAGCGCATGGCTCTATGCTCTGTGTTATATTATTTGACTTTAGAACATTAGTGACTACACCAGGGTTGCTTTTAGTTGTCACTGGCCCTGAAAGGAATGTTCTTTTGGTCGCTATGATAAAAAATCAAAAATCTCAGGATGTAAGGATACCTTTGCATCAGGGGCATACATATCATAGCAGCAGTGAAACACCTGCCCCCAGGCCTGTGGAGCAAAGGGGCCCGTTGCAAGCTACCTGCACCATCTCTATTGAATGTACACCCGGTGCCAGCTTATCTCTCCAGCTTAGCGCCTCACCTGCCCCGCAGCACGACTCCATCATCTCAGCAAGCTTCCCGTAAGCTGCCATGGGCATCAGCACGCCTCCTGCACCGCAGCAGCCTTGTGCACTTCCATGTCACATGCCTCCTACCTACCCAGCTGGTAATTGGGGAGGGGGGATTCTCCAGCATTGTCCCCTGTAATTATATCTACTATGTCCAAAAATAATAATTTGGTCATTGATTCACAACAGGTGGGGCATGTGCCAGAAATGCACTAGGCACCTATTTCTGTACAACCTTGATCGCTATGTTAAAGTGCACCTGGGAATATTTATAGAAAAGAGGTCAAAGAAACTGAGCTTCCTGTTTACTTGTGAAAACAGTGGCGTTTAGGACAGGCCCAGCACCTTTCTTACTCCAAGTTGGATGGTGTTTAGGGGGGGATTTAACTTATGCGCCATTGCAGGGCAGAGTTGGTCCTGTAGCACAGACTTTGTGGAGAATTCTCCTTCTGTGCTTCTTGCCAAAACCTGGTCAAGTCAGAGGATGTAAGTACCCACCCAGGAATCAATGCTGGCTAGCCTGGCTTATGGAGCCTAAGGAACTTTCTTCAGCGTTGCTTAAAGTGGAGACCAAAACCCAAGATTTTGAACATCCTGGGTTTTGGTCCACTTCTTCAGGGCACCCTGATCGGGGATAGCGGGGATGCGGCCGCGGCCCGCACATGAGCAGTTGGACCGGGATTAAGGTGAGTATAGCGGGCGACCTGGGGGGTTTCAGACAGCGGGGAGGGAATGGATCCAGTTGGGTTTCAGTCCACTTTAAGATGGGAATGCTTTTAGGCCACAGGCAGCTTTCAGGTCATGAATCTTCAGTTGCCGTCTAATGGTTGCAGTTTGATGAGACATAGGCATAGGCCAGGTGGAGGTCAGCAACATAAGGACAGTATTAAAGAGGAAGTACCAGGGGTTCAGATGAATAAGTCCATGAACCAAAGCAAGTGAATCAGAAAACATCAGGCTAACGTCATAGTTTAGGGTCGTAGGCTGGGTCCGAGCAAATACCCATAAAACTTGAAGCAGCACTGAAAAATGGGCTTACTGGAATTTGTCAGCTGCTTAGAGCCTCATTAAACAATAAAAACTTGATAATTGTTTGAGCGCATCAGAGCTGTGATTGGCCAATCATGCATGAGTTCCCTAATACGCTTTTGCACATTGTTTAACTGTCCAAATGTGATTACCTGGGGCAGTGGTTTGCAGTGGCTACATTCAGACATGAATGGAGTTGCCCATTCTTTGCAGTGGTTGTGATGAAGGGAATAAGCAAGGTAAGTCCGCCTTGTTGTTGTTTTGTAAGCTTTCCTGTGATACGTAGAAAGTACCCAGGTGGGATGCTGTCGCCATCAGTTTGGCTTAGGGAAGAGGGACCTCTGCTAGCAGAGACCTACGTGCTCTCACAAGAGCGTTATAAGGAGAAAGGGGCAGGCTCACCTTAAGAATGGGAAGAGACAAGAATCGCTGGAAATGGGAGCCAAGGGGAGACGGTCTGAGGTGAAGGCTGCGTAGGCCTTGAATCATCTGCAAGTGCTTCACCACCCACCAGGAGAAGGCAAGTGTGCTCCATTCCTCCCTGTTGCCCCATTTGTAATCTGTCCCATGGCCTGTGGCTTGCTGGCATCCCGAAAGTTCTCTTACAAGAAGGAGTTGGGCTGTGACCCATTAAAGCTGTTTGTGTGACAACTGTTAAATAAAGTTGCAGTAATTTTTAAAAAGACTTTGTGTGCACCCACTGTGTGTTTCTTGTCCCCCCACTGGGAACCACGGTTACAAGGAGCATGACTGAACAAGGTCAGGGTTACTGTTGAATAACTGCTATCCTCTTTGGTCCTTTTTCCGAAGTTTAAATAGAGTAATAAAATTATCTTTGTAAATATCTTTCTTTGCTTTTGGGTCGTGGCAAAGGGCATGTCATAGTACAGCTTTAAGAGTCGTGCATGCTGTGGTCAGAGGCAGCTGCAGAACCACTCTGGCTTGCCGTGCTCACTCTTGCTGAGAGCTAGAAGGGACAGAGTGGCTGTTAGACCACTTTTCTACATGATATTGGAGGGATGTAATGGGACAAATTTGGAGCCCTGCTATGGCTTCTACTTTGTGCTGCAGGAAATATAAGAGAGGTATATGGGATTAGACATCAGATAAGCTCCTTGCTTCTTTAATATTGCTGTTGGGTTTATAGTTTCATAGGACACTACTGGTTGAAGGCCACTCTTCAGCCTCACTGGAAAATACTGTTTGTTGTAAGAGAGCTCTGTACCCTTATATAAACCATAGAGCGCTTTTTTAATGAATGTTGCCCATCATGGGTCATTCATAGAGCATTGGTTCCATGAAATGTAATCAATGGGTGTTACTAATTAGAAATCAATGCATTCCTGTAGCTGCTCTTTATGCCGATATTCAAAGAGCTTACACCCTGTTTGCAGATGTTATAAAGCCTCTGAAGCTTAAATTATGCTTCATTATTATAGTACAGTATTCTACACAAATACATCCGTCTAGAGAGTCATTTCTTTACATAGACCAGCCACACAGCACAAGCATTATGGTTAGCCCTAGTAGATCAGTTTAGAATATTAAATAATGTTGGGTAATTATAATTTAATTATTTAATTATTATAATTACAATTTTAATGTTCTGGGTCCCATGCACATGTGTTTCATGTGCCATAGTGAGGTGCCTTCTGACTGGGCACTAGGCTGTCCTTACACTAAATGTTTATGACACTTAAAGTGGACCAAAACCTAGGATTTTGACTATCCTGAGTTTTGGTCCTTTCCCCAGGGGCACCTCGATCGGGGGTGCCCCACTGTGTGAAACCCCCCAGGACGCCGAGACCAGCTCACCTCTTCCTGGTCCCATGGCGTGTCTAAGAGCAGTGGCTCTGACGGCCGCATTCTCCTCTTCACTCTAACAGGGAGCGTATCTGCGACGGCCATTCACAAATGCTTGGCGCGGTCATGCACCCTGCTAGAGGGAGAGCAGGATGCAACCACTGCTGTTAGATGTGCCGAGGGACTGGGAAAAGAAGTAAGTGGATGGGGCAACCTGGGATGCTTCACACAGCGGGGCTTCCCGATCTTGGATGCCCCGGGGGGAATCGATCAGGACGATCGGGCTGGGGTTTGGTCCACTTTAAGGAATGCTTGCTGAACTAACACTACTTCTCAGAATATTTCACTTGTGCAACAAACTGGTGAGCTAGGCTGGATTTGGTCCTGACAGGCATTGTGCCTAGGGCCCCTTGTGCACCCACATGGTTGGTATGGCCTTACTTGATCATTTATATAATGCAGATGGTTTAGAGAATGCAGATATGCACACGTGATGTCACATTTTTTCAACCACCAGCTAATATCCAGAGTAGCTTCATTTTCAGCAGTGACAACAGGGGCTAAGATTGGCTCAAAAAGTCCTGGTAGGTTGTCACAGATATCTGGAGCCATGCTGATAGAGTGCATGGCTGAGTTTCCAAAGATTGAAGTGGTTCAACAAATGCCGATTTGTGTTCAAGTGTGGGGACGTTGGATGGTGGAAGTACTTGGAAGTCTTGGTCATGCTCGTCCTTGCAGATCATGAGTACATGATCTGCAAGGATGGATTTATACCCAAATTGCTTTAATTGCAAAGTGCCTTACACATGGATAAGCAGGCCCAGAGAATAGCATGAAAACATTTCCCAGACTGTAATGCCTGATTGCGCCTGACTGATTGCGTTTTTCCAGCAGTGGTTGCAGTTGCTTGTTGAAACAGATAACATAGCTCATTGGAGTAAGCAACCATCAGAGCAGCAATTCCTATACAGCCATGAAAAGTCTTTTCTGCTGATTCAACTTTGTTAGTAGAAGTGTATTGACAATTTGTCTGCGCTGGAGCCCCATATGCAGTGGAGTGGATTGAATTGCTGTTTTAGGCACATGGTAGCTCATGGTTCAGCTTGGCAGTGAGCTGTAGTCTATCAGTCTGCCCTCGTGCCAATGTTCACCTCTCACATCAATGGCACATAGTGCTCCCCAGTTTCCACATTGCTTGTTGCCATTTGTCCACACACATACACATTCACCACAGCAGCACATGAACAGTTTGCGAATTGCAGTTTTAGAATAACTACCACCCATCACACTTATAATAATCTTTCCTATTTCTGATTAATTGCCCATGACAGCCACCAGGCAAATGTGTGCAGACATCACACATCTTCTATATCCAGCAAGCCAGCTCATGACTTGTGACCTCCTTCATGAGCTACACACTGCCGGCATCAAAAGTTGTCATAATAATATGACTCGACTGGGGGTTACCCCAGGACAGAAAGTCAGGGGACCAAATATGGAAGTCAGCTTGACAGGGGCATCCCAATTTGGAATGTCCCTGTGTGTGAAACCCAGGGATCGTCAAATATTTTCTTGCTCCCATGGTGCAATCAGATCAGATTGCTGTGAACATTATTATTCGGCAAACTACGGGGGTCGATTCCGAGCCAGGTGAAAATTTACACTCGGTAGACAATGAAAGTCGAAGGCAGTTTCTCTCCTAAAAAAGGAGTGAGAATTCTCACTTGGCTCTGAATCGACCCCTATAGGTCCATGGTGTGGTTCCAAAGTTTTGCAGTTATCCAATGTATCAATGTAAAGGGCTTTCGGAAGCCCAAGGAGCACAACTGAGCCCCTAACAGCAGTGGGCACTAACCTTAACTAGGAAGCACTGTGCAGGGTATACTGGTGATGCTATCAGCAGACAAGAAGTATTGATCACCTGACCTAAAGTCCCTGTCTAGGCACACAATGCACGCCATCTAAAAGCATTTTAAAATATCTGATTCTAATTAAATGCATTATTCTTTGCATCTATTCCGGGGTGCGGCTCATGACAGGCAGATTGAGCACAGCTACTTGATTTGTAATGCACATGCTCTGCTCTGGTTGAAGCTGATCACCGTGGTTTGCCATGCTCGCTGACGCTGGGAGTGCCAAGCCAAGTAGCTATACAACCAAGTGGCTCTTGTGAGTGGTCCTGGAGGAATTGAATTGTAAAGGGGGCAGAATTTAGAGACCCACTACAGCATCTACAGTACACTGCAGGAAATATAGGAGAGACATATGGGGCAGGCTTCAGGTGAGCTCCTTGTTGCCTCATTATTGCCATTTCCTAGACTGTCCCTCTAATAGCACCTGTCATCCCTTCAGTCTGGCAGAGAAATTCATTGCTGCTCTATAGATCCTCATTAAATTCAGTCATGTGGTTGCATGTATAGGTGATTCATTTATATTGATATTTGATTATGGCCGTAATCTGTACCTGATTCATTAAACCCCTGCCATGATGGAAGCCCTGCATTTGATAACATCTTAGTAGGTTTAAGTTCTTTCATGATCTCAAATCCTTTAGCACTTGTATAAAAGCTACCCATGGCCTGGCAGCCAATCAGGTAGGTAAGAGGGCAATAGAATCCTCCAATAAAGGTGCTGATGTGTGTGTGCAATGTGTGCTGCCCCCCGATCCCCACCCCATTTATGGGTATAACATGAGACTATCTATTCCAGTAGTCCTCAAACTTCCTCCTCAAGGGCCGAGACAGGCCAGGTTTTGCAGCTCTCTATGCTGATGCACAGATGTATTAGGGCTATAGCTCTATCTGAGCACCAGTTAATTCACCTGTGGAGTAGCGTGAAGAGCTGCAAAACGTGGCCTGTCTCGGCCCTTGAGGAGGAAGTTTGAGGACTACTGATCTATTCTCTCAATACGAGGAGTCAAGAATTTCAGCACTGGGGTTTACAGCAGAACAGAAAAGCATGGGAAACAACCTGTCATAGGCTTGATTTGTGTGTGCAATGTGTGCCCCCCTTCAAACAGTTTAGCACCCTACATAGGTATAACACTAAGCGAACTATTCTCTATAAGGTGAGGACAAAACTTGAAATTTAAAGTAAAGCTTTAAAGTCATGTTTGTAATATTGATTTGCTTTATTGGGTGTTATTGAAGACTGTGCCGTGCCCATGTGTTCCTCCTCTGTTTCCTGCAGCACACTGTAGATGTTGTAGTAGGTCTCCAAAGTCTTCTTCCTTTTCAGTTCTATTCCTTCCACGACCATGCACAATTGTGGTCACACGGCTACCCTGTTCCTTAGTGTTCCCAGCATAAGCGAGCCCAGAAAGCCACATTGCTCGTGCTTGCTGGGCTTGCTCACGCTGGGAGAGCTGAGAGCCAGGGCATGTGATCACATTTGGAGTGTGGTCATTCACAAATAGAAAGGAATGGAGATGAAACCCGGAGACCTGCTACATTATCTAGAGTGCACTGCAGGAAATCTAGGACATATATTTGGGACAGGCTTCAGAAATAGTAATAGTAGTCATAGAAATTTTAATAACATTGCCTGGACTACCCCTTTAAGCTCTGGGTTTCTGAGTGTCTGAGCGTCAATTTAGGGTTAGTTTTTAGAGGTCTCTAATGTATTGTAGTATTGTCTGTAGATAGACATAAAGCAATTGTAAACCCTCCTGTGATTACCTTATGGCCCCTATGGAAAACCAAACATTTTGGAGTTCAGAAACATGGCAGCAGCTTATGATGTGTTTAAGTGTCAGTTTTAGGGTAGGTTCGTGTTGTGGATGTTTGGTTGGTCTTGGTTCCTGGGTTGGTTCTCTTATGTACTGTGCTAATGTCCCCAGGAATTTTAAGGCATACATAAATCTAAGGATTCTCTAACAGGATCCATAATGTCTGAAAGGTTAGGTTTTTTCTATATACATGGGAGCAGTTCCTTATTTCAGGATTTCAGGTTGGTCTTGAGGTGCATAAGGCAATCGTAGGCCCCTATAAGAGGGTCATATAGCCTCTAGTTAAAAGAAAAAAAAAAGGAAATAGTTTATAAACATGGCAGCCATTACTAATGAGGTTTTTAGGTCGGGCTTGAAGGGTCAGAGAATAAAGTAATCTTAGCCTGCAGTGAGAGGACCATATATTCCAAAAGAAAAACTTCAAAGTTTCAGAGTTTACAAGTACAGGCAGCAGTTCCTTACGCTATGTTTTAGGATTTTGGAGGCGTTCAGGTGTTACTGTCTCTGGGAATTTTATGGCGCCATAGAACACTAGGCCAATTCATCTAGAATCTTAATCTCAAAATAAAAATTGTGAAGTCGGTCAGTCAAGAAACCAACAATCACTACAAGGAGGCATTGATTTCTAATTAGCAAATCTCATTGATTATGCTTCATGTAAACATTGCTCTATCGGCATGCGGAACAGGAAGAAAAGCTCACACAACAATATAATGGAGACATCAGACACAACGGCTGCACTAAGAAGCAACTCGTAGTAATGAGTGAAATCAAACGGGGAACTGCCAATGCTATCTAGAAAAGAGCAAATTCAAGCTCCATAAGGTTGACATTCTGATTTAGTGCCAGTTAGATGATTCCTTCCATTTTCATTTATCTTTTGCCATTTATTAATGCCATATATTTAACTGGGTCACCCGTACGTATTATTAGTGGCTGTAGAGAACAGACTATTGCAACAGTTTTAGTGTGGGTGGAATATGCCCTTTCTTTTCTACCTTGAAAAGCTGCAACATGTATACTGTATTACTCATTCCATAAGATGCATCTGACAATAAGACGCACCTAGGGATTAGAGGGAAAAAATACTAAAGAAGGTATTGCGAACCAAATAGTGTGCTAAACTACCCCCTCCTGAAACCCAATAGTGGCAGGAAGTGTGCAGAAACCTCCCAATCACCCCAAAACAGACAGCATCCAGAATCCCCCCAATCACCGCATCATAGGCAGTGTGGCAAAACCCCCCCAACCCCATAACAGGCAGTGCAACAGAATGCCCCCAATACCCATATACAGGCAGCGTGGCAGAGTTCTCCCCCAAACCCATATACAGGCAGTGTGACAGAGCCCCCACAATATATAGGCAGGGTTTTCCCCCAATCCCATATACAGGCAGTGTGACAGAGACCCCCCAATATACAGGCAGAGTGGCAGAATTCCCCCAACCCTAAACACAGGCAGTGTGGCAAAAGTTATATGTGTGTGTGTAGAGGGTTGGGAAGTTAAAAGACCATACTATATGGCACTCCCATGCCTCTTCCCAGCTTCTGACCAGAGGGCATGACCTATGTACATCCAATGACTATGAAAAGACACTGGCCATACAGAGGCCACGCCCACCCATCAAAGCTAGGGCAGCAACAGCATGAAGATTGGCAGGAGAGCACTATAATCTATGGACATTTAGCTTACCACCCCGTCTACACACACATTTGCTCCATAAGACCAGCACTAGGCATACCTGGGCATGTGCCAGGGCCCCTGTCATCTTTAGTTGCCCACTCAAGCCAGCAGTGGACCCTTCAGTGGCGCTAAGGAATAGGGCAAAGACTAGATGACATGTGCATCACTGGTGGACTACAGCACCAGCCAAGAAGGCAGCAAATAATATAGGATGATCAGAAGCAGCATAGAAAACATTGAGGACTGGAAGGCAACTGGCTAGGAGGAGGTATAACAGGACCACAGGATGATCAGAAGCAGCAGAGAAGGTGGCAAGGACCATATGATGATTGCTGACAGTGGAATATGCAATGAGGAATGGTGTGTGATCAACAACGGGCGGGGGGCGAAGAAAATGATTAAAATGACATGGCGTTGTGACTTAGCACATCGAAAGAGGGCCCAACAAGACTTGTTTGCCCAAGTGCCCATATGATCTGAAATTGGCCCTGCTAACAAAGTGGGTTCTGAAGGTCCCTCTCTGTGCATGGACACACAGGCTTGTATCTTGTCCCCCACTATTGTGTGATATACAACATATAAAAGTAACATTGAATCCACTTTAGGCTCTATGACCCTATGCCTGAAGGCAGTAACAGGAGCCTTTGCTGACTCACTACCTGGCTTTGTAGGTTGCCTGTCAAACTAGTGGTCATGACAAACAATTCACAATGTCTGTGTTGACTATATTTAATTATGTAGTTCAGGGGTTTCCAACCACTGGTACTAGCGCCATTGGTGGTACTCAAGCTTCCTCTGGCGGTATTCAAAACCACTGGTGGTAAAAGTGGGGGGACACTTCAAATAGGATTTACCGGGTAGTCAACATGCTGCAGAAATTGGGCTGACTGCATTTCTGGCAGAAGATCTTTCATTGTTATGCCAGTATAGGACTTCCGTCCCCCCAGGAATGTTTGTCTTAGAGGTGGAACTTGAGATAATTACACAATAAGAATTGACTGAAATAGGGAATAGTTGGTGTTTTTTTTTTAAAAAATAAGCATACTTAAAAGCCTTAACCTGTAAAGAGTTTGTGGGGTGAGCATGTATGGCAGGTGCGATCACTGCGATCAGCTGCCAGTGGACACACTGTGGGGCACATGAGATGGGTTCTATGAACATCCCCCACCCTGCCACTTTTTATAAACACAGCTTTAAATCCCAATAGCCTGCTATAGTCTGGTGATCATTTATCCTTTGTTATAGTTTAGTTTGATGGGTATTTGAAGTTATATTAGGTGTCATTTGTACTTAGTAAAATTGGTAATATTGATTTAGTATATATTATTTATTTGTATTTATTATTTGTATCATATTGCACTTAATTTTGTTACAATACAGTTTGCACCATTTTATATGTTGTATTATGATGTGGGTTTATAGGGGTTCATTCTGGCCTGCTAGTGGGGTTCTGTGTGGCATTTTAGGGGTCATGTAAAAGCGGGAACATGGATATGGTGAGTTTTTTAGGCTTTAATTGAGATAACTATTATTTAAACCTATTAATTATTATTAATTATTAAACCTGCTGCCATTCTCTCATCCTGGTACGCATTTTGATCTCACCAGCAACTTTTAAACCTTTCCTGCCTGTGTAAAACCTGCTGCCATTCTCTCATCAGATTCACTATTTAAAACTTGATTTTTCCCTGGTCATCTTAATTGTGCATATGCCTTATTTAAGAGTTATGTAATTATTTTGAATGCCCCATCTGGTTCCCCTGCCCATATCTATATTTGTGAAACTCTCAGAATCATCTGTTACTATCTCCTAAATGTAAACTGACCAATATTGCCCCTTGTGTGTTCACTGACCCATAGCACCTAGCAACATTCCATTTGAAGTTTTATTATCTTATGTGCCCTCCCTGACCAAACTTTTAGGACTGACCTAGCCCCACCCTTTAGGCCCAAATGTTGTGCATGTGCTAGTCAAAGGCACTTAGAGACTGTTCATATTGAGTGGCAGTGGCTGCAAGTCACTATGGCTGCAATTCAGACTCCTTTCCAAGTCTGACTCCTCCTCCTAAGTCTGCAGCGAATTTAACCTGAAGGAAACCTGCACCGGATTCTGCTTGTCTGAATAGCCCAGCATCAACTAAAATGATTATCTTCTACCTCATCACACTGCTTCCTCTTACCCTCACAATCCTAGGCTCCCAGTATCCCCCTGCTCCTGGTAAGTCCCTATATATCTCCCCCTCTCTGCTCTCCTCCCCCTACCTCTCTGCTCACGAATTCCTTTCTTTGGCAAAATCACACACCACCTCTATATCCAAGCACAAGACATATTATTCCACCCTCAAAAGCCACAACCATCTCTTCTCTCTCCTTTTACTCTTACTTGCCGCCGGCTACATCAGTCCTAATCCAGGCCCACTCTCTTCTCCCTCCTGCTCCATAACTATTCATTTTTCATCAAAGCCAAAAGTCTACAACCGTGTTAAGCCGGGAGACGCACACAACCTATCTAATCTGATACAGCTTAGTCCCTCCCCACCCCTTCCCGCCACTGTCACCTGCGCACTGTGGAATGCACGCTCAGTGCGCAATAAACTCTCCTATATTCACAACCTGTTTCTCTCTAACTCTTTTACCTTCATGGGGTTCACAGAAACGTGGCTGACCCCATCAGACACAGCTTCACCCGCTGCCCTCTCACATGGGGGACTACATCTCAGTCACACCCCCAGATCCAACAACAAACAGGGTGGGGGTGTCGGCATCCTTCTATCCAAACTCTGCTCCTTTAACTCACTCCCTGCCTTGCCATCTCTATCCTTCTCATCTTTTGAAGTTCACTGTGTCCGCTTATATTCTCCCTGTAACCTGAAAATCGCAGTCATCTACCGCCCTCCTGGAACTACTACTCTTTTCTTCGACCACTTTTCTACCTGGCTCCTTCAGTTTCTGTCCACAGACATCCCTGCAATCATCATGGGTGACTTCAACATATCTGTTGACACTAGCAACCCTGCGGCCACCAGACTACTGTCACTAACCTCATCTTTCGGCCTCAAGCAATGGTCTACTGCACCCACCCACATAGACGGCCACACAATTGACCTCCTCTTCTCTAACCTCTGCTCTGTATCAAACCTCTCATCCTCCTTGCTCCCCCTCTCTGACCATTATCTGCTGACTATGACCCTCTCTCCAATGCCTGCAAACCCCCCTCCACACAAACCCACAACTCAACGCAGGAACTTAAGAAACCTAGATCTTCAGTCCTTTTCTGCCTCACTTCAACCTCTTCAGACCTTGACCTCATTCACGGACATAGACGCTGCATCATCACACTACCATAATACTCTCTCCTCAGCTCTGGACTCTGTCGCCCCCTCACCTATAGCCGTCCCCGCACCAAAAACCCCCAACCCTGGCTAAATGCAAGCACAACCAGATTGAAACAGCTGTCTCGAGCTGCTGAACGGCGATGGAGGAAAACCAAAGCCAGCAATGATTTTCTATTCTATAAACAAGCCCTTCAGGAACTCAGGATGGCCCTTTCTTCTGCTAAGCAAGCATATTTCTCTTCACTGATTTCTGCACAAGCCCGGAATCCCAAACAACTCTTCATCACTTTCAGGTCCTTACTCCGCCCACCACCTCCTCCTCCAACCTCCCAAATAACAGCAGAAGAATTTTCTACATTCTTCAAAGAAAAAATTGACAACATTCGACTTGGCTTTCCCCCTTTAGAATCCCTCACCACTTCAAACAGTCCCCCCGCCTAACTCTCTTACTTTCTTCACTCCAATAACTGAGCTTGGACTAACCTCTCTCATTTCTAGGGCACACCTGACTACCTGCTCCCTCGATCCTATTCCATCCCACCTTATTCCTCAACTGTCTCCATCCCTCACTCCAGCCTTAACCTCCATATTCAACTTTCTCTCTCCACTGGCACCTTTCCTTCCTCCTACAAACATGCAGTTATTACTCCGATAATCAAGATCCCTCTCTCGACCCCTCTGCCCTCTCCAGCTACCGCCCTATCTCACTACTCCCTTTCTCCTCCAAACTTCTTGAACAACATGTCCACTCAGAACTGTCACAATACTTATCCACTAACAACTTATTTGACCCCTTACAATCAGGATTCCGCCGTAACCACTCCACTGAAACTGCCCTCACCAAAGTCACCAATGATCTGCTCACTGCCAAAAGCATTGGTCACTACTCCATCCTCATCCTTCTTGACCTCTCCTCAGCCTTTGACACTGTCGACCACTCTCTGCTTCTTGATATTCTCTCCTCTCTTCGGGTTCAAGGTCTTGCACTCTCTTGGCTCACCTCTTACCTCTCTGACAGATCATTCAGTGTATCCTATTCTAACACAGTTTCTTCCTCCCGTTCTCTTTCTGTTGGTGTGCCACAAGGTTCTGTCCTAGGCCCTCTACTTTTCTCAGTCTACACCTATGGCCTTGGCAAACTTATAACTTCACTAGGCTTTCAATACCTCTTCTATGCGGATGACACTCAGATATATCTCTCAGGCCCCAATCTCTCCTCTCTCCTATCTCGTCTCCCCAACTGCCTCTCAGCTATTTCTTCATTCATGTCATCTCGCTACCTCAAGCTAAACATGGACAAGACAGAACTGGTCATTTTCCCACCCTCTAACTCCCCTCCCCTCTCTAACACGTCTATTTCTGTCAACAATTACACAATAACAGCAACTCCCCAAGCTCTGTGCCTGGGAGTCATTCTGGACTCTGCCCTCTCTTTCAAACCACATATTCACTCCCTGGCCACCTCCTGTCGCCTCTAACTTAAAAACATCTCACGCATCAGTACCTTCCTCTCACCTGACACCACTAAAATGCTAGTGCATGGCCTGGTCATATCCCGTCTGGATTACTGCAACATCCTTCTTTGTGGCTTACCAACTAACAGACTGGCACCCCTCCAATCTATCCTGAACTCTGCTGCTCACCTCATCCATCTCTCCTCTCGCTCCTCCAGTTCTGCACCTCTCTGCCAATCCCTACACTGGCTGCCAGTCCCACAGCGAATTCTGTTCAAAACTCTCTAATCCAACAATATCAACCTAGACGCAGCCTCCGCTCTGCTGCTGACCTTCTCCTGTCCTCCACCCTGGTCACCTCCTCTCACACCCGCCTCCAGGACTTCTCACGTGCAACTTCAATCTTCTGGAATGCCCTCCCGCACCCAATACGCCACTCCACAACCCCCAAAACCTTCAAAGGTGCTCTTAAAACTCACTTATTCAGACAAGCATATAATCTGGCCTAACCAATCTTCTAAAGGGCATATGACACAAAGCTCAATACTGACTGTTTGTGATCCTTCCCCCTCGTCTTCACCCCTTTCCCTTTATACTGTAAGCTCGCAAGGGCAGGGCTCTCTCCCCTATTGTATCTTGTACTCAGAATATCCATTGTCAACTCTGTAAAACTGCATTTAGTATATGTACCGTATGTTTCTACCCTGTCTGTAATAACTACTCTGTAAAGCGCTACGGAAGATGATGGCGCTATATAAATAAACAATATTAATAATAATAATTTGCTATGGGAACTAGTCAAGGGCTGCAAGAATGTGTAAGAGAACACAATAAGGTTTTTATCTCTGTCTATAGGAGTGAAGGATCTTAGTTATGAGAAAATATAACGGGAATTAAATCTCTGTTTAGTCTTGAGGGGGACATGATGAACTTGTATAAATATATAAATGGCCCATACAAAAATATGGGGAACCACTATTTCAGGTAAAATCCTCTCTAAGAACAAGGGACACTCCATTCAATGGAAAAAAAGAAATTTAATCTCCGGAGGTGACAATACTTTTTTTTTTTACATAAGAATTATGTAAAAAATAACTGTTACTATTAGCTGTTATCAGTAAACAAAAACAAAAATAAAAAAATAACATCCTCTACCCCAACACCCTTGGTTGAACTTGATGGACATACTTATTTTTTCAACCATATTAACTATGTAACTATTTTATATTTTCTGTTAACTGTTGGCCAGCATACTGCCCCAATACAAGCTCGCCATTAAGGTAACTTTTTAAAATTTACTTGGCACAGAATGGTTCCCTAAAACAGAAAGCATTTACATGCTGCATACAAACTAAGGATTCTCCCAGTATCCTTTGCAGTAGGTGGAGCCATGGAAATTATTTCTTTACATCTCTAAAGCAATTCCCCGAGCTCCCAGAGACCACTAGTCAAGTGCAATGCTTGGGTATAGCCACTCTTTTTACACAGCAATCTACTGCCACCTGTTAACAGGTGTTTCAGACACTGCCCCTCATCAGCACAGGGAGGGAAGTAGATGGCTGTATGGAGCATAAGATTTGGGAGTTCCAAAACATTTTCGGGGGAGATTCCTTTATTGCATGCTTTTCTAATTAACATTTGTATAAACTATTCTTAAAATAGCTGACATAAACCCTGCCTTGCAATTCTATTCCAGGGAGCGTCCAAAGCCACAGAGGCACTAAACTAACTTAACCTACACCTTGTGTCATCAGTGAGCCCTGCAATAAAGACATACTCATCTTTCTTTCATCCAAGTGGGTGGTCAGGAAACCGTTGCCCATATATATGAAAGCCTCTCCTCCTCCAATAGGGGGTGGGTATTCCCACAGAGCAGCTATTTTCAGTGGTAGTCACATAAATATTTTAAAATGGGGGTGCCCAATTCTGTATCAGTGGAATTTGCCTTACTGTTTGCTACCCTTGTTCTAGTTCCTGCCCAGGCACATATTAACAATCTCCTTCCATATACCCACTGGGAACAGTGTAATATGAGCAATTTCAATGTATCTCAAAATGTATGAATAAATGTGAATACTTCATGTATTGTAAGCAAACAGATATCCGTGCTTCAATTTCTGGGTCAAGGCTGACCATGGGACAGCTTTATGAGTCCTGAGCATGCACTGCTGTGGTCAGACCACTGTGGCTTACCACACACTCTCATGCTCAGAGCTCCAAGGGACAAACCATTTTTGTGTGATCTTGGAGAAATGAAATTGAAAGGAGGGCAAACTTTGGAGCCCTGCTGCAGCTTCTACCCGTCACTGCGGGAAATGAGGGAGGCACCAGGTGAGATGCTTGTTGCCTTATTGTTGCCATGGGGTTTACAGACCCCTTCAGGGCACGGAAGAAGAGTCATCACAACCTATGCAGATGATTGCTTTTGCAAATAGGATTCTCTAGTAGGCTCTTTAAACATGAGGTTGATTAAACACCAGTCCCTACTTTTTTGGAGAGAAAGCTCCCATTTTCTTTCATTGCCTACTTTGGGACAGATTCAGCCACAGGTGAAAATGTACATCCAGTTGCTGCCCCAAGGTAGACAAAGAATGTAAATTTTTTCTCTCCTAAATAAGAGTGACTTATCTCACCTGGTGCTGAAGCGACCCTTATGTTTAATATTCCCTGTACACTTTGGTCTATAAGAAGACTAAACAAAAATCTGTCAAAACACATTAAACAAGCCTGATTGGGGGGGGGGGGGTTCTGAGGGCAGTCAGACCAAATATAAAAGTTCTCTTGAATACAAATTATGATTTTGGTTATGTTGATGGGGGTAATATTTTGGCAATATCACTTTCTGGTAACTTCCAAACCCCAGGACAACTTCCAGGATCCCATTACCCACCTGTCCACCAGCAAGGGTACCTGTGTGGGGATAAATACCCCTTTCAATATGGCAGCTAGCTATTAAAATGAGTTGGCCTGCAACTAGTCAGAAAAGGTCATGTATATGGATGCCAGGGGTTGGGGGGCGTTGTTGGAAACAAGTAGAATGTTTGGAGCCCAACAAAGCAAATCAGAAAAATGATTGCATTTAACTTTAACCTAAATCTAAACAGCAACACTCTGCCCTAAAAACAATCTCCCAATTAGTGAGCATACTGTACTCATGTTTAACTTTGGCAGAGATACATTCCAAAAATGCAACCTCCATGTTCCATTTGTTTTCCTGCGTTTCGCAAGATTTGTTTTAATAATCAAAGTTCAGATAAAATTACTAAAAGTGAAATTCACAGACAAGAAATACTTTAATTAAATATTGTGTAAAATGAACATTTTATACAGTTAAATATCTGAAAAAATGTACAGATAAAACAATCTTATTGTAGGGTTTTTAAACAGTAAAATCTACCATTTAGTGAAGCGTTCCGTCGGGAGACAATAGAGCTGAATATGTGAGCAATAACTAACTAATCTAGAACACAAACAGATTGCATTTATGAAATAACTGGCAAATGTTCTAACATGTACACATGACCTCTTTTTTTTTCTTTATTTGACTCTTTCCTATACAAAATAAAAATGAGGCTTTTCTTGTTTTAAAAGTGTCTAGATCTTCCCATTTAGCAAAGCCTAAGGCTTTTGTAGAACCTAAATGTGCAAGGCATTTAAATCATAGCTTCATTGGGGTAGGTTATTACCGTTAGGAGGGATTCACCACATTTTGGCGTGCCTTGCCAATGTTTTTTGTTAGCATATGTGCAAAACGTTTTCTGACTCTCTCCAACTCAACCTCCGATAAATGTCAAAGAAATATCAATCTGTACCCGACTGGCTTTTGTAATAGAGCAGTTCTCCAGATTTGGTGCAGACTTTTTTGAAACATCCTATTGTGTATTTATTATGTTGAAAGTCTCTTTATCGCAAGACTGAGAGCCTTTTCAGGCTTCTCCATTCTATGACCGCTTTCAGCAAATGTATATAAATAGCCAATAGGAGGCAACTTACAATGTCTACCTCATTGGAAAAATCTGTAACCCACTTGTAGAACTGCTTGCAATACTTGCAGGTATATGAGATAAAAGGGCGTCTTTAAAAGGAAAGACCACTTTCAATGCATATTCTAATCAGACATCAGTTTAGGTGTGCTATAGAGACATAAGGCTTATCTTCTCCCATCTTATTTGCCAGCACTTCTGCAGCTTAGATCTCCTTCCTGGGGCCCCTGGCGTCAGATGCTGGTTACCACAGTTCTTGCTTTTGGTTTAAGGATGGTGTACCACGGTGTCCGAATTTCACATGGGGCCCATAGAGAATAATGGATGCCTCAGTCTGGTCTCATACTCCACACGTTTCCCTTTGGAACCAGATAATAGAAGTTTGGTACCCCAAAGTAGACATTAGGGCGCCAAGGATTGGGAACTAGCTGTGAGAGCACCAATAGATACATGGGGAGCCTTGTGTCTTTGTGATACACCTATTCTGATTTCTGATTAAAATGTGAACTTTCCCTGGAAGCTTAACTCACCTTACCTCCCCTGTCTTCCTGTGTACACTGCTCGCAGCAGGATTGCTGGCGTGCCCTATTTATAAACAGCGAATGCTGCTTTTAGTTTCAAGCCACTGATTTTAGAAGACTGCAGCCATACTAGAAGAGCCAATTAAAGTACACAGGAAGATAGCACTTGGGTACATTTTGAAGGGACCGACATGAATTGAGAAAAAGATGCCCTTTTATTTATTTTATCTTTTGCAGTTTCTCATGTATTGAGTTGGTGGGACTCTCAAATCTCAGTGCACATGTACATGTATTTATTAAAAATTAGAAAGGCACTCAAAAATGTGGCAAGCCACTTTAAGTGTTAATGAATTGTCCCCAACATTTAAAAACATATTTTAACATGCATTTTGCTTACAAAGAACAAAAATTGTCTCTCCTTTTTGTTTAAAAATGTAATTCTGCTGCAGTTTGCAAAAGTTGACTGCAAAGCTGTTCCAGCTATGCATATAGTGCAAAGAAAAAAAATGACTGGTCCATCACCTTTACAAACTATGATTTTGGCACTAATAAGTCATATTGTTTACCAAGTATGTTGTTACCCTAATTTAAAAAGACTTTTCTACTGGGTCTTGCTACAAAATATTTCTCTTTAAAATATATATAAAAATTATGTAGTATTATGAAGTTGTATGAAAACCTATTAAACAGTGCGTGGTTTAGGAAACTGCAGAGTGCAGCAGAAGATAGATGCAAACAAGGAGTGACAGAGTTGTATACCAGGATTGTGCTTTTTATTCAATGAACGTTTTACACCACCAATATCCCTAATGAAGATGATTAGAAATTGTGGTGTAAGCCTGTGTGATCCAACGGCACAAACAATTATTTTTTCAATCAAATAATTTTAAGGCATCAGAGAAATTAATGTGGCAAACATTTTAATCAAAAGATGCAAAAATGAAAATTCCAAAATGTAGGCCTCTGAATTTGTAAGTGTAGTTCATCTATGTGGCAAGTTGTATGAGTGGCAACTAAAATACCTTTTACATTCTAAAAAAAAAAAAAAAAAAACATACAACCACAACAGTTGTATTTGTGGCTGGCTATCATGCACATTTTTCTACCAATATTAATTACAGCCATGTGGCACAATTTTGCATTTTGACTATACAACAAACAACTTTTATTCAAAAAGCATTTGTTCAGATAACTTAAAAATAATATAAAAATAAAGAATGAATTTGACTTTTCCCTCAAAATAAAAAAAGATGGAAAGTCTAACCAATAGCACATTTCTGAAGTACACATGAAATGTATAGACACCATAATTAATTAAAAAAAACAACAAAAACACATACAGTATGAAGGCAACCTTTCTTGGCATAATGCTGATTTATCAGCACTCAACACCAACCCCAAAAAAAATACATACATACATACATACATACATACGTACATACAAACATACATGAAAAAAACAATGGAAAGCAATATACAAAATTTTAAAGATAAATACAATATTTATAATTGATATGTTACAAAATAAATTCCCTTAGTGACTGCAAGTGTTCATGTGAAAGAAAGTGTCTTAGATAAGGAAACCATTTTATGCCTTATCAGAATGAATAAGGAATAAAATAGGTTTTCCAAAATTTTTAAGTGGATTGAAAAAAAAAATCAAGACAAGTGTATAAATATTTAGCTACAACTTTGGCAAAATCACAAAAGTCTACAATTTTATAACCACATACAAAAACACATTAGGGAATAAGGTTCTAGAAGTCAAAAGGACAATTTTCTGGTACAAGAAACATAGACTTCACAGTAGCCTAAGAATGCAATAGTATACAGTGCGAGCAAGAATTTGAAAAAAAAGGTTGCAGGTCACACTTGCTTTACAGGAAGCTCTAGCAGTGGAAGTATATTTGAACCAACAGACAGTAGCATTTTCCCCTCTGTCAGTGTGCTTGTTGAAGGCAAGAAATTTCAATATCAAAGTTACAGTTCCTAACTACAATAAGTTACAAAGTTCCATTTCATTAAGATGAAGTTAAGCAATGATAAACCCTCTCCCCGCCCAAGTCCCCTATCCCCTCCCCTCCCAATTTTAATGATTCGTATATTTTTCATTTGTTTCCAGTTTGATGGCTCAAACCTCCTTGGCCCCCTTTTTAACCACAAAAAAATATTTCACATTATAGAGATACACAACCATTGTGAGTCTAGTCATGAGTTCTGAAAAATGTTCATAGGCATTTTTCATCAGTGTTTCATGATCGTTTCGGAAATGGTGCATCCACAACGCTTTGTCCCAACACATAGCAAGTACTAGACATAGCCAAGACGTAATCAGAAACTTTGTACAAAATAGGCGTCGATTTTTTTTCCCCATCTTCTTCAGGATTGAGAAACTTGAAAACTATGAGAAAACGTTTCAGTCGACAAAATGGAATTGTTCATGGAGAAGTCGCTCGTTTGCATGTCGATTTCTACTAGTCCAAATAAAATCTTTTTAAAAGAAAGAGTTTGTAGCATTTTGCTTCTCGGTGGTTTTGTTCGGAAGAGACTGGTTTCCGTCAGTACTTCTTAATACACTAAATGTGTCCCCTGAAGCTTTCTTCTGAAGCTTGATGCTACAAGCAAGTAGACAAAAGTGACTTTTTACATGGGTGGAACTACAAGACCGGACATAGCTAGAAAAAAAGAAATAAGATTATATTAGCTTTACATACCTATGGTCTCCTTTTTCCTGACTGGCCTAATTTAAAGGGAATCTGTAGGCTAAAATAGGAAAAAGTGGATGTTATTCACCTTACCTCCTCCTCACCGCTTAACCCATTTGGTGTGTTATAAAGCGCACCCATCTTGTAGGCTGCTTTTTGTCGCCCTGAATGTAGCCCCTAAAAAAAGCCTCTGCAGTGAATGGCGCATTGAGACAACAGCAGGGGGTAGCATTCCAGCCATGGCTGAGTTATTAACAGGAGTAGAGGAGCCAGGTCGAAAGAGCAGGAAGACAAAGAGGCAAACTACAAGATGGGTACATTTTAAAACACAAAATCAAAAGCTCAGGAGGTAGGGTGATTGTCTTTTTTTTTTTACTTTTTCCTACAGATGCCCTTAAAAGTGTTAGAGCCACTATCACTTTTTTGTGTTATCTTTGCCTGTATTATCAAGATCTAGCATCTATTTTTTAAATCTTTTTAGACATATGCTGTTTTTTTATTGCTGTCTGCCATCATTTTGCATTTAACAGTGCCGTTGCAGTTTTGAAAACATTTAAATAGAAGCTTTCAAGCATCCAAGTTAAAAATAACTGAGCGTAGCGTGTTTGAATAAATTAGCTCATGCTTTTCGAGGAGATAAAGGAAGCAGAATCAAAAAAGTAACAAAGGAGAGGACATTTAAGCAAGGAGAGGTTTCTGACATTTTGGTGCAAAACATCCTGCCTCCCACATATGATATTTCTCTTAGCGTTTTCTTAATAGCAAACAGTGGCCCAGACTCCCTAGAGACTAGCCATGTTGACAGCTGAAAAACAACATGGTCACTTCTGGTAATGTCAGATGAAGCCAACTCACTCACCAGCTCAGGACCAAGATATTTCTCTAGTTCTAAATTAAAATCTTAGAAGCTAATGCTTGTCTTATTTTTTCTTTCTTTCTCAGACCTATAGGAAATACCTGAATTGTGAATATATAGACAGTATTTTACTGTACAGGCCAAATTAGGTGGGTAATCTCTCAAATATTTATGACAGTAGGAATTTGATTTTGTTTTATTTCTTTCATTAAAACTATTTTTTTCTCACTAATTTATGTGTAACACTAACACATCTTCTAAGCTTCAATTTCTCAGTTCATTAATCCCAACAATATTAATTTGTTTTAGGCGCAGTGTTACAAGTTTATGGCTGCGAAGACTTATGTCTTGTGAGTGTATTGTACAGATCTACTGTAATATTAGAGGGAAAAGTAATTATCAGTTGAGACTTGCATGCATTTCAATGATTGTTATTGAAAACACGACAATTTAAAAAATATCTTAAGTGCTTACAAATATAAGCATTTCAAATGTCCAACAACCTATACTAGTTGTTCCTACTTTTATTATACTAGTTTGAAATAAGCCAAAAAAGCATTTATTTGGTCCAACATGTTGCTTAAATGGTGGTAATGGGCTTTGCTACTGTTTAAACGTGTGCTTAGTCAATTGTGGGCCTGCACTGGGTGCTGCCATATTGACTAATGGTGTTCTTGTATTTTTAAATGAAAGTCAAGATCCTGCCCTGATGGCCTGACATTCTCTTAGCCCTATGACCTCCAAATCTAAGTTAGGAGACTGTTAGGCTGAGGATGGGGAAGGTTTGTTGTTTGAAGATCATTAAATGTTCTTTTTAGGAACAAAATACCACCAGCCTTTGTTTAAGTGGTTAATGCCTTTATTTTTTTAGTTTGTTAATATTTAACTGAGTTCTGGTGTTTTGTGCCATTCACAAAGCAAACGCCAAATTACAAATATATAAATATATATATATATAGCCACCTCCCCAACATGCAGTATGCTATTCCAAGCCATCTTCCTCTCCAGATATGGTATTTCAAATAATGACTAGACAAAAATACATTTGGCTTTTCAGTCATTTCGTTTTTAAAGAGCTCACAAAGATATTTTAAAGTTTAGTAGTAGAGCAAGTACATTCAATTGAAAAAATTGAAGTTATCATTTATTTTAAGATATATTTTGTATGATTTGCTTAGTAATAAATGCATATTCAGTATCATTAATGAATTGAATGAAACCGAATTAAGGTTCCAGAAATTTTTTTCATTATATTTTTCTATTTGGATTTCTAATTATTTCAACTGGAAGGAATGATGGGTTTTGGTGTAAAAACAAAAACTTTCAACAGTAAACGACTATCTTAATGTACGATTAAAAAGGAAAATGGCTCACATTATGCAGCACTTGTTCTAGCGTTATCAATTTCAAGATTTTGAGAATGTGGGAGTGTAATACATGTCTGAAAAATAAGAAAATATTTGATAGCATATAACCTATGGCATTTAAAACTATGTAATACTATATCCTAGGCTGGGATTTTTACTCTATAGTATATTTCTAGGTTGCTTTGAGAACACATAGACAGTGCAGTGTTGATCAACAAGTAGACCATGCAAGCATGCAGTAGAAGTAGTCAAAGTTAGTTCAGTCATTGTTGCTGGGAAAATGGAGACTTTACTAATGTGGAACCTGGATTTTGCATTTTGACATCCCTTCAAACAAAATATCTGGGTTGAATTTCTATAACTGAAAGGCTTTTTTTAGAAATAAAATGGTCCAAAGACCATACATGGGGAGGAGGCTACACTTTGATGTTCAGATGTTGTAATTTTACAGTGTTGTGCTTAAAAACCAGGCTATAACCAATTTACTTTATGAAAGATTAACTGGTACATTTTTAAGGCCAGAAGGAACATGTGAAGAACCTAAGACGCCCCAAAGTTAATCTAGGATTTGCTAAAGAATAAACTATGGCAGAGAAAGCTAAAGTGTTCCTCAAGCAGCAGGTGCCTGTTTTAACTTTCTAGCTGTGATTCTGCCAATTGAATGGGCGTCCCCCTACTTTCCTCTTAATTTTAACAAAAACATATTGTTTAAAATCTGTATAAAGACACATTTCAATATATGTTACTATAAATAAAACAGTATTTAAGCAAGTTTTCTTTATATATAAAAACTGCAACTCACCTTGAAGTCCATTGCCATTTGCACTGGTGCAAGAGGGTGGAGGGGAAGCTTGGGGCCTGACGACTGGGGCGAATGCGCTCTTTTGTTTTACTGCAGAGATGACATTTGCAGGTGAGAATGAGAAAATGCCGTGTGTACTGCTACAGTTTGAAGGGAGGGTGACCGAAGAGGCTGCCATTGTAGGACTTGACGGTACTACTGCAATAAAGCAAAAATAATCAGGACTCAAAAGGAGTTTTTTAATCCATGGCAGAACATAAAAAGAGAGTGATGCAGCCTTGCCGTATAAGGTTGGGAGTAAAAATAAAGTAAAATAAACTAAAAAAAAATTACAAGGATGGCACGGCCACTCTCAGACTAATTAATCAGGGAGTCTATGTACAAAGCACCACATAAGAGACTACTCAAAAAGTTGACCTGTATTTTATTAACTTTTGGGACTGGCGTAACAAGATATGGAGCCAGATGCTTAGGAATAGCTATTATAGAAGCCATGTAAAGGGGCGGGCACACTTTTTAGGTTGAGGGTAAAGGCATTGCTTCATCAAGTGCAAGTATTTTATTGCCATTGTTACAAGCTATTTTGGAGAAGCATGGGGAGGTGCTACAGCTATTGTGCTGTGGATAGGATTGTCAAGGGATTACTTGTTTCTCCTATGATATGCTTTATTAGGAATCAATAAACTTGCATCTTCAAGCAGTTGGCCTCGTTTTCCATCTTCTGCTTAATCTTATTTGAAATGGATTTACAATTTATAGTAATTGTTTGATATTAATGTAAAAAAGATTTTTCCGTCAAAATTGGATGTATTTACCTGGAGAGGGGCACTACAGACCAGTAGCATAAGGTTGTTAAATGTCGGGATTTACCAGTTAATATGATGAGGTCTCTCTTATAACTAGTATATATCTAATAAGTCTAATAAATACAGTCATATTTCAAGTATCATATGTGCTATGACAATGAAATGAAAATCCTATGCCAGTCCATTTTTAGGAAAAATTATAAGTATGAGCCACACTATATATATAATTGTAATGGCACATACAATCACTTAAATGACAACTTTTGCTGTTCAGCCTTCAGTCACCCGTCCCTTTGTCCAGTATAAATAGCAAACAAAGCAAAAAGAAAAAGTAGAAAATCATATATAAAATAAATATGAAATAAATAAATAAAGAAAATATATTTTCAGAATGCTGAAAACACTCACTGCCATAGGGAGAGTTGGCGGAGGAGCCGTTGAGGAACCCAGGTGAGCCGGGAACTCCTAAGTTGGGCATGCCAGCATTTCCGTACCCATTCATACTATTGCTGACTGTATTGTAGTTGGACTGCTGGGGTGTGCTACTAGGCACATATCCTCGTGGCGATACACTGCTTGTGTTACGGCTATAGCCCACTGCAAAAAAAAAACACAAAATATAATGTTATAATCATGTATTATTGACAATTATGCTTCTTTTCCATGGGACTAAACATCAAACACAGATTTATTGATTATGCACCTTTACTCCACAATGCCTCTTACTGGCCCTATAAATGAATGCAGTTTAAGATAACCTTATCATACCAACCCGACTTAAATCACCTGCAAGCTCATGCTATTCTGTTCTCTCACAGGCTGAGACAGTCAACAAAAGCGTTCTTCGATCCAATTGTGTCAGCTTCTTTCACATTTATCCTTAGTAGCAATTATCAACAGGCTTGATTCCTAGTTTGTACCAACACAGAGGATGAACTTTCAGCCTTTTCAGACCTTTAAATGCCATCAGTGACAGGGAACAACTTGTTTGTTACAATGATTTCATCTTAAAGGCTCTTTTTAGAGGCAGAGTGGTGCTGAGCTGCTGAGCATTTAATAGGTGATATTTTTACATGTAATACACTCTGTGTTGTTACCTTTTGCAGCTACTTGTGAGCTGCTGCCTTACAAGACCAAGAAAACTAATTGCCCCTTCAAAAATGTCAAAACAAGCGCAAACATAGTTACTGTACTCAGCAGGAAAATGATAATATAATAAACAGTACAAGCATTGCGACTACAGGGGAGAACTCCAAGCTTCTTGTCTAGTAAGGATCCATGCTGACAAGAGAGGGGGTGTCAAATCTACAGCATCAAGGTAGTGACAAGCACAAACAATGTGAATACGTTATTAACACAGCATCTGGAACCAGGCCCAACAAAGCCACATACCTTGGTCATTAGCTTGAGATGTCTCTGAAACGTTAACTGCTAGCTGGCTGCTGAAAGAATTTACGCCCATCATTCCACTGTGAGACGGTGTGTTGGCAAGAGAGGGAATCTGGTTGTGATTGCGTGGCACACTGTATAATGCTTCGGCAATGTCAGCTGCTCGTTTTAGAATTATTTCCTACACAACAAAAAAAAGAGGTATTTTAATATTGCATACAACACACAACACACAAGCAAATAAATAGTTAAAATGAGTAGGAGTCTAGAATGCTCAAGAGTTCCCAATCCTGTGTAGTTTTATGTTCACAGAAGAGTAAGTAGCCCATTTGTTGGGCCTATACAAACTGTGTGTTATTTATAACAATTGCAATTTTTCCTGGGCATTTCACAGTGCATCCAAAAAATCTCATTGCTATGAAGAACATAAGCAGCTTTTTCCCGAACAATTACATTTTTAAATGGTCACTTATAAGAAGTGTCCCATAAGGGTTGTTGGCTCCAAAATAAGATGAGCATTGTAAAGCAACTTATACTTGCACTAGAAACTAGTTTTTTTCTACGTCTGTTAGGACTTCCATAATATGTTAGCAGATGCTAGCAGGGTGGGTCCATCACAGGCTTCTTTTCTATAAAAGACTAATCGTTGGCTAACAAAAATTGCTATCAATATACACAATGGAGCAGTAAGCCTTCAAGGGAGGAAATCTCTCTATGAGTCTTTAAGAGTTAATAGAAGCGGGTGGTTTGAATCTGCTACCATCTGCTCCAAACAAAAATGACTTTTCTCAGAAAGCCCACCTCAAGACAAGCAGAATATCAGGAACTAAATATTTCAATAAAATTGACAGAATACATATACATTAGTTTCAAGGCAAAAGCTTGATTGTCACAGTTTAGTCAAATATTTTCTCTTCCCTCCACTTGGCAGGTCTACTGCAGGCTTTCCTATTAGTCACTGTATATTTTGGACCAAGTTCAAGGTTACTCTCTCGTCTTAACGTTTGCTTATGCTTTTGGCACCTTACACCTAATTGTCATTTCTGATAGGAAAACTAGCTCTGAGAAGAAAAATGGCAAAGACGAAGCTTCTCTTTTCCTCTTTCTTCCCCTTGGTGATTCTCATCACATTACACTGCCCTTAAGGTGACTGGCAAGACTGTCCATTGCAAATCAGATTGTATTGATATCTTGCCAGGCTTGCGCCGGGTGATTTCTAAATTGCATATTTCTGAATGGATTTTCCAACACGCATTAATGACTTGCCTGGTTGTTGTGCGGCATTCCATATAAGGCTTCAACAAGGTCGGCTGCTCTCTTCAATAATACTTCCTGTAAGCAAAACACAAAAGGAAGTGCAGTTTGCGTTATTGTTTATATATATATAACATTGCCTATGAAAACAATACATCAATGCTACTACAATGAGACTTCGCAAGGTATTGCTACAGATAGAAAGCATTTCTTGTTAACATTTCTCTTGCCAATTTGTAAGAAATATACAGAATAGAGACCCAGAATGCAGTTTTAGACCAAAACCAAGAGCATAAGCTGTTGAAGACACAACTCCCATATAGGTCTGTGTTGTGTATTATCACCAAGAAAGAAGTACAGCGATTATATCCCAAAGTTTTAAGAGCAAATCACAAGGGTTGCTGTAAAAGAGGTACACCATGTTTAGGACAACATATATCAAGGATTAACCTCAGTGTAAAGATGTAACTGTGTTTTCAAAGTTTTTGTTATATGTCATTTCCTTTTTAGGCCATAGCAAAGTTTTGCTGTTGTGGGCTTAGTGACAGCTGGGAGGCCACAGAGCAACAATGTGAGTGGACACATTGCCTAACCAGCTAGTCTGACTGCAATGTGAAACATGGAGGAGAAATAAGACTTACCACTGGAAAGGTAGCTGATGTTTGTCTTACTGCCTACATTCTAAGTAGGCCCAAGCTGCCCCAGTACATGAAAGTACAAGACATTATAAGCTTTAGTGTACTATTTAATTATTTTCCATGGTTCCGGACTGGAACATAATCACCAAAATGTGGGAGTTTATATGAAAAGGGAGAGAAAGAACATGTAAACTAATAACAATGTCTTTTGGAACTATCTACCTATTTACGATTGGACGTTTGCGTTGCTTAATCATGTAGCTGCAATGATGAATGAGGGTAACAGACGCCAAAGATTTATTAATGAACTCCTTTGGATATTAAATAAACAAACACATGACGGAGATATGAAAGGCAAAAGCACTTGTTAATTCCTAGCACTTTACTGGCAAAGAACAATAAGTAATTTTCCATATCTTAATTAAATTGGCAAACTCCTTAAAGACAACATCTCACCTCTAATTCATGCCCGAAATTTGCCAGTGAGTTCAATGCTTATTTCTCTTTATTTTGAACAATAAAGTGAATTAGCTTGGGTTAATCTAGTTTTTTTCATAATGACATTAAGAAATTTTTCAATTAACCTCTTTGACTGTGCGCAATAAAGGACTTCATAAATGGATTCACATTCAGAGAGTGGAGTGCTTTTGCCTAAGGGTAGAGATGCATTGAGTTTGTCTTATCCATGTCTGCATGCATACCTACACTTTATAGCGGTCGGGATTAATCTCTAGTTTACTTAATTTTTACAGGGAATGTCTTTTATTTGACTTCTCTTTTTTAAGAGGGTGCTGTCATCATCCATGAAATGTATATTCAATTCTATATTAGGCAAATAATACATTATTTGAATTATATTCATAGGCACCCAGGCCAATCTACAGTATGTTGAATAAAAGCTGAAAAAATAAGAATGACCCTGAATATGTATTGAAGGAAACTTGAAAATATTGAATGGCTGATTAAGAATGTGTATGCAGAATTATTGTGTTCATTACTCCTTTTTAGATATGTATTGTGTTTCTTTTACATATTTTACTAAATTACCTATTGCCATTGGTTAGTATGGGTAGCCAATGACATCCAAAAATAAGCCATATGCTCCTTTCTAGGAACCTTGGCTATCGCTGGTCATGGGACATTTACCTTATATTCTGCTGGGCTTATTGGAGGCATCAAGGAGAGCGCACCTGTAAGATATTAACATAGAACTAATGTGCTCTTAACTTTTTTGATTTTTTGTTGAGGCTGGCTGGTGTCACTAGCCATTGCAGATGTTCGTGCAAGCTCCCTGCAATCGCTGGTGTTCAGTGTGTGGAGGGAATTTGCGTAAGCAATTTCCACTTACATAGAGTTGAATAGCTAGCATAGCACCCTTCAAAATCCTGCAGGCAAGGCTTTTGCCAAGGGAATTTTTTTGCTTTGCAGACGCCAAACGTGGAAGTGAAAGCACCTATAGATTACTCTGAGGAGCGTTTCCCACACGCCCCATAATTGCTCTGGTGTGAAAGGACCCTGAATCATCTAATGCAGTGTTTCGGTGCCAGTGATATGCAAGGTGGCAAGACTGATCTGTACCCCAACCCAATCGGCTGCTACTTTACACAAGCCACATTTGTTCCATAAGTAACTTCTCAAATAGAGGATTAAAACTTTTAAGTGTATTTCGGCATTTTAAATGTCTGTTTTGCATATTTTAACATGGTTTTAGGAGACTGACAACCTGGCAACCCATTTGTACCACCCAGGAAGTATTTGAGATGATTAGAAAATGGACAGTTTGCGACACCGATCTAATGACTTTGACTTGTATGGGTAACCAACACCAAGCAGAAAAAAGCCACATGCCCCTCTTTCTAGGATATAGAGCTATCACTGGGCATGTGTCACACTGCGCTTACATTCACCTGAGTATAAGGTATCCTACAGGGCTGATTGGATACAAGCCATTCTGGTTTTCATTGCATTTTGAAGGCAGTACAGGAAGAGACAGGTAGCTGCTACATTATGAGTTGTTCCATGTGAATCAATAATAGCTAGCCTATAGCTCAAGTAGGTAACTTAGCATTCAGCAAACTTGACTTTGGGGACAACAGCGACCCTCAAATTGATTTGTACAGCTTGGGAAAACTTACCTGACCTCCCATCATTCTTGGTAACTAATGGATAACTCGTCATAATTTGCCAAATAATAAACTTGTCAAACATAGGCATGATAAATGTCTAGAACAATGATTAATGTGTAGTTTTCAATTTCAACAGATGTACTGTTTGGTGAATCCTGGAGGTTAATACACATTGATGCAATCTTTAATCTCTGAAAAAATTCAAAGACATAAAAGAGTGGTGTCACCTCGACTATGAAATACGCTCGGCATTTGAAGACCCTGGTCTAATTCATTGTTTCTCTCATCTTTCCGAACATTCCTATTCTAGGTCCTTTATTTATCAAGATTAATCACCGTAGGCATCACTTTTTGTGCATGCCATACGTTCGTAGGAATAGTACTTAATCCACAAAGTTGTCGGATGGATGGCTTTTAGAATGGGCATTTACCTCTGAAATTGGTGTGTATGCTTGATGTTGCATGCATCTACTTTGCATACAAATAAAGAATTATACTTGTCATGAAGCAGGTATAATCAATGGAAGGCACAGCTGTCTTAATCAGATTTCATCAGCCCGAGCAGCTCTCTGTGAGCAAGATAAAGTGTTTTTCAGAGGTGTTAATAATTACTCATAATCTCTCCTATCATATCACAAGACTTTTTACATGCCTTTCAATTTTAAGCAACGATTAAAGCAATTAAGATTTCTGCATTTACAAGCTATTTTTCATTTCCAGGATATATCCTACACCTACTTGTCCATATGGTACTTTGCAATCGTAACATAAGGATAGTTTAGGAAAATTACGTTTGCTCTTATCTCTAATCTGCCTATTACAGGATGGTATCTTAACTAATGAACCTGACTTTCGAAAGTGGCTCTTAAGTGGAGGGTCTTGTCATAGGCAACACAAAAATAATAAAAAAAAAAATGTGTAACCCAATCAGTCAAGGATGCTGTGAACAAGTTTGTTTTGTTACAATATGTTGAGCTTATGCATAGCGCCTCATGCTGTGAATACGATTAGCCCTGAATGGTGTTTGAAAAGCATTTCAATGGAAATTTCGAAACCACGGCCATAAGTGTAATTGGCTGCCTTTCAATAGGACATAACAGGCTTCAAGTTAAATGGAAACTATTAAAGCTCAAATGATTTCTAGCGTTGTTTCATGACAAATGTACAGTTTTATTATTACGAGTGCTCGCTCTTGTACAGTGGTCGCAGCGATTTGAATATACAAGATTATTCACACGCCCGATCATCGAAAATGGTATATATCATCACAGTTAAAAGAGGTAACCAAGGTGACGTTGCTTCAGGTGCTAATGTCATTATAGAACTGTAAAGCAATTATTCTGTTAGTACTTGCCTACGGCTATGAATACATTGAGAAGTACAGAGCCATTAGATGTAGCTACTTCAAAAAGCAGGGGGAAAGAAGATGAATTTTAATGCATGGGTAATTGCTCAACCTGACCGCATTCCTAATAAATTTTTGTATATTATGAACAAAACTGAATATATTTGTGTTCAATGCATGAAACATGGGACAAACACACATAAAATACATGCAATTAAAATTAGGTGGAGGAAATGATGTTAGCAGTGCTGCACACCTTTTAATGCAGATAATGTGTTAAGGAGCTGTTGTAGGCACAAAAGTAATTTGTTTTTGACCTGATTTCATTGGTACGTGCAGCTCTACCTATTATAGGGAAAAGGAGAACTGATATCTGCTCATTAACAAAAGGTTAATGTAGCATTTCATATTTCT
Organism: Gastrophryne carolinensis; assembly: GCA_027917425.1. Lineage (NCBI taxonomy): Eukaryota > Metazoa > Chordata > Amphibia > Anura > Microhylidae > Gastrophryne > Gastrophryne carolinensis. The sequence goes on along the minus strand of CM051235.1, from coordinate 509,795,371 downwards.
TTATATCACTATAGCCATATGGTTTCAGTTGGTGCAATCTAGGCTGTAAACATATATTTTGGTTATGCTTATATACAGTACTTTCCATAATTACTGTTGTTATTATTTGTGAAATAAGTGCCATCAGAGGATATTCTGGAGGTCATTACTTGGCCAGCTTTAGCAAGTGTTAATGTATGCTTCCAGTCAAAACATGACTGTGTATTGGGTTTATAGAGGAGCAAAGAATTATCAGGCTGATCACTCATTTCTTTCAATAACTTGTAGGAAAACCGATCTGTCTGGATGATCAGGATAGAAGGCTGATGTTTATGTTTAAGGCTGGCTAAAGTTGGTGGTACATATACCCCTATAAATGCCTTTGTGTGAAGACCAATTGTCTTAAACCCACCATTGTTTTTGCCCACTACTCTTGATCTGACCCTCCTCTACTCTCTGAAGTTGGATAATGATCTTATATGATTAAACAGGGACATTTGTTATCACCTTCGGTGGGGGTGCTCAGGCTAGTTTTGGCAAGCAATGCCCAAATGAAAAGCATTGCACTCATGTCTTTTACATGTACAGCCTAAGGGCACAATCATAGTAATGGGGAGGCTGATTCATTACTAGCGCCAGATATCAGCAGATGAGCGTCCGTATAGCAGCACTTAGAGCGACTGCTAGTAGACGCTCATGTGCGTGTATCGGGCGCTGTAACAGAGTGCCTCAGTAGCTCTAGTAACCTGGCCAGCATTGATGAATGAGATGTATGTTGGGCGTTCTAACACCAGTACAGCGTTGCAGCGAGCGAAAGGTAGCACCAGCGCAGTGCGACCGGCTCTCAGCAACTCACAACATATTCAACAAAAAAACAGACTCAGAGCGTAGACGCTCTGGATCTGGTCGCTAATAAAATAAAAAACAAAAAACCCTGTTTAAACAGAAGTAAATGAACGTCCATTGAAATGTATGGGAGAGCGACAGGGAGCAACAGGTAATAACTGGTGCTTTGGATGCTAAAGTCGCTCACCAGATTCGCTTTCATAAATGTGGTTTTGTGTACAGCGCCCAGCGTTCACCAGACGCTGCCTACCGCTACGAGGCACTACCTGCCACTATCCCTTGATGAATAATCCCCATAGTAAGATCTCAGGCCAATCGTCCATGAGAGGCAAAGAAACTTGTTAGGAGGTTTGCTATCTAAATGCAATGGTCAAATAAGGCTGCTGGTGGTGATGAAAAGCAATTCCAAGCATTGTGGAAACCAAATATTTAGAAGGCATAAGGTATATTATATAAGGTAATAATGTATGTTAAGTCATGTCAGTCATAACGTTACCTTCATTAAAATGATACAGCAGTAAGCCAAGCTAGGTAAGACTATAAAGGTAAGATATAAAAAAATGTCCAGTGGATTTAAGATGATTTTTTTTTTTACAGAGCCACCCAGTAGCTATTTAAACAATGTTAATGGGCACGGATGACCATAGAACCCTACAAACTGGTGTCAATTCCAGGGTCCAATGCAGCCTGGGAAACCAACAGCTGACTAGTGTGTGAAGTAATGTGACATTTTAGCAAAGGCTTTATCAAAGTGTTACACAATGAAGATTGCTGTTCGGCAGATAACTGAGGTAGGATAAGATTTAGAGACCCAAATATTGGGTTGTGCTGGCCTCAGAAAATGATGTTGCAGAGATTACACTCATATGATTTTTATTGTCATTTGTATCATGGCGTACCACAAAGAGAGTCACTGAGATTCGCCAAAGGGCCCATACTGACCTGGTGCGGGCCCTGATAGTGGAGGCTGGAACTTTTACATCATTGTATCAAAACTGAACTGAATATAATTTTGTAACACCAAAATGTAAAAGAATAATTACGGAAATCTTTCAGCTTGTTCTAAGATGTGGACGCTTCCAGCAGAATATACCAGCCTATTCATCATACCTGTATAAAACTAGTATAAGTCTATTTAGCCCACATCTTAAGCAATACATGTGCCTTTGATTGGTTATCTGTCTACAGCTGAATAACCGGTCAAGTGCTGTGCACATCTTCGTGGAAAAAAAGGAAAATAAATAAAAAAAGGAATCAATAATGTGGTAATAAGTCCAGAATGAAGTCATTTGTATGGAAACAGCATTCATCCAGCCGGACTTGTATTGAGATACATGTTTTACATCTGCACAATCCCATCTCATTGCTATTATTTTTTTCTCCTTCGCTTCTGACACTAAGGCTGATTCTCTTCATTCCATTTTCTTTTTTTTTCATTCAAAATGTATGTTAAGGCCAATTGCTGTTTTACTTAGGAACCACTGTGACCCTTGTAAACCAAGCTCAGACGGCTGGCTTAACAATGATGAATCACTTGGCAGTTTAATTTACATGCCGCTGAACTCCACATTTGGGTCCATTAGAACAAAATCAAATATTTATGCTGTTTATTGAAACTGCTAGATTTCATCTTGTTCAGTGGCCATTTCAGATGGAGCCTGAACAATGAGGTTTCACCTGAATTAAAAGAGCCAAATAATGGTGGTCGACCAGGCTACCCCCGACCTGTCATCATGTTCCAGAGCTCGTGAAAAAATGCACATTCAAAGTCTTGGGGAAAAAAAACTTCTCCTATTTTGTTGTCAGGTTTTTATTAACAACATAGTATGTTTTTGTGTTTGCATTTTTATGGGTTGTGGTGAACCCTTGGACTCTAGGCCCTATGTACTTATCACATCAAATTATTTGCATTGGATTTGAATGAATAGAAATTTGATGTTATAATGGCACTGGAATTGAGATCTTTTATATACACTCTACATCTTGCACACGTTGATTGAACAATATAGAAAAGGGATTGCATTTTCTCTTTTGATTGTGATAAATGTAGTTTATTTTCACAAATGTTGTTTTTTAACTTTTGTACCAAAAGGTCTTATGCTAACTACTGCTACTACAGTCATATAAAACAATAGAAGAATACCTAGCATATTCTTCTATTTCAAAGTTAAAAGCATATTTTGATATACTTCATTGAATACAGGGGCTCATTTTTATCAGTTCCTGCTTATTGTAGACTTGTACACAGCAGGTTAAATGGATGACTTACCAGCATATTATGAGCAAATACTTATAGAAAACGTGGGCAAACAAAAAATAACTAACCGGGGCTGTCCACCAAAAAGCCTACAATGAAGTTCTGCCATCATAGATTGAAAACACCACAGAGAGCTGGCCATCTCAACCTACTCTGTAATATGAGTGGACCGCCAGCCTACAGTCGCCATTAGTCATAGGGTTGTAAATTGGTCTAGGTTACCAAATCATTGCAGGTTTCTGCAGACAGGCAGAATTTTTTGGGATTCCCAAAGAGCGGGGAATCCATCACTGCACTCATATCACAATGCCATTCAGGACAGGAGTAAACAGGAGAACTGATTTATTAAAACACTTATACTATATTTTCTAAAAGCTGGGCAACTAATAACAGTTGTAAACCTAATTAACCAAATTGCAACTAATTATTAGATGTACAACTTTATATTCCATATATGTCAAGTAAAGCCATAGAAGAGAAGCCTGGGCAAGGGGAAAACTGGTGCATGAAGGTCTTTCCCAGCACTTTCAGTCCTAACTCTCTTTGTATATCCTAACGTGCCCAACCCCTCATTTTCCACGCCAGGAAACTCTGCTTGGGCTAGCTGCCTAGCTGGCTCTAGGTAAAGGTAGATGTGTATCCCCTACCTAGTTTGCTTACCCCTACACATGCTCATCCTCTAATCAGTAAATAAATACCTCTTACTTACCTTTACCCTATGCCTTTACCAATTATCCCCTGTATCTAACCTCCATGCCAAAATGAATTCCTTATGTGTGTATATATTTTATATATTTGTTTGGTGAACAGTTACTCTCATTCTGCTTCTAGCTCTTATAAAATGGACAAACTTTGGTAGCTGTTGGTCATCTTTTAACTTTGTGTAGAACTATGGATTATGTGGAACTATATCCAAATGTGCCCAAACCCTCTTCTTCCTTGTGAGGAAATCTGCCTTTTGGCTGCCTAGGTGGTGGCTACTGGTACAGGTGTTCTTCCCCTACCCAGGCTTACCCCTATACATGTTCTTCAATTAACATATACCTATACATGTCCTTGCCCTATCTGGTTAACTTACCTCTACCCTATGTCGTTGCCATTTACCCCCTATATCTAGCCACCGTGACAAATTTATTGTGTATGTAATACACAACAACAACTCTCATTCTGCTTCTAGCTTTTGGAAAATGAACTAACTTTGAAAGCTGTTGGTGTTTTTTTTTTTTAACTTGGATGAACTATAGATTATGTGGAACTCGTCCCCTAACCTGCATTCTATTAAAGGTTTGATTAAGGCTTTTACTACATTTAGAATGACCAGGTTGGCAGTGTCAATGATTAGTAATAAGAAACCAATAAGATCACTTTTGACTTTGTAATAATAGGAATATATAATCTGTTAGTCAGAACTATACACTACATAGCACTTTGCTGCATTCAGATGCAAGTCTCTGTAGATATCACTATGTGGACTTCATTTACTAGCTCGCTAAGTCATAGACTTACAACAAACCCTTTGTAAACAAAAGATTAAACTGAATAGAGCTTTAGAAAATGAAAGCAAAACAAGAGTCACATAATCACAGATCAGAGTGTAGCTGGATAGATGGATATCACTACTGGCTACTGGAGTGGAAAAGGTTTAATTGAACTATTTCATTATGCAGGAAGTTTATGTTCCTCTAGCAGAAATGAAATACTTCTATCGGATCTCCTCCTATTTTTGCTGTGAAGAAGTGCAGTTTCTGAATTATTTTTCTGCTACTTACAGAATCTCTAAAACCTGTTACTGGAATGATCTAAAACTGAAGAGCATCTGTCGAAAACACCTGTGCATTACAGAGCAACGTGCAGCCTTTATGCATTATGACTATCAATCTGTAAATAAGTTGTGGACTTGGTTTACGTATCTTCTTTTAAAATTGACCGGTTTATATTTCTGACCAGTCTTTTTTACAGAATCGAGTGGCAAGCTAAGCTAACTGACTTGCTAAGAATTGTCGGAGTCCATAACCCTGCTGTGTGCCTGAGTTTTTTAGTGAGGATATCTTTCATGCAAAACTAATTTTAGTCATTTTTAACCACACGTAAAGATCCAAAGGAAACAAAAAAATTGTCAGGATTACTCACCTGGTCTTCTGGGCTCAGGTACACCGTTCTGGTGAACCTGGGGAACATTTCTGTGCATGCACATGGTGTTGTGTTTGTAAGTTATTTTAACATGGTGTAATTGTCTAGTTTTAATAATGCAGTAATAAATAGCATATATTTATAGTTGTTCCTATGGTGAATCACTCAGCTTGTGTGATATTTAGGTTCTTGGTAAACCTGATTGGTTGCATGCGGAGAAAGGGATGAGCACATACAGTTGCTGCAGCTTCAGGGCTGATGTTGGAATTACTAGGGATGCTGATTTGGGATGCCTGGGGGTTGTTAAAAGGTTTGAGTAAAAGCAATATACAATCCTTTGTAACACATAACAAAATCCTTTGTAACACATGTGTTGTACAGTTTTAGCTATTCAAAGTAAAAGTCACTTACCTTCGGTAACCGTTCAGGGTCTCCCGGATGCCTTGGAATAACTTTTTGTAATCTCTGAAATCCATAGTCTATGGTTGGTTCATTCAGGGCTAGAAAACACAGGAGGGTGGAATAGAATTACTATTAATATATATAAAAATATATAAAAAATGTATAGTAGGCAATAATCATGATCCTCATGTCATCAAGAACAATAAGGAAAGTATATATGGTAATGTGTGATAGCTGCAGTGTGAGAATAGTGCAAGTACATTGTATAGCGTTCCCTATAGTCACCCTGAAGCCAGAGCTATGCAGAAATCAAACAGGAATGCTGTTATCATAGAAGGTGTTCTGAAACAGCAATTTAATCAAGTTCAATCTATAATTGTATAAGTAAGATGTATCCAAGTACAACAGATAAGAAGGACAGCAAAACAAAGAAAAATCTAAAGAGCAGATCCTAAGGTCATGCTCAATACTAAGCAGATATGATGGCTATATCAAGCTGTGCTTTTCCATACTAGCTGCGGATTTATTGGTACCTGGCAATTATGACATATGCCCAGCTATTGCTTGTTTCAGATTTATCCTCATAGTCTTTTTTGTCGAGCATATTGCCTGAGCACAAACCAAGCAGGAGGTGCACTTAATCTTGCAAAGCTTTAATAATCTGTGAATGGCTGACTACGAACTGATGTAGGGCATATCATTCTACTGCTGCAATCCACTAGCCTCATGAAATTGCAGGCCACAAATAGTAATTAATCTTTTTTCCTACCCCCTCAAATTGTAATTTTGACTATGAACTGCACTGGGTCGTAAATCAGCTACACATACTGCTGTGTACAGTGCATGAATCATGATTGGGAGTGTGTTAGACTGCACACATTGTGTTTAACAAGCTCTAGACGAAGTCATAGGGCTTTATTGCCACACTGCCAGACTTAAAGCAGAAACCAAGCCTGAAGGCCCAAGCACCCGAGTTAAGATGAAAATACTGCTCTTATTAGTGGATATTACTTTGAAGAATTGATATAATTTTTAACCAAGTAAGTACATTGTGGCAAGTGCATCATAAATCAAAGCTCGGTTGTTCCATCCAGCATAAAAAACATATTAGTTTATTTGTTTTTTCGTGCAAACAATTTAGAGAACCAGTAAACCAAGAAAGAGATATTTACTGAATAAAAAGCTATATAGAACAAAAGTTTTGGAAAGTATAGATATAAAAAAGTTGAGACTTTCTTGAACACAAATGCAGGTATAGGCAACTAGCCACAGGCTCAATAACCTGGTAACCGTACACCTTTTTAAGTTGCCCACTGCACACATGGAAGGTGAGAGGCATCACCAAAGACATACAAAGCATTAAGAAATCCATAGGCAAACCAGAAGAAGCAGAAACTGCCTAATTTTATCCCACAAAGACCATATTGGGATCTCGCATGTCTGCTTCATCTGAAGAAGGGACCCTTAGAGATCTTTGCTTTGCTTCTGTTCTTCATTTTCTTGGTCAACCTGCTCAGTGGTATGACTTAAAACCAAATTACCATTGTGACAGTGCAAGGTTTCTTAGCACAAGACTTAATCTCCTTAGCTTTGGTCTGTGCTGGGTAAGGTTTTTAAATATCCAAATAATAAGATACTCCTTCTAACAAGAGCTGGAGCAGTTTGTCTAAACATTGAGCACTTATCTGGTGGACAGTTGCTCGTGTATACACTCGATAACATGACAGAAAGCTGAAGACTGCAATTTGATTTGACATTCCATCATGCATTCCGGAGACAAAGGTCCACATAGGAATGTGAAGTAAGACATTTTCTTGTTAATAAAGAATTGATCCTATGTATTGATTTTACATGACACGGCTTTTGCTGAGATTTTGGCCCTCTTTTTTTCACTCTGCATCATATAGTCAAGCCTTCCCAAGGAATGCCTTGGCATCTGTGACACAGAAGAACTGTTAACTCTCTTCAGTGCATATTCTGTATATATACAGGATCTGCTGTCATCATAATCAGGTCATTAATCAACAGAAGTTGTCAACCCTGTCTATAGGGACAATTTGTCATGGCTATGGCTTTAGCACTTTACAAGTGTCCAGGCCTAAAGTATAGTACAATATGTTGGGCTTTTAGTAAACAAATGGAAATTTTACTTTAGGTGGAAAGGAATGGAGAAGTCAGATCTGATCTAAACAGTGATTGCATATTTTATGAACAAAATACATTTTCATGATTGGATGCATTGAAAATGTATCACAGAAATCACAGAGGATGCCTAAAAAACACTCAACTTCCTCATTCTTGGACATGGAACATCATTGAACATGTTGATCTGGCATTCAGATATTTTAAAAAGGCACTGCGAATTTTAGCAGTTTCTGAAGTTAAGGCTCATGCGAACAACTTTAGCAAATACTGTTGCTGAGCTGGCCTCATTCCTGGACAATTACCCATGGGCTATGTTACCAGTCTCTTATCAGCTTCTCAACCTGATAATACTTTCTTTGAAAGCATTAATATTTCTGCTCCCATACTAGAGGAAGTAATCCTGGTTGAATTACCTATGTTTTACCAACAGTGCATATGTGAAAGCATTTCAGTTTTATGAGCCTTTGTTATAGTGAAGGTAGGTACTTGAGGTACAAGATCCACTTTTTAAGCAACTTCTTCTAATGCTTGATGTAGCTTTTTATAGTAAAGATAGGTACTCAAGCAAAAAGATACACTTATATAGCAACTTGCATAAAGTAAAGAAAGCATTAACATATTTCCAACAGTTGATACATCCTACTAAAAAAAGAAACCTTGTGCAGGTAGGAGTGTTGTGAAAAAAGTCGATACCAATCATTTGAATGATTTGGCTTTTTCAGCTACCTGAGCACTGTTTTTTACAAATGTTCCCAATGTGAGAGCTGAGAAATGAAGAAATTCCCATCCTTTTATAACATGCCAGAGTTTCTTTTCTGTTCGCTTAATTACTGTGACTGTTTGACTTAATGAAGCCAGCGTGATGAAAAGTGGTCAAGAAAAAGATAGATGGCTTCATGCTATTGATTTCATGCAAATGGTCTTGACAGGTGATAGAAGCTCTAATGCAAGCTTTCAGAAGCTTTATGACTTGTAATAACTATAGGCTTTCAGCTTGATACAGATATTTCCACACATTTGGGATGGACTTTCCTTTGTGTGTATGTAGTTTAATGAAAGGAGCCTTTTCTAGACACAGTCACTCACCTTATCTTGTGCATTTGGTTATTAGGAATGACTGATTCTTTCTTTATACAAAGACCAACTAATGGCAAGATTTTAGATTTAGAATTTGGTAGGCTATGTAAAATCAGGTGCTTATAACCAATGGATTGCACCTATTAAGAGTTCACAGGGAAAGCAACGAAGAAAGAAAAACTGATCTTCTACCCCACTGCTAGACAAAATGAGGAGGGGAGATTTCACTGGCAAAATCTCTCGGTGAAGTAGGAAGCACAAGACCTTTTCCACACATCTAATAAATCCTGTGTCGAGTTTACAAGCCAAGAGTCCAGCAGAGCCAGGGCAAGGCACTGGCACGTCCCAGTCACACAGTACTGAGCTAGGCCAATCAATACCACTTTCCTGTTTTAGAACTGGGTAATTATGAGGTGGAGAGATTGCCTGACCTTTCACCTGCACTGCATTACTTTGCTGATATTAAGATAAATTGCCTGATTTTGGGTAAACATATGCTGCAATTCAAACTGTCAGCACTGGTTTGCTCAGGGATAATTTGTATTGATCTCCCAGCTTCTTCCCAATTTTGCTTACTGACCTCGTGGATAATTAGAGAAAGCAGCCTTGGGTAAGTTAGGAGTCATGGCTACAGAAGAAATACATGAAAGAATAGAGCAGAATGTGTTTATCATAATGTATGTATTTCTGTATCTCTGAGCATGAACTGGCCTCGATGGTGCTGGAATTACAAATCAAATGTCAGCATCTTGTGTCGGAATACATAATACACTATTATGTAAGAACCCATTTCACAATAACATGTCAACATTTTGTTATGGGCCATGAAGATATACTTTAAGGAAAATCTGAACCCTACATAAAATCTTGCCAATTTAAAGATTCTGCTCTTACAAATACAAATGCTGTGTATGGGTTCCCCAGGTTACCAAGCCATATTGATGGTACAATAGCACAAGGATTCTTGATGGAAGCTACGTTAACATCAATTTTTATTTATTATTGAACTGTAAGAATAAAGGTCAGAAATACACAGAAAACGAATTCAGGTGGAGCTTGTATCTTGCCCATGCAAGTAGTATGGTATAAACTAGCAGAATGGAAGTCGGTGGATGATGGATCATGTCACTGAGCAGTGTGAACCAGCTCAGAATGAGAATAGGAGTATTCATTGCTGAACATAGGTTGTCTGGCGACCCTAAGTCTCTCCTGCAGTGGAAGACCATCCTTGGTGCTCTAAGGAGCTTTATAATTCTGGCCATAAAGGTGCTGGCCGAATCAAGGTAATGTTGAGAGGAAGCCAGATAAACCTGGGTTAGTTAAATATGCTTTTAAGATAGCCCACCTTTGATTTTTTCTCTATACCACTAACCATTTCTACATTTAGACAGTAAAATACTGTTTAAAAGTATTACTTAACTCTACATTCACAGATGATAACCCATGATGTAACTGGTCATTTTTCTCCGAGTGATTAGAGCCAAGGTTGAAACAGCAATGTGGCAAGAGTGCTCTCAACACCAGAGGGTATGTTGATAAATCTGACCACATATCTCCTTTGAGGTAGTATTTGAGAGTGACAGGTAATAGCAACTAACCCTGACATTTTAAAGGAGCACTATAGCAAAAAATGGCCCAATGATAAAAATAAACATAAATATGCTGGATGGCAAAAAAGAAATATGCAACCAGGCTTGTTTTTTTTTTTTAATGGAAGGAAGAGGAAATCAGGGGTGACAAGCTCTGTCACCCCTGATAAACTAAATCTGTCAACCCTGGATTGTATTCCTATCATGAGAGAATAAACTACAAGCTGCTAGGCTGCCAGGTCAGTGACCCCTCCTCTCATTAGCTAATATGAGATAGGGATTTTTAATAATGCACAATTTTGCAATAGTGTTCCTTTAACTTCCCAGCTTAGTATGGGTTACGACAGGAGCCATTCATAAATCAGACCCTGCCTAGTATCACCAGAAATGCTCTGAGGATGGCCAAATCAGATATATACTCTAGAGCAGTGGTCCCCAACCCTGTCCTCAAGGCCCACCAACATGTCATGTTTTTTGGATCTCCAAATAGCCAGCTCTATTGCTCTGCAGCTGCACTAATTACTCCACCTGTGCATCTTTGTGGAGATCTGCAAAACCTGGCCTGTTGGTGGGCCTTGAGGACAGGGTTGGGGACCACTGCTCTAGAGCACCTCAGGGCTGCCACTTCCTCAAGTGGGTGGAGCCTCATACTGACCGTGTGGGGCATTTCAATAGGGATTTAAGCTGAAAGGCATCTCAAATAAAAATCCATGTGGAGTGGGAACCTTGTTTTAGACTTATTTAAGTGGGTAAGTAGACCTCATTCAGTTACCTAAACCATTTAAACACATGGTTTAAGAAACGTCTTTATCAGGCTTATTCAATAAGGCATAGCCCCAGATTTCAGTTTATGGCAGATAAGTCCTCATTGGTGGTTTATTCTCTTTGTTGAATAAGCCTGTGACTTTCTGAAAGCGCGGTAATTGGTGTAAAAAGAATCATATCCAGCATATAGAGCCTTAAACAGAAGGACAATGCTATTATTCTCGGGATGACAGATTTCCAGCATCTTGTATCAGCAGCCATAAAGCAGGCTTCCCTTGTGAAATATCTCTGTATTAACTATGCAATAAGATATTAACATTCCTCATTTAATGGGAGGCCTTTTATCTGTTTGAAATACATTATTCGTCCTTTTAGAGATAAACTGTATTAATATCCATTTAAGCAGGCTAGTGTGGCCTAATGCATAGTCATTTTGGTCGGAGAGCTGCTATTTTAGAAAAGCAAAATTACACAGCAATAAAAAGCTGAATGAACAGGGGGAGTTGAAACGGCTAGAATCACATTCCATGCCAAATGAGGCAAGCAATCAGACAGGCCCTGGAAGAAGCAGATACCCTGTTATCACGAGCAGGCTAGCATCCACAGCAGGTCATACAAATAGGGCCTGACACCACCAAATATACTCCATGATTCTTCCACCATAAAGCAGCCCGCCGCTCTTGGATGATACATATTTAAATACTTCTGAGTGCTCTGGAGTTAATCCACGGGCTCACAATGCATTCAGAGTCATAACAGGAGAAACAAGCTAAATATTTAAGTCACTGGCATGTACTTGGGGGATTAATCATGGCACAATCGATGAAATTTTAACGGCGTGTGATGTCAGTTCGAATTGAGAGCGCCGAAGCCGCCATGGCAGCAGACGCCCGCGTTGGGCTATGGGTTTGCTGAAGAAAAACATATCCATAAATGTGATTAAGCTGGACCAATTTATTGCATAGAAAATATTTTGAACTAAATTGTTTGTTTCCAATTGACCTGTCTTAGGTATTTATAATAGCAGATTACCATAGGAAGTCTGTTACTTCTTTTTTACGGTGCAGTTAAGAGCAGCTGGAAGGTATTTTAATAAGGATTGCGTTAGTGAAAAGTGTGGTGTGAAGATGCTATCAAAGCATTGAGTTACCGAACAAAATAGAATATATGCCCATCATAATACCAACTAGGTAAAGAAAAGACTGAAAGCATTATTGACTCTGGGTCCCATCTTATTTTCCAGCTGCCTATGGGGTTGGTTCTACATGGGAACTACAATATATACATACTTGTGCTCACAGGCTAACTTAATAGGCCACCCTAGCACATTGCCCTCAATCATGTCTTATGTACTTGACAATGTGAAGGTGCTATAATCTTATGTATCCAGTAGCCTTGTACTTACCTTTTGCCCCGTGAAGCTGATCAGTGCTAGTCTGGTGCTAGTCTGGTGATCAGTACCTCAATTGATGACTGGATCTGTGCCTACGTCACATCCCTTGCCCCACATCCCCCACATCCCTTCCCAGGTAGTCTCGGGACCTGAACTCCCTTCATCGGCGCTTGTTGGCGGAGTCCCAACCCTCCTCATCAGCATCATCACAGGGGGAGTGGACACACCCTCTCCATTCATTACAATGAAGGGGGCTGCGTCAGGCCTAGGCACACTCCCTCCATTGCAATGAGTAGAGATGGAGTGGCAGCATTCCCTGACTGCCGGCAGGTCATGAACCCGGCCAGTCATCAATCCCACGTCAGGATTGGCCCCAGATGGCGAGGGGTGTGGCGGTTGCAGCAGGGCCCCTGATCCAGCGCTGAGTTACTGATTGCGGGACTAGCCCTGATGAGCTCCATGGGAAAAAAGGTAAGCAACCGTTTATTTATTTATTTTCCTGCGGAATCACTTTAAGGAGATAAGCTTCTCTGCACATAACCAATGGCAACCAATCAGGTTAATCTGGCGAATGTGCATGCTGTGACACATGCATATTTTAGCTTATTTTGGCTGGACATTCCAAACCAGAAAGCTCCAAAGGTAGGATGTCCACAAACTTTCTAGTTATTTAGGATTTAGGACCACTTGTAACTAGTAAGCCTAGCTGCACTAGTTATTTCCAACCAGAAAACCCTTTCAAGTACTATAAGTATTATTATCAGATGAAAATTTGGTGGAAGTGGTCGGCATGGGCTGGAAAAGGCTCCAAAGTACAAACTCCAGCAGATAGCTAGCAAATCATTATAGTCAGCAAGCTGTGGACAGCTGTATTTTATTCTCCTTTATTCTCACTCTGCCATTCAGTTTATATAATGAATGGGGCTGAAGATATTAACCAAAGAGAATGATCCTTACACCTCAAGGTCTGGAGCTGCAGAAGGTGGTGTGTTCAGCATGAGCACAAAAGAACAAGTTGTAAAGTTATATTTTACCTTAAAGTGGACCAACACCCACCGCTGATCAACTCCCTGCCTCCCTGCTTCCCGGGGTGCCCCGCTGTGTGAAACCCCCCAGGACGCCCGCAAATCCTACCTGTTCCTCGTTCCAACGGCGCATGCGCGGGCCTCCTCTCGCGCATCCCTCTAGCAGGGCGCGCACCCGCGCCGGCCGTTTGTGAATGGCCGGCGCGGGCACGCTCCCTGTAAGAGGGACGCACGAGAGGCGCCGGCGGGCGCTCTCACCTTGTCCGTCGACAGACCTCGCTTGTCCGTCGGCGGTGATTGGTGGAGCGAATCACGTGGGAGCGGGGTCAGGTGAGTTTTTGGGGCTTTCTGGGGGGATTCACAAAGCGGGGATCGGGGTGCCCCGCGGAAGTGGACCAACACCCAGGATAGTGAAAATCCTGGGTGTTGGTCCACTTTAAGGACACATTGCAGCAGATCCAACACATTCCTTACATACTTTTCTATACCTATGTCGTTTCCTACCCTATACACTGGCGTAGTCATGTGACTACCTAGCCCATTTATATTATGTTAAACCAGCCATGGTTACCATAGGGGCCCAAACATTCTACAATGCAATGTTTTACCCGTATGTTATAACATAATTGTGTCTGTGCAGTTCCCAGGCTTGACTTTACTACGTGGCTGGAACTGGAAGAGGAAAATCTGTAATGCAGGAAGTGAGCACTGACATGCTATTGTTTTAGCAAGCGTGCAGCCAGCAAGCGAGTTAGAGGGGTAGAGAGATATAAGGAATCTGGAACTGACACACATTTTCCTCCTAACAGAAAAAACACTGACTACAATAATAATAACAGGAAGGCATTCATTTGCTTTATTCCAGCTGCTGGTTGCAGCCATTAAACCAGTTCCAGTTTCATTTCAATAATGATCATCTTCCTGTAACTTCCCAATCATGCATTTGTCATAATGCAGCCATTTTCTGGTTACAAACAGATCCTCATAATGAGGTAGTTTTTCACATTAGCAGTGTAACTACATAATAAGAACATCTGCACATCCCTTTTAAGGGACAAGAGAGAGCATCAATTAGAAAAAAAAAAATCAAAGGATTATTAAATAAGATACAGCAGACTATTTATTCTTTTTTCTCTTAATCATGTGTGTTTTGTATGAGAGAATCTTCAGCAGCAGCCACCTGACTGGGCAAGCGCAGGTTGTAATGTGTAAAAATTAAATAAAGTAAAATTAAATTGCTCAGTTCGGGGACATTCCTCTAGAGGGTGTTAGTGATTTCAGTGACAAAGTGCTATTTGCTGACAAGTCGTTTACACATTAAGCGCCACAATCCAAAGGGGGACAGATGTCAATAGCAATTATATCACCTAGTAGTTATTAAATGTCCTACTGATAAGTAAGTAGGTGAACTTGACCAGGTGTTAAATACTGCTGTGTTCAAATCATTGTCTGTTAAAGAATGTCTCTCTTTATCCCCCTGGATGCTCTTCAGCATCCCAATGGCAGAAATTGCTTTTTAAAAAAAGGAGAATAAGTCACATTAAAAGCAGCCTGAAGAATCCAGAATGAGTAAGCAATAGGTCTCCTTAGTTTTATTAAAGAATACTATTACTTTACTGCAAATCTTACTGCATGACTTGTGTAACACTTTTATATATAACCCAGACATTTAAATAAGCTGCACCAAGACTTGGGGGGGTGGCCAGTGTATGCTTGTGCACATATAGGAGTTCTTCCACAGCTTTTACAGCCATCCGTGCAGTGCATGTCTGCGTAGGTACCTTGCTCAGAGCCCCTTCTAATAATTAATATTCCCATTTCTAACCAATGGTAGCATGAATTACAAATTACAAACAGTCAGTTCTGCATTGTCTCACTCTCGATGCTCTCAAGGTGACACAGTTGCCTTAAATCTACTCTAATCTATTCTGATTCATTGCAAGCAAAATGGCAGAATGCCAAAAATAACAGTTCATAGCATAACAAATCTACAGGCACATTTACCTAACTTCAGCACCAGCAGATTCCTTCAATTTAGTCCAATTGCTCTGTTTACTAGTACCCTTCCCCTGACCCTGGTCATCCAGACCTTGGCTACAGAGGCCCTACTTGACCAGGAAATAGAGAACATACAGCTGCTGGGCACCTTAAATTAATCCTATACCCAGAAAGTAAGTTTATGCCATCACCTTCTATCCCCAGCCCAGTGCCTTAAAACAGCTCATGTTTTTTTTTAATAATAATAGTCTTTGCACCAGTATTCATAAAAACATGAACCAGATGCAGTCTGCTGTTCGAATGGTCAGCCATATTGCTCCCTGGCACTTTTGAGCAGTGATGTATTCAGTTAAAGACAGCTCAGCATTGGGGGTCAGCCTAATCAGTTATGCCATTAAGCCATTATGTGGCAGTTTACCTTGGAACTGAATGAATTAGCATATGCCATGCCATTTAAGGTCATACTTCTTCCTGTTAGTGTTTTTATGAATATTGGGCAAGGGCTTTAGTTAAAAAAAAGAAACACAGACTGTTTTAGGGCTCTGGGCTGGGGATAGAAGGTGACAATTTAACCTTCTTTTCTGGGTATGGGTACCCCTGATATTGCGTATCTTAGTGATATTAGAGGCAGTTGAAAAAACCCGCACATAACTGACCTGATTTATTAAAAGGTTTACTTTAAAATGGCAACCTCATATCTGAGCGACATAGGGGCACAAGGCTTCCCTGCTTACCTTCACACAGTCCTGCCGCAGCTTGGATACCTGGAGCCCAGTGCCACACGTCTTGAGTCCAGAAACTGAAAGTGCAGCACCCAACTTCAGATACTGAGACTGCAGGATTGCAATCACTGCCACGGGAGTGGGCAAAAAAGTAAGCAGAGAAGCTTCATGCCCGTATGTCATCCATCATCTGATGGAAAATCAACTAAAGTGAAAAGTTTGCTCTAACTTAAATAAGGGCCTCAATGTTAAAAAAGGCCAACCAAAGCACTATCAAATGGAACAAGGGCAGGATAATTTGAAGGGTCTTGGATGAGGGAAGAAGGGTACTAACATGCTGGATGGGGGGGCTGCATTGGGGTCGGGTGGACAGAAGCTACAGAGCACACAGTAGGTAAACAATAAGTTTATTGGTTAATTCATAATGGCTGAAGGGCTGATTACAAGAGGTCAAAGCATGACTCGGGGCAATTTGTCTTGAAATAAGTGTTAAAAAATGTTCATTGTTGGAATAACAGATACATTGGTTGTGGCGATAATGCCGATTGGTCTGACCGACCAATCTGACCGACCAACCCTGAACTGTTGTACTGTACAAAAGGCAAAACAGATATGTACAATGTTTTCATGCAACCTGTGATTAGACAATTGTATGGTTGTATCCAAATTTAAATATAAAAAGGCCAAAGGTCGACAAGGTAAGTAAGATGGAGATCACCTAACCTGACAACAATTACAGTCAGAAATGGTATTATCAAACCGTCACACATAAGGTTTATTTAACCATGCATAGGTGTTAAAATCTGATAATGCTGTGTAGACATGGGATCATTTCAAGATAAAGCTTACGATGACAGAACTGAGAGATTATCTCAGGTATGGTTACACCTCAAAAAGACCACAAGCTTCTCAAAATCACCAATCTGGCAAATTTATATTGTATTATCTTCCTTTAAAAGACCAAACCAAGCTCCCTATAAGAGGCTTCCTAATTCCATTTTTGGAGGATTACAAAGTCAAAAAACTCTCTTTCTGCATTTAAAATAAAAAATAACTTGAAAACCTAGAACATAATGCCAAGTCTCACTTTATCATCTACTGTCTCCAGCCAGCGCATTTCATCTACAAGAAATTCAGATGCTTGGGAAATTAAAATTTCAAAGATCTGCTAGAAAAAAAATCAATGCTTTTAGATCAATGCTCATAGAAATTTCATGAACTTTGAACCAATGTGGGCATGATGATGAGAAGTGGTCGGATTCTCGTGTTGCTGATAGTTCCTCCTGCTGATGAAATACAGCCTACGGGGCTATCAAGTGGTATACATTTCACAAAGGCTCCACTTTAATATTTTGTCAGACAAAAAAAGAGAATGAAATTAATTTTTAGTCTATTTCAGTAACAAGTGTATGGATAAAGGCTTGGAATAAAGAAGCGATTTGCAGGCAGTGTGACGCATCAGATGCGCTGGTCCTCTAGTGCACCTAATGCTTTGTACATTAACACAGCCAAGAAATGAAATCCGTTCCCTTTGCAGCCGATCGCAGGTGCAAATTAATATTGTAAAATGAAGATCAATACATGGACAGGGCAAAATCAATAGTGGCTAAATTATTGCTGCATTTTCCTCCTCATTCAAGATGAGTTGTGTTTTCCTCTCAAAGTCAATACTTTGCAGCTTTTCTCATTAATTTCTCAATAAATTTGGCAATGAATTTCAATCACAGGACTCGGCAGGCTAAGCCAAGCGCGGTGTGCCGCATAGGAAACACAAAGGCTTGAAGGGGCAAAAGCATCAGTCATCAGCCAGGCAGCCTTGCTTGTTTAAGCAGGACTAATATCCTTGACTTGCTAAGTCTACAACCTACAGGCTATTACAACCTACTTAGTGTAGAAATGTAACAGAGGATTTGATCCCATTGTGTCTGGTCTGACAGAAAGTGCTTAAGAAAATTATGAATAGGTTCTGCTGCTACCAGTAGACATGGGATGATATTTGCTGAATCGTGTAAGCATTTTGTGTTAATGGGCTATCTTGACTATCCCTTTGCTGGGCAACAATGGATGCTGAATTAATTATCTGCTGGATAATTGCTATTATTTTATCTATATCCGAAAATATGAAAAGAAATATATATACTATATATAATTACCTTGATCAGTCCATGCATATATATAGGCCACAGTATTTGTAATAATAATAATAATTATTATTATTATTAAATAAATAATTTTTTGATTTGTGCAAGCACATGGGGTGTGGGGTATAGGCTGTATTGCAAGGTCTTGACCCTTCCACCCCATGGCTTGCACACGAGGTTTAGGGCAACCTCAGGTAAGCTGCTCCCTTTTTATCTCTTGCATTGTATGTCCCAAATGGGGCTCTCATAGATTAGAGTTAGGACTGCACCCATAGAGGCACCTTGGCGTGGTGGTGCAGCTTAGCATACTTCTGCAGATGTGTGTGTCCGAGCTTCTGTTTTTACCAGATTTAGAGACAGATTATAGGTTGGTCTGCAAGCTAACAGGGTTGAGTGCTGCGGCTCCTTTAAGTCTTTAGTAACCTAATTGCCCTGCTGACTTGCACCTCCCAGGTTAGTTATAAAATGGGCTGAGCAGCTGCCACTCCCCCTTTGTTCACATTATTTGTACTGAATTACATTGGGGGCACAAGTGGTAAGGCCTTCGAGTACAATATATTTATACCCTTATCTTTAAAAATGAACAAACTAAGTTAGTCGAATGACTAACTAAATCTAAATGTCTTTAGGAACATTATTCTACTGGTTTTCTCAATTTTTCTCAGTTTTTATGAAAAATACGGCAAGTCCAGTTGCCTAGGTTTATTACTGCAGATATAGCATGACATGAATACATGGGAAAAACTTTTATAGAAATATTGAGTAGGGGTAAATACCAGAGAGATAATAGGCAGCTGGGAACCTCAAAGACCTCCAACAAATGCAGCAATGTTCTTTCTTGTCCAAATAGCATTGTTTTAGCTGAAGCATATACACGCATGGTAGCATTAAAAAGACCCAAGATGTGTAAACACAACTTGAACTGCTGCCTACATACAGAATAGGTAACACAGCTCTTTACCCTAAAAAAATCCTATATTAACGTCTCAATGTCAAAACCAACCAATAGCATACAAACAGCCTATAGAGATAAGCTGGTCATGCAGGAAGGCACATGTTAAACTGTCTTAATATGTCATTAACTTATTTATACTGAATTAAGGATAAATAGTCTGCTCTTTTAGAAATTGATCGGAAGGCTGTTTGATCTCTTCAGATATTCTGGGAGTACCTTGCTATGAGTGCTCGGAATAGTTGGAGGAGGACACATATATAGGGTCTCAAATACTAAACAATTCACTCATATTCATCTGATATTTACAGATTTTCACCGCATTTGCTGTATTAACCAAACAAAATGTGCTCCCTACTATGCTTGTATTTACCGCTGTATTTACCACTAATTTTGAGAAAAGACTAGAGAACACTTGAACAGTATGACAGATTTTTCCAGCAAACAGCATCGCAATCAATGGTTGTTCTACCAAGAATATCTTCTGCGTTAATGCCTAATATTTTTTCTTAGACTTATTATATAAGGCTTTCCAAACAACCAAGACACTCCTGAGGCACCACACTTATGAGGACCATATCATGTTGCCATAGGCTCTAAAAGTGTGTTTTTGCCAGATTAATTAATTTTCATAATCAAATCTGAATTTTTATTAGGCCTAAGCTGGTATGCACTTCACTTGAGTTATGTGCATGGATTGCACAAGCCAAAAATATGGTTATCTACAAAAAGGGAACTTTCATAAGGGTATTATAATAGAGCAGGGCATTCTAGGTCCAGAAAAAGACACTCCCTTTAGCTACTACTATGGGAAGACTTTTCTAACTGTCAGGTATTGGATTGCACTCAGACAATTATGTTTTTGCTGAAGACACAAGATGTTTGTTGCCAGTTTATTATAGTGCTGCAGAATCTACCAATCCCAGCCCCGCAGGTACGGAACAGCCAGTAATAAAATGGCCTATCAGTTGCATGTACTTCTGAGGGAAGACCGTGCCTTTTGGCTAGATGTAATACTAGATTTGAAACAAATGCTTATGTCAAATTACACCTTGACCCAAACAAATATAAATGGAATTGCAGAGTACACTGCTGCAGGAGATTCTAAATAAAATGTGTTCATGATATGGCTCTACCCCACTCACCTAGCAATGCTTCATAAGATGCAATCAATTTTGTATGATATACTATTGTAAGATATAAATGAAGCTACAAATATTTAGAGGAGTTTTAAGGTTTGATTTCAGTGATCAACCATCCCAAAATAAAGTCTCCAAAATATAAAATGTATAAAGCTTAAGTGTAGAAACACAAAGCAATAGGAGCTACCCCCCAAACTGGCAAAAAATAAGTAAATAAAAAATTTCCAACTTTAACATTCTACGGTGACAAAAAAAACAGAGTGAAAGGGGAGGCAAAGAAAATCCTAGATTTAAACACAGTAAAATTCAACAATACGTATTCACTTACTACAATAACAAAGACCTTGGTATTTGATTACCAGGTCCCTAACAAAAAGGGTTGGCCTTTAGCACTCGAGGTGTTACTAAACTACATCTGTTAGAGTGGTGGCGGTCAGAACGTCATGAGAAACAGCTGGAATGGTAGAAGTAACAAAGCCTGTCCCTGCAATGTGAAACAATGTACAAAAAATACAGGGTCACATCATGCTTTTCCTGAACCTATTTTTCTATATGAATAGAGTTAGATATGACCTTGTAATCTCTGTATGATCTGATAGTAGATTGTGCTAGATAAAAAAAACTAAGCACACTAAAATTCGACCACCTTCGTATGAATATGAATTATGTATTTCAGTGTAAAAAAGTTTCGAATGAGGCAGTTCAACAAAGAATGAGTATATTCAACAATAACAGTTGGAAATAGCATAATGGCCTCAGTTTGATGACTGGCAACACACACTTGTGATGCTCAACTCGTCAAAGTTCCCAAAGCGTGCATTATTCTTCAGGTTCCTTTTTAAACCCTTTACCCCAGGTCCCTTATGTTTAGGCAGATACCCCCACTGGCTATAGTAAACTCTATTTCACTGATCATAGGCCTAACAGTATGAATAGTTACAACATTGTCCTGTGAGCTAAATGTGCAAAGTAATCAAACTTGTAAAGGAAGTGAGTCACATGTATTATATTTGAAGCAATTATTAAACTGAAAGAAGCTATGTGCACACCAAGATCATTGTCCAATATATTATTGTCATCTTGAATGTTGGAAAACTCTGATAACTCGTGAGGTTTTATAAATTAAGGTAATGCATTGATCTAAACACATTGGCATTTTGTAAATGAATGGCTGCTAAAGGCTTCATCCCTTTTTGGAAATCTATTTTTTAATAAATACTTTTACTTTTTTAGCCACTAGATATATCATACTAATAATCCTAGAGATATAGATATCTAATCCGAAGCAAAAAAATATGAACCTGTATTGATTGAAACGCAGATGACCTCTTTGTCCTCTTTTTTTTAAGACAAATGACCGTCTGCTCACTGCAACATTATGTCAGTTTTGGGACAGCAGAGTCGATACCGTCACCTTGACTCCCTCGAAAAAGTTGTTGATTTATCAGTAGCTCCAAGTTACCTCAACTTGAAAATCAACACAACACTCTGTCATAAAATGGAGAAATCAGTGGCCACCGCCACACTGCCAGAAAAATAAAAAATACTTATAATAAACGGTTGATAGACAAATGTGTCTTGTTAGCAACAGCCAAAAAGCGCTTGACTTGTACTAATAACAGAAAGGCAATGTTGGTCACTATGGGTCCAAAGACGAAGCACCCTGTCACAGGCTGGCTTGGAAAATTAGCAAATAATGTTTCCTTTCCTTGATAAATGGCAGACAGTTCCTGCTCACCAATCATTTTTTAACATTTTGATGCATGTCTACATTCCCGCCGGAGGAACTGAAAAGTTTACCGGCCCTCAATTTTCTGATGATGAATGGGGAGCTGTAAATGTGCGATTTCTATATGAGGTATAGTTCATTTTAAGCAATTCTAGTAAATGCATGTCACTGATTAGGACAAATAGGCTGCTGCTACAATAGCGCCATTGCTACGTCTTATTCTGCAGGCCTCCTTCAAGGCACAAGAAGTAAGACAAGCACAAAAAATATAGCGGAAATTTAAAAAAAATCACACACTGGCTAAAGTTTTTACTTGTCTGCAAGTGATAATATTTATAGTCTGTGTCAAATCTAATACAGATAGATATTGTCAAACAATGCAAGATATTGAAAGGTTAGCTGTAAGCACAGTGTCGCTGGGATTTGTAAAGTGCCCAAGTGCAATGTCTCTAATGGGTGGTTAAAAGGCAACCAACAAGATGCACCAATTCTTTTAATATTTCATCCAGACAAGTAATATACAATTGTTAGCTTAACAAAACAGAAACATCAGTGAGCAGCTACAGGTTGGTCAGCAAAACATTTAAAGTGGACCAACACCCTCCCCTGATCGGCCCGGGAACCTATAAGATTCCCGGACCGATCAGCTCCCTGACTGTGGGGCACCCCCCAGAAACCCCTAAATCCCTACCTGCTCCTCGATCCAGCGGCGCCCGCCGCCGCCTCCCGCGCGTCCCTTTAGCAGGACGCGCACCCGCCGTTTGTGAATGGCCGGCGCGGGCGCGCGCCCTGTAAGAGTGACGCGCGGGAGGCGGCGGCGGGCGCACTCTCTTGTCCGTCGCTGCCTCCTGCTTGTCCGCCAGCGGGAATTGGCTGCAGCAGTCACGTGGGAGCGGGGAGAGGTGAGTTTTTGGGGCTTTCTGGGGGGTTTCACACAGCGGGGCACCCCCGATCGGGGTGCCCCACCGAAGTGGACCAAAACCCAGGATAGTCAAAATACTGGGTGTTGGTCCACTTTAAGAGATTGCAGGACCCAGCTTATTGCAGAGGTTGAAGAATCAAAGTGATACTACAGGCAAAGGTTATTGTTACACCATTGCGCCAGGCTTCATTGGCACTGTCCTAAACTGTTTTCCATTTTTAAACTGAAGAAGAATGGGCTGAGATAGAGATGTTTACATTTTCACCTCGTGATTTCTCTTATATAAAAAGTGTGCATGGCCCTAGGATCTGTGGTGCTGCATAATAATCAGCAATGTGATGAATATCTGGAGGAGGAGGCAAAGGGAGGGGCATGAGGAGGGAAGGACCAGCAATCCTGTCCCGCTCTGCTGAGATGATTAGGGGACAGGATGAAAAGGGGAACGTCATTTGCTGAACCTGTAAACCACGATATCTTATCCATTTCTGATTAAAAAACGAAAAACAGTTAGGACAGTGGCAAACCTAGGGAGATGCAATGATGTAACAATTGCCTTTTCCTGCCGTATCACTTTAAGATGCTTAAAAAAAACAATCACCAATAATTAAAGTGGACCAAAACCCAGCTCAATCGGCCTGGGAATCTATACGATTCCTGGGCCAATCGATTCCCCCCTGGGGCATCCAAAATCAGGGATGCCCTGCTGTGTGAAAACCCCCAGGTCGGCCCATTCACTTACCTCATTTGTGAATGGCTGGCGCGGGCACACTCCCTGTTAGAAGGAAGCGGAGTATGCGGCTGGGACCGGGAACCAGGAAGAGGTGAGCTGGTCTCGGCGTCCTGGGGGGTTTCACATAGTGGGGCATAGTTGGGCAGTCAAAATCCTGGGTTTTGGTCCACTTTAAAGCACAAGGCAACATGGCCAAGAATAAACTGACAAAGACTAAGCACTATCAATACATTTTAAGTGAGTCAAAAGTCTGAAAAGACTTTGAGCCCACCAAAACCAAGGATTTTTACTATGCCGAGTTTTGAGCTTTGTCCCTGGGGCATCCTGATTTGGGAAGGAAAACCCGCTGGTCACCTGTTATACTTGCCATGCCAGCAGTACAGAAATGGCTATGCTCCAAACAGCTGAGTCGCATTTATACTGGTAAATGAGTAGCTAAAGAAACTGAATAGGAGATTATCTGTTCTTTCAATCAGCGATGCATCCCCTGCCTCACTCTATGGCTGTGCAATTCCATTACAGCAGGCGAAGCCTTGCACCGACTAAAGCGATGCTAGGGATGCCAAAGATGATCACAAGACTGCCTAAGCCCAGTGACTAAAACCAGTGACCAATGGGGTTTCAAGCCGCACTGGTTAATTACCTGGACACACTAGGTTCATATTTGCTCCATTTTAAACAGATGCAATACAGTAGGTTCTGTTATAGAAAGGCCAAGGCAAAGCTACCTATTCACATTCTTTTGGGTTTCCACCCGACGTCAAATGTGCTATTCAGCTCTGCTCCATCCACTCTGGCATCCTGCCAGTGGTGGCACACAGAGCAGAGAATGCCCCCTAGAAACATTTTTAATAGGACCAAACATTTATCACACTTTTTGCCACTTTAAAAAAATTGAGGCTAACACGCTCTTAAAGCGGACATAAAATAAAATATTACTTAAGTTCCTTTTAACAATTACCCCATTGAGATTGAGGTAATCCAGGTCTCTGTGTGTTTGTGTGGGGGGGGGGGTATCTAAGTTATAACCATTCAGTAACAGCAAACCCCAGCTGAAGGGGTTAAGCATAGCCAAGCACAGCTTCTAGAGAAGCCAGGCAACAAATTGCAGCAGAGCGAAAAAATGAAGTAGCTGTGAATAATGATGGAATAAAAATTGTATGATTTGTGGGAGGTAATTAGCGCTCATTTGCCTGGCGATTACAAGTTATTTGTTTAAAGCGCACTGACCTATGAGACGGCTAGCTTGTGCTGCCTGTTATGGGGAGGGCTATTGACTTCAAGCTTGTGGAACGGTGTCATTGATAGAAGCGCATTTGAATGCACACAAAAGATCGTTAAATTGGTCACTTCTCATGTTTCTCAAGTGGAATGAGAGCTAAACTGTGTTACGTGCTGCAGGCCAGAAATCAAATGCATATGCTTTTAGTGCTGTCATTGCTGAGCTGGGATACAACAGGCTTCTGGATGGCTTTAATAAACTTAAATGGACTTTACCAAGAAACCATACTGTATTCGATTACAGCCAATCGCAGCTTGCTTTATTGTGCTATATGCATTTGTATTACATTACAAAATCGGCCTCTGCAGGAATCTACAGTGAACATGTAGACAAGGTGACTATAGGCTGCTGCTAAAACACTCACATGTGCTGCACTCCCCATGGAGTTCACCAGGGGGACACACAAGCCATCTCACAAATTGCATGCATGCCAGTCCACCAAATATAATTGGCAGAGCTGGCCTTAGAAGGCATCCAGTGTAAGACTGCAAGATAGCATTCCATGGTGCCTCTTTGTGCCCTCCAAACACCCCCACCACCCCCAAATACATCTGGCAGAAGTTAGCAGGTGGTGCCCTCCCCCCCCCCCCCCCCCCAGGACAAAACACACTGTCTGCCATCAAATGAACCTTGCTTACCCCCCCAAAAAGCAATCTGGAAGAGCCTGGACTAAGCAGGTGGCACAATTTTCCACTTGCCTCAACCCAGACCAAACACCAGTCTATAAGTCCACCAGTCCATTATGTGATGATACGCTGTGTGGCTGCCCAATCTGAACACCCCGAATGCCAACCAATGGTTATTGGTCTACAGAAGGCCACTACAGAATAGTTGTTCTAGTAGGTGTTTCACTTGATTTTAGTCTTCAGGGAGATCTTTTACTGGCAGGTCAACTAAAGTCATGAGGTCAAGGGGGTACTATTATCAGCAACTGTGATTCTTTAGTTTCAGAGAACTGTATAGGCCATGGCTTAGGGCATAGATACCAAAGGATGTGGTTTATACAAACAAAAAAAGTTGTATTGTGTTAAAGGTATGCCTTAAACAGCTGGCGATACAATCAGAGTTTTCAGGCCTGTTAATCTGAGTTGCTGTTCCTGGGAAGTTGTCCTTTGAAAATGGTATCATTACCACAGAAGGAGATACTTTACATAATTCGATCAGGATTAAAGCTTGACTATCAGGGCTGGCAGTTGCCTGAAATATTATACCCTGTCATAGTGGCAAATGTGGTGAAAAGACGTTTAGGTGATGCCTAAAATCAGTACATTTTACATAAACTAATTACTAAAATGAAGTTGGAAGGAAGCAAATGCAGAGCACAAGGAGACAAGTGGTGAACATTAAAGTTACTGCCTTCCTATTTACATACAGAGGTGGACCAAGTTAATCTCTGTCCACTTTTTACCGGCCGTCATAACTTTGGAAAAAGTCATATTTTTACAACTAAAAGGCCTTTTTATGTAGATTTTATATCAATAAGAAATGTTTTGGACCCCTCAAATGTAGGGTTGGAGTATTTGAAAACCAATCACATTGTCAGATATTTTAGCCATCTCCACCTTCTCATTATCTGATTGGGGAGGGGCATAATTTTAGTGAAGGAAGTTGTCTTTAGGAAACTCTGGCCACCCACATCTTCATAGATGTTGTTAGGACACTTTCTTGACTTATGTCTTTGTGCAGCCGATACACTACTTGACTCGAAAAAAAACGATTTCACACATTTTCCTGATTATTGAATAGAGTTTCCTTCCAGAGTCACTTTGATTCACAGTTTCAGACAGCCAAGTTTAAAACAGGTGGCCAAAGAAAAAACAAATTGTTTCTTCTCACGGCCATAAGCTACAGATTTTTCATGACCTACCAATATATACGCTTCCTAACTGCCAATGAGGTTAGACTTTACATTAAACATTTTAGTGTTATGTATTTTTGTATCATTGCTGAAGCTTACATTACATTATTAAATAGATTTACTAGAACTAATTTACATTTTTGGGTAGTGTCACAAGGCTAAAACCAATTCATTGCTGGGGCATAGAAAAGATTAAGTTCCTTTGATAGAAAACCCATTGTTAAAGGTGATGACACAGTTTTTTTCTGTGAAGCTAAGTCTTTACAAAGGGGCAAAGACTATAGAAAATATTGCAGTAAGCTTGTCATACCCAAACTAAAACATAAATGTCAGCTAGCGTTGGACTTCAAATATAACTGCATGTAATTCTACTTTAAAATTTCTCCTCCATTTAGGGGAAAAAGTAAAATATATGTTAAGCCGTAAACATTGCACAAGTGACAGCTCGAAACACCATTACTTAGCTGTGGTATATTGCTAGTTGTTCGCTGCCTTGACAAGGCAATATACCATTAACTGGCTATTACATAGAGAATGATTGTTAATTCTTCTGTTAAGTGCGAGAGGCTTAAAAACTGTTATCTCTTTAATTTTTGACCTTCTTACAAAGGGGTGAGGTGCGCTGGGAATACAAGAGACCAGTGGAAAATAGCTGGACATGTCATTTGTGACTCGTTCTTTTAATTCACAGTGCTAATCAACTGAACTGTCACATTCCCCCAAGGTAATTGTATCTTTATAATTGTTGAAAAGGAGCAGGCAATGCCGCACAGATAGCCTCGGCTTGTCCTCCATTTAGTATAATGAGAAAACTGTGCCATCAGTGTTGGTTACTGTAAGAAGCTCTAAAAATAAAAGAGAACCTTATTTCTGGCTCTATTTACTGAGCACTTCAGATTTAAGTACTTTATAAAGCGCCTGGTTATCACACTGCTCTCTTGTTTCATTATCTGGAGGCCTTGTTGCCCTATGCTACAGCTCATGCCGAGAAGGTTAAATGTTACCGAGGCTGGGAACACAATATCCTCTGATAGGAACCAGATGCCCACAGAACAACATCCCTCCCCGGTACACATCACTCTTCCTTTTTCTGAAACTCACAGGTCACCGTACTTACATGGTGGAGCATTACTACATGCAAATGCCACTTCCTTTTTAACTTTAAAACCAATGAACTCATAATTGCAGCAGGACATTCTGTAAAATGAGACTTCTATAGTACAACCAAGCCTCGGGCTCTTATTTAACAGTTAAGCAGCAATTTCCAGGACTCTAAACCAGTCAAAGATCATTAGAGTGATGTTTAAAGTTGATTTCTGATTGGCTGCTGCCCTGATTATTAATAAAAGCTAGAATGTCCAAATCATAATGTGAACATAGTGAAAAAAAAATGGCTACTTGGTTTCATATACATCACAAAAGCTAAAGGGATGCTGTGGAGGACTGATACGTTTCATTCCATTGTTTTTAAAGTGGACCAACACCCAGGATTTTGACTATCCTGGGTGTTGGTCCACTTAGGTGGGGCACCCCGATCGGGGGTGCCCCGCTGTCTGAAACCCCCCCGATCGCCGCAAAAACTCACCTCTCCCCGCTCCCACGTGACCTCGTCCGGCCAATGACAGCGCTCAGAGCAGCTCTGGTATGCGCGTCCAAAGCCGCTTGGACGCGCATACCAGAGCGCTGTCATTGGCTGCGTCTCTCGCTTCCCTCTAACAGGGAGCGCTCCTGTGCCGGCCATTCACAAAACGGCCGGCGCGGGAGCGCACCCTGCTAGAGGGAAGCGAGAGACGCGGCCGCGTCTCGCGCATGCGCCGTTGGTTCGCCGGTAAGGTGAGGATTGTGGGCCTCCTGGGGGGTTCCTCCCCGCGGGACATCCCGATTTCGGATGCCCCGCGGGGAGGGATCTGATCGGTCCGGGAATCTTATAGATTTCCGGGCCGATCCCCCCTGGGTGTTGGTCCACTTTAAACAATTGCCCAAGGGCTCTTTAAAGTGGCCTTTTAGTCAAAAATGGCTGGAGGCTCTCTCACCACCGCATCTCAGGGCATCCTCATTTGGAATGCCCAGCTGTGCAAGCCCAAAACCAGCAAGAGCTACTTACCCACTTCCTCATTCCATTGCTGCTGGCTGCCGTTGTGTTACCCTACATGATGCCTAGTGTTCATTCAGGTTTGCAGGATTGCCTTGCACAGGATTGTGCTTCCGCCCAGGAACCTCTAACCTCACTGACCACCGGTGGTCAGATCAGGTGTCAGACTGGCCGCCACCAGTGATGGAATGTAGTGAGTAAGTACTTCTACCTGGTCTAGCTTGCCACAAAAGTATACGTAGCCCAAATCCTTAACCAGAATATCCCCAGGCTGTAGTTGCAAAAAGGTCTCCTGGCACTTTTGACTAGACATCTGTATTAATATAACAAGATAACTTGCTAGCCATACACAGTAAGATGATCTTCTAATTAGCCCCCAAAGCATGTGCATTGCAATTATACCAGTGGTCACTAAAGAACACGTCTCTACATGCTTTTGCCCTAAGCATACAAATGTGACCTAGTCTATTTCAAACTAAATGGACCCTGAAAATCTCTAAATAGTTTGAAAACCAATAGCAAGTAAGAGCAGTAGAGAAATTAAAATGAAAACTGCAAACATACCAGTGTAAACAAAGCGTCCAGGGGCACCTTTACAAAACTGCTTGGATTTGTAGGAAAGTGTCACTTCAACAACGCCGGGAATGTGTCTTGGTGGGGTCTGAACTCTAATGGCGTGAGGGGTTATCAGCTGAAAAAAAGAGCATTGTAAAAAATAATAGTCCTATATATAGAACGTCCATTTACATGTAAAGCTTTTGGCACTACATAATTTACATATCTATAAAAGCCCCAATTAATTTGCATCTAATGCTGTGGAAAGCTTTATAATGGTTTCATGGGGAAAATGTCTGTAAGTGATCCTTGAATTTTGTTTGCAGGAAAAGCCAGAGGGCATGATTTATATGAAAATTGTCTCCATATGGCCTAAGAAGCCCGCTATAGTCTCCTTTTTTCAGGACTAATTGGTTAAAATGTGCTTAAAGGCCCATTTGGAAAATCCGCTAGGGGACCTAGACGTTCCTTGGATCAGTTTTCCAACTGTCAGCCACTTGAGAATTTAAAGATAACACAAAGAGATTTTGAAAGTATGAAAGTGGATCTAAACCATCCTTGGTAACTATGCTGATCAGCAGGGCCCTAACTTATCAACTCTTACCACCTTTGAATGCAAAATAAATTCATAAAGATCTGCATTCGGGGATCATGGGCAGCTGATGAGTATAAATTATGTTTTTCAATCCCTGCAGACCAAAACCTCTATGCTAGGGAGGGTGTGGAGGGTCCTCCTAACCCATCAACTCCTAGCACCTTTGAAACCTAAATCGAGGGGATACTTGCCTATTCCTCACTGAGCGTCTGCATTTGCGGCCCATGGCCAGCAGAAGGGGTGGGTTCTGTGTGTCTACAATTCCTGCAGACCATACCAGAGGGTCTGAAAACATCAACTCCTATCACATTTGAACAAGGAGATATTTGCCTATTCACAGAGGAGCTACTGAATTTTAGGTTTATCATCAGCAAAAAGAGATTAATTATGTGTGTCTACAGTCCCTGCAGACCAGGACCTCTGTGCCATGGAAATTCCATAAACTCCTACCACCTTTAAACTTCAAACTAGGAGCTACTTGCCTATTCCCCAAGGTGCCACTTAATTCAGGTCCCCTGGGGAGAGGGTGGGTTATGTGTTTCCACAGTTCCCTCATAGGGTTTAGGTCTGCTTTAACAGCTTGAATAAGAGAACTATTCAACAAGTCATTTTAGTCACAATGCTCACCTCGCTCCAAACCAACATGGTTCCGAATACCACTTGCAACCCATCAAAGAAGTTATCTCCAATAATGATGACTGTAGCTCCTCCAGTGGTCCAACCTTCACTAGGACTGATTGCTTTTATGCAGGGCGTAGCTACTTGAGCAAACAACAAAAAAAGAGAAAGGAAAAAGAAAAGGCGATGTTAGTTTTTGGTTCTCCTTTATTCTTGAGGCTATATCTCAATGTTAAATGACAAATAAAAAAAAAAGCATGAAAAAATTGCATGATTTTTTGTTTCCGCTGTGCACGGCCTACATAAAATAAATAAAAGAGAGCTCATTCATCAACATGGAAATGTATTTAAAGAAAACTGTTGCATGTTTTATAAAGCAAAGGCCAAGTAGATTGCTAGCAAGCAAGAAAAATGGCTTAATATGGTAGATTAGGTGTCAAAGCAAATATGGCTATTACAAATGATTAAGCGCTACGTGCATGTGGCATGGCGATTTATCTGCCTTACTGTACAGATCTAAGCACAGTCAATCATGGCCTTGTTGAGTGAAATGGAAGAGCAAATGTTCAGAATTTTGATTCTTCATAAGCAGCTAATTGGGTTGGTTATTTTTTTTTTCCTTCTCTCATTTTTTTCCCTCTCATCAGCGATCTTTGCCTTTGGTTCAAAACTTAATTTTCCTCTGCCATTCTATAATTACTAGTTTTCACTTTTTATGCATAGAGGCGAAAAAAAAAATCAAAAGCCCTATATTAATACTTCTGTCAAAGGTACACATTTTACATCTAATATTGTTTGTCGACATGAATCCCTGGGCCATTTACTTGACCTCTCTTTGTCTCTGGGGGGTTCACATTTGCATGAGTTATTACAATGGCGGAGGAGCAAGCAGCGGCAGCAGAAGCCGTGATTCCCAGTCACTCCAGGCTCACAGCAGCTATTAAAACTGTGGCTCAGGCTCAGGCTGAAGGCTTGCTCAGCCTCTGTGAAACTTGCTTTGTTCTCCACTTTGATCAGCCTTCCTTTTACACGGTGGTGACAGACCTTTTTTAACAGCTTTGATGGTCTTTTGTATGGTGACTTTCATGCAAAGGAGCAGATTCTAAGATATACACTTTCATGCAAAGGAGCAGATTCTAAGATATACACGTTTGCCTATTACCAGTGTATGCTGCTGCTCTGTATCTCACCTGCAGGGGTTGGTTTAACAGTGCTGTATTATTGATTGTCCTCAAAACAAGCTAAATGCTCTTTTTGTTGATGATCATCTGGTTGCCTTTCTTGAAGAGTGCCAGGCTTAATGACATCCACTTTGAGGCCTTGGGGGGGGGGGGTCTGTGTTTGCTTGTGTCTGTTTTTATTGGGAATGGGATGAGATGCTAGCATTTGGGCTATTTAGAAAAAACACTTCTGTGATTCCACTGAAATCCCACCACACCAGTTGTATGCAGAACCCAAGCTCCACCTATTTGATTTCCCTGTAATCGATTTACAGCTGCAATAGTAACATTATTTCCAACTAAATGTGATGAGTTAATTCACTTTTCAGGGTACACTTTGTCCTGATAATTGTCGATATATTTGACTATATCATATGCACTAGCAGGGAATCCTGTTTGACAATGGATACCATTGTAAATAGTTGGGTGTTGAACCAAAACCCTATGTATCAGGTAGGATCCAAGTTAAAAAAGGATGCTAACCCACCTACTCTTGCTGCAGATTGGAACCAGGAAACCTGTCTGCCACTGGATGGAACTCTACTAGGTCAGTATCTTCAATGCAGGACTTACAAATAGTGTCAGTTGGTGGATTAGGGTAGTTTGGTGTCCCTGTGGACCATACAATCCCAAACACCCTGTCCACTCTTCCACATATAGAAGATCTTCACCTAAGGGGCCATGGCAACTATTCTGTGAAGCCAGTGGGACTTGCGTGGATTGCAAGCTGCATCTTGGTGAGCTTTTTAGCATTTTGAGACACAAAAAAGTTCAAAAAAATAAGTTTTTCAACCTCTTTTAACCAAAATGATCTGTACCTGTAATGGTGCATTTTTACAGGTTAGGTATATCATTTTTCCTATGAGGTAAGGATATTTTTTTAGCCTGGAAACAACAGCACCCTGTGGGCTATGCAGAAAAAAAGGTGAATTCTTTAGCATAACACATAGACTGCTGTTATATCCAAACTTAACAAAACAATATCCTTACCTCATAGAAAAAAAAGGACCTAACCTGTAAAAATGCCCCATCACAGTTACAGGTAATTGTGGGGGGAAAAATCTTTTTTGGCACTTTTTGGGGTCTAAACACTAAAAAAGCTCACCAAGATGTAGGTTGAAATTTACACTGCAAGTTCCAATGGTTTCACCAGATAATTAGCATGACCACCATAGATTACGGCATTCACATTTGAGCTTTAAAATGTGCAGACAATCAATTATTTGGACATTCATGAAGGGCTGGGCAAGGACAACTGATGCTAAATTGAACATGTTGACCAGGGCAACATGTTTTGGACACGTTTTGGAGTTTTTTACTCTTTTACTTTAATATGTATTCATAGTAGTTGTAAAGATATGTCTGCTGTAATGTAATCTTTAACATGTTTGTCGCAAAAATGCCCCAGTGTGGATTAATCACATGCAAACAGCACCAAAGTCTCCCGGCAGAGGAGATTGGCACCTTCTGAAGAGGTGGCTAATCAGCGATAACCAGTACCACCATGACAAGCCACCTTTCTTTGTTTGCTTTGATGCTGGACCAATGGAGGTGCTATTTGCCTATTCCACGTGCATATCCCCGCTGTAGCAGAGGAGCAAAGCACACAGTGAGAAGCTTGCCCTTAACTAGCGCTTGTTGACTTCATGCTAATAAGTTCATACAAATTTTCATTTCTGAGGCTTCCGAATGACATTTGCTTTTCTTAATTGCATGGAAAGCATTTGAAAAGGATCAGCTCTCTAAAGACTGACAAGTCTCCACGCTGGGAATGACCTTCATCAGCACTGCCAATTACAGCAAATAATTCTCAAAAAATAAATTTACAGTAAACAAATTTACTTTGGATGTGAAAAAGGGTGTGTAAAGGGGCCTCTCTTTGGATCTATGGCATGGACAAGAGGCTTCTTCTATGTAGCAGCTGGGGCCAGTAAAAACACATATCTTCTAGGAATGTCTAGAGCTGGGAACATAGAAGCCGTCTGAGCCTAGAGCCGGTGGCAGCTTCCTCCTGCCTATATTTGCATACATTTCAATGCACATATAGAGAATGAACATGTGTTCAATGGGGACCATAGCAAAATGAATTACACAGACAGAGCTCAGGATTTAATGACACTCCGGGACAATACACTGAAACAGATGACAGAAAGTGGGCAGCCAGCAGAAGCAAAAGGCAAATATCACATGCCTTGCCTTACTGTTAGGAAAAAGGCAACCCACACACATGGAGACCTACAGAGCTGATCACAGTCCCTTTTCAGTGATTGCCACCAAGGAATCATTAAAATTGTAAAGCGCCTAACCATTGCAGGCATGTTTTTGCTAATGAAGAGGGGGGCAGCTTTGATATCCTGCAGGTGTTGCCTGCATGTATAATGCTCATTAATTACCTTCAAGTAGACTAGATTTTATTCCTATTATGGTTTAAAAATGCTCCTAGGATAGCATGATTGGTCAAAGGACTATAATAGACAACCAATATAATAGGTAACTGCACTGATATTAAGGCTGACATAAATGTAATTTCATGGGAATAAACCCTAAAGGATCTATAATGTGACAAATAATAAGTCACGTAAATTAGCTAGGTAGCAAGAGAAGTTACTTATACACCTTTTTTCTTTTACTGAAATAAAAAGGATGATAGTGAATGATATGTGAATGTACCATTCTGCTTTCAAAGGCAGGGTGACTGCTCAACTCTACCGACCTGTTTCCTGAGCTAGTGGAATAATGATTCTGATGTGAGTAGCTGTGTCTAACAATCCCTATTGCCCGTCTGTTCCTTTTCTTTCAAGCTGTTTTTCTCGTCTCATTTCAGCATACCACCTGGGCCACAATTTTTTTGGGTTGAGTGCACTCTCCCCCCTTATAACGTCAGGGCAGAATGGCCGCCATAGCCCTTAGAAGGACACCTAGAGCCGAGTGCGGGGGTGGGAGAGGCGTCAGAAAGAAGGATATTGGATGGGTTTTGGCAAGTGCCCCCTCCCTAGGTGTTGCGCAAACTGTTGAGGAGTATGCTGGGTTTAGGCTGCCAATTGTGCTTTAATAGATTGTAGTATATGGGGCAGTTGTGTTATTACTATTGTGTACTGTTTCTATGTCTTTATTCTCGATAAAAACATTTTGAACAGATGTGTTTAACAATATTGCAGAGCTTTGGGTATATATTAGACTGGTTAATGCTCAAGGTATGACAGGGGTGTGTAGTTAATTCCTCCTGCTTTCTAGCATGTTTATAAAGATTTTTAATATTGGACGTAATAGAGCACCTTTAACTCAGCCAGGCTGCCCCCTGGTCCAAAGACTTTAAAATAGGCCTAAGCCCCACCTGGTAAGGACCCTACCGCAGCTACTCCAATATTTAGGAAATGTTCAGCTTTTCCGGAGGGAGCTCTATATGACTGGGAAACTGCCCCCCTCAGACAGAGCCTTGCTGAGAAAAGTTGAATATATTTCTAAAGCAGTGCTCACTGATGTCATGAAGGGGGTTAGGGTGGTTTTGTTTCCCTGTGGACTAAGACTTTCTGAGCAGGGAAAATCCTAGTCCACACTAAACCAAGCTAACCTACCCCTCACACCATATATATATATAACTGCCATGGTATGTCTATATCCAGTCTCATGGCAGGTGATGTTTACACCCCCATTCCCATGTGCATGTCATATCGTAAATAACCCCTGTTGATCCTATTGGCCGATATTGAGTATTATATATTTACACTTTCCTGAGTATAATGAATGCTTTACATTTTACATTTTAAGCCCAATCAAGTATTTTATTTGGAAGCATAGTCCCGATAGCGGGTCTTGATTAATCAGCCAGGGTCCCAAGAGTAATATCACAGAATTTGTCACCTTTTTCCGAATTCACAATATTGAGGCACTCAAACAGGCCTAATCTTGCCTCATGAAGACTCCTTTGTTCTGCCTGCTAAAATGTCTTGTAATTGTGCTTAGGATGTCCAGATGGCTGGCTGATACTCCAGCTGATAGGATTATACCTTTTACCTCTCCTAGGGCCATCTGTTCTCTTTAACTCACTAAAACCCTGCAGCCTGGATTCAGTTGTCATTATTGCATAAAACTAACTGCATTACAAGTACTTGGCATGCAAATCATTTTCTATGCTGCGGGCCTGGTGCTGCCATGATACAAGTTGCTAAAGGTTTCTACAGTTAGGAAGTGGTTTCTAGAAAAAGTGACAAGCCGAAAAAATATTTCAGCATCTCCCAGTTTTCGGTGCTGGGGAAGGAGGACATCTCTTGTTTCTTTCTTGTGTGCGCTTCATTTTAAATACTGCAATAATCTGCCATGCTATTGTCAAGACGGGAGATTTTCCATGGCAGCTGTCCACTGGAGCAGCAGGGGGAATTAGTCTACTTGGAAATGGTCTGGGTTGGAGAGTCTATGTACTGCTGGCGAACATTAGATTATTGGATAATGAGGTGTTAGCAGGAACAGGATGCATGCAGGTACACATAAAGAACATTAACTACAAAAAAAATAATCTAGAAATAAATCTACAGAGCACATTGGTGCATTTAGAAGCCACTCCTCTGGGTGACATCATCTCAATAAATGAGAGTAAATCAACAACATTGTAAAAAAGAAAAAAACTCGATTTTAGTACTG
The DNA here is from genome assembly GCA_027917425.1 of Gastrophryne carolinensis. Lineage (NCBI taxonomy): Eukaryota > Metazoa > Chordata > Amphibia > Anura > Microhylidae > Gastrophryne > Gastrophryne carolinensis. The sequence continues at coordinate 509,758,569 of CM051235.1, read as the reverse complement.
CACTAAATTCCTAACATTAACTGATTTCCTAATATTAAAAATTAGCATTGAAAGCAGCTAATACCTTTACTTGTGTAAGGGAGGGAAGGAGTAAATAAACTTGACATTCTATAATAATATCTTCTTTGGTTATTGATTAAAAAAAGGCAATGTGGGATTCCAAGATCATGCTTGTTGTGATTCCTGCGTACACGCCATTGTTTTACGCGACAGCTTTTTGCAGCAGTGAAAAAAACAAAACCACCCGTCGTTCCTTCGGGACAATACAGTTTCTGCTTTATATACAAAATGTACGTGGCAACGTTTAAAAAATGAACGTTCTTTGTTTTATGCCAAAAAAAAAAACCAAGTCCTTTTTTTTTTTGCAGTTTACAAAAATAAATACTTGTGTTTTGCGAAGACTATAATAGCTCATTAGTGGGAGGCTGAGCTTGGACCTCAACCAAAAACCAGCACCACAGGGCTGAGCTTTCGTACTTGAACCTATAATGTTGCCAGTTTGCATCTCTCTAGGGAAACAGAGAACTAGGGGAGAGGATCCAACCTTCTTAATTGTGAACCTCATTAGCGCTGGTTGCTAGGCAAAACATACACCTACCTTCAGCATATATGAAAGGGATAAACAATACGTCATAGGCCATAATGACTCTTGTGCTCAGGGCAACCTCTAATTATTATATTTTGTACTCCTTTTTTTTACCTTAGTCATTATTGCAGAAAAACAAATTAGTTTATATTTTTTGTGAAACGCAGCAGATTATAAATTGCTCTCTTATTATGATATCTCAATTACATTACACATAATGGCAGTAGTGCAACTACAGTTAAAAGTGAATCCCTCTTCGGGGAGATTTTGTAGTCAGTATGAGACAAGTGTGATTTAGAGATTACATTTTACCTATTTTAATTTTCTTTATTTTTTTAATATTTTAATATTTACCCAGATTTAAGTGGCAATGTGCTATGTTGAAAGCATATTATTCTTTAAATGCAGAAATGCTTTAGCATGTCTAAAATAAAATGAGCCTAAATCTTAAAGGTGTATCTATGGGTGTAACATAATAAAGGTTACTCACCTCTCCTCCCCTGTGACAGATCAGCAGTAACAGACTTGGACTGAGGCACAGAGAAACAGTGGAATCCCCCAGTGGGCTTTTCTGCTCAGAAGTCCTCATGCTCAAAGAGGGACTTGTCCTTGGCACCCTGGTTCACATGGTGCTAACAGCCCCAATGCTCTGTCTTTTGAGCTCTAGCGAGTAACCTGATTAGCCAATTCTTAGCTTTGACCCTGTGTACAGCCCCAGCTTTCTACTGACACAGATGGCTAATATCATCCATTTCTAGGAGCAACAGATCTACCGGTGGGCAAAACACAAAGCTGCATCAGGGCCCAATTTATTTAAACATGCCTGTCATGAAACTCAACCCTAGACCTGCGTACAGTGCCTGTTAAGAATGGGGCCATAGCTGGAATGAGTCTTCTGCTGCTGTCACAATGTGTCACAGTGTGCAGGGGAGCTGTGGTTAGTACCCCTTTTATGTTATGCCTACAGAAGCCTTTACAATTGTAGCAGACCTACACCATGCAACAGCAGCCCTCAAGGCGTGAATGGAGGTGGGGCCTCCATTCACTCACATTCTCCTTGGAGCTTCATGAAGCTCCTGCTCTCCATTTGACTACCACCAATCAATAGGGATCACCAGCTGACCATGCACAGAGCCACACAACACTGCACAGAAATCCTCATTGGTTGTCAGCAGTCACATATAATTCACAGAGCTATTGATCTCCATGTGACCACCGACAACAAATGGGGTTCTCTGAATGGTCAGGCAGGGAGCCAAAAAGAAATCTGCAAACAGAAACCTTATTGGCTGCCAGCATCACAATGAGCAGGAGCACAGGATATTGTAGAGTGGAGGTCTATTGCTTAAGCTTTTTTTGATTGATTTACTAAAAAGAGGGCCAGTCAGTGGGGTTAAACCTTCAACAAGTTTTAACAGGCAAGATGGCATTGGGATTGAGAAGAGTCCTTTGTGCATATTGGGGGTTTGATGAGAGCCAATAAAGTCAGATCGTTATAATGTCCCAAAGGTGCAATTTGTTTTGAAATCATGGTTAAATCATCCTAAAGTCTACTGTAAATGGCACTTGTATAGCTTATATTAGGGGTCCAGTTCTTCACTAGATTCAAATTTCTACAAAAGAGCAGAAACTAATTTTAAGACCATTTCCTGAAGATGCAGCAAAACTTTTGTTCTGCTTTTCTCTTTGCAAAATCCTCTCCCATCTGCAGGGCCCAGTGACAGGAAGCTGACCTCATAGTAAATTCCTTTGAGATTTGGTCATGTGTTTCTCAAGCCATTTATCAGGAATGTACCTCTTGTCGGTGACCAGCAAAAAAAATATCAAATTAAATGAAGCTGCGAAAAAAGCTAAAGCCAAAAAAGGGGAAAGAAACTAAATGATTTAAGACAAATGGAAAACAGGCTGTAAATTATTTGAGCTTAACGTAGATGGAAAACAAATGACTGTCAAGAGGCTTCAGTTCCCCTTTTCCAAGTGGGATCTAAATATGGTGACATCTCCATCTGTTGATCAGTGAATTGAGGTGACAAAATAGATGTAATCATGTAATCAAAATAAAGCTTGATGTATAAAAAAAAAAGCATTGCAAAGGAAAAAAAGACATGTAAATGTGTGCCTACCATTTTCCAGATAAGAAGGAGCCGTACCTTCTGAGGGGTCAAGGCGGCGAGCCCGCCTTCCGTGTTTGGAATTGTTGTGTACAAACATGTTGTCTGAGACAGCCAACACATGGCCGTCCACATTGACTGTTGTTGATACAACAACCTGAAAAAGAAACAAAAACATTCTGCTAAGAAAAGATTATTTTGTTAGTTAACCTGTCATACTAAAATAAACAAATGTTGCTACGTTAAGCATGTTACACATCAATTAACCGACACATGACATTGTCTTCCTTTCGGTCAATAAAGTTATTTTGGACTGAGCTGTGGCTGGTATGTTCCTGATTTGTAATAATTTTCCACCAAAATACACTGGTAACAGTTGGACTGGGCCCAAAAATCATCAAGTATTTACTAGCCACGGTCAGCCCATGAGCTGCTGAGACCCACCTCTAATGTGCTTTCTAACCAGTGTGTTCCACTGCTGAGACTATAGCATTGAAGGGAGAGAGCATGGGCATAGGTGGATATGTCCACCCTGAAACTCTAATATTGTAGAGATAGATCACGAGGCAGGAGTGAGTATGGCCCCCACAGCCATGATGTTGAGGGTATTGCATAGCAGTGACAGATTATAGTCTGGGCTGTCTTGGCTTAGAAGTATAATGGAACTAGGTATGAGAGTAAAGGTTGGGGTGGGGGCTCAGGAGGCAGGAAGAAGACAGGTGAGCACAGACTCTGGTTAGGTGGCGTGTGTGCTAGGGGCTACACCCAAGTCAGTCAGCCAAAAGCAGTGTGGCCTACTGGAATTTCTTTTGGCACTCCCTATGGCTGGTTCACCATAATAACCAGGTTTATTAGGGTATTAAAGATACAGTCGAATTTCTAGCCTTTTCCTAAACAATAAGCTTTTATAATGCTCTCCTTATATCTCCTGATTCCTCTACTGACTTGACATGAAGATTTAGAGCCAGTAAGACAAACTTGCCAGCAAAAGGAGGCATCGAGCATCCAGTGTGGTTGTGGCCTAGTGGAGTAGTATGACTACTCCAGTAGTATGCAGCAGCAATCAAATCTCCAAATTCCACCCCCCCCCCCCCCCAATAACTCAGCAGGTCATCAGGGGGGCCAGAAAATCCTGGGGGAGCTCTATTGAAGCCTTTTTACTAGGGTTTAGATTTTACTGTAGGCCAACATCTAAGTACTCTATAAAGTCCACGTAAATCTCAGTGTTAAACCTGGTTTAAAAAAAACTGTCCAGATCTAGGAATTATTAAGTGATTATTAGGGGAGGAAGCTAGACAGAGTCTGGGAAATCCGTTTATTTTAAAATCATATGTGGAAGAAGTCACATTTTGTCAAATCCTCCAAACCTAAAGTAAGTGTTTGAAGTCTGCCCAGGAGAGCCCTTACCCATACCCCCCCCCCCATTTGCTAGATTACTGGTTCTCTACCTGCGGTATGTGTACCCCAGGGGGTACGCGGGTTTGTTAGGGGTGCAACAAGAAAAGAGCTGCTTTTAAAGTGCTAGGAAGTATGTGGCCTACTTATTTTGGTCAAATTTATAACTGATCCCCTCTTTCGGGTTACTCTGTTGGCGTAAAAAGTTTGAGAACCACTGCCCTGAAATTAGATTTAGGGTGTCATTTTGAAGCCATCAAAGAGTATGAATAATTGTATGTAATTAAAAAAATATATATATATTTCTAATGATCACATTTTTACAGTTAGCTTGCCAAAGCCCAACAGCGTGTGTGGCCAGACGGGGGGATCAACATTGCGGCGCTCCCTAATAACACCCCCCCAGCTGTTGTATTACAGTGCACAATCCACAATTATCTCATTATACATTAGTCAGATCTACCAACTCTGTAACACAATCAGCATGTTTTTGGCCTTTTAAAACACGTAGGTCGGAGCATGTTTTCTTTAACAACAAAACAAGGCTGATGTTAAGGATCCATTTTGTATTGTAGAATGTTCAAATAACATCTTTATGAATGAACAAGGGACTTCTGCTACAAATCAAAACATTCTCGCCATCGAAAATGAATCTGAAGGCTTTCTATTACTGTCAAGACATCTGTCAATTCTGCGATTACATTTACCAACTAATAATGATGTTTTTGCATATGAAAAGCTTGAATGGGAAAATGAATAGTGAAAGTGTTTCCAGGCCCTGAAAAGTATCCATTCTCAAGTTCATTTGGATGGTGATTGACCTTGGTATGTCAATGGAATTTCCTTCTTTATATGGGAGTGAATGAGTGCTATTCTTGCCGGCCAGGTTCAGAGTGCGGCCATAGAATAAATGATGGATAGGGCCCTCTTATATTCCAGCTGCTGCAGAGCACAGCGCACACTTATACATCACAACCTTGTTAACCAATAACACCTCCACTGCTGAATGCATGACACTTACCCTACTTCTCTGTTCTCTGGTGTGGAGGCCAGACAAGGCTTTATGCATCTTTTGAACAGTTTCATTTGTCAGCACCTTTTTGACATTACTGGGCCTGGTTTGTAGGTCTTAGGTAACTAAATACAATTATTTACTTATTCAACAGGGACAGTCGCAGCGGCGCTAAAATATAAGGTAGGAGACTATGTTGTTTTTTAACTGCATATACACTCAATTATTCCATATCCTGCACATTAAATATTACTCATTGGTTCTGCACTCCTTTACTCATTATATCCTTTAATCAATAAATCCAATGTTGGTGCTGCTACCCCTATAAAAGGGTTTCCACCCCTATCCAACCCTTTCCATACAATTTACACAAAAGCATTGAAGGTGCGCACTCATAAAGTCTAATGCAACAAGAGAAAGACTAATTTTCCAATGTTATTACAATTTATTGAAATTAATCACAATATAAAGTATACACAAGTTCATAAAACACACATTTAGACAAAAAAAGACATTGCATGTAACCTTGTTGGGCCTCTTTAAGTATACTTTAAGGTAGTACAATGGAACAGATTTATTACACATAACCTTATAGTGTATGGCTATAGTCAACATATAGCTAAAGTGCTTAGTGCAATTGAAAAAAAGAATTCAAAAGTATAAAATCTCACAATGTTATAAAAATATATCAGCTTATATAAACATTGTACAAGCCCGCAGCGATATATTGCACTTATGCCCAAAAGAGACAATATTGCACAGATACATAGTAATCAGAAAGTTCCCATTGCCCACAACGAGGAATAACTTGCACAATAATGTTAAAAGTAGATTACATCACCTGTAAACAATACACTCATCCCGCTCAAGATGTACAACTCATAAACTGACGTCCGTTTCGGGCCAAACCCGCCCTTCTTCAGAGGTATGTGACTTTAGCTATATGTTGACTATAGCCATACACTATAAGGTTATGTGTAATAAATCTGTTCCATTGTACTACCTTAAAGTATACTTAAAGAGGACCAACAAGGTTACATGCAATGTCTTTTTTTGTCTAAATGTGTGTTTTATGAACTTGTGTATACTTTATATTGTGATTAATTTCAAGAAATTAAAATAACATTGGAAAATTAGTCTTTCTCTTGTGGCATTAGACTTTATGAGTGCGCACCTTCAATGCTTTTTTGTAAAATATCCTGCACATTAGAAATTCCCACTGCATTCTAATTTGGTTCCCCCTTGGGAACATTAAAATCTAAGTAGAGTTTGGTCCACTTTAAAGTAGATTTTGATAAACTCTAAAAAGAAAAAAACTCCCCTTTTGTCCCACACAGCATTTTGCTGGCCAGCCCTTATCAAGTTCCAGGATCGAGTCCTGCAGCATTCGCGTGCACCAAAATATTTCGGGCCTAACCCCCGCGGGTCAGTCACAATGTCTGGCCACGCCCACTCTGTTTACTGAAATAAAATTGTGTGCACATGTGACTTCAACACAGGGGCAGCTGTTTGACACTGAGGTCATCGGTGAGCAGGGATGCTGCTGGACTTAATCTCAGGGCATAATACCTTTCATACCACCACACTATGATGGATGTTTTCCTGGACTGCTCCTTTAAAGTGAAAGATCTAGTTTTTATACTTTCAGGACACATTAGCTCTTGGTATACATCCTGTGAAACTGAGCATCTTTATCCATACAACCTCATTTCTCTGTTCATTCCCTGTTTTGATGCACTACTGATGGCCTGCAATAAAGTGCAACATGGACTACAGCAACATAGAGAGAAAAAAACTTTGGGGATGGATTTCAAAGACCAGAGGGGCTCTTTTCCAAGTCCAAGGCAAGTCTCTTAGCAAGTTTTAATGTATCCTTACCTATGAGTTTGGCTGCAGTGGGACTAGATGCAAACAAATAATTTTTTGCAAAGGCAAAGCTCTAAAAAGAGCTGTATATGGCAGGAGAAGGGCAGCTCAGCAGATTATACGCTAGTAAATTTGCTCAGTTTTCCATGATAAATAAAAATATAAAAAGCATACTGAAACAATGCCTAGTCTTTAGGGTTTTTTTAAGTTGCCTCAAAGACATAAATGATGGGCTAAAAATCTGGAGTAGGAAAGATCTGTCTACTAATAGGCTTTATTTATTTTATGATTTTATCAGCACCACAGTGAAAGTGTCATTAAAGATTACCTCTTCGGAGGGGGAAACCATAAGCTTCAAACTGCCATATGTGCCTGCTAGGGAGCCATGTGGCACACTCACTAACAGTTAGGCGAGTGTACCAAGGGAACAAAGAGGCCATACTGTTTTTATTGTGTGCTCTCGTAGTAAATATCATGTGTCTTTAACCTATTATTACCCCACTGACAAGGATCAGTTTTACACTAGGTTTGTAATCTGCTTCTAAGTTGAACTCCTTAAGGGGCTTATGGCGTCATTTTATTTTTCTCAACGTAAATGATGAGTTCATAAGCTGCTCTATAACTGGCAAATAAGTCCGAACATGATACGATTAATTATCCCATTCCTACTTATTTGTGGGAGGTGGCATTAATATGTATGCATGCGTTACTAGTTATTATCACACTTTCTAAACTCTGATTGTGTTTTTTTTTCACAGCTGGAAAACTGCTCGAGGATGTTGTAAGAAACTGGAGCTAATTAAGAGTCGAAATTAAACACCAAACAATACAGCGATGGGAGAGAAGGGGTACGAGGCATTGTAAATAGAGCTGGAGATTTAAGAGGGGTCAGCAGGCTCCATAATACGTTGCTATAGTAAGAAAAAAAAAACAGACGTCCCCTGCTTTCCATGCTAAAGTGCACCCAGCTTTTTGGCCGCCTGCTCCACTCTGCAGTGGATGAAACACGCTGGGTGAATAAAAAAGACACAGAGAAAACATGACTGTCTGTGCTGTGTCAATTTATATATAGGTCAGTCACCAGGGGAAAATAACAGATCAGCCGAAAAGAAGACACTTATTTTACATTAACTCCATTCTGGCTGGTGCCTTTTGAAAGCAGTCATCCTGCACTTCAACATAAGTGCTCCTAAGCTTAGAAGAAGTCCAGTTTCCTTTAAAAAATGAAAGAGCAAAGCTATAAAGCTGCAGGAGAGAAAAAAAAAAAAGATGCTGCCCTCACCTCTCTGCTACAGTAACGAGCGGTTCTATTGCTGACCACAGAATCATGGGTGACTGATGCTTCTTTTCAGGCATCAGTAAGACAAAGAGGAGACTTCTAGTCATCCCAGGCTTGCCCTTCTGCTCTGCGCAAATGGATCAATATTACCAATGGCACTTGATGCTGAGATGCATGAGAAATGGAGGCTCGCTGGATGGAGTGTTTTGAAGAATATTTCTTTTTTTAGATAAAGTCTTAACTGCAATGTATAAATTACAGCTGGGGATACAACTGCAAAGAGTATGTAACAAGACAAACATTGATTTAAAAACACACTGGCATAATATATATATATATATATATATATATATATATATATATATATATATATATATATTCAATGTAGTTATAAATTATACATATAATGTAGGTTACACAAAAGTCCAAAAGAGAAGCCAGTATAAAATTCTAAGGGCTGTATAGGCTATACCTCATTGGATGTACTTTGAATTTATTAAATGATCCCCTTAAAGGCCTACTTTAGGCAAAAACAAGAGTATTTACCTTTACATGCCATCTGGCCTGCCATCCATGTACACCCCTGCTTACAGTTTTATTCTAGTCATCGCCATAAAACACAAAGCCATGGCTTCTCTTATAAGTCACAGTAAATGGAGAGGCAGCTTTCCAACAGTTTGCCATTTTACTGGAAAAGGGTCACACTCAGGGACAAAATACCAGGAAGTGCAGAGCTAGCAACCACATCAAGGCCCATGAGGCCACGAAGCTCCATCATTATTGTCCACCTACCTTGATTTGTGCTCACATAGCATCATGGCCAGAAAGAAACCACTGTTTATTTTTGCAGTGTCAGTGTTTAATAAAATAATTGTATCCAATTTAATTAAAACTTGTCACCCTGGGGCTATATGTGACAGGTAAAAGGTTACTGTATAAGCAACAATAAGCCCCCATTTACTGTCTGCGCCAAGGCCTGGTCACATTTAGTTAAGCCTGCTGAATACTACTATAGAGATACTTATTCCTATGGAGACTTCTGAGGATACTACTATGGCGACACTTGCCTCTATTTGTCTCCCTAACAAGAGCTAAATAAATCTTTGCCTACAAGTGTTCCTGATCTTGTATTGACTGGTTTAGGTGTGTGTGACCATAGCATTTATCTCAATTTTTCAAGGACATGTTGAGATGTACTATATGCATACATATATTTATATATATTATTGTTTAATCTAATAAAATGTATTTTATATTTATGCATGTTTATTCATGTTATAAATAGTGCTGTATTATGTATCTTTGCCACTGATTTATAGATATTCACTGGCATCACAATGGCAGAATGTCTCATTCAGAGTACCTGGAATCTTCGCATATCCCTTGGGTTCCCTGCATTCTTCAGGCAGTTCTGATTACACTTGAGGAAAAACTTTAGGAAGAATCTATGGAGAAAATAGATGAGAAAAGCCTTTAGCATTTCTAATATTACCTAAATGTAATAAACAAAAATGTCAATGCAACCTTACAGACACTAGCAAGATACTAGTTATTGCTCAGATTTTTATTTACAGTACATAAATTACAACAATGATTATGTAAAATCTTTCATTTACTATTATCCATGGGTGGTAAAATGGACGTGGGCTAAATAGATTTTGTATTGCTGGTCAAAGGCAATCACAACTATACAATGTTTTATAAAGGTAAACCTTATTGGTTATATGTTGAATAGATTCTCATTTTTGGATGAGATTGTCAGTTAATTGCTTGGCCAATTTACCTACTATCTTAAAATAAAGAAAAGAAAAGAGCAACCCTTTTCAGCACACCTAATTGTATGTGTGACCACAATTCAAAACATCTCCTGGTTGGCATTAGCACTCCCATACTCCAGAAAAGATGCCGTAGAACTTACGATCACATGAACTGCAAGATGGCTGCAGACAAGATGACATAAGCTACTGTTTTCAGATGACATGACTACTGCCATTTGCAAGACCCTTCCAGACTTCACAATGGTTGTGTTGGCTCAGCGTAGGAAAGACCCAATCCTGGTATGTAAGGATGATATGGGGGTGTTTACATGCATACATTATGCGTTGGTCCACGTTCAACCCATAACTGACTTGTCTGACTAAGATCTGCATTAGCTGTCATTAACAAACCTCTGTTTTCCTTACAAGCCGGTGAAGAACAAAATGAAAATAGCAACTGTGAACTCACATGGTCTGCAGACTGGCAGTAGACCAGGGAACATAAGCTGATCTACTAAGTGTTTCAGATTGGCTGAATCTATGTATCTAAAAATCACATGACTAGAGGCTCTAATGCCATTTAAATGGTCTTTCGAGACTTCACAATGGTTACTTGAGTGCGAAGAAGGGGAGCCAGTCAGCATTTGGCATGTTATTTTAAAGTGGACCAACACCCACGGGTGATCGGCCCAGGAATCTATAAGATTCCCGGGCCGATCACCTCCCTCCCCGCGGGACATCCGAGATCGGGATGTCCCGCGGGGTGAAACCCCCCCAAACACCCCAAACTCCTTACCTTACCTCGCGCCCCTCTAGGCGTGCGCGCGCCCACGCCAGCCGTCTGCGAATGGCCGGCGCGTGCGTCAACAGGGACGCGCGGGAGGCGGCGGCGGAGGAGCCGCTTGTCCGCGCCTTGTCCGTCGGCGCGGGGAGAGGTGAGTTTTTCTCGGGGTTCGGGGGGGTTTCACACAGAGGGGCACCCCGATCGGGGGTGCCCCGCCGAAGTGGACCAAGACCCAGGATAGTCAAAATCCTGGGTGTTGGTCCACTTTAAATGGACTGGTGCCATTTGGTCTGGATGGGAGCAAAGAGGAAGTGGCCGCCACCTGTTTACCTCAGGCTCTGCCATATTTTTGAGGGGTATGTGGGGTGCACTGGAGGCATAAAGAGTGTTTGGTCTCAGGAGGTTAGTCTTTTTGGTCTTCAATGGCGCCATATTGCAGTCTTCCACGGGGAACTGGCAATGTAAGGTTGGCCCTGAGCGAGAGTGCATCAATGCATGCAGGCTGCGGGTCAGATTTACACCTCTAATCAACCTCCAACCCAAGATCTACATTAGCTATCATTTTCACGCCTTTATTTCCCATCCAGCTGGCTAACAAACCCAATACACAAATGTAAAAATTCAGGTTCAGTGTACATCAATAGGTGTTCTAAGTATGTTTAGCATCTTCTATACATCCTATACCTTTAGAATTGTTTACCTCCTTTTCAAATTTGTCTTTTTAAGTTAAAATTGTATAGGAAAAAAACAACAGCCATGGCACATCTGCCCCGACAATGGCACACAAAGAGTCATATGGCATCAGCATACAATATGTCACTTGATATTCCATCCAGCAATTTCTCCTAACTGCTAGTCTGTAATTACGTGGCCCACGTTATGTTGCGAGGTAAATTAGGCACACCTGCGGCCAGACTTCATTTGAGCGGCATCAGAAAGCGAGAGAGAACCTAACAAGGTGAGGACGTGCCTCAAAGTTATAGTCCTGTCAAGCAATTAGGTTTTCACTTCGGGGACATCCGCACAGCGCAATTATGCCACACATTACAAGCGGGCTAATCTTCTGAACAAATGTCATGTCTGTGAGAAGCTAGTAAAAGTGGTTCATCTGCAAATGGCTCTGCTCTTAAGCCCCTGCCTTATGTATGTAACAAGCCTCTGTGCCTTTCTGATTAAACCACTCTGTTAGCATTTAGCAAGATAGAATGTGCAAGTAGTTTCCTCCCCTAATCTAATGTAAGTTGACACGTGGACCTTATCATTTACTCTGAGTGCAAAGACTTATTTTCATGGGCAATTAATAATATTTTATTTTTACAAGGCAAACTTTGCTCTGGGTTCATGGCCATTCCTTAAAAATAAACACTCACAAGAGTAGTCATCTGATCTACAAAACCCATTTCTCACATAAGATCTTACCTAGTTTGCCAGGGTTAGTAATAAGAAGACTACTCATAGGAGTTACAAAATATCTTATGACATTTATTTTGAGAAAATGTTTTGAATTAAGAGATTTTATTACTCACTGTAAAGTATTTAGTGGTATTCAAGACACACAGTCTCTTCTAATTCTTAATTGATGCATATGTTCCTTGTCACTGAAGGATTAGAAGAGGCCTATGTCTTCCATAAGATGCGAAATATAGTTATTGCTGTAAAATCTTTTGTTTTTTGTCAAATAAAAGACACTGGCCTCTTATACGTCTTGAATAATGGTAAACATTGGCCATCAGTGAAAAATTAGAAGAGACCTGTCATACAAAAAAAGATTTTATAGTGAGGGCTTAAATCGCATTGTATGGAAGACATGGGCCTCTTCTAATTCTTCAGTTATGGGTTATGATTGCTGTAAAAAAGTTTACATTTCTCTCATATTCTCTCCCATATTCTCCCTTAGATAAATATCAAAACCTATTTAAAAGACGCATTTGTCTGCCTGTGCTTACATGCAGACCAAACCACCCTACAGGATAGTAGTCCCTATATAGTCTGATAGACTAGATGTGACAGATGTTTGGGTGCTGAATGCCCAGGATTTATGGCTGAATGGCTTAATATGGCTTAATGGCTGAGGCATGATTTCCAGGTGCATCTAAGTGGCTACGACACACCAAAAATGCACCATATCTTATTGTTAGTAGGCCTTAGAATATGAGTAGGCCTAGTCCGCTCAATATTTGTTTTGACCAGCTTGAAAAATGTTGATGTCTATAAGGGAAAAAAACTGGACAGTGATTATGGGCACAGCTCTAGATGCTTTTCTATTTATCTATTCCAGTGTCATGTCTTGGATATTTCTTATATTTTTGATGCACATACAAATATTTGTAGACTAGACAAGGGGATTGTTCAATATATAAATGTTCAGGCTCACTTGAAGAGTTTGTTTTGCCTTAACATCCAAACAGCTAACATTTCCCCAAGCAAAAGAAGATTAAAGTAAATCATGCGTGATAAAATCATGCATGTCACCACACAACCCATGCAATTGCATGGGGCCACCACCTCTCAGGTCCCCCCCAGAACTCTGCTGAATGAACACTGGAAGTGGCTGGTGTTTTACTGTAATACCGGTGATGCTGTCAGTGCCAAGTCTACAAGAGAATGAAAGCTGCTTCTCCCCGCCATTTATTCCTCTTAATATTGTATTTTGTTATATAAAAATGCCTTTGACAAGGGCTCCCAGACACAACTTTGCATGGGGCCCCAGAAATTACAAGCCTGCCTCTGCTGATATATATACCCTTTAGGCACGTGTGTGTTGTGGGACACCATGCTATTATTAAATATGATAGGTAAATAGATAGACAGATAGGTAGATAGATAGATAGATAGATAGATAGATAGATAGATAGATAGATAGAGAGATAGATAGATAGATAGATAGATAGATAGATAGATAGATAGATAGATAGACTCTATGGTAAGCAGCTCTAGAGAGAGGTGTATTGTAAAAATAGCTTAGACACATTTATTAATTGAGCAGTATTTCAATTGCTGGCACATGAGACACAAGTCAAATAGATTCACTCATTCCAAGTCAAATGGTAATTCTCATCCTTTGCACTATTACCCTTTAATTGGCTTTTTCATAGGAAATATCTGACAAGCGGCTTTACATATCTCTTCCCTAGACCCTTCCACACAAAGGATTTAATGCTCTTGTTAGACGGGTGGATGAGGAAAGGAAAAAAAACAGCTCATTGTCAGAAAATCTTTGGCTCTAGCACCAATAAAGTGAGTATTACTCCTAAACATGGATTTCAGACTCAATGAAGGGGAGGCAATACAAATTCCAACCTGTCATTAGTGCATTACAAGTAATTGTGTACAGTACGCTTCCCTTTACATCTGTTGGCCCATTATCAAAATGACCATTATGTACACTAATTCCCTGACCCTGTCTGTATTTCCCTATAGAGTCATAATCTTTCACAGTAGGGAAAATAAATCAGCCTTGAAATATGGCCTTTATTTACTCGTGTCTCTAGCCCTCCCTGGAAGACAGCAGCTAAGGTGCCGCTAGCTCTGGAAAAAGAACAGCTCTGTTGACGATGGCATTCATTATTTACAAAAAAAAAGAAAGTTTACAAAGTTAAGAGTTTAAACCAGTTCCTCCTAATATAGAACACATACTATTTCAGAACATGTCTAAAGATACTGCTGAATAAGAGCAGCTTAGAAGTACTGAAACAAGTCAAGGAATGGTAGCTAATATCTAAATCCAGCCATTCACATGGGATGTGATCATTCATTTTATGGTTAGACCCATCACTGAGCTTTTTATCTGCCAAGCCAGCCCTCAACACAAGAGGGCATTATAGTGGCTGCTCTGGAAATATTTCCTGGCTGCTGGTATGGGTAGTGAGTAGCCATTCTACTTTGGTGTTATGTGGAGAACAATAGAATTCTAGGATAAGAAATCAAATTGGCACCATCCAAGGAGCATGTCATAGTTTATACCAGTGAAAATGGTATCACAGCCTACTGCACAGGTCCATAGTTGGCCAGCTTAATGATGATTAGGGTTGAGCTAACCGATTCAGACAAATTAGTATTGGGGAAAATTAATTTAGTGCAAATCCAAACTTGGGATTCTGCTAATCAAATTTTCCTTTGAATTAGTTAAAAAAACAAACTCACCTTCTTCCTCGCAATCCTCCTCTGCCGCTCTCTGCTGTCTTCAGTGGGACAGAAGACACAGATCCTCTTTCACGCGTTGTGCTCCTTCCACATGGAGGGGCTTTTTAGCTGGCAGGGAGTGAGCTGGCCAAGAAAACTCTTAACACCCCCTGTCTCTCACGGTTTCTTATTTTAAAGGGTTAAACCCTTAAAGGCTGTTTAAAAATGGTGTAGCGTCCTCCCTCTTCAGCAAAACCAGCCCTGCCACCAGCTATGTGGGCTTATAGCCCAGGGATCGCAGGCCGAGCTATAAATACCAAATAAACTACCTGCAAATAACAAACAACAAGTACTTAAACTGTGAATTCTGTTTAGGGATTATATACTTTCTGATGAACTGCATTTTTTTCTCCTAATTTTATAAGCCGACACGTTGATGATCTTTCTCACATTTGCACTATATTCTTTTAACAACATACACACTCATGTGGTTAAAGGGGCTTAAGAAAGATCACTGAATCTCCAGACCTGATATTAGAATAGTCTTAGCTTGTCGCCGTTATAGTACAGTCTGCCCTTTATGGTCCTATCTGGTTTCAGGTATCATCTCACTGTTTACATTTCAAAATTGGTACCTTTAGCACACTGTATAAAGCATGTAATTGATCAAGAAGCAAAAAACACTAATAATAAAATGACAAGCTAGGACATGTGTTCTAATTCCCAGAACGAACAAGTCAGTTTTTCTCGCTGCCAACTCAATGTTTACGCAGAAGTCCTAGTGCAAGCTGACATTCCCTCAGAAGCTTTTCTATAAAACATTAGTACTTTTATATGAGTGATTATCACTCTCTGTTGCCAAAAGAATAAGGAATCCTACCCTGTAGAGTGTAGTATCCTTCACAAATCAAACTTGGCTAACCAAACGTAGTTAAGCTATCAAGATCACTAATTTAATTTCTGTGCACCCATAATAAAATCATCTCTATGCCCTGAAGTGCACATTGACCTACAGGATAGAGTTCTCACACTACCTTAGGTTGTATTGGTGGATGCCTCTCACCAGTTTCCAAAGAGTAAGGGGTAATATTTTAGCCAATAATTTTGGCTAAATTGGAAAGAAGTGGATGTTTGATTAGGTTTGAACTACTGGATTTAAACTATTGCCCCAATAGGGGGCACATCTCATATCATATCACAAATTGAATCTGAACAGAACTGAGAAAACAACTGCCTTCGTTTTTGTTTAAGTGGTGAGTGATGAGCATCTTGTCCTTGTTGCCCTCATGTTCCAAGTTGATATAATCAATGTAAAAGGCCAATGAATGGATGTCTTCCAAACTCAAGAGGGCCATATCTACAGATTTATTGAAAACATCATAGAAATATTTTTGGATTGTCTTCCATGTAAAAGAAACATACATCTCAGTAACCAACCAGAAATCAGATTACTTTCTCCTCCCGCTTGACTTCTGAAACTTGATGATGCCAGGCTATAGCATGTCTATGTACCCTGGATGTCAAAATGGACACAACAATCTCTAGGGTTGGCCATAACCAGCATGCCTGAAATCTTGACACCATCATTGCCCTCCTAAAACTATTTTAGAGCTTGACCCATTTCTGTGTATTTAAGCTTTGAATTAGTTCATTTATATTTACTTTTATGAAGCCGATTATCCAACGCTTCCCTATCGGATGAAAATCATTTTAATTGTTGTCCTAGGCTCCCGTGTAATATCCATTACATTATGAGCTGTTTAAATTCTACATGGGTATTGTGTAAATTGGCCCTTTGCGAGCTGGGAAGCAATTACCACCAAACAGCTCTCTTTTAAATGGCTACAGAAGTTTGTGGTGTTGTTTAGGACAATCAGAAACAAAGGAGGCTGTTAAATTGTAATTTAATGGAATATCAAGGAGTCCATGGCATTAGATGCTGGCAACGGAGAGGGAGAGAAAAAAAATTAACTGCAATTATGTTTGATTAAAGCTATCCTTCTCAATAATCAGCCATCCTGACAGGCCATGGGGCTCTAGTGGGTTTCAGGATGGCAAAAGGTGTTCAGCAATATTAAGGCCAATAAATGAGATATTAGCATAGCTAATTACAGCACTGCAAAACCTGTAAAATGGACCTCTGTGTATTGTAATGTGTGAAATAATTGGCTAAGGCCATTATCAATTACATAAGGAATGAATTTGGGATGTCAGGGAAAAGCTGATGTGATGCATTTTGCTTGACACAGTGAGTTCTCCCTCATGCTTTTATGTAACAAAGGTCTTATCAGCTCTCTATCAAACAGCAAAAACTTCATGTAGCGGCCAAGCTGCTGATGGAATCATCTGGGCAACAATCACTGGGTAATTAGTACGGATCCCCCCCCCCCCCCCGCTGACACTTTCCTCACCTCACCTGAACCACTGCCTGTAAGTATTTTGTTTCCATTGAATGAATCAAATTTCATGGGACGAAGGTCGGACTCGGGATTGGTTTGCCTATTAGATCAACTAGAAAATGCCAATAACATCATTTCTTAGGTACCATTGCCCATAGACAGGGTCAAAACCTACTCTTGCTTTATTACAGCTACCTCCCCATACACCATGCAGAGTAATGAATGAGCATTACAACACAGTGCTTTTCTAAAATCTCCCTGATGCCCATGGGGAACCCTAGTCATCTTTTATGGAGTTCTCCTATAATAATCATATTTACAGCATCCCTTGCTTTTCTTAAGTAGGTTGTATCTAAAGCTCCCTCCTACTGTCTACAGGCATCGGGTGATATCCAGGCCACAACTCTAGTTGGGGGGTGACATCAGAATAAGGGACAGAACATAATGACTGCACACTTTTCAGGAGATCAGACGAGATCTGAGACAAGGTTAGTTTGCTTTGATTTTACACTTAAAAATGAAAATAACGATAATATTCTATAATAAAACAGTATAGATTAAGACAGAGGTGCCAAACCCTCTCATAAGGGGACATTAACAAGTCTTGTTTTGCAGATCTTCCCACAGATGCACAAGAAAGGTAATCAAGTTCAGTCCGAGCTGCAGAAACAGTTATGTGGAGGTCAATAAAACATGGTGGTAGCATTTGAAGAGGGGGTCGGGCACCCACAGATAAAGGCAACATACCCATTTAACATATCATAGCATAAATCCATAAGGTATATACTTAGCAATTAGGATACATGTGAGGCAAACAAGTAAATAAAAAGAGCAGCACCCTCATCCTCATCCAGACAAGTAGGGGCATGCCCATAGCACCTCCTCTATGTCCAGAGAAGAATAGAGGAGACCACAACACCAATCATGCTCACAGATGGCTACAGGGTCACAGAGTAAATAATTAGATAAGATATAAGAAAGAGGCAAATTGCTTGACTTCTCCAGAGTAGTAGTAAGTTGTTGTACCGTGTTAGCCATCGATGTAAGCAGGAAATCCAAGGTTAAGGTAATACCATTTATTGGCTAACTCATTCAGATTGAAAATGCAAGCTTTCGAAGCTGTTCAAGCTTATGCCTGAAGAAGAAGCTTGAACAGCTTCGAAAGCTTGCATTTTCAATCTAAATGAGTTAGCCAATAAATGGTATTACCTTAACCTTGGATTTCCTGCTTGACTTCTCCACAAACACCCAATATTCTCTAACTGTAAGCAGCTAATAAGGAATCACCTGGCATTTCAAGCAATGTTTAGATAAGGCATGTACATGTACTGAAAACAAGAGAAGGATCAAAAGAATGGTGCTGACCACTTGATGTTAAGCCTCTTTTCAGGGAAGAGCTTTTTAAAATTTACGCATGTCAGCTAATAGATGTCAAATTGAACTTCACTGCCCCAGTTCAAGTGAAGGAGCCACTTACACCATAAGCAAGTGCAAACACCCACATTAGCAGTATTGGAAATATGATTTCTCGGCATGGAGGGGTTAAAGAGAGCCTTTTAAAAGATTTTCCAGTGATTGAGAAGAGAGGGAGCACTCTCTGGCTTCCAAGCAGTCTCTCCTAATTACTGGTAAGTCATTGAGAGGCGAGGGCCACAGCTGCATGCAGTGTGTGAGCCAGGCCATCAGTCGCTGGTAGTATTGATTACTGAGCAATTCTAGCTGATCGGCCCTGCAGCCTCACAGACAATATGCTTTCCTCAGAAAACCTGTAATGAGCAGTTCCTATACAAGACTACATTCTGCTGACACCAGATCTCTGCTCTAAGATAGTACACAGGTCAATACATATTGGATTTCCAAAAAGCTAGGGTCTTAATGTCAGCCCCCCCCCCTCTCTTTTTCCAACTCTGCCATTAGGTATTATATAGGTTCAGGTGATTTAAAAAATCTGCTCCATTAGTTTGACCTATATTGCAAATACCTTGCGACAAATTGCTTTAACACCAGACTTATTAAACGTACGTTTCTAGTTATATGTCTCATATACTTGTAACATATGTATGACGTCATCATAGAAAGTGTATAGTGTGAGGACTGTTGAATTAAACAGCTGCAACCAAATGCTTTTGTCAGTACTTTACCTATCGATCTCATTGAAAGGAATATTGCTCACTCAACATCGGGGCATCCTAACTGGTCTTGTAACCTAACCCTAATGCAGAAAGGCAGGGTCACATTTAAAAAGTTTTGGGTCCCATACATCTTCAAAAGTAAATATAAATCTCCATGGATCTAACAAAAAGGAGCTACTGTGATTACAGTCTGGACAGCGAGTGTCTACCACAGCACTGATGACAGTAAGACAGATGTCAGCAGACCCCTTTTTTATGGGCATTAGACTGTTTGTCACAGTGGCCAGTGCAAAATGCCTGCCCCAAGAAACGAAGCATTGTCTGATCAATGCTAGGCTTTAGTAGATAGGGAGTATCCAGATTCCCTGCAAACATGGAAACAGGTTAAAAGTCACAAGGCTGCAATTAGGGTCAGCTTCCATGTATAAAGCAAATACAATATAAGTATGCCTAATTCTTATCTGTGGGGCTCTTCTTCTATTCAACAGCCCGCGTGAAGGACACCACATAGCATACAACACTGAATTGCCAGTTGATAAAGGGATTTATAAAAATACTACTTATTGTACTTAAATCCTGATGCTATGTCAATACATCAGTGCATTCAGTGCTTCTGTGCCTGGAGTTCTATAATACACAGCCAGGTGAATAGTGTAATCATACCAAAGATTAAGAAGTGAATCTTGCATTTTGTGATCTGCCACTGTAAATTAGATGGATTTGAACTGTACCCATCCTAGTGATGTTCAGGCTAACCACCATGTAAATGTAGATGTTGGAGGATTTGAGAATATACATGGCTTGACTCGCAGTTCAACAATTACTGGCCCTTGTCTAGGGGTTCCCGCTCTACTGTAGCGGATTCTATCTCCAGTGGACTGCAGCTATTTTCTTTCCCTCCGCTGTAGTAACCACACCGCATTAACAATATTTGTACTACAATCGCCAAGGGACCCACTTCCCAGATTCTATCACTTCTTTATCTTCTGACAAATACCTCACTATTGAACATTATTAGGTTTAGAAAATTAACCCCTTGCCAGCCACGCTACAGGAGTCCAAGGTACAGCCTTATCACTTTATTTCTCCACCACCACCACTTCTCTTGTAATGGTTTCCTTCCCTCCTCCCTTTTCATCACTGTTCCATCTGCTGCTGTCAAGGGGCATTTATAGATACCATGATCTTGTACTTTGCAATGATTCTCATTACAACGATACCAAAGAGATCTGATGGGATTTAATAACTTTTTTGACCTGGTTCAATATGTTGCTCAGTGCAAGCAAGCTGTACGTGGCAGTTATATAGCACCAGTATTGTTTTTTTTTAGCTACTACAACAAAAATCATTTCATAAAGATAAAGGTTGACTATGATTATCGTACAAGAAACACCTATCCCAGTGTTTACCAAGTTTCCCAAGTTTATGCAACATAATATATGGTGGAGACCTGCAGCCGTCTAATTTATTTTGCTCAATAAATACAAAATGAAAGTTGAAGAAATCTATTTATGTGCATTTTTTTGCATTTCATACCCGTTAAATGGCTGATTTGGGATTTCTACCACACTGTTTGAGAATGGAAAGTGGTACTTAAATAAAGGTGCATGTAGCGATAACCCTTATCGCCGGAGGGCTTCACTGCCCGAGACGTCCTTTTCCCAATGGTGAGAGGTGCTGCAGGAATTCCAGAGTCATCCGTGAGGAAACAGGAACAGCCCTTACAAGGGCTAGTGAATTGTAATATAGCGTTTCCCCCAATAAGAGACAGAACTCAGTATTGAGGGTGAAGGTGAAGGGAACTTTATTAGTGCCACACTGTGCCTTATATGCAAGGCTCCATGCAAGGGGACCTCCCCCGTGGACCTGATGGAGGACTGCATGACAAATACACAGACCAATGGGAGCAGGGCACACAATCCCTCAACTCTGCCGGTGACGCAATAAGCAACACAATAGACGTCTGTAATACAATCAATCAGAACAATGCCATTGTCTGTGACGTAATCAATCAGAACAATGAATAACGTGATCAATCAACACAATGGCAGTCTGTAACATGCTTAAGAAAAGGAAAGTAATGAACCTGTGTAAAGTCCAAAAGGCAGAGCGTTTGTCACAGTGCAGAACCCTGATTTATCTCAGACCTGTCTACCAAAGGCATACAATTTTAGATCTTTCTCATAAATGTTTGAAGTTCCCCCCTTCCCTCTTTAAGTGATACAGTACTGAAAATTCCCCCCTTTAATTAGAGAGGCTATACTACTACCCCCATTATATTGCAATAATAGCCATTGTCCGTGACTATGGCAGCTTTTTTCTTTTTTCATCCCTGATCAAAGGCAAATTTTCAGCAGATTTCTTACCAGTACCACAAAATCACACACAAGGTAAACCCTGGCCCATCAGAAAGATTCAGATACTTCAGGTCTGAGTGGACAGTGACTGAATCCCTCTCTTGTTGTGCAGTGGTGAGGTATCTAACTGGTGGAGCTGTGTTTCTCTATAACGATTCATTAGCTTTATAATGATAAACTTAGCATGCAGAACCAATAGAAGAAAACTCCACTGACTTTTCTTGAATACTATTTTACAAATGGTATAATCTGACAGCTCCATGGTTATGTTCTCCCTTTCCATTGCTATTATTGCACAATATTGTGACTATCTCTTTTAAGAGTAGGCAGGTTCACAGAAGAAAAATAAACATGAAGAATACAGTGTTTATACAAGGGTTCCCTTTTCAAGGCCCGATTTCAGCTGTACTCTACCTGCCACGCTCCCATCTTTACCCATTTCTCCATTTCTAATGGCTAGTACAGAACTGACACCATTTCCCCAGCAGATCCCTCTGCCCGTCAATCAGTCTGTGTTTTGTCTTTCACTGTGGGCTCATTAAAACCTCTTTCTCGCTCCCTCTGGACTTGGCTCTATTTGCCTTCTCTGATCACATAGTTCCTTCTTTAAGAAAAATGCCAGCATCACTTGCTTCACATCAAATGCCTTGCTAGGAAGTTGTTGCCAGCTCTTGGGGGGATGGGAGGGGGTTTGTTTTCTTTTTCATTTCTGTACGAATCATGGAGAAATAAGGAAGATAATGTTGCAATTGTCAGGAAGAAGCAGCGTGATCGCTGGGTTAGGACTATTTTTATTTAAATTTAAGGTGATGTAAATACAATAGAAATATGTCAACCTGACAGCCAATGCCTAAAGCTGCCACACTGCCCTATTCCATCTCTGGCACCCCAACATCTACTCAATGGCACCTCTCCTGGAGGTATGTAGTAGATGGAGCTGCTGGGTGCCACCTGCAGGATGCAAAGCTTGTCTGCTTCCCTTGAATAGCTTCTCCACCTGCCTGCTTCTCAAATTCAACAGCAAATCGGGTGTCAAGCATTTAAAAAAAGGGAATCTGATTTCTATCTGATCCAAACTGAGGGCATGATTATTAAAGGATGTTGGTAGCCCACAAAATTGACTCCCCTGATCCAGCACAGGTCTTACTCAAATCCCTGCCATCTTTAGCAAGACAGGTTCACTCTGCCTTGGATGCTTCCTCCTTCAGCAACACTGTTCCATGTCAAGCTGAAGAAACCAGAAGAACCCAGAAAATGTAGAAGCCAGGGCTAGCATCCCTCGCTTGAACCAGCAGGGAAATTTGCATCTACTGAAGGGAGCAGAAAAACTCAGCTTTTCGAAGAGCCATTGTAGCAATGTTTGGAGGATTAAGTAATTATTTTTTACCTGCCTTATTTGCTTGGCTAAAATAATGCTTCAAACAGGCAGGGTTGGGGAGTGTACCCCAGGAAAAGCTGGCACCCTTTAGTATCTCCCCCTATTCCAACTGTTCTGAAATCACAGTATTGCAAGCTGGTTGAAGGAGGGACAGGCAGGGTAGAAACTAGATTTTGAGATAAGGATGGTGATGAAGGTTTGTGAGTACAATTATGGGGTAGTACCTGGAGGTAACGGTAACCAATATGTTTTTTTTATTTAGTTTTATCACTTATTACATCATTCTTCTAAAATGGAAATCTAATTTTAAGCCAGAACAAAAATGCTGCTGACTTAGCAGCTTGCAATAACTACACGGTCATGCAAATCCAAGGCTTGAACATGTAGGGTTTTCTTATAACAGTCATCTCTTCCTTTTAGATCCTGATTAAAAACGTATTAAAACATTATAAATGATTAATGCAAGCACAGCTTTGAGTGGCAATTATTAGTTTTAATGCAGGTAATGCAGCCTAATGAGGGGGGCACATGTGTGCAAAGCTTTAACTTCATTACTCCTGCGTGTCAACAAACACAAGAAAAATGTGCGGCCCCACCATCCATTACTAGAAACAGTGCCGAGCTCTCCTCTATATCGCCCCTCCTCGCGGATGAGCCAAGAGTCATAAATTAGTCCCTCGCTTCAGCCTCATACCAGGCTGAGGTGTTAAAGTTTCAATAAACTTTTTTTTTTCTCTAAACCACATGTGGAAAAGTGAAACGGTAAATTATTATATCGAAAGAAAGCGTTTTAGCTGAGCAGCAACATTTAATAAGCTAAAACATACGCATCTCAAAAAATAAAGGAAAAGAATTCCAAACGTCTGTGTTTGCTAACACTTTTGGGAAAGACCTTTTTTTCTCTTTTCCAAAATAGCTGAATCATTATTCAGAAGTGGAAAACAAACCGTCATTGTACCCCTAAGCTGCTTGGAATATTTTTACACAGACGAAGCTCGAACATTTGGATCTGAATAACATAATAAGGAAATACCAGTCAGCGCCTCTCTAAATTGGTGCACTGGAAGATAAGCACATGTTGGAATAGGAGCGGACTGTGAATAGAACCATTTAGGAGATGGTAGATGTGGAGTTAAGGGATAGAGGAGGGACCACAATGCAAGATTAATGCCTTCTAATGATGAGTTACATTGGTGTTTCCTCAATTATTAACACTTTCGCCATGTCTTTTGAAGTTATTATACTTGGGAGTTGTGGCACTACACTGCTCTTTATGCTAGTTAGATTTTCAGCCAAGCTAAATGTATGGTTTTAAGATTACATTGGTTGAAGCCTAATTCCTGAAGAATAGTTACAATAAATGTAACTAAAAAGACAGTTCATCAGACAGAAAAACCCTGGCATCAACCTGACAGGCACATGTACTACTGTCAACTTTTGGTTTTGGTGACACCCTTCTTTCCTATCTGACCCATCAAAGAACAAAGGCAATCAATCCCAAATGGCGTCACAGAAAAAGAATATTTCATTGTGTCTGACCATACTGAAGTCTATCCGAAAACATAATCATTTAACTGAATTTGGTCAGTTAAAGCTACTGACTTGGGAAGCATTATATTTCTGCCGTTGCCTAGGCAAGGCACCTAGGCAATTATGGGACTTAGTAGATGAGCCAAAATAAAGACCTAAAAACTGTAAACTTGTGAAAAAAGTCATACAGTGGCCATGTGCCAGTGTTTTTACTGAAACTTGACAAAAAGAGCCATTAAAACAACTCAATCTTTTTGATAAGGTGTCACATTTGCAAATAACCAAATTAGACCATCACAAACGACGTCTACTTTCATTTAGACTGCATATCAACATAGATCCTCGTTGTTTTTTAACCCAATTAAACTTCTGTCAAGACAAAGGCCTATGATATACATTGAGTTCTTTTTCATTTTTTACATTCCTGAACCTGTTATTTAATACTTTATTAGACATGTTCTTAATCTCTTTAAACCCCTATTGATGCGTAACAAAATGTTTACCAGTAGATAACCCTGCAGAGCAATGACAGGACCCTGCAGGGCCTGTGGCTGACCACAGACAGAGCCACCACAACCATGTTATATCAAATTCCATCTATGATATTATTCTTCTTGGTAAAGGCATTAGACATTAACATGGCTATGGTCATATTAGAGTTGATAAAATCAACTTATGAGAGCAGCATTTTTATGGTGAGGTATTATGGTAATCTGCAGTGGATCCAGTTACTTCTGGGTAGAGGGAATCATATCTATCACCATCTGCATGTACATGACCTTATTCCTTCACAATTCTTCTCTTCTATCTGACAAGTCTCTTGATCCACAGTGATCTATACTATTCACTCAGTCTATTTCAAGACTATTTGCATCATTTTAGGCCTAATGTATAATATATAGCACTAAAGTGAGCCCAACGACTGTCTCGTTAAAAAGCATAAAAAAGTGAGGGCAATGAAGACGCATTAGTCCTCTCAAGCACAACAGCTGTAATACAAGCAGGGAAGGTTGCTCGTTGGAGTTAAGAGATAACCTTTCTGCCTCACTAAGACAATGGAGGAGTAAAGAAAATGTCAAATCAAGAAACAGTGGATTTAAAGATGAGGCAGCCGGGAATGACGCCTGTGCCATATTTTGTGAAACTCTAAGGCTGTTGGCAGCAGAGATCCCTGTTTCTGATTCATCTAAGGCCGTATGGCAAAGCTTTGTCAGTCTGTGCGAGGTATAAATAATTCAGGGTGAGAGATGGCAATTACAGGGCCCTGCACAACCAAAATGAATATTTTATGAAGACTAAAACTGCTTTGGAATGAATCATACACATGCAGTCATAAGCACTCACATACACATACACACACACAGCTTGTGTGCTCATACATGTCAACACAAAGAATACAAAGGGTAACATTTTTAGGGTTATGTAGTTTTATTGCTTTTTCACTCATGGATGTAAAGGGATGTACCGTTTGTAAACAAAAAAATAAAATAAAAAAAATGTAAAAAGTCATTCAACTATAAATGAGGATAAAAAATATTGATAAAAGTACAGGTGATACAAAACGTATCTATGGCAATGCGGTACCTGATTCAACCAATGTGAATACTCATTTTGAAAGATAATTGATCACTACCCTGGCCTCTCTTTCTACCCTTTCTCTGCATATCTGGAATAGTGGCATAGGAGCGCCAATCTTCATGACAAGCGGGATCATCCACGAGACAACCTATGCCTGTACCTCCTTCTTGGGAGCCTGGTGGCCTTTCTGCACCAAATAATATATTCATTTCTTTGGATGCTTGGAAACATTTAGGGAAGACTTCAGCTAACAAATCTGTGTAGGGGTAATACAGAAAAAGAGGGGCACTGGACACTACCTACCTAGGGCACGTTTTAGTCATGATCTGTCCCTGGCTCTGACTGAGTCAAAATATAGAATATATATATAAAATATAGAGACTGACTTCATGGTTGGAAACAGGTCCTTCACTTTAAAGGTAACACTGAACTAAAGAAGACTGGCAGTAAGAGGAAACCAGATCACCAAACATAAAAGTGACAATTAATGGTTGCTAAACTTGTTAAATCTTGTTAAACTCTAAAGTTCAGGTCAGATTTTTTTATTTCTTTCCTACAGACCAGGGGTTCCCAACCTTTTACCACGTTCCATTTTTCAATTAAACTCAGGTAAACTCAGGTACCACCTGTGTGGTCTAAATGGGTTGTTGGTCACCTCATGTGTGTTAAAATCCCAAAGAACAACCAGGACCTTTACTGTGTTAGCTAGGACCTCAGAGGAAAGAGATTTAGGGGTACTGATTACTGATAGCTGCAAGATGAGTGGACAGTGTAGCCAGGCAGTGGGAAAAGCAAGCCGGATGCTCGGCTGCATAGCTCGAGGCATCACCAGTAGGAAGAGGGAGGATGTGATGCCGCTGTATAGAGCCCTGGTAAGGCCACAGCTAGAATACTGTGTGCAGTTCTGGAGACCTTACCTGCAAAAAGACATTATTCAAATAGAATGGTTCCAAAGACGGGAAAAAAAGGGTTTAAAGAACTTAATTTGTACAGTGTGGAGGAAAGAAGGGGGAGAGGGGCGTGATTGAGACCTTTTAATGTGTGAAAGGATTCAAAAGGATTCAATAAGGTTAAGGAGGGAAGTATTTTTAAGAAGAAGAAAATTCACGATAGAACAAGGGGGCACAACCTGAAGCTAGTCGGAGGGAAGATCAGGAGCAATGTTAGAAAATATTATTTTACAGAAAGAGTAGTAGATGCTTGGAACAAACTTCCAGCAGAGGTAGTTGAAAAATCATCAGTCACTGAATTTAAACCTTCCTGGGATAAGCACACATCTATTCTAAGATTAAAGCGGTCCTTCACTCTGAATAAGAGTCTATCTTATATGTTTCCCACATCCTGTACATACAGATTGCCCACATTAAAAATCATCCTACCTGCAGCTACTGCATGTTATGAGCCTTTAAACATCCAAGATGGCGGCTTATGGAAGCCGCCATCTTATCAGGCAGCCTGCAAACAGGAAGTGCCTCCTGACTGTGCTGCTCTACATTCTGGGACTGCTGACCTTTTCCTGACCCCAGCTCTGCTCTGTCTGAGCAAAGCACAGCTAAAACCCACCCCCCTATACTTTATCCCACTCTCCTCTCCTCAGTAAATGTGATGCTTCTAAGTCAAGATGGCGGCGCCCGTATCCTAAATTCCTGAACAGAGTTGCAGCCCAGTGGGGGAAAGAATAATAAGTTAGTGACTAAAAACGTAAAATATATTAATTTTAGATGCTGGGGAATCATTTTTTAAGAGTTTGGGCTTTTCATTAAATCACGCTGAAGGTCCGGTTTAAGAGTACATACAGTTACATAAGGGCAGACTAGATGGACCGTATAGTCTCCTTCTGCCGTCACCCTTCTATGTTTCTATTTAAAGATTCAAAAATGAAATGAACAAAAATGCACATATATTTCATCACTTATTAGAGCAGTTTTGTACTTATGGTGGAAATCAGGCTATGGTAAAGTATAGATGTCAGGTTGGGATACAGTCTGTAGGCTCATCACATACTACTTGATTGGATGTATTTCTCATCTTTCTTTAATGTGAAAACCATTCAGTCAAAGAACAAAGCTAATCCCCTCCTAAAACAGCTACCGGTCTTTAAAACTTTAGAAACTGCAGGAACAAGTTTGGTTTCCTGGTCGGTAAGCACAGCCATTTCAGAAGTAATGTGCCATCTGTGTACAGCGCCCCATTCGATTGTAAATTGTTTCGGTTGCAGTCTGTAAACAAGCCGAAAATCATGCAGTTGTTTATTTGTAAACCTCACAGCGATATTATGGCATGCTGTGCTGTGACAGGAATCATTCCATGATAGAAGTGGGCAGCGTCCAGCGATTCAGCAGGAAAGCGCTACAGCCTAAAACAAGAAGGGGTTTTTCTCCCATATAGACAGCAAAAATACGTTTTCTGTAGACTACAGATACAAATAATATCATTGTTCTATAAAGCTGCAGATGTAAAAGAACCTTGTTGAATGGGTATTGTGTTTGCGCAGTTAATGATACCTGGCCTATTGTGAGTCAGAAGGAGGTCAGCTCTATGACATCACGAGAGCACAAGACACTCTCTGTGCGCAGCTCCCGAGCACATTTTCCCATCAACGGAAAGGGAATAAAATACAGCATGGCGTAGCTCAAACTAGTTTTTTAGTTAAATCTAACTGGCAACCATTGTTTACGAAAACAAGACTATTAGGTATATTAATAATCTGATAAATAGAGATATGCCTTCAATTATTCATGAGCAACATTTGGCAACAGGGAAATTGCATGCGCAGAGCAGGTTTATAAACCTGCTAATTATGAATTAAGCATGCAAGAGGAACTGCTTACACTGAAATTAAAATAAGTTATAAATCAGCAATTACAAATAAGTAGAAAGGTTTTTTTTTTTTAATGAGAAGAACAGGGTTGGCATTGTGGACCTGAAAAGGGGTTAGTAGTCATTGTATGAAATAGGACTATAGCATCCCCTCAACCTGTGTCAATCGTAATAGTCATGCAGTGATTAAGAGAACTGCACATTAGCCACTTCCATGTTGGGTGTCAAACCTGTTGAGTTTGAGTTGCTGGTCAGGATCAGGGAAACTCCAGACAAGGTCTGAGATTAGGGAGTCCAGAAAAGTCTTCCATGAGCCCCTGATCGTTGGCGATATACAGAATGACCTCAGATTCTAATTTAACATGACACCAGTGACATGATGGTACCAAGAAGATATTCAGGTTGGGTTGCACTTGAAAGTAGGGAGCAAAAGTCAGTTGGGATAGAGCTTCATGTTTGGTTCCTAGGGTTCTAAAGGCTGCCAAGTTAGGGAGCTCCTAGTGTGGGACTTGGCTGTCTGAGGCCCACCTGTAAAACTGACACTGGGTGCCCACCCCACGTTTAGATTTGAGTGTATATTATATAGCTTATATTGTGGACCCATGCACAAAAACATTACCAATGCCAAAATTGTACTGGATGTGTGTCTGCACTTGGAATGTCAAGCAGAAGCTATACATAGTTCAGGTTTTGGTGATGAAGGCTTTCAAAGGGACCCCTGAGACCCAGGGGCCCTCGGGGGGATTATCTGGTAACCCTGTGGGCTAGTCTGAGTCTGCATAGACCCTGGGTTCCAGGGCATGTCAACAACCCAAAGATCAATCTCCCCAACTGAAGAGGAGAAAAAGGGCCCATTACTGGCTTGGATTTGTTCTTTAGCCCCCAACAAATGGTCTGGTATACAGTTTAGGTAGGTGTGAATTTATTAGTATTCCTTTTTTTCTTTCTGTCAGCCTTCTGGGTAAACACTGACATAAGGGGCATTACAAAATAGTAATAGTTTATGTAGGAATGGGTTTATATTGCATTGCTTCCCTGTAATGACAGTACAGGTAATACAGTGTCAAGCAGAAGGTGTAATACGCTATTTCAAAATTCATGTTGATCATCTTTATTCAACATAAAGCTGTGACCTTTTCAATCTCCAATTCAGTGCCTTTGTTTGTGACTCGCCCTGTAATTGACAAGGTCCTAGTCAAATGACATCAGTAAAATCACAGAAGGAATTGTGTTAGCAAGGCAGCAGAGATGCTACAATGGCACAGTGTTTGGCAGGTCTTACTTACACCCAACTCTCAAAGAGTCTGATCTACAAATAAGCAGAAAGTGCACATACAAGTGGTGTCAGCATCCTCAAACAGAATGCTCCCGCTGCATGAAGACAACATAGACATGTCAACTGCACCAGCGTCAAAATACTGACACACTCACAAACCAGATTCGTGTAGCTTCACATTACCCTGCTTGCCCAGCAGCAGCAAAATATTTAATATTTGCCTTTGTAGAGTGACTGTCAGCAGCTAAATCATGATATATTTATAATGTATCCCTATATATATATATATGTATCCCTATATATATATATATCCCTCTCTCTGTGCTGCTGGGGATTATGATTGTAGAATTACCGAGCATAAAACACAATTAGGTAATTCAATCTCCTTCCACAAGGGGGCCGCTTCTTTCATAGCACTCCGGCAGCCAAGTACGAGTTGTGTGTGTGTTTCAGAAATACAATTATTTGTTTCTAATCCAGAAATCACTGACTCATGAATGGTGGCTGGAGATTCAATTACCTAATGTATCTTTATGGAATGTGCACCATGTCAGTTCCTGAACATGGACAAGGAATAGAATGACTGTGTAATCCTGTGTAACAGTCAGGCTGATAATTATATATATATATATATATATATATATATATATATATATATAGCGCTGAGCTCAAAATAAGGTGGGTGACAAGCAGAGACTTGACAATTCCTTTGTCAGATGCTCAGAAATATGGCATAGGAAATGGTGACAATGTGCTGGGGGTAGAATTCTGATATGAATCAAACCTGCCTCCTGGCTTTGGTAACAGATATTTTATGCTATACTCAGAAAGGAAGTTTATGTCATCACCTTCCATCCCCAGCCCAGTGCTCCAAAACAGCCTGTGTTCACTTTTTTTTACTAAAGCCTTTGCCCAATATTGATAAAAAGACGGGCAGGCTGATTCATTAATAGCGCCAGGTAGCGACAGATGAGCGACAGTAGCGTTATTTTCACAGCGCACGCTAGTATTCGCTGTGCTTGGCCGTTGTTCGGCTGTTGACAGCGACTCAGTCGGTGTGCGGTAATGTTGAATACGGGGTTAGGAGTCGCTGTTTGACAGGTTCCGTGCTGTATGGGAGCGCATGACAGCGAACGGCCATAGCGAACGGCTCCCAGCATATTTATTAACAAATCACGCTCCAAAAATTCTCGCGCTGTGAAATGCTTGTTTAAACCCCAGAGCGCTGGCGGCGATGGCTTAAAAGTAGTTTTTTAACCCCCAAACAACCATATTTTTAGGGAAAAAAAAAACATGTTTTTCAAAACATTTTGTAATATGAATACATTAATATCAGACCTGTAATATCAATTCTGCACCAATTTTTTTTTTTTTTAGCTTAAAAAAAAATCTAACATTGCAGAAGTGGTCACAGAATTTTTGACATTAAGAAAAAAAAAAAAATTAATAGCAATTAATTATGAATATTTAAAGTAAGTCATTGAAATGCATTGGAGAGCGCCAGGTAGCGAGAGGTCATACCTGTCGCTGTTCTAGGTCGCTCGCTGGCGCTGTGGGGTGAGGCTGGAATAATGATGAATGATTCGCTATCTGGCGCTCTCTCAGTCGCTAAGCAGGATCGGCTTGATAAATGTGTGATTGCGGTGGGGAGCCGGCGTTCTCGTGGCGGTGAGCGTCATTACCGTTCGCTCACCATTCGCTACCTGGCGCTATCCCTTGTTAAATAAGGGCCTAACAGGAAGTAATGTCATTGTGAATGGCAGTCATATGCTAATGAGTTAAGTTACAACTAAACTGTCACATTAGGGCTGATTCAACGCCGTGAGATTTTTTTTCTCAGAATTTTTCTGTGAGAAAAATATTTCATATAGATTTTTCTCCTTAGTGCGATTCAGCACCATTTTCGCCGTGCACATTTTTAAATAATTTGCACAGCTAAAAATAATGCTGAATTGCACTAAATTAAAAAAAAAAAACCTAACATTGTTGTAAAAATTGTTATTTTACAAGACAAGTCACTCTAGTGCTGTTCTGACCTTAGGCCAGGATCTGCAATCGCCAAGTAGTATCTAGTTACATTTCATCTTAATTTTTCGAGTGCACACTATACATGAGTTTTGAATAATTCTGGTGAATAACTGCATTTGTGTGTGGCCAGCTTATCTTTGTGTTTAACCTGCCAAGTACAACATGTATCGGGTTTAAAAGGGAACACTTTACTTACTCTTGTATTTCCTTTTATTATTGTTATATAGCTTCTATATAGAATGGCAATGGGTAGCATTTTGCTACATGAATCCTGACCATTAGCCTGTCTCTGAAAGCATGGCTGCAAGTCAGGATTCAAACAAATCACTGCAAATAACATTTTCCTATGTCTAAGACCCTGATTGCAAATGCTAATAGTGTCACCTTGTTATGGCGATTATGGACCTTAAAATTAGTGAGAGTTTATACAACATACATGGGGTTCTACAGCCTTGGAAAAATGTTCATCACCATATATTATGAACTACAACTGTTAATGGACCATTTTAGACCACTCAGCAGAATCGCATGTATAGAGATGCAGCTGCCACAAAGACTCTTGCTCACTATGTTTTACATGTACACTGGACGCTCTGCTGTTGCCTGGCAACCTGTATTGTCCCTAAACTTGAGGATGATCACAGATTGTAAATCTTTATCCATTTAATCTTGCAATAAAGTTATTTCATCTCATGTCATGAACGAGGACAAATTTTCTGTTGATATCAAAATATATTTTTGATTCTGACCTAACATACCTAACATGCCTTCAATGGCCAAAGATAACTCTCAATTTAAAATGGTATTTTAATTACTTTAAGCTCAACGTTTATCCAATAAATAGTATTGGACTGAAACGGAAAGGGTAATGGCAACTGTAAAGCTGTAATACCTGTGGCCAGGGGCGGGCTGGCCATAGGGCAAACCGGGACTTTTCCCGGTGGGTCGCACCTGCCCCAAACTGTTTCATTGGCCAGGACACACTGCGAGGAAGAGAGTTGGGCCGTCCAGCCCACATTATGGCAAGAAGCGCCCCCCTGTGTACGAAGTGTGCTGGTGCACGGTTCATGCTGCCAGACTCTGTGTCACCTCTGAGGCTCAGGCAGATGACATCAGCCGAGCGGTCACATGACACCGGGGTTTTCCAGAGCGCGGAGGACAGAACAGAAGCCGGCAGCATGTGAGTGTAATGACTCTTCTTACTGCCCACAGGAACGTGTCCCCTCCTCTGGCCTGCACACACAGAGGGGTGGCTGGATGCTTTTCATTTTACAGCCCCCTTAGAAAGATGTTGGCAGGTTAAAGCGGCCAGAGCTCTATTTCCCTCCCTGTCCCCTCTGCGCAGCACACATGGAGGGGTGGATGGATTGTAGAGGAACAAAACTCCGGTTTCTCACTATCTTGGGTTTTGCTCCTCACTCCTGTATCAGACAGACCCCATTCATTTAGCATCCTGTCCTCTACTCAAGCACGACTTTAAATAGAAACGTCAGCCAGCCACACTGCTTAGAAAACATGAATGAAGGTACAGCCATGTTGATTGGTGGAGAGCCTGCACATGTGCCATGTGACCGTTGGTCGCGTAAGAAACTGGGGGTGTCACACAACAGGGCATTTCAAATCGGGATGCCCCCCACTGAAGCGGAACAGACACCAGGTCCGGTTGAAGTTACTGTACTGTGCCTCAAGTCATTTATGACTGAAGGTCCTCTGTAATAACTCGATCTGGGGGTGTGCTGACACTGAATAATAATGTTTGGGTCTGCAGAGGGAAATCTATATTTGCTCTGCATATTCATGTCTGGGGTGGGATGTGCTGGTTTTTGGGGGGACTTTTTCTCTGCATATTATTTTGGGATTCACAGAGAGCTCTCATACAAGGCTCATACAATAGCAGACAACAACAACAGCAGAGACACATGATGCTTCATTCTGTAATTGATGCCAAATGACCACAAATATGAGCAATAAGGTGGATGAGCAACAATAACAGGCCCCCCCTAACTTTCTGGGCGCCGGTGTGGTCGCATCCCCTGCACCCCCTCAAGTTATGCCCCTGGGTGCTATATTCCTGTGATAAGTTCATGTGCTGCAATTCAGCAGAAGAGCACAGCTTAGCAACACATGGTAGGATGCAGCTTATTTTGACTCTTAGTAGTTCCTGACATAGTAATGTGTGTTTGTCTCAGACAACATGTCTGTCAAAATGCATGGTGCTGGGCGTTTTCACTTCATCAGGCTGCACTGGGCCCAGTACATCACAGCCAGGTAAAGTTCTGGGATGATTTTTGGCCCCAGTCTGCCTCTGCTCACATCCTATTATGGGGGGATTCTGCCACTTAGCCTCTGGCGTGGGGGGGTTCTGCACACTGCCTGTTATTGGGACGGGGCGTAAATACCGGGCCGGACACATTGCAGAAGGGCCGGTGTGACCAGAACCCCAGTCAGCCCCTGCCTGTGGCCTGTTGGTAAGTAAAAAATGACTTTAGGTCCCCTGAACACCCTTCCCTGGAAAAGGCTGAGGATTCCAACATAAAGGAGCATGGGAGGATGAGTATTAAAATTCCCTAGGGGTCATTAAGATTCAGTGCATGGGATGTTCCAACCCTAACAGCGCAAAGGAGACTTAAATACTCAACCTTTTGTGATATTTCCCATTCACGGCCACAGCCGTTTCCTCTCCTGTGACCATTCAGGTTCCCTGAGCAGGCATGGGCATGCACCAGGTGAACTTGATTTGACGTTAGTGGTCATGTGTGGCTGTTAAAGAGCAGGACATGGGAAATCTGGATACATTGGGGGCTTAGAATGTTCACCAGACCTAAAATATTTTCTGATTTTATGCCTGTGATGTGTGCTGGCCACTGAACGCAGGAAGGTATTTTAATAAGAAAAGGCATGGGTATCATTAGGAATAGGTGTTAACAGTACATATTGTATTGTGGTCCATGTAGTTAACAACAGAAATGAGTGACAGATTTTAGAAAGTACACCAATGTGTATTTAACCCTATGCATTTCATTTTGCTGTCAGTGGTAACTTGTGTTGGCTCCAAAAACTGCCATCAGACCGGATTAAATTTAAAATGTTACCATAATTTTTTTTCTCCAAATTTAGTCTTTCAAAAACGACAAAGTCAAACATCATCATGGCCAGCAGGCCAATCTATCCTCCATTTCACCTTTAAACATTTAATCATGAGGAGGCTAAAACAAACTGAATTTTTTCAGCGCATGACATTTGAGGCAGGATTTTATTACTGAATCTGGTCCAAGGTCCCTTGGATGAAAATAGAGAATACCAATAATCTATAATGTGGATTGACAACATGACACATTTAACATATTAGGGAAATAAATGAGCGGGCCTTTTACGTAAAACTAAGCTCTGCGGGTTCTCTAACATTCTTGATGACTCTGCAGCACAGAAGTACAAGCATTTGTTTACAGGACAGTCTTGCCCTGCCTACCTTTGGGATCCTCCATGGATGCAAATAATTTGCCCTTAACAGCATCTAAATTGCCTTCAAAAGCCTGTCTAAATATCAGCAATATATTTAGACTACCTAGGTTGCACCAGTTATCCCTAAAGTCTTTTGGAGTAAATTGCCATTATACAACTTCCTGTCTACGATCTATTTCGACTAAGCTCAGCTGAGGTTCTCTCTTGGCCCCCAAAGACAACATAGCTGACGTTTTGCACGAGCCACCGGAGATTTCTCAATTTGTTCTGAGCAGGCCTGCTTCTTTGCCATCCTCAATCTGCATGTAAGAAGATTAAACATTCAATTTGTTACTTGATAAACCACAAGGTTTACCACTTACCATACAAATGGAAAACATTACCGACATCCCTACACTGGCTTTTTTTTTATTGGGGATATTTACTTCGGAGAAAATGATGATGCATGTCATATTTATCTTCATGAAAAATGAGAGTCTAAATGGAAATCACCTTTTGAATGTACCGTCGTCGAGAGCAATACTAATATGCTTCATGAACTATAAAATTTAGTCACAGTGTATGGACAGATTATAGCGAGCCTTTAATACTCTCATATCAAGCAAATTTTCCCTGTGATAAGCGGAGTCTCTGAGACCTGATTTTCAGTTTGATCATCATTACACTTTCACGATGGTACAAGTCTCGGCTTGTAGATTTATGTCCCTCCTCAGCTCTTTTGCATTAATCTGCCTCTGAATAAGCTATTTGCACTTCCTCAGTGCACGCAGGAAATTGAAATAAGGTGCAAATTTGTAGGTCTTAAATCTGAACAAGTTTAGACATATTTCCACCTGGTATCAGTCATTTGTTTCCAGTAAATAGAAAGAACTTTATAATTCTTCTCTTTTATTTTGTGGTAATAAATATATATTTATACTCATTTTATATTTGTAGATTGATTTTTTTCATGTAGAGATAGATTTTTATGCTTTATAGCAATTGACAACAGCAGCCACAAAGAGGGCAAGTAGCTTAGCCCATGAGCTCCAAAGATTTAAACGTAACTGCTTGTCCTCCAGTGGTTACAATATAATTTGTTTAATTAGGCATTTTTAGGTCCTTTACATATTTTTGTGCTGTTTTTTAATGTTAGCCTTAGACCACTAGACAGTGTAGACTAGTGCACCTAATGAATACCATTAAACATTAAAGATAAATACACCATATGCTAGCTTATGAAACTGCTGAGCAGTTAGAGGAGTTGGGATATAGTAGAAACCCTGACGAAGCTCCATTGGAGGAGCGAAACGGCCGTCGGTGCTGGGCCCTTGATCACGCCCCCCGCCTACCTCTACGTTCGCATCAAGGCCGCCTGCCAGGTCTAGTCTTCACGCGCCGTCAGCACGTCTCCAAGCCCCGGCTGACGCCGCAAGGAGGATGCCCGCATGGACCATTACAGGACGGTGAGATTCATTGTATTGAGTGTGCGAGCCTTCACGCTGTCTGGCTGCGTCGCGGCCCTGCTTGAACTTACGAGCTAACATACACACCTCCCGTCTTGTGAATACGTACCTAGTACGAACATTGTATACAACGAAGGTCCAAATCTATGCCACGGCCCAGAGCGCCACTCATTCAGCAGGTGGTAAGACGCCAATGATAAGAGTTGTGCAGCATTATTCAGCTGAATTGGGGGAGGAATAATTAGAAGACGTTTTCAGACCATTTGACTCTTGTGGGCCATGCAGCCCCTTCTATTACCTTAAAGCTGGCCAGCTGGTGTGAATGGTTTGAGTGCGGCGGGATTTGTGTGCATCAGGGTTCCTGATTAGGGTCCTTTATGTTGTGTGTTGTTTTTAATGCAGCAATTGCGTGTTTTATTCCACTAGTGTATGAGTGATTGTCCGTTATGTGTCTCATGTATTGTGCCTATGTATTTTTGATAAATAAATATATGTGTTTAGGCATATATAGCCAGTTTATTATTCTTGCCAGCCCTGCACTTAATCATGTCACATGTATGTTTCTATATAGTAGAATATCTTTGGACCAATGCCATGTGACTTCTCTTATCAACAACCTTTTCAGATCAGGCCTAAAAACTCTGTGTCACCTGTACTTTATTTCAAAACAATTGTTCAGTCAAAAATAGTAAACTGCTATTACTCAATTTCATCTTTTAAAGCAATTTCATTCTACTGTAGAACATCAAAACAAACCCATTCCTGAGTCCTGCAAGTAAGTCTACCAGACCCTGGCTCTATGTGGTGCACTGTCTAGGCACTCTCCCTTTGTAGGAGAAGGCATGGGCACGCCAGGATAATATGGAACCTGATCTCAGGACCAGGTAAGTTTGACGGTCATGAAAGGAGTAAGCTGCTGTGTGGTAAATTGCTGCTGTTGTGCAAAAACAGAAGGGGCAACAATACCAAACTACAGATTAAGACCAGGGTTATGGCAGGGTTGTCAACCAAGGTCTCGACTCGAGTTGAAAAAAGTGCTAGTAAAAGATTCAGTTTATGAGAAAAAAGCATGAGAATTTCAATGTTGCTGAATCACTAGCTAGAAAGACAATGACAGTCAATGGCAGTAGTATTAAAACGTTCACTACTTTTCTTAAGAATAAAGATGTACCATTGACTTTCATTGTCTTCCTAGCTGGTGATTCAGCACGGTAAGATTCTAATGCTTTTTTCTTATAAAGTGTTTTTTTACTACCATGAGTTTTTTTTTTTTTACTTTTATTGAATCAATGCCTGTCTTTTAGGCATTTCCTTTAATATAATATATGCATTTCCTCTACATTCCCAAGATATGAGCAAAATGTACTGCTGCTTTCTAATCCCTAGTTATTTCTAACTAGTCAGTAAAGAATCCAACATGTGTTGTTGTTTACGATAGTCCTGGTTTACAGGGCTGCTCATAACAGAAAAAATGAGAATACAGATGACCATCTTCTCTGGAGCATTAAAAAACTACATAAAAACATCATCTGACTTAGAATTAGCGGGAGCTGCGCTGGATTTTTAATCTAAATTCCCAAGCGCCTCTTGGATTAAATGAGGATCTGGCATTCACGCCGTATTTGGGTTCATAGTGTGAGAATATATATACACATTGGGTTTATCATTAGTATTGGTTCACACTGGTTGGTTTCCAGTGTTGTGGGATGGGCGTGGGGGGGTGGGTTTTTTTTTTGGGGGGGGGGTCCCAGACTTAGTTCTGGGGCATTTTGGGGTGGTGTATGGTGGTCCTCGTTTTCCTTTTATTAGCACTGCGTTGGCTCGCTGTATTTTTGGCATGACATTAATCACTGGTGTGTTTAGTTTTCAGCACTTTTGTGGGTTGCACAATAGTAGGTCTGGACCTCATTCCGAAGAGGATGGCTTGAAGGAATGTTTCCATTGAAGCGCCTTATAATGACATCGGTGGATTTTCAGCAACACCCCAAAGGACATGGATACAAATGGAATTGGTTATGTTGCATTATTCTGGCTTGCAGTGGCCTATATCCGATTTGAGATGTACAATTGTGACAGATGATTTGATTCTCTGATAGTCTGATAATAAG
Source organism: Gastrophryne carolinensis (assembly GCA_027917425.1). Lineage (NCBI taxonomy): Eukaryota > Metazoa > Chordata > Amphibia > Anura > Microhylidae > Gastrophryne > Gastrophryne carolinensis. Next base: position 509,719,144 of record CM051235.1, on the reverse strand, counting down.
GTGGGTCGGTAGTCCTTAGATAAATGTGCATTAGCCTCTTTGTTTAATTGGCTCAAAGTATGTAGCCACATATAGTTTACTCCTTCTATTTACATTCTTTACCTAGATATGTAGGGTGATTAGATCGCTCTCATGTATACTTGTTCTCCGCAGTCACCCTTGGAAATTAAGTGGGCATTAGTGTAAATATGTATATATCTTGATGTGGCGATTAGCATAACACTGTATAGTTGAGCATAGAGCAGATAGTGTTGAGCACTGGATTTTTAGATTATATGTGTATGTATGAAGTTTCATAGGTTGTCTTGTTGTGTATATATTTTTGTTACCCATCAGTGTGGATCAGCTCACCCGTCCTCGCTCCTCTTCGCATCTGGCCCGGTTATACTGCGCACGTGTGCCCAGGCTTTGCTGGGGCGGCGTGCGCACCCTATCACTTCCACGCTTCCGTATTGGGGCGTTGGCTAACCACGTCGGCAGTCACGTGAGCGGGACCCGCTGGCACACTTCCGGCCGGGGTGCGTCTGGCGGTTCCCACTTTCTTGGGCGGGCTGAGCGTGGGAGCGAGGTTGGGGGTGAGTATAAATAGGGATCCCCTGATGGGAGCTTTACTCGCCCTGAAGAAGTGACGGTGTGAGTTACGGAACGCGTCGGCGGTGAGGTGGGGTGGCATTGTGGTGGCTCTGCTTTGGATATGTGAGTTCTATGTTTCATGTTGTATGTCTGTATTGCCCTTGGCCCGGCTGGTCCTCATGATTACTATTGCACATAAGTTTTGGCACATGGCACTTTCTGTAGATTCAGGATATTAGATTATTAGGTAGTATAGCGTGTGTAGGGGTTGGGATTTTTTGTATATTACTGGAAGGACATATATATATTTTCTATGTTTATTATATTTCACTGGTTATTAATTGTGGTGTAGGAATAGTTTCCAGCTTGGGGCAATGACATATAATACAGTATGCATAATCATGTTTTGGATATAAATTGAGCAGCATCTGCGCCATCCTGGTGCCCCTCTCCCCTCTTGTTGTATATTGTTCTGTGTTTTTTAATTATGTTTTAAACTGTCGCAATCTGTTGAACCATATTATGTATATTAATAAAGCTTTGTATATTTTTTTATAGAGATAGTGGTGGCGCTGTTTTGTGGGGTTGGTGTTTTTGGGGGGTTTGTGGGACCTCCACTCAAACGTAAAGATCTCTAAAGAAGCTATTACTGTACATAGTTGATTTAACCCCCTAAACTATCCGAACTATACATCCCTTTTTAAATACTGAGTGTAAGCAGCAGATTTGCACAAAACATTAGGTCATATGGGTCTGCTCATCAACAGTAACCATGTATTGCTACAACCTGGAAAACTCTAGCCATGTTAATGCATGATTACTATCCAAGTAACAATTCAGGCCTTCTATCACTTCAGGCCAAAAGGTTTCTATTGATTTTCAGACATTTCCACTCCACTACAGGTCAAACTTTTAAAATGATTAAGTAATGCAATTTAATGATTCATTACCTATAACATTCTAAATAAT